>JAZKJV010000664.1:0-687500 GCA_037367405.1 Ottelia alismoides
TCCCTCGTGTAGCCTATAAATAATCTCCTCCTTTGCCTCCAGCGTTGAAGCTCGTACCTCACACCACCACATACCCTGAGCCACCTTCCTTGTAGTGACAAACATTGGAGGAGTCACTTAGGATTCATCGGGAGGTACTTGGAGGCTCGAAGCTCACTTCATGGCCGGAGAACTGTCATCAGCAGCCTCCCAACCGGCCACAGCTCAGTTGAGGCCAAGACCTCGACACCCACCTTCGCCTGAATCCTAGGAGCATATCTGAATCTTCAAGTACTTATCTTTTCTTCCATATTTCCGCTTTCAATTCCATCTTTCCATTTTGCACCATCGCCAGTTCATCTGCTCCGACCAGCTGGTCGGCTCCCCTCTACACACCCCCATCCGTGTAGATCGATTCCTCGATTCATCCTACACCTTGCACAACCTGATCATCCTAACACTCCACAATCCAATTGAGATTTGGGCCAGATCTCCTTCCCCCCGCCTTCGTCGGAGATCGAACACCATCCCATCACGCTTTTCTTCCTGATCTTCTTTAATAAACCCTACCGAAGCTCTATCTCCGAGCATAGTATCCGTTGCAAGCCCTGACGCACATGGGGAGACCATGGTGGACACTCATCTTCTCAAGCAGAGCACCTCCAGAAGCATCTTCACCGAGACACCAATCGGACCGACACCTCCTTCACCTGACCCTTCCACCGAACGCGAAGCATCCTCACGATTCTGTCGGAGCCCTCAAATCCTTCATTGGGTCGACAGACTCCTTCCCTCGCTCAATTGAAGCTTAGCCTGGGCATGTTCTTGCAGACCCTTCTCCCACCATTGGATGAGTAACCTCTTTCCATATATGATATGAGCCGCCAGACAGTGGTAGCCTTTGGGTCGTTGGATCAAAACCTCTGATGAATCTGCCTCGCATGTCCTCGACAGTCCCCGCAGCCGTTAGATCCACCCGGGTGTCTAATCATAGCCGTACGTAAGAAATGTCTCCAACGTGCGCCACGTACCCCCGCCAAGGGTATATTTCCCTTTTGTACTCATTTTTCTATGCCTTTATATTTAGTCCTTTAAATAAAATACATAGTTAAGAACATTTATTGTTTGGACCTCATACTTTGTGGTATTTGCACTTTAGTCCCTTTGAGTCTGAAGCACGTGTGTGATATTTACATTTTCTACCTTGGACTTCTCTGTTGTTATTGAATGGATGTTATCTTTTTATAAATTTCATTTATACCCATGTGTGCTGGATATTAAGCATGTGCACGAATTAAGTGGGCTTTTTACAGATTCGACCCCAGACTTGTATTTTGTGTTATCCAGTGGGTCTATAAACTGAATAGATTTTGGCCCCCATGAACTATAATTTATTGCATGCTTTTTATTGTACTTAATAAATCATAAATTAATTCTTAAAAATTACTATTAGCTCCTATTAGTGTGTAGTCTTTATTGTGATTTTTTTTATTGATTTAATTATATTTTATATTTTTAAATTCAAAAACCGCTAAAAATAGCCCTATTTAACTTAGAAATTTTATAAAAATTCGAAAAACACTTTAAAATTTTCAAAATAAACTCCTGTGAGTGCATTTTTATATGTTATACCTTTAGTTTTAATTTTATTTGAAAATTCATTATAAAAAACCCTAAAAATCTCACAATAACCAAAATCTTATAAAAAATACATAAAATCAATGAAAAATAAAAAATGTGATTCCAGTTCTATTTGTAGTTGTACACTTCTAATTTATTATACAATTGCTAAATAGTACCTTGGGGCAATTATTTTTAATTTGCAATTTGGTCCTAACCGTGCTCTGGATTGATCTTTGAGAATTGCTTGATTTTTATAAAATCAAAAAAATTTGAAAAATCTAGAAAAATTACCAAAATTAGTTTAAACCCAGAAAACCCAAAAATATTTTTAGTTTTTTAACATTGTTTTTCTGTTTAAAAATTCCAAAAAGAGTCTTTTGTGTAGCTTGTACATTGTGCTTGTTTACCTTTATTTAGAAATTAAAAAAATAAAAATAATAAAAAAAACCGCTAAAAAGCATTTTATCGTTGAAATTCGACTACTCAGTTTTTAATCATGCTCCGTTGATATCTTATTTACCTTGTGGCTATACAACTAAATAAAAGTAGCGAATCGTTGATATCTCATTGCTTGATCACACCTTAGTGGTTTTATTTTCTCGATTGAGCCTGGCTGACTGATGACAACCTCTGATTTATATTGCTACTTAACCCTAGTTGGTTGGTCATTCATCAGAATAGCATCATTGTCGAGGAGAACGGCTTAGTAGTCTTATTTCAGTTTTTTTATTCTTATTATCTATCTATTATAGCTGGTTCTGACATTTGTTCTATTTCTCTTTTTGTGTGAGGAACTGCCTGAGGGATGGTTTAGCTTCCTATTGGAGGAACTCATACCTGAGGAGGAGCAGAGGAGCAGGAGGATTTAGTTATATTAGATAGATATTTATTTCTTGCAAAAATTATTATTGTTGTAATAATTTTGGACTTTGAGATTTTCTTTGGACACTTAGACTTCAGAGTTTGTTTCGTAGAGTATCAGTGTACTTGGGGGACCTCACCGCGGTTTTTCATGGTTTTGTTTTATCGATTTTATTTCTATTTGATTCCTGAGGATTTAGCTCCTAGACCTAGGATTTCTTCTTGATTGTGACGTAATTAGCTAAGTCCCTACACCTAATTTCTTATCTGTTCCTATAGATCATAATTGGACATAGGACTTCTGCTTGATTGGACGTAGTTAGCTTGATTGGATACTAGACTACGTGCCGTGAGGAGTCACATACAACGCTAGCAAGACCTATTGTCATGGGTACTGAGTCACTCCCAAGATCAAACTCCGGTCTTCTATTTGATTAGCTAACTTTTGTGCTTCACGTAATAGAAGTTGCACATATAAGGCCGATTTCCTCATGCATCATATAGATAGTTTATTCCTTGTTTTTACTTTTATGCGCATATCACCCTGCATGTAAAGTGCTGGAGTCGGGTACACATTTCTATCACTACATGTGTCATTGTGTTTGATCATGCATCATCTTTTTCGACTTCCTCCCCATGTTTTATTGGACTCAAAATAACCAAGGAAATTGGAAAATTCGTTAGGCATTGTCTTATTCAGAAAAAGACTTAAAAAGAGATAACCAAATAAAATTGGGACTGCTAATGAAAACTTAACCCTAAAACACACTTCACTTAAAAAATCTTATTTTGCGAGAGTCACCCCCTCATTGGTTGATTTATCTGCATCGAGAGAGTGACCCGCAAACTAGGTAGAGCCATGTACGATCTCTTTTCTGACTACTGCTCTTGTGGTTGGTTGCTATCTAGTGAGGACTTCACAGGGTAGCCGGTAATCGGTCCAGGACTTCCCTAGCAGATTGGATAGATCGGGTAGCTGGTAAACGGTCCCCAATCCATATTGTATAAGAAAAACTAACTGTGAGATTGGCCAGTCTCTTGGGAGTATTGGGATCCTAACAACTCGCTTAAATGCTCTGATAGATTGATTTGTCACCTTAATAAGAATTGATAAGATTAATGACTGATCTTTCACGGTCATCAACTTGTGTTGAGTAGGTGAATTTGGGGTTTAATTTCTCATCTTGTTTGCATTCCAGATCCAATCCTCATAAAATCCTCATATCATGATGATGGGAAGGAGGTCCCTTAGGTTTGGTAGCACCGCTTTTGAGCACTCCTACCCATTCATCTAGGGTAGCTTCAGAGAGCTTAGACTCACTCTCTGAACCTAAGTTTGCTATCATCATTTTCCCCCTCGACCACCCTTCTACTATTCCTGATGTGCGAGAGCAGAGGCCACCTTAGTTATTTGTTCAGTTGACGGCACCTGAGTTGGAGTCTTTTGCCTTTGTAGAGACCCAGGAGATGGCCAGCAGTAAGAACCATACAGATGAGCAACCGCAAACTTCTTCGTATGTTTTGGATCATGCCGTCATTAACAAAACGTTGTTATCTTCCCTAGAGACCATGCAGAGATAGATTCGGGACCAAGGAGCCTTCATGACAGAGGTGAGATGAGAGCTGATGTAGATGCGAGTCAGTAGAGCAGAGCCGCAGAGACCATCTAGTGGAGAGATACCATGCTAAGAGGGCGGAGGCGAATGGTCCGAGGAGTTGTAGTATCCTGCCAGGACACCACGTACAATGAGGCAGTTGCACAACCCCGATTCAGCTACTGGAGATCTTGGGCAACTTTAGCTTCGCCCCCAGACCATCCAGCTATTGCCCAAGTTCCATGTGCTAGCCACTGAGGAGTTGTGCCTCCATCTGCAAGAATTTGAGATGATTTGCAGCATTGTACACAATTTTTAAATTGTGAATGAGGACACGATCAAGATGATCTCCTTCCCTTTCTCCTTAGTTGACAGAGCAGCCTACTGACTGAAACATTTGGGGAAGTATGTTACCACTTGGGAGCAGCTCCAGACCGAGTACTTGAATAAGTACTATCCACTTGGTCGGACCAACACAATGCGAGCTATGATCAATAGCTTCCTGAAGATTCCAAACGAGCAGTTTTACGAGGCTTGGGATTGATTCAAAGAGATCATTGACCAGTGTCCACATCACAAGATACTCAAGCCCAACCTTGTTCAAAGCTTCTTTTTTGGGTCGGCACCGAAGCCGCATAGGCTAGTGAACGCCTCATGCATAGGGTCCTATTTTACCAAGGTGAGGACCAAGACTAGGCAAGCTATGAGGAGATGGTGAAGAACTACACGGTGATGTCCTAGACTAGGGTCTACACTTAGAGGAAAACCCTCCCACATGTCATTTCATATCAGCGGATTGCACTCGATTGATATGGGTCCTTCTACTTCACCATCAGTAGAAGCACATGCTGAGTCTTCAGCTGTTGACATGGGCATCATTAGCGAGAAGTTGGACCCCATCAAGATCATAGAGAAGAAGAAGTGCCAGGGCCTAAACTAGATTGATCAGTTGGCACAGACACTGAGTGACCTAAAGATTCAGATCATGTGTCTCCAGGGTGCATAGACAGCTTCTTAACCCCATCTCAGGATACGAGCTGCAGCAACTCTACTCAGCCATCTGCCAAGTACCGCCAGGTCCACCACATCTAGGTAGAGCAAGTCCAGTAGCTGCAACACTACCCGCAACCGCCACCGTCGTCGAACACTCATATGGTGGTCTACCAGTCAGATCAGCCCTTGGTAGCTCTTCCCCCTCCACACCTTGAGTAGAAGACGTTGACGGATTTCAACGTGATCTGGTACTCCCAGTACCATCCTCAGCTGGGGATTCGTCGTGATCATCCCAGATTCAGATAGTCCACCAGAGGCACCTCGTCCCAGCAACAACCTCCAGTACAGGTCAGACAAAGGAGTCCCATCACTCCCAGTAGCACGTTCCTCGTCCCTGTTAGCCTCATTTCCAGCGAGGCAACCCATCTAATACTCATGCACCTGTTTGTGAGAACTCATCTGTTGACGGCCTCGTCTACATACTTTCTAACCACCAGGCATCCTTGTAGCTAGAGATGGACGAGCTCCGGCAGGAAATGAGGGAGATTATCAAGGACATGGATGCCATACCCACTCAGATTGAATCCAAACCAAACAATCTAAAGAGGAGATCTGGGTAGGTACAGTTTAAAGAAACTACCACTCCTAGTGATACTTCGGGTGATATTTCTTCCTATGTATTTGATGCTGATTTCGTGACATTTAGGAGTGGTAGGATGCCAGATGGCGACGCCTCGTCTGAGCGACGACCCCATGCAGACTCCAGAGCGTCAAACGAGTTTGGAAGCGGTGTTGATGCCACTCACGCTCATTATGATGGTGGTGTTGAAGCCACCAGGGATGTTGATCCAGCCGATGATACTGAAGTTGTTGGGATTCCAGTTGCAGACGATGGTGCAGATGCCACCATTACACAAGATGCTTGGACATAGCACGGTGCTGATGCCACAAAGGCAGATGTCATGGTTGGTACTGATGCCATCAATTTACCTTCAGTTGTGTCGCCTCATTTTGTATCTCAGGATAGAAAAATATAAAAAATGGAAAAATAGAAAAGAATAAAAATGTGAATAAAGGAAAGGTTTTATATCTCCTGTGAGTCCACCTGTGTTATATGATGATCTTAGTATGGATTCTAGTCTACTACATGCTCAGGAACCTATTCGTAACCATCATTTCTCTAGGGAGGGTCCGTCCGTCTGCTTCCCTTAAGCACTCCGCATAGGAAAGTGTTGGACATGTGAGCCCACAGTGAGCCATTATGAAATAAATGTTATTGCAAATATCATTATCATTCCCTAATCTGAAATGAAGAATAACTAATTTGCATAATAGGTCCCTTAGTACAATTAGGGTTATGTACTATGGCCATCTTAATGATCATATGGTTGTTGATTCAATTATTGAATCATAGAGGCTGGTGCTTGGATGAAGATCTAAAGAGTTAGATTGAGGACTCATCAAGTACCATCAAATGATTGTTAAGAGAGGATCTCTAGCCTGAGTAGGAGATGGCAATCCTTTCTCACATGGCTGATATCTGACCGACGTCTTGATGCAGGTCCTCTGCATGGGAATAGAGATTCAGAGATGTCAGATTAGTTAGGTTAAAGAGTTAACTTAATGAGATTGAGATAAACAAAGTCCTATGTCGTATACTGTCAAGATAAAGGCACGCATCCTCCGACCAAAGACAGATATGTTACTTTATGTCTAAGTATGTACATTTGGCAGACCAATAGGTTGATGACCTAATCAAGGTCTATACACTGGTGCGCTGGTGTGCATATAAGGGCATATGAGTAATACAATCTCTCAAAGGGATCATACAGGCTCATTACTGAATCGGAAGACATGAGCTCACTCATGAGATATTGGGAAGAATCAAATTCTGTGCATGGTCATCTCGTTTTGGAAGCTTGACTGAATTTGTAGGTTTTATATAAACTTTGGGAAGTATATAATCAACACCTAGGTCTGATATATGCTTTTGGAAAGTATATGATTTATACCAACTCCCAATAGTCAAATGAGTAACTTGATGATAAAAATTTGAAGTAAATAGTGTAAAATTGATCTTATACTTCATGTTTATTTTGGGTCTTCCAGTATGCAGGATGTACAAGTATTGGGAATACCTTAGGTTGATGAGATCATAAACGATTGTATAACCACGATGCTTCCATTCCTAGGGAGTGATGAAACGGGTCTGGATTTTAGTGACTCCTCTCAGTAGAGAAGTAATATGATCTTGGTCCAAATGTAGGACATTGATCTGAATGTGATTTAGATGCAATGAGAAGATTAGATTTGTGGTCCTTATTTAATCAAGCATCTATGGGAGGCCTGAGATCTGGATTTGAGATGTGATCTCAATATCCAAGTCACTATACGTGGAACAATACAATCGCCCTATCCTTATCTCCAAGTATTCACGGAGAAAGTGCATTATTCTTGAAAAATATCATGGATAATTTCATTGTAGATGTGTGTATCCGAGCATTGAGAAAATTAACAATTAAATGTGGTTTAATTATCATGAATAATATGAATTTGATTCATATTATAATGAGAGATTTCTAAGATAATTAAATGTGATTTAATTATCAAAGATGTGAATAATGTGAATGTGATTCATGTTATTTGGGCACATGAGAAAAGAAATCCAAGATGATTAAATATGATTTAATTATCATGGATTTGAATAATGTGGATAGCACTATCCATATTAATCATACATATTATAAATGTGATTTATAATATATTAGAGAGAGCATATTGTGATTTATATTTGTTAATTAATTATTGATGTGAATTGGATTAACATTAGATGATTAACTAAAATACAATTTACACTTTGTTTTGGGATGTGAATGTGATTCATATTTTTCCAATGGCATGATTGCAATATTTTACAAGATAATTATGAATTTTTTTGTGAAATAATTTACGACAATTGTTGTTGTAAATCCAGGAGATATCATGAGATAATAGTATCTCATGAGATAATGAGATCTCATGAGATGTTAGTAGTTGTCCCCCCTTTTAAGGGGATGTGGTTTATCTCCACGTTATCTTCAGTGCTAATTAATTGATTTAATTTGAATTTAAATATACGTATTTATCGATATATATTAATTTAAATTAAATTAATTGTTGTTATGTTTTCACATGAAAATCATGGCCATTCAAAGAAGCACAAATCAATCTCATCCATTGATTTTGTGTTGTCCATGGATTGAGATCCATGGATCCCAAAATACTATTTAAGAAGAGGCATTCCTTGCTCTTAAAGTTACATGATCAATCCATAAGCTATCTCTCTGTCTCTACACGCCAAAGGTGCTCTCCCTCCCTCCCATTGTGGCCGTCCACCATGGAGCCCAAGAGAGAGTCATCATCACTGCAGCACCGTCATTATGCTACCACATCATCTACTCATGGATCTCCATCTCCTTCGGTGCGCCTCGCTCGTGAAGAAGATGTTGGATCTCATGTGACGAGATAAGGAGATATGCTTCTTGGATCGCCAACATGGATTGCAAGGAGTACGAGTCTCATCAACGTGCTCGCAAGCGTCTCCTCCGTTGGATCAGACTTGTGACAAGAGGTCTCTTGGTTTAGAGACTCGATCGTAACAACACTTCAAGAGTTAACCCTAGAACCTATTTGTGGTTTATATGAAATGATCCAAGAAGTATTCTTGGATCATGTGGTTTCATCATTTAAAAATGTTTAAATTCCGATGCCCGGAGCAACTAGTGCGACTAGTCGCTCCCGATAACATACGATGCGATCCTCACGCTTTCGTGATGCATTTGAGGATTTTTTCCATATCCTTCTGTAGGGTATAGAGACAAGTTGTCGAATGTTTTGGATTAGATCCATGAACCTACGAAGATTTAGGCTTGTTGGGGTTTGTGAAAAATTTTGTCGCATTTCAATTTTTGCAGCCCTATTTTGTGATAAATTTAAGCCATGTTTAAAATATTTAAACACAAAACTATCACTTTGATAATGTTCCACATTAATTAAGGAAATCTTGGGATTTGAGTTTGCGTAATTTGGATTTCGTTTTCTTAGGATATGATCGTTTTAATTACCATATGCCCTCTGTTTCGGGTATGGTGGTTAGTTGACGTAATTAAGATGTTAATTACTCTTTTAAAACGCCTGGAAATGTATGCTAAATAATGATTTATGTTTTAAATCAAATTATCAAATTCTGTAAGTTTATTTTGCTTAATTTGGATTTAAAATAAATGAGATATATTTATTTTAGTGAGTAGGGGTCACTGCTGAAAATTACACACTCAACCATGAAACTTGTGATTGTCATTTAAGAATCTTGTGAAATTAATGGTTAATTTCCTGGAATAATTATGGATAATATTTGGGAAATATTAGAATAACAATTGTTCCCTTAAAATACGTTGCCTCAACCAATGAATGATTACATTAGATCTAGATCACCAATTGGTTACTTGATACACTTTCAACAAACTTATTACTTGTATAGGTTTTGAGAATTTGTTTAGTAAATTTCCTTATAATCAAAATTGTTTTTATTATTATTATATGGTATAATTTCGATTGAAAAACTGATGATCATCTCAAGTACAAAGCGATTGACTCGGAATTATTTTTTCCTGAAGTGAATATGGTGCCTAGTCGGGGAGTGTTAGGGTAGAAGGTTGCACCGCGTGCGGTCTGTCCCACTCTTGTCGGTACTGGCCATGATAGCGGGTAGGGAAAGGATGATGCTTGAGAGATTATGATGTATTTTCTAATTATTAAATTCGAATAATACGTACTTTGAGATAATATCATTATTTCAAGTAATAATCAAGATTGATGATTGAATTAGATTGATAATCGATTTAATGAGATTAAATCAATTATATCCAATTAATACACTCTATTATGATAGATGTGTATTTCCCTTGGAAGAATTAATTACATGAATATGATTCATGATAATTAACTAAAATTTGAATATGAGGTGGAGGATCACATAAGTGACATCCACGGTATCCCATCAAGGCGAAGGATTCTGTCGCAAGGGATTGTATGTAGGAGACGCATGTCCGAAGTGACAGCTCATGTATGCAAGCGCATCTGGATCGGGCTCTTTACTTCTCAAAAGAGCCCAATATCGGGTCATCATATTATTGGGGCAATATTAGATTGCGTATAGCGAGTTCTAATCATGTTGACGGTTGGTTCAATTGACAACGGGTCAACATCGCCTTAGGGGTGGTGGGCCCGGGTGTTAAAGGCCGAATTGGGAAATGCAAATTGGACTTGCAAGGTGGAATGTGTTCCCGCTTCTTTTTATTGGAGTCACAGGTTCTCATATTATTGGGATGTGACAAAAAAAAGGAAGGAGATCCCAGATCTTGCTTAAGATACAATGGTAAGTGTATCTCTTACATCGAAAGTGATTAAGGGAATGAACTTTCATTATTGACAAGGCAAGACAAATTTGATATAAAATCTCCTGAATCAAAGTAAAATGTGTATATAATATATATATATATATATATATATATATACTTATGCAAATTTCTTATTTCAGATAATCTTTGTACTTCATTAATCCCACCCAGTACTATACTCAATAATAATCAGTATAATATCATGGGTTGGATCCATAATCAAGATATTGTACTTGCAGTTGAACACATGATGTATGTGGTTGCAATGTGCAAGTTTCCTCATAATAATGAGGAATGACAATTATATAGGCAATGGGACTACAACCCTAGGATTTGTATGTCTCTATAGTTTTGATATCATCGAATGTACTTTGGAAGTGACATGTCGATGATGATCGCAATTGTCAAATAATCCTTATAAAAATCTAAGAAGATGTTCTGGCATACATGTGTGCTCTCGACATTTAATTGTGAATGACATGGTTCTCTGCAATATGCATAATGGTGTGTCTATAGGAGAAGATGTATTCAAAATGTTTGAGTACCTACCTGAACCAGTGAGTTTAAGAGTTGAGATGAATGTAGATACGATGAGTGTCATCATTCTACTATCTATACTCTAGTCATTCATGAAACTTCATAACATTCATATTGTATGAATTAAATAAAGCATGTATAAGTGTTGAAATACTCTTATATTGAAATCTTTTGAATTCAAATATGAGAGATCCTTCGTCTTAAGCAATTGTTGTTTATAGATGAAAGGAGCGCAATGGAAGCATGGGTTGGATCCAAGATTAGAAGGAAAGTCAAAGAGTTGATTGCACTTCTATGGTTTCCATACATATGGCATCCAAAGAGTTGGATGAATGCCAATACTACAGTAAGTCAATGTACTGATAGTATAACTATCTAGACTATCTTGGATCCTTAGAGAAGGACCCATCTAGTGCATCGAAATAATATACATCTACATATAATAATTGAAATTGACTTTCTTATTTGATAAGTTAGAAGTCTAATAATTGTATCTCAGTCTTCTAATAACACTTGCAATTGGTTGCATACATATTAGAAGAAGATTTGATTTTAAGGTTTAATAGACATCCACATAGATGTTGATGCAATTGTTGCAACAATCTCTATTGGATAGATAGACTTCATAGTTTCAGTGGGAGAGTCCTTAGTCTTAGAGAATGTCGCTATAATATGGATATTAGAATACACTCATTGTTTATTTCTATGATAGATATATTTCAGATAGTATTCTTATATCTGGAGGACTCTACTAAATTAGAAATTAATGAATGGTTCGTTAGCATTTCTAATACTGAAAATTAAACCTTAAAAGATCAATAGGAGGATAAAGATCATTTGACAATGATTTGGCATCAAACCTTGTACATATGTCTGTTGATGAGATCAATAGACTAGTAAGAGATGAACTTTAGAATGCCTAAAATCTCAAATCTTACATACTTGTGAAATATTGTATTCAAAGTAAAAATTGTCCAAATGCACTCTTCTCTGGGAATGGTGTAAGATGTAAAGGTATTAAAGATCTCATAGATATTGATGTATATGGATCATCTGTATCATAATGAACATTGATGATATGTGATATCATTTAATGATTATTTGTGATATAAGATTTCTTGCCTTCACCTTAGAAAGCTTTGAGATGTTCAAAGATTTCACAATTTTGGTTTAGAACCAAAGTTTGAAGGAAGATGAAATGAATTTGATCTAACTTAGGTAGCAATACCTATTAGATGAATTCTAAGAGTGCCTTATGGAGATATGAATATCATTCCTATCTCGCTTCTCCTAATATACCTAAACTCAAGAGAGTTGTAAGGAGATACAATTGGATCATGTTTGACATGATTGGATCAATGATGAATATTAGCAAAATTACCTCTTAATCTCCAAAGTATATATGTAGTAGAGACTACAATATATATCCTTGATAAGGTGCCATGCAAGTAAGATGGAATCTAGCACCAGAGAGTGCTACTTCATTAGGAAAATAAGGATGGATGGTATTGAATACCTTCTTTATGACCTTGAGATTCTTAAAAGATCTCATCTCTAAGGATGTGATTCTTAAAGGATGAGACTCTTGAGAATCAAGATGAAACTGAAGTGAAGATTCTCATTTAATCTTGAGAAGATAATGAGGCTCTTAAAATCGGAAACTAAAAGAACAATTAAAGATGAAACACTCATACTTCTTCAAATGAGTTTGAGGATGTATTCCATGTGCCAGTTAAGTCTGACAATGATGTGGCTTCATGTGATGAAGCTTATAAGGATCATGACATGGAAAGATGGATGTTGGCAATAAAGTCTAACATAGACTTCATATACAAATGTTGTATATGGATCCTCGAGGATCCACCTATATGGGTAAGACCCGTTAAGGTGTAAATATATCTTCAAGAGAAAGAGAGAACCAGATGAGAAGGTAGAGACCTTCAAAGCACGGCTCGTATCCACAAGATATACATCGAAGAGAAGATATCGCTTGTGGTATTGCTCTTTAGTGACCTTGCTTAAACCTATCAGAATATTGCTAACCTTACCTACACAACTTGACTATGACATCTTCAAGAAGCAAGTCAAGATTGCATTCCTCTATGAATACCTCTTCGAGTTTATTCACATGAAGTAGCCCCAGGGCTTGATGTTGAGGAATGCAAGGTGTGCAAGCTGAATAACTCTGTCTATGGACTCGAATAAGCTTCTTGTAGTTGGAACATAAGATTTGATGAAATTATAAAGTTTATGATTTCAGATGGAATCTTGATGAACCATGTGAAGTTTAGTGGGAGTTCCATCGTGTTCATCATGCTAAATGTAGATGGTATCCTGATCATTTGGAATGATATAAGGATAATAATAACTGTTTTATAGACTGGCTATTCCATATCTCGAGATATGATCTCAAGGATACCTCTTAAATCTTAGTTCTTAAGATGTTCAGAAGCAAAGACAAGAGGGTATTGGGACTGTCACATTAGTAGTACACCTTGGACATGTTCTGTTTTCTGGAAAATTCCAAGAAAGGCTTCCTTTCCTTAAGATATGGTACTGACCTATCTAAAGGGATAGCACCTCAAAGAGTTGAGGAAGTTAATGCTAAAACTGCTTGCCCTTTGAGCATCAGTTGTGAGAAGTCGGGTGTATGCTACATCTGTACAAAAAGTCAGATATCTGCCATGCAATGGGAGTAGTAAATGTTACTAATCCTACTAAGGAGATAAAACACTTGATTGCAGTAATAACAATATCTTTAAAAGATTTTTGAGATAGTCATCTCAAGCTTATCTTCAAGAACTCAAGACTTTATAGATAGTGATTGATCTAAAAGGTCTTAATTATGGATATCTTAGGAGATAGAGATCTGCAGGAATAAGGGTATCCTGATAAGGATTATGGACATACTGGTTCTAACAATTATTAAGCTATAGTGTCAAGGACATTATAATTGACAAGATTGAGTATTGGTTGCATAAGATGCAACATTCGCATTGGATGCGAGCACTATTACTAAGGGATATGCAAGTGCCATAAAAGGACTTGGCATAGTCTCTCGGGAACAGAGTGACTTATCATCTTACCTAGCTATTTTTCTAAATAGCCTATGATTGTTACATGAGTGCGGGTTTAAATGATTGTACCATTAATGGCTCTCTGGGCTAGTGGGAGATTGTTGGACATGAGAGCCCACGACGAGCCATTATGAAATAAATGTTACTGCAAATATGATTCTCTGATCTGAAATGAAGAATAACTAATTTGCATAATAGTCCCTTAGTACAATTAGGGTTATGTACGATGGACATCTTAATGATCATACGACTGTTGATTCAATTTTTGAATCATAGAGGATGGTGCTTGGATGAAGATCTAAAGAGTTAGATTGAGGACTCATCAAGTACCGTCAAATGATTGTTAAGAGAGGATCTCCATCCTGAGCAGGAGATGGAAATCCTTTCTCACTTGGTTAATATCTGACCGGCCTCTTGATGCAAGTCCTGTGCACGGGAATAGAGATTCAGAGGTGTCATATTAGTTAGTTTAAAGAGTTGACTTAACAAGATTGAGATAAACAAAGTCCTCTGTCGTATACTGTCACGATATAGGCATACATCCTTTGACCAGAGACAGATGTGTTACTATATGTTTGAGTATTTACATTTGGCAGACCAATAGGTTGATGACCTCATCAAGGTTTATACACTGACGCGTTGGTGTGCATATAAGGGCATATGAGTAATATGATCTCTCAAAGGGATCATACAGGTTCATTACTAAATCGGAAGACATGAGCTCACTCATGAGATAATGGGAAGAATCAAATTCCGTGCACGGTCGTCTCGCTTTGGAAGCTTGATTGAATTTGTAGGTTTGATATATACTTTATGGAAGTATATGATCAACACCTAGGTATGATATATACTTTTGGAAAGTATATGATCGATACCAACTCCCGATAGTCAAATGAGAAACTTGATGATAAAACTCTGAAGTAGACAATGTATAATTGATCTTATACTTCAAGTTTATTATGGTCTTCCAGTATGCAGGATGTACATGTATTGGGAATACATGAGGGTGATGTGATCATAAATGATTATATAACAATGATGCTTCCATTCCTAGGGAGTGATGAAATGGGTCTGGATTTTACTGACACCTATCAGTAGATGAGTAATCTGATCTTGGTACAAATGTTGGACATTGATCTTAATGTGATTCAGATGCAATGAGAAGATTAGATTTGCGATCTTTATTTAATCAAGCATCTATGGGAGGCCCGAGATCTGGATTTGAGATGTGATCTCAATATCCAAGTCACTATACGTGGAACAATACAATCGTCCTATCCTTATCTCCAAGTATCCACGGAGAAAGCGCATTATTCTTGAAAAATATCATGGATAATTTCATTGTAGATATGTGCATCCGAGCATTGAGAAAATTAAGAATTAAATGTGGTTTTATTATCATGAATAATATGAATTTGATTCATATTATAATGAGAGATTTCTAAGATAATTAAATGTGATTTAATTATCAAAGATGTGAATAATGTGAATGTGATTCATGTTATTTGGGCACATGAGAAAAGAGATCCAAGATGATTAAATGTGGTTTAATTATCATGGATATGAATAATGTAGATAGCACTATCCATATTAATCATACATATTATAAATGTGATTTATAATATATTAGAGAGAGCATATTGTGATTTATATTTGTTAATTATTTATTTACGTGAATTGGATTCACATTAGATGATTAATTAAAATACAATTTACACTTTGTTTTGGGATGTGAATGTGGTTGACATTTTTCCAATGGCATGATTGCAATATTTTACAAGATAATTATGAATTTTTTTGTGAAATAATTTACAACAATTGTTTTTGTAAATCTTGGAGATATCATGAGATAATGGTATCTCATGAGATAATGAGATCTCATGAGATAATGAGACTCATGAGATAATGAGATCTCATAAGATGTTGGTAGTCGTCCCCCCTTTTAAGGGGGGTGTGGTTTATCTCCACATTATCTCCAATGATAATTAATTGATTTAATTTGAATTTAAATATATTTATTTATCGATATATATTAATTTAAATTAAATTAATTATTACTGTGTTTTCACATGAAAATCAACGCCATTGAAAGAAACACAAATCAATCTCATCCATTGATTTTGTGTTGTCCATGGATTGAGATCCATGGATCCCAAAACACTATTTAAGAAGAGGCACTCCTTGCTCTTCAAGTTACATGGTCAATCCATATTCTCTCTCTGTCTCTACATGCCAAAGGTGCTCTCCCTCCGTCCCATTGTGGTCGTCTACCATCGAGCCCAAAAAAGAGTCATCATCGTCGTAGCATCTTCGTTATGCTGCTAGATAATCTACTCATGGATCTCCATCTCCTTCGGTGTGCCTCGCTTGTGAAGAATATGTTGAATCTCGTGTGATGAGATCGAGAGATCCACTTCTTGGATCATCAACATGGATTGCGAGGAGTACGCATCTCACCAACGCACTCGCAAGCATCTCCTTCATTGGATTGGACTTAAGACAGGAGGTCTCTTGGTTTAGAGATTCGATCGCAACCATGCTTCAAGAGATAACCCTGGTACCTATTTATGGTTTAGATGAAACGATCCAAGAAGTGTTCTTGGATCACGTGGTTTCATCATTTAAAAATTTTTAAATTCCGCTGCCCGGAGCAACTAGTGCGACTAATCACTCCCTATCGCATACGATGCAATGCTCATGTTTCCATGATGCGCTTGAGGATTTTCGTATATCCTTTAGAAAGGGGACCCAAAAAGAAAACCCAAAAAAGAGACACTAATTAGAGTTCAACCAGCTAATGATTGATCGATTTCCAGATACAGCTGACTCTACAGGAGGCACTAGAGCACATACCTCTCTTCCAGAAGAACTTGAGAGAGAAGACCACCGTCCGCAGGAATAGGAGGAACCACAATGCAGAGATCCATGTGCTTACTCATGCCACTTGCTTCGCCATTCAGAACCGACTTCCAACCAAGAGATCTGATGCAGGAGTTCCATATGTCAGATGATATATCCCTGAGCAATGGTTCAATCATACTCCATTAGGCAGCGGCTCTTAAATTAACCTTCTCCCGTCTACGTTACTCGATCGATTTGAATTTAGCCCTCTTCAATAGACAAATACAGTCATTAGTTTATTGATAGATATATCAAGAGGACAAAGGAGTTATTAAAGGACATGCTCGTCACAATTCAAGGCCTGAAACTCCTCGAGGACTTTGTTGTATTGGACAAGGAGATACCTGAGTCTGTGACCAATACCCCATCATCCCTAGTACGTCCATTCTTAGCTACCGCAAAGGAAGTGTCCGATCATGATATCGAGAAGGTATAATTTCACGGTGTGGGTGAAAGTGTACAAATAGAGACGATCGATAAGACTAGAGTGACAGATTCAACATGCTCATAGCAGTTGAGTGATTCAGAGAAGATGCAATATGCGGAGAGATATGTCCACCAGGAGTGTGAATTTGTGATCATCGAGGATGAAGTAGTTTAGAAACACCCAACAGTATGAGCCCTTATCACAACTTCCGATAATGCAGACTTACAGATTTTGGCAGACGAGAGTTCAAATAGCACACTCATGGCACCGGACACATTTGAGGCTGATGATTGTGGTCAGGATAGCAAACAAGAGTATATTTCATGCACTTCAAATGCAGATCCCTCGTATTCACACATTGATTGGGATGACTTCGATGATTACTTACCATGACAGATTTCTACATAGCCGACAACTAGGGCGGAGAGCGAGCCAGTACGGATGACAGATACACCAGTAGGGTTGTCTACGTTAGATTTACAAATGTAGCGAGAGTTCTCACATGCAGATCTAGTAGCCTACACTTGGACATTCTAGAAGCTAGATTTGCCACCTCCCACATGTTCGGAATTGAAGACCTTTCTGCAGAGTACAAGGTATTGATTCCTTGCAGACCAGACATGTTCCCAATCATTATCTCAATAGATTTGGCTGGAGATCAAGAATCTCGTTTGATGGAGGTTCTTGAAAGAAACTACAAGGCAATTGGATAGAGTGTAGCTGGCCTCCAAGGGATAAGTTCGTTCATGTGCTCCCACTATATCTATCTTGAGGAGGACGTCAAGCCATCACGTGAGTTCCAGCGACGGTTGAACCCAAATCTTCGAGACATACTCATGAAGGAAATATCAAAGTGGTGGAATGTCGATTTTATCTACCCCATCTCCGACTCCAAGTGGGTTAGTCCATTGCATGTGTTACCCATGAATACGGGTATTACTATAGTTTTGAGCGTGTCTGGAGAGGAGATAGCTACTCGGGTACCCACTTCTTGGAGGATTTGTGTGGACTACAGACGATTTAATCAAGACACCAAGAAGGATCATTTCTCGTTGCTATTTATTGATCAAATTATTGAGAGGCTAGATGGGAAGAGTCATTACTATTTTCTTGACAGGTACCCCGGATACAATTTGGTGGCCAAAGAGCCCGAAGACAAGGATAAAGCAACATTACCTGTCCGTTTGGTACATATGCCTTTAGATGGATGACCTTTGGTTTATGTAATTCCCCGACTACAGTCTAAAGGTGCATGCTTTCCATCTTCTCAAGCATGGTGGTGTTGGACATGCGAGCCCACGGCGAGCCATTATGCAATAAATGTTATTGCACATATCATTCACTGATCTGAAATGAAGAATAACTAATTTGCATAATAGGTCCCTTAGTACAATTAGGGTTATGTACCATGGCTATCTTAATGATCATATAGTTGTTGATTCAATTATTGAATCATAGAGGGTGGTGCTTGGATGAATATCTAAAGAGTTAGATTGAGGACTCATCAAGTATCGTCAAATGATTGTTAAGATGTGATCTCCAGCCTGAGTAGGAGATGGCAATCCTTTCTCATATAGGTTGATATCTGACCGACCTCTTGATGCAGGTCCTCTGCATAGGAATAGAGATTCGGAGGTGTTAGATTAGTTAGGTCAAAGAGTTGACTTAATGAGATCAAGATAACCAAAGTCCTATATCGTATGATGTCACGATACAGGCACGCATCCTCTGACCGGAGACAGATGTGTTACTATATATCTGAGTATGTACATTTGGCAGACCAATAGGTTGATGACCTAACCAAGGTCTATACACCGGCGCGTTGGTGTGCATATAAGGGCATATGAGTAATACGATCTCTCAAAGGGATCATACAGGTTCACTACTGAACTGGAAGACATGAGCTCACTGATGAGATATTGGAAAGAAAAACTCCGTGCACGGTCGTCTTGCTTTGGAAGCTTGACTGAATTTGTAGGTTTGATATATACTTTTGGAAAGTATATGATCAAGACCTATGTATGATATATGCTTTTGGAAAGTATATGATCGATAACAACTCCCAATGATCAAACGAGAAACTTACTGATAAAACCCTGAAGTGGACAGTATAAAGTTGATCTAATACTTCGAGTTAATTCTGGGTCTTCCAGTATGCAGGATGTGCAGGCATTGGGAATACCTGAGGGTGATGTGATCATAAATGATTGTATAACCATGATGCTTCGATTCCTAGGGAGTGATGAAACAGGTCTCGATTTTAGTGACTCCTCTCAGTAGAGAACTAATCTGATTTTGGTCCAAATGTTGGACATTGATCTGAATGTGATTCAGATGCAATGAGAAGATTATATTTGCGGTCTTGATTTAATCAAGCATCTATGGGAGGCCCGAGATATGGATTGGAGATGTGATCTCAATATCCAAGTCACTATACATGGAACAATACGATCGCCCTGTCCTTATCTCCAAGTATCCGCGGAGAAAGCGCATTATCCTTTAAAGAGTTCATGGATAATTTCATTGTTGACATATGTATCCAAGCATCGAGAAATATGATAATTAAATGTGATTTAATTATCATGGATAATATGAATTTGATTCATATTATAAAGAGAGATATCTGAGATAATTAAATGTGATTTAATTATCAAAGATGTGAATAATGTGAATGTGATTCATATTATTTTGGCACATGAGAATAGAGATCCAAGATGATTAAATATGATTAAATTTTTATGGATATTAATAATATGGATAGCACTATCCATATTAATCATATATATATTATAAATATGATTTATAATATATTAGAGAGAGCATATTGTGTTTTATATTTGTTGATTAATTGTTAATGTGAATGGGATTCACATTGAATGATTAATTGAAAATACAATTACATTTGGTTTTGGGTTATGAATAAGATTCACATAATTTCAATGGCATGATTGATATTTTCCAAAAGATTAATTGGAATTATTTTTTGTGAAAATATTGTCAACAAGAGATAATGATATATATGATGAGATAATGATATCTCATGATACTTTGAAGAGATAGAACAAGTCCACCAAAGAGGAGTGGACGGCTACAACTCTGCATGAGGAGAAGAGTAGCCGTCCCCTCTTATGAGGAGATTAGTTTATCCTCTTCATCATTTTTTATCTTATCAAAGATGATTTAATTTCGAATTAATTTTATTGATTTGTCAATGTAAATTAATTTAAATTAAATCATTAGTTATTGTGTTTTTTCAACAACATCTTGTCCATTGAAAGAAACACAAATCAATCTCAACCATTGATTGTGTGTTGTCCATGGATTGAGATCCATGGACTCCCAAAACCCTATATAAGAAGAGGCATGCCTTGCTCTTCATTTTTACACCGACTCGACGAGTCTCTCTCTCTCTCTCTTATTCTCTATACGCGTCCTCTCTCTTCCTCTCTCATGGCCGTCCACCATGGATGTCCTAGAGGGGTTCGTCATCGACGTAGCATCATCGTTATGCTGTCGGAACATCTACTTGTGGATCTACGTCTCCTTCGGTGTGTATCGCTCGTGAAGAAGATGTTGGATCTTGTGTGACGAGATCAGGAGATCCATCGTTTGGACCATCAACATGAATTGCGAGGAGCACAGGATTCATCCCCGTGCTCGCAAGCATCTCCTCCGATGGATCAGACTTGAGACAAGAGGTCTCTTCATTTAGAGACTCTCCTATCCTTCAGCCACCTAATAGGCCTCTCCCATTTGAGATCATGATGGATGCTTCTGATTTTGCTATAGGGCTTGTGCTAGGAAAGAGGAGAGATGGATTACCATTTGCCATATGCCATGCTAGTCGGACTTTGGATGTCTCTCAGCATAATTATACTGTGATAGAGAAGGAGACGCAAGCCATAGTCTTTGCTTGACATAATTTTAGATCATACATTCTTGGATATAGAGTGACGATATTTACAGGTCGCACCGCCATCCGATACCTCATGGTAAAGAAGGATGCCAAGGCGAGATTGACTAGATGTCTCTCAGCATAATTATACTGTGATAGAGAAGGAGACGCAAGCCATAGTCTTTGCTTGACATAATTTTAGATCATACATTCTTGGATATAGAGTGACGATATTTACAGGTCGCACCGCCATCCGATACCTCATGGTAAAGAAGGATGCCAAGGCGAGATTGACTAGATGGATCCTTGTACTCAAGGAGTTTGATATTGATATTAAGGATAAACTTGGAGTCAATGATGTGGTGACGGATCACCTCTCCCGTTTAGAGAACCTTGAGGATTCTGATCAGATTGCACCTATCACAGAGACATTCCCAGACAAGATGATTCTTGTTATCACCTCGCTTCCGTGGTATGTTGACATTGTGAACTATCTTGTCGCCAAAAAGTCCCACAAGGTTGGCCCAAACAATGACTTGAGACCTTCCTTTCGAAGTCCAAGTCATACCATTGGGAGGATCCCACCCTTTACCATGAAGGGGGTATAGTGTCTAGCATCGATGTATTCCTCAGGAGGAATACCACAGCGTCCTCATGTATTGCCACAAGCTTGAGGCAGGAGGACATCATTCTGGGAGGAGGATAGCATAGAAGGTGCTCCAATCCGACCTATGGTGGCCTACCCTCTTCAAGGATTCTGATGAATTCGTGAAGAGGTGTACTAACTGTCAGAGGATGGGCACTTGTGAGCAACGTGATATGATGCCGATGCAGCCCATTCACTTTTGTGAGGTTTTTGACGCATGGGGCATCGATTTCATGGGTCCATTCCATAAGAGTCAGGGATTCGAGTACATTTTACTTGTTGTAGATTATGTCAGTCATTGGTTGAGTCCATCCTCACCTGAGCTGCAGATGTTAAGACCGTATGCAGATTTTGTAGGAAAAATATCACTTCACGGTTCAGGGTACCTAGTGTTTTAATATCTGACGGGGGGGCTCACTTTATTAACGACAAGGTAAGGGTCTTGCTAATGAGTTCAACATTGACCATCGAGTTTCCACTCCATATCACCCTCATTGTGGACGTATCGAACAGGTAGATCAAGACAATATTGTAGAAGGTCATCCACCCAGATTGAAAGGATTGGTTACAACTTTTGGACTCGATCTTGTGGACATATCGGACGTCCTTCAAGACACCTTTAGGTACATCTCCCTTTCATCTCGTTTATGGCAAGCCATTCCACTTGCCTGTGGAGATCAAGCATAAGTCACTATGGGAAGTTACAGAGCTATTATTGGATCCCAAGAGTGTAGGAGACCAGAGGAGAGAAGAGTTGGCAGCCCTAGAGGAGTTGAGAGACACAACCTTTCAAGTAGCCTACAATATAAGGATAAAGTGAAGATATGGATAAAGGAGGTAATTAGGAGGCGGCATCTTTTGGCTTGGAGTAGCATACGAGGGTAGTACATCTAGGAAGAACCTCTCGTCCTCCTCTAGGGAGGGAACTGCGTCTCAACCTGGTCTAGTGGCATTGAAGTCTAAATACAAGATGTTGTGGGGTTGCAATAATGCTTCAAATGAGGGATAGTCTACTAGCTCAAGAGGGAAAACTCCTTATGTACATGTTGCACCTTGTATATATTTGAAAAAAAAAATAAAAAGAAAAGAATAAAACAAAAAATGTAGAATCTCCAAAAGTGTAAAGGCTTGATTGAAAAGTAAAATGCCTGCCGGAGTGTAATACAAGTGAAAAAAATGCGAGCTTCAAAGTCAAATTTTTGTAAGCTTGCAGCGGATGACTTGGCTACACTGGTCATGCATCCAAGGATAGGAATATATACTGGTTACCATCCATTCTTTTCTCCATCTCTTCTTGAGTTGGTTGTACTTGAACTTAGAATGGAATATCCCCGCTCCTCGAGGAAAGAGTTGCTAAACCGAGGGACTAGAGTTACCTTGTTGAGAGAGGTTGTTGCTTTGCAACTTTTGAGATGGGGAGCTACAATTCACTTCCACCATACAAGTAAAGATTCGTAGTCTCAAATTAAATAATTTTAAAAACAAAAACTGTAAATAAAAATCTTCTATAAATAGTAAATATAATTACAAAATAAATCATGTATAAAATAAAAATAACCACATTTGAAAAAAAACCATAAAACAATAATTGAAAGACCAATTCCAGCTTCATATGAATTCGAATTGAATCAATCACTTCCATTATAAATTATCTTTAAAATGACAATGGTTTCATAATTTTTGGAGTTACGATTTAAAAGTCGATTTTCTGGTGTGGTTTTGTAATTTGACCATTTATTTATCGTATACACTTATAAATATTTTTTTATACATATTATATTTGTAAATACTTGTAAATATTTTAATAATTATTCAAATTAAAAAACTAAAACATAAAAAATAAGCTAAATTCCTATTTAACTATGTATATAATATACCATAAGTATATAATATATATATACGGTTGATATTCATAAATAACCACCACAAAAAATAATTAATTAACATTTATTATTTAATTAAATAAAGTAATAAAATTAATTAGTTAATTAATTAATTAATTATGTAGATAATGTAATTTTATCCATCATTAACCTCCACCCTCTTTATCCTTTCTTTTTAAATTTTTAAATTCAAATTCAATTATTCTTTCTATTTAATTGGTTCCACCTCCCTCATTTCTCTTTGATCAATCATTTGTGAAAGGAGCCAAATCTCCAAGAGCTTATTGTTGTATAAAGGTGCCTAACCTCCAAATCGTCTGGTGACAGCAAGTAGGCCTTCGTCGAGGCCATTACGACATTATCCACTCCCACGGTGAGATCCATCTTTTTATTGTTTTTAATTTAAGTTAATTGCAGTTTACATCTTGTTTTTTTTATTTTATCGCCATTTTTTTATTCTAGATCTTAGTTAATCATTTTAATCAATCATCACGATTCAATCAGCTCTCGATTTTAATTCCATCTCATTTTTCGATCTCATCGCTTCACGTTCTACCTCATGCAACCTTCTAACTTCGGATGTGTACAATGGCTGAAGACCCGGATCCATCTCTCATTTCACCGGATCCAAAACATTCACATTTCTCTTTTTATTTTATTTAATAACTTTTGATCGAGACGTCGTGTTCGAGTCAGATATTTTTTAAGCTTTTATTTTATTGCAAGTACAAGGATTAAAAATGTATAAAAAATTTCATTTGCTACTTCAAAAATATAAAAAAATTACGATTCTATTTTTACAAAAAAAGAGAGAAAATACAAAAGTTGCTCTGCAAAAATATATACAAAAAAATAAAAAAATTTTGGGGAGGTCGCCTGCAGCAGGCATCGTCTAATTGAAAAATAATCGTGTTTGCTCACTATTTTCATTTCCCATATTTTTATTTATTTTAAAAATCCTAAAAAAAATATAAAAATATCTAAAAAATTACAAAAAATATTATAAAATAATTAAAACTCAAAAAAATTCTTTGGACATTTTGAGCATTTTTGTTATATTTGAAAAATCTAAAAAAATTGAATTCTCCTTCGTGTATATAAATTTGATTTCAAAAATTTATTTTTTTAAAAAAAGAAAAATTTGCAAAATTAAAACAACTAAAAATTATAAATTATAAATTAAAAAGTTAAAAAATTAAAAACTAAAAAAACTAAAAAAATAAAAATACTACAGAAACGAAGCACGGTTTGCATTTGAGAATTTTGTTTTATTTTAATTGATTTTTTTTCGGTTATTTGAATAATCCTCGAGATTTGTAGCCTCCCTGAGTTCGATCTGGTTAGTTCAACAACAATAACAACAAAGCCTTTTCCCACAATTAAGTAGGGTCGCCCGTTATCGATCAAAGATTTCGTCCATTCGACCCTACATGGATTCTTCGCCTCCATTCAGATCTATCTTGGGTCAATCTCGGACTTATATCCAAAAAACTAAGATCCCCTCGTATAGTCTCTTTCCAACACTTCTTGGGCCGTCCTCGCCCTCTCTTAGCCGGCTCAACATCCCACCACTCGCTTCTCCTAACCGGTGCATCAGTTGACCTTCTTTGCAAATGACCAATCCATCTTAAGCGGTTTTCTCGCATCTTATCCTCGATCGGAGCTACACCAACTTTCTTTCTAATTGCATCATTCCGAATCTGATCTTTACGTGTATGTCCACACATCCATCTTAGCATTTTCATTTCTGCTACAGCCATTCTCTGCACATGTCTATGGTTCACAGGCCAACATTCAGAACCATAAAGCATAGCAGGTCTCACGGCTGCTTTGTAAAACTTTCCTTTAATTTTTAAAGGAATTTTCTTATCACAGAGAACAGCGGAGGCTCCTCTCCGCTTTAGCCAGCCTGCATTTATTCTATTAGTAACATCTCCATCAATTTCCCCCATCATGTTGCAAAATAGATCCTAGATATCTAAAAGAATCTCTCTTCTGGATGTTATCGTCACCAATCTTCACCTCGATTCATTCACCATTGCTTCCATCAAAGGTGTATTCCATATATTCCGTCTTAGCCCTACTTATACGAAAACCTTTAGTCTCCAATGCATGTCTCCAAACCTCAAGCTTCTCATTTACTCCATCTTTAGTCTCGTCAATCAACAAAATATCATCAGCAAATAACATACACCAAGGTAACTCATCTTGAATGTGACTTGTCAACTCGTCCATAATCAAAGTAAAAAGAAATGGACTCAAAGCTGAACCTTGATGTAAACCAATGTTGATATCAAAATAGTCAGTCTTCCCCGTCGGGGTCCTTACACAAGATAAAGCCCTATCATACATATCCTTTATGAGATTAATGTATAGGACAGGTACTTGTCTCTTCTCCAAAACTCTCCACAGTATCTCTCGTGGGACGGAATCATAAGCCTTCTCCAAATCAATAAAGATCATATGGAGATTCTTCCTTTTAGCTCTATAAATCTCCATTGTTCTCCTCAGCAAATGGATGGCTTCAATAGTTGAGCGACCTAACATGAATCCTAATTGGTTTCCTTTTATTTGGGAAACTTGTCTCAATCTTCTTTCGATCACACGTTCCCAAATTTTCATAGTGTGACTCATCAGCTTGATACCTCTGTAATTTGAACAATTTTGAATGTCTCCTTTGTTCTTATAAAGAGGCGCCACGATACTCCTCCTCCAATCTTCAGGCATTTTCTTGCTTCTCCAAATAACATTGAATAGATCCGTAAGCCAAGTCAAACCACGCTCACCTAAAACTTTCCATACTTCAACAGGGATGTCATCCGGTCCAACACCTTTCCCAGGTCTCATAACCTTCAAAGCCTCCTCTACTTCTTTTCTTTGCATTCGTCTATAGCATGCACGATTCAAGTAACTTTCACTACTAGCTAGATCACCCAAAGTGATCTCTCTATTTCCTTCTCCAATGAAAAGTTTATGGAAGTATTGCTCCCATCTAGTCTCTATATCCTTCTGAGTAACAAGCACGTGACCTTCCTCGTCCTTAATGCATCTCACTTGAGAGAGGTCTTTGGTCTTTCTTTCTCTTGCTTTGGCCAACCTGAATATATCCTTCTGGATCTCCTTAGAGTTGATATTTTTATACAAAACCTCATAAGCTTTTGACTTAGCTTCGCTTACAGCCTTCTTTGCTTCCTTCTTCGTTATTTTAAAGTCTGTGACAGTTTCCTCTGTTCTATCCTTATACATAGCTTTAAAGCAAGCTCTTTTAATTTTTAGCTTCTCTTGCACCCCTTCACTCCACCACCAAGCCTCCTTTTGACCCGGAGCTCCTCCTTTTGACTCTCCTAGCATCTCTTTGGCTACCTTTCGGATACAAGATGCTACTGCCTCACACATCTCGTTTGCACTACCGCTACAATCCCAAGATAAGTCTTCTAAAACCTTCTCCCTGAAGCTTGATTGCTTCAGCGGAAGATTCCACCACCTAGTTCTAGTGATCTTAGGAACCTTTCTTTTCTTTACCAGCCCTTTTATTTGTAAATCCAAGACTAACAAGCGATGTTGGGTTGTCAAACTCTCTTCAGGGATTACTTTGCAATCTTTGCAACATAACCGATCTCTTCTCCTCAACGCAAAGTAATTGATCTGTGTTCTAGTTGAGCCACTCTTATAAGTAATTAAATGCTCCTCCCTCTTCTTGAAAAGAGTGTTTGCTATGAAAAGATCATATGCAATTACAAAATCCAGAATGACTTTTCCCTCTTCGTTTCTATCCCCAAAACCATGTCCTCCATGCACACTTGCATACCCTGAAACATCTTTTCCCACATGTCCATTAAGATCTCCACCTATACAAACCATCTCTCTTTGTGGGATTCCTTGTAAAATCTTATCCATATCCTCCCAAAAAGCTTGTTTAGTCCATTCATCTAAACCAATTTGTGGTGCATAAACTGAGATGATATTCAGAATTTCTTCTTCAAGCACCAACTTTAGCAAAATAATCCGATCCCCAAATCATTGCACCTCAACCACACATCCTTCAAATCTCTATGAACAACCACTCCAACACCGTTTCTGCCCTTATCTTTGTTGGAAATACGAGCCCACGACGAGCCATTATGCAATAAATGTTATTGCTAATATCATTCCCTGATCTGGAATGAAGAATGAATAATTTGCATAATAGGTCCCTTAGTACAATTAGGGTTATGTACCATGGCCATCTTAATAATCATACAGCTGTTGATTCAACTATTGAATCATAGAGGCTGGTGCTTGGATGAATATCTAAAGAGTTAGATTGAGGACTCATCAAGCACCGTCAAATGATTGATAAGAGATGATCTCCAGCCTGAGTAGGAGATGGCAATCCTTATCTCTTTAGGCTGATATCTAACCGACCTCTTGATGCAGGTCCTCTGCATAGGAATAGAGATTCGGAGGTGTCAGATTAGTTAAGTCAAAGAGTTGACTTAACGAGATCGAGATAACCAAAGTCCTATATCATATGTTGTCATGATATAGGCACGCATCCTCTGACCGGAGACAGATGTGTTGCTATATGTCTAAGTATGTACATTTGGCAGACCAATAGGTTGATGACCTAATCAAGGTCTATATACCGGCGTGCTGGTGTGCATATAAGGGCATATGAGTAATATGATCTCTCAAAGGGATCATACAGGTTCAGTTACTGAACCGGAAGGCATGAGCTCACTCATGAGATATCGGGAAGAATCAAATTCCATGCGCATGGTCGTCTCGCTTTGGAAGCTTGACTGAATTTGTAGGTTTGATATATACTTTTAGTATATGATCAAAACCTAGGTATAATATACGCTTTTGGAAAGTGTATGATTGATACCAACTCCCAATGATCGAATGAGAAACTTACTGATAAAACCATGAAGTAGACAGTATAAAGTTGATCCAATACTTCGGGTTTAGTCTGAGTCTTCCAGTATGAAGGATGTATAGGTATTGGGAATACCTGAGGGTGATTTGATCATAAACGATTGTATAACCATGACGCTTCCATTCCTAGGGAGTGATGAAACGGGTCTGGATTTTAGTGACTCCTCTCAGTAGAGAAGTGATCTAATCTTGGTCCAAGTGTTGGACATTGATCTGAATGTGATTCAGATACAATGAGAAGATTAGATTTACGGTCTTGATTTAATCAAGCATCTATGGGAGGCCCGCGATCTGGATTTAAGATATGATCTCAATATCCATGTCACTATACGTCGAACAATACAATCGCCTTGTCCTTATCTCCAAGTATCTGTGGAGAGATTGCATTATTCTTGAAGGGTTCAAGAATAATTCCATAAGATCTAAGCAATGAAGAGATGATGATTAAATGTGATTTAATCATATTGATGTGTGAAGAAATTATCCAATTTAATTAAGTGTGATTTAATTAATGTGGATAAGAATAATGTGGATAGAAATATCCAATTATTCATAATATATTATAAATGTGATTTATAATGTATTAGAGAGAGCTAATTATAATTTATATGTGTTGATTAATTATTATGTGTATTGGATACACATTGTGTAATTAATTAACAATGTAAATTATATGTTGTTTTGGGTTGTGAATATGATTCACAATTTTTTCCATGGCAAGATTGCAATATTCTCAAATATAATTGTGAATTATTTTTTGAAGAATAATAACCCAAAAAATAAATAAAGAGATATTTCCATGGAGATATGCAATCTCACGAAATTCATGAGATTGCTCTCCCCATGGAAATAAGTGGGCGGCACATCATTCCTGTAAGGAATGTGTGGCCATCCACATGGAAGGTATATGGAGATGGAATCTCCATGTATCTTATCTCCTTATTTGTTGATTTGATTTAATTTATATTTGATTTTGTCAAATATATTTTAACCTAAATTTGTTGGTTTTACCAACAACAATCTTGACCATTGGATTAACATAAATCAATCTCACCCATTGATTTTATGTGTCCCATGGATTGAGATCCATGGATCCCAAAACCCTATAAATAGAGAGGCATACCATTCTCTCTCTTTACATGTGATATGAAGGCTCTCTCTCTCTCTTTCTTCTCTACACACGTCAGCCCTCTCTCTCTATTGTTGGTGGCCGACCACCATACCATAGAGGAGACAACCGTCGACGCCATCGCCACCGTGTCGCTGCTTCGACGTTCTTTGGTTCTCCGTCTTCTTGGTGTACTACACCAACGAAGGAGACGTTCGATCTCGTGCGATGAGATCAGGAGAAACCACACTTGGATCATCTTCTTGGATTGCGAGGACAACGCGGTTCATCCCCGCACTCGCAAACAGTCTCGCCGACGATCGGACTTGAGACAGGAGGTCTCTTCCTTTAGAGACTTGATCAACTATGCTTCAAGAGGTATTTCATTATACTTGTTGTGGTTATAGATGAAACGATCTGAGAATGGTTCTCGGATCATGTGGTTTCATCGAATAAAATTTTTAAATTCCGCTGCACCGAACAACTAGTACGACTAGTCGTTCTTCGTCGTATCCGATACGACGATCACGCTTCCATGATGCGCTTGAGGATAATTTCAATATCCTTAAGTGGTATCAGAGCCAGGTTGACGGTTTCGAATATGATTCGCAAACCGAGGACGACATGGGTTCGTTAAGGTCGCGAAAGTTTTTATCGCATTTGATTTCGCAGATATGTTTATTAAATAAATTAGGCACTGTTTAAATTGTTTAAACACGAATTTAATACTTGTATTTTGTTCCCCATTAAATATGGAAACCATAGGATCTGACTTTATGTAAATCGGATTTCGTATGCTCTAGATATGGTTGTTTTAATGAACATGTATGCATTGTTGCGGGAACAGTAGATTTTAACATGATTAAAGAGTTAATTACTGTTATCATCTGCCTTCAAATGCCTGAAATATCACTTGGCTTCTGTCCTAAATCAAGTTAGCAATCTTTGAAAATTGAGTTTGTCTAATTTGGATTTAAATTGTTTGAGATATGGTAATTTTAGTGAGTAGGGGGTCACTACTGAAATTACAGTCCTAATCTAGAACCAAGTGATTGTCAATTAGTGAAATTAATTGTTAATTTCGTGAAATAATCTGAAAAATATTTTTGAAATATTGGAACATGATTATTTACCTAATTGACTTGGCCTCAACCAATAAATGATTAGATTTGATCTAAATCTTAATTGGAAACACAATCATCAAACTTGATGCTTGAATAGTGATTGTCATTTAATCAATTAGTGAAATTAAATTGTTTAATTTCCTAGAATAATTGTGCATAAATATTTGTGAAATATTTGATGATAATTATTCCCTTAAATGATATTTCATTAACCAATAATTGATTAGATGTGATCTAGATCACTAATTGGTTACATGATCTACATGATCAACATTCCAACAAACATGTTGCTTGAATAGGACTTGGGATTTGTTTAGCAAATCTCATTATAATGTTAATAAAAAATTGTTTTGATTGTTATTATATGGTATAATTTCGGTTGAAGAACCGATGATCATCTAAAATACAAAGTGATTTATTTTGCATTATCCTTTCCCGAGGTGGATATGGTGTCTAGTCGGAGAGCATTGGGGTTTGCAAGGTTGCAACGTATGTGGTCCGTACCACTCTCATCGGTACTGGCCATGACAGCGGGTAGGGTTAGTATAATTCTTAAGAAATCATGATGTATTTCTAATTATTAAAATTCGAAATAATATGTATTTGAGATAATACCATAATTCAAGTAACTATTAAATGTTTGTTGGATATTAATTGAATCATTAATTTAATATGATTAGATTAATTGGAATCCAATTAAAATTAAAACACTCTATTATGAATGGAGATATTATTTCCCTTGGATGAATTAATCATAATGAATATGATTCATAGTGATTAATTAAAATTTGAATATGATATGGAGGATCACATAAGTGACATCCATGGTCTCCCGTCAAGGCGGAGGGTTCCGTCGCCAGGGATTGTATGTGGGAGACGCCTGTCCGAAGTGACAGCTCCTGTATGCAAGCGCATCTGGATCGGGCCTCTTCGCTTCTCGAAAGAGTAAGGACGTATGCGTAGTGACCCCAATACGGGTCCTCATATTATTGGGGCGATATTGGATTGCGCATAGCGAGTTGTATTCCTGTTGACGGTTGGTTCAATTAATGACGGGTCAACATCGCCTTAGGGGTGGTGGGCCCGGGTGTTAAAGACCGAATTGGGAGATGCAAGTTGGACTTGTAAGGCGGAATGTGTTCCCGCTTCTTTTTATCCAAGTCGTAGGTTCTCATATTATTGGGATACAACAAAGATAAGGAAGGAGATCCCAGATCTTGCTTGAGATATAATGGTAAGTATATCTCTTACATTGAAAGTGATTAAGGGAATGAACTTTCAATGTTGACATGGCAAGACAACTTTGATATAAAAATTCCTAAATCAAAGTAAAATATGTATATATAAATACATACATCTATGCAAATTTCTTATTTCAGATAATCCTTCATTAAAACCCACTCAATGGTATACTCAATAGTAACCAGTGAAATATCTTGGATTGGACTCATGATCCAGATATTGTACTTGCAATTGAACACATAATGTATGTGGTTGCAATATGCAAGTTTCCTCGTAATAATGAGGAATGACAATTAAATAGATAATAAGACTACAACCCTAGGGTTTGTATGTCTCTATAGTCTTGATCTCATCGGATGTACTTTGGAAGTAACATGTCGATGATGATTTCAATTGTCAAATAATCCTTATAAAATCAATGAAGATATTCTGGCATACGTATGTGCTCTTGACATTTAATCATGAGTGGCATGGTTCCCTGCATCATGCAGAATGGTAGTTCTATAGGAGATGATGTATTAAAAATGTTTGGATACCTACCTGAACCAATGGTTTTAAGAGTATAAATGGATGTAGACATGATGAGTGTCATCATTCTACTGTCTATACTCTAGTCATTCATGAAGCTTCATAATATTCATATTGTATGAATTTAGTGAAGCATGTATAAATGTTGAAATGCTCTTATATTGAATTCTTTTAACATAAGAGATCCTTAGTCTTAAGCAATGGTTGTTTATAGATAAAGGGAGCGCAGTGGAAGCATGGGTTGGACCCAAGAAAGACGGAAAGTCAAAGAGTTGACTGGACTTCTGTGACTTCCATATGACATCCAAAGAGTTGGATGAATGCTAAAACTGCAATAAGTTGATGTGTTGATAATATGACTATCAAGTCTGTCTAGAATCCTTAGAGAAGGACTCGGATAGAGCATCAGAATAATCCACATATAATCATTGAAATTGACTTTTTTATTTGAGAAGATAAAGTCAAATAATTATATCTCAATCTTCTGACAACACTTGCAATGGGTTGCATATGTTTTAGAAGATGGGAAAAATTGATCTTAAAGGTTTATAGTTATTCACATGGATATTGATGAAATTATTGCAACAATCTCTATTGGATTGATAGACTTGTTAATTTCAGTGGGAGAGCCCTTAGTCTTAGAGAATGTCTCTATGACCTAGATATAAGAATACACTCATTGTTTGTTTCTAAATGTTGGAAATAAACATGAATTCTGGAATGGACCTATCATAAAGAGTTATGATGGAGATATTTCAGATAGTAATCTAAAATCTAGTGGACTCCACTAAATTAGAAAATTGATGAATGGTTCATTAACATTTCTAAATGCTGGAATTAAACCTTAAGATCAATATGAGGATGAAGATCATTTGACAATGATCTAGCATCAAGCATTGGACATTTGTTTATTGATTTGATCGATAGACTAGTAAGAGATGAAATTTAGAATGTCTAAAATTTCAAAACTTACATACTTATGAATATCGTATTCAAAAGGTAAAATGTCCAATACTCCCTTCTTAGAGAAAGGTGTAAGATGCCAAGGTATTCAGGATCTCATACATATTGATGTATGTGGATCATCTATATCATAGTGAACATTGTGGATATGTGATATCTATTGATGATTATGTATGATATGAGATTTCTTCTCTTCATCAAAGAAACCTTTGTAATGTTCAAAGATTTCATTATTTTTTGTTTTAGAACCAATGTTTGAAGGAAGATAAAATGAATTTTATCTAATCTAGGTAGCAAGTACCTACTAGATAAATTCGAAGAATACCTTATGGAGATATGAATATCATTTCTTCTCAATCCTCTTAACACACCTTAACTCAATAGAGCTATAGGTAGATACAATTAGATCATGTGTGACATGATCTTATCAATGATGAATTTTAGCATAATTATCCCTTAGTTTCCAGGTATATATGTGTAGTAGAGACTACAATAAGGTTCCATGTATGTTGGAATCTAGCACTTGAGAGTGCTGCTTTATTAGGAAAATAAAGGATGGTATTGGATACCTACTTTATGACCTTGAGATTCTTAAAATATCTCATCTCTGAGAATGTGATTCTTAGAGGTTGAGACGCTTGAGAGTCAAGATGAAAATGAAGTGTAGGAACTCATTTAATCTTGAGAAGATAATGAGGCTCCTGAAATTGGAAACTAAAAGGACAATTAAAGATGAAACACTAATACCTCTTCAAATGAGTTTGAGGATGGATTCCATGTGTTAGAAAAATCTGACAATGATCGAACTTCATGTGATGAAGCTTCTGAAGATCATAGCATGGATAGATAGATGTTAGCAATAAAAGTCTAATGTAGACTTCATATACAAGTGTTGTATATGGACCCTCGAGGATCCACCTATATGGGTAAGACCTGTAAAGGTGTAAATGGATCTTCAAGAGAAAGAGAACCTGATGAGAAGGTAGAGACCTTTAAAGCACGGTTCGTAGCCATGAGCTACACACCGGAAGAGAAAACATTGCTTGCAATGAGACTTTCTCTTCGGTGACCATGCTTAAAACCATCAGAATATTGCTAACCTTAGCTACACAACTTGACTATTGCATCTTCAAGATGTAAGTCAATACTGCTTTCCTCTATGAATACCTCTATGAGGATATTCACATGAAGTAGCCCCAGGGCTTCATGGTTGAGAAAGGCAAGATGTGAAAGCTAAGGAATCCATCCATGGACTCAAATAAGCTTCTTGAAGTTGGATCATAAGATTTGATGAAATTATAAATGTTATGATTTCAAATAGAATCTGGATGAGCCATGTGAAGCTTAGTGGGAGTGCCTTCGTGTTCATCGTGCTAAATGTAGATAATATCCTAATCATTTATAATGATATAAGGATGATAATAAGTGTTTTATGGAGTGGCTATTCCATATCTTGAAATATGATTTCAAAGATACCTCTTAGATCTTAGTTCTGAAGTTGTTCAAGAGCAAAGAGAAGAGGGTATTGGGACTGTCACATTAGTAGTACACTTTGGACATATTCCATTTTATGGAAAATTCCAAGAAAGGCTTCCATCCCTTAAGATATGGTACTGACCTATCTAAAGGGATAGCACCTCAAAGAATTGAGGAAGTAAATGCTGGAACTACTTGCCCTTGGGCATTAGTTCTGAGAAGCCAGGTGTGTGCTAGATGTGTACAAAAGCCAGATGGCTACCATGCAGTGGGAATAGTAAACTATCACTAATCCTACTATGGAGATAAAACACTTGATTGCAGTAATAACAAAAAAAATCTTCATAGATGACAAGATTTTGAGATAGTGATCTCAAAGTCTTATCTTCAAAAGCTTAAGATTTTATAGATAGAGATCTAGAAAGTCTTAACTATGGATACCTTAAGAGATAGTGATCTCCAGGAATAAGGGTATTATGATAAGGATTATGGAAATGCTGGTTATGATAATTGTTAAGCTGTAGTGTCAAGGACACTGTAACTAACAAGATTGAGTAATGGTTGCATAAGATGCAACATTCGCATTAGATGCGAGCACTGTTACTGGGGATATGCAAGTGCCGTAAAAGGACTTGGCATAGTCTCACGGGAACAGAGTGACTGATCAACTTACCTAGCTATTTTCTAAATAGCCTATGATTGTCACATGAGTGCGGGTTTAAATGATTAGCCCATTAATGGCTCTTTGGGCTAGTGGGAGATTGTTGGAAATGCGAGCCCACGGCGAGCCATTATGCAATAAATGTTATTGCTAATATCATTCCCTGATCTGGAATGAAGAATGAATAATTTGCATAATAGGTCCCTTAGTACAATTAGGGTTATGTACCATGGCCATCTTAATAATCATACAGTTGTTGATTCAACTATTGAATCATAGAGGCTGGTGCTTGGATGAATATCTAAGGAGTTAGATTGAGGACTCATCAAGCACCGTCAACTGATTGTTAAGAGATGATCTCCAGCCTGAGTAGGAGATGGCAATCATTATCTCTTTAGGCTGATATCTGACCGACCTCTCGATGCAGGTCCTCTGCATAGGAATAGAGATTCGGAGGTGTCAGATTAGTTAAGTCAAAGAGTTGACTTAACGAGATCGAGATAACCAAAGTTCTATATCGTATGCTGTCATGATATAGTATAGGCACGCATCCTTTGACCGGAGACAGATGTGTTGCTATATGTCTAAGTATGTACATTTGGCAGACCAATAGGTTGACGACCTAATCATGGTCTATATACAGGCGCGCTGGTGTGCATATAAGGGCATATGAGTAATATGATCTCTCAAAGGGATCATACAGGTTCAGTTACTGAATCGGAAGGCATGAGCTCACTCATGAGATATTGGGAAGAATCAAATTCCATGCGCATGGTCGTCTCGCTTTGGAAGCTTGACTGAATTTGTAGGTTTGATATATACTTTTAGTATATGATCAAAACCTAGGTATAATATACGCTTTTGGAAAGTGTATGATTGATACCAACTCCCAATGATCGAATGAGAAACTTACTGATAAAACCATGAAGTAGACAGTATAAAGTTGATCCAATACTTCGGGTTTAGTCTGAGTCTTCCAGTGTGCAGGATGTACAGGTATTAAGAATACCTGAGGGTGATTTGATCATAAACGATTGTATAACCATGACGCTTCCATTCCTAGGGAGTGATGAAACGGGTCTGGATTTTAGTGACTCCTCTCAGTAGAGAAGTGATCTGATCTTGGTCCAAGTGTTGGACATTGATCTGAATGTGATTCAGATACAATGAGAAGATTAGATTTACGGTCTTGATTTAATCAAGCATCTATGGGAGGCCCGCGATCTGGATTTGAGATATGATCTCAATATCCATGTCACTATACGTGGAACAATAGAATCGCCATGTCCTTATCTCCAAGACTCTGCGGAGAGATTGCATTATTCTTGAAGGGTTCAAGAATAATTCCATAAGATCTAAGCAATGAAGAGATGATGATTAAATGTGATTTAATCATATTGATGTGTGAAGAAATTATCCAATTTAATTAAATGTGATTTAATTAATGTGGATAAGAATAATGTGGATAGAAATATCCAATTATTCATAATATATTATAAATGTGATTTATAATGTATTAGAGAGAGCTAATTATAATTTATATGTGTTGATTTATTATTATGTGTATTGGATACACATTGTGTAATTAATTAACAATGTAAATTATATGTTGTTTTGGGTTGTGAATATGATTCACAATTTTTTCCATGGCAAGATTGCAATATTATCAAATATAATTGTGAATTATTTTTGAAGAATAATAACCCAACAAATAAATAAAGAGATATTTCCATGGTGATATGCAATCTCATGAAATTCATGAGATTGCTCTCCCCATGGAAATAAGTGGGCGGCACATCATTCCTATAAGGAATGTGTGGCCATCCACATGGAAGGTATATGGAGATGGAATCTCCATGTATCTTATCTCCTTATTTGTTGATTTGATTTAGGACTAATTTATATTTGATTTTGTCAAATATATTTTAACCTAAATTTGTTGGTTTTACCAACAACAATCTTGACCATTGGATTAACGTAAATCAATCTCACCCATTGATTTTATGTGTCCCATGGATTGAGATCCATGGATCCCAAAACCCTATAAATAGAGAGGCATACCATGCTCTCTCTTTACATGTGATATGAAGGCTCTCTCTCTCTCTCTCTCTCTCTCTCTCTTTCTTCTCTACACACGTCAGCCCTCTCTCTCTATTGTCGGTGGCCGACCACCATACCATAGAGGAGACAACCGTCGACGCCATCGCCACCGTGCCGCTGCTTCGACGTTCTTCGGTTCTCCGTCTTCTTGGTGTGCTACGCCCACGAAGGAGACGTTCGATCTCGTGCGATGAGATCAGGAGCAACCACGCTTGGATCATCTTCTTGGATTGCGAGGACAACGCGGTTCATCCCCGCGCTCGCAAGCAGTCTCGCCGACGATCGGACTTGAGACAGGAGGTCTCTTCCTTTAGAGACTTGATCAACCACGCTTCAAGAGGTATTGCATTATACTTGTTGTGGTTGTAGACGAAACGATCTGAGAATGGTTCTCGGATCATGTGGTTTCATCGAATAAAATTTTTAAATTCCGCTGCACCGAACAACTAGTACGACTAGTCGTTTTTCGTCGTATCCGATACGACGATCACGCTTCTGTGATGCGCTTGAGGATAATTTCAATATCCTTCAATCTTTACCTGAATCCCAAAGTTTAAATCATGTCTTCTCGAACCCCCTTGCTTGCTCTCCAACCCATTTAGTCTCTTGAAGACATAATATATGAATCTTCCTTCTTTCCAATGTATCCACTATCTCCATCAATTTTCCAGTTAAAGTACCGATATTCCAACTACCAATCCGTAACTTCCTTTGCAATCTCTTTTGGACTAACTTCTTTACTCGCATGCGTCCATTATGCGAGAACCCTTGCAAATTTTGGACTGCATCCGGGCGGTGATGCAGCGGAACTAGCTTATTTACCCGCATGCATTCCTCATGCGAGAACCCTTGTAAATCCATGTTTAAAAGATCCGAACGGTTTCGAGATAAATTCATAAATAGTGTTCTTAGATGAAATTAAGAACACTATTTACGAATTTATCTCTCCTGCGCTGGCTGTCGGCTACCTAACGCGCAACCCTCCTCATTTACCCGGGCTTGGGACCGGCTATGGCTGATTAGTTATACAGGTAAATTAAATAGCAACTTCTCGTGCTATACATTTCTTTGTAATTATTTCAGCTTAAGAGAAAAAAATAATAAATAATTATTTTTGTTGAGGGATTTATTGGGTCAATGACGTTGTACATATTTTTATCTAATAAAATAAAAACCTGGAAAATCTCACGCAACAGTAAGCTAAGGAGATGCCAGCATCAACAGTTAATCTCGTTCCTGCTGATGAAGACAATATTTCTGTTTTTAGTTTTCCCCCTATTTTGGATGATTGTATCCCTTCTAATCATCCAATTGTAAAAGTTAATTCTCGTGTAAATAAGAACATTAATTTTAGTGATGTAAATATTCCAGTTCCATATGCAATTAAAATACTAAAAAACATAAAACTAAAAACAACATTATCAAATAACATTGTTCGATCCCGGAGTGATTGAAATATTAGAGGACGTCTTTCTGGAAATACCATTAATGAAAGCCATGGAATTCATGCCTAGTGTAAAGAAAGGACTGAAAGAGGCATCTACATCAAAGCATCAACCCCGCAAAAATAGATGTAACAGAGCAGAAAAACACATTCTTGCCATGGCTACTATGAACGCAATCATCAATCCCCCAATAAAAAAAAGGATTTGGGATCACCTTTATTTTGTTGTGAAATATTTAACCAAATGTCCGATCATACTTTTCTTGATAGCGTCTCTTCTATTAGCATCATGCCCACATCTATACTCAAGGAGGTCAGGTTGGGTCTGCTCAAACCAACTAGAATGATCCTTCAGTTTGCTGATCGATCTGTTAAGCGACGTCGAGGTGTGTTAGAGGACATTATCGTAGCAGTGCACGACATGCAATTCCTAGTGGACTTCAATGTCCTGGACATGAAAATTGTCACACCATTATTCCAGACGCATGTCATACTTGGTCGGATGTTCATTCAAACAACTAAGGTTGTAGTTGACTATGCATCTGGAAAGATTACCTTTTACTCTCGTGGAGAAAAGGTTATCATGGATATGCTCACTGAATCAAGATCGATAGAGAACACATTTGAGAGAGGGGGGCCATAACCAAATACAGAAGAATGTGAAATTATTGATGATATAAGAAATTCAGGCTTATCTTTGTATGACATTTTGATCCAGGAATTCCTCTTCCAAGAGGAGGACCTAGAAATCACAGTCAGTCCTTGTTCCTATGTCGACTGGGAGATACCTGCAGATGAGGTGATTAATATACTTGATGAAAATTCATCTCAAACTGAATAAAAGGACACTATTGCAGATATGTTCGATACTTTATTGTTTGAGCCAAGAGTGATAATGGTGGACACCAAAATTTTGGAAGATCATGCACCAACCACCAGCACAGTGTCAGAAGTTATTGATAAGCTGACTCAGACTCCACCAGAATTGAAGCTGCTTTTGACAAATCTTAAGTATGTCTTCCTTGTGGGTGAACTCGAATAGTATTCGGTCATCAACAGTTCGCGATGAATGTTGATGAATCGAAATCCACCTCTTTTAATAAAGGTATTATAGTGTATGAGGTGGAAATAATTCATCAAAAATCATAAGTTTTGTATATTGTATTATTTAGTGGTGGTTTTGAATTAATTTAAGTAGGTAATTGTTCACTATGTCAGAAAATAAAGCAAAAAGACAAAGAATTAGATATAAAAAGAGAGTAAAAATAAACAGAGAAAGAAATGGAGAGAAGAAGAAAGAGGTATGATGATGAATTTGAATCCTAATGAAATGATCAATTAATACTCTAACTGAATTACAGATAGAAGATTCATCATTGTAACTCTAAGCTGATGGCTAAAAGATTAAAAAAATAAATATACTCCTGCAATTTCTGAGATTAACCAATGGTAACACTCAAGAAGACTTACTCTAAGTTCCTAGAAATTTAATCCTCCACAAAATGACTTTTAACCATAAAGAAGTCAGGGAATAAATATTAAACCTCCCCAATTGAGCCCTTCAAAATAGATCAAAATTTCTCAAATTACATTACGGGAGAATATCAAATCAATCTTGCATAAGAGGTTCAGATCCTCAAATAAATTTTTATATTGAAGCACCTATGATTTTTCCAATAAAAATGTCAAATGATAGAGCAAAAAACAAGCTTCAAAATGACATAGAATGTGTGGAATTTGGATTAAAATGAGAAAGATATTCAGTGTTGAAGTTTTAGGGAATAAAATGAAAATAAAATAAATTCTATATCAAAATAGCCCTATAAGGACTTACATGTAATTATCAAAAGCTGTTGGGGCATGGGTGTAAAATTCTAGGAGGGCACGTATTCTACATGTGAGGACCTGAGTGCTAATTCTGGAAGTTGAAGGGGTTCTTCTATAAATTTTCTAGCCTACGTGCCTCTTACATGTGGGGGGCTAGGCACGGAGTGAGGACCAGAGGAGGCAAACACATGGCTAAGTGGGGAGGCTCATGGAGGAGCCATGGGCGACCTGAGCCTAGAGGCACAAGTGAAGGCTTTGGCTAGGATACGGGTTAGATCTAATGTGATCTGATGGTCCAGACAAGGAGGGAGATGGATGCTAGTGATGGACCTGCAGGCGTTATCCGACTGACCCCTCCCAAGATCCACTGGGTTCTACTAGTAGTCTAAGGGTGCATGGATCTCAAGGAGGACAAGGTGAGGGTCCTAGGAATGATGCACAGATCTGACGAAGGTTAGAAAGTGGAGACGTGCACTAACATCGGATTTGAAGGAGCAGATCAGAGCTTCTTGGTTCCTTCCAATCATTGAACCTCAATACGACCTGTAGGGTTAGAAAATCAAAGGCGATGCGAGGAAGAATGAAATGAAGGTCCTTAGAATGTGAGAGGAGGTGGATACCTGATGCTCTAGTTTGTACAATACATGGAATTGAAGCAAGGTGAAGGTGGTTATGGAGAAAGGAGGGGTGATCGGAGATGAGTCGACAAATATCTGGGGTGCATGGCAGGGCCAATGTGGTGCCCAGGTGGACGGAGTGAGGTGAAGGTTTGTGTAAAAAGAGGATAAATTGAAAGGGAGATGAGATTTGAATGCTACCTAGAGGAGCAAATGAAGGCGGTGAGGAGCTTTGGTGTGGTCGTTAGGAAGTGAAGGCAAATCTACAAAGATGGGGTGATCTTCTAGAAGAAGGAGCTGAAGCTCCTAATTTCATCGCTCAAGGGTGCTCTAGTAAGAAGAGAAGACCGAGCACCTATAGGTCGGGGAGAGCTACTATGTGGCTCGAATCAAGCCATAGATCTCACCAGGTCGCTCAGCCTCGTTGTTTCTCGATGATGAGAATTGCAGCTGCTGTCACCATGAGGACAATTGGAGCTAGAAGAGGACTTGAAGTTGGTGGATAGGCTACATAGTAGGGTGCATGGTGACTTTATAGGGGATGATTGGAGGTGTAATGACGAGGGGAAGGGTACCTTTGGGCTGGCGAGGATCCTTGATGAGCGGTGGTTTCATTCAGGTAGTAAAGAAGATGGATAACAATTGGGAATGTGCGGAATCCGAGGGAGATGAATAGGTCTTCGCGGGATAGGTTGTAGTGGTCATCTAGAGGAGGTAGTTGACTCAAGTCAATGGCACTGCGATTGTGATTGGCTGGTGGTGTTGATGTGGTGGGAGTGAGAGGAGAGGCGGGGAGTTGTGGCAGCTGGTATGGACCAATGAGAGGGTGCGAATGTGTTGAGAGTTGACTAGGAAGAGAAAAAGAAAGGAAATAAGAAAATAAATAAAAGGAAAAGACAAATTGCAAAATTGTCAGCGTGAAAGTTGATGATACCAAAAAGAAAAAGAGGTCATATGTATAAAATATTGTTTTTATATAAGGATGAATTGTCAACTAATACCCTATATTTTATGCTTGTAATTTTTTTATATTTTTAATTAGGTTTAAATTATTTAGTTAATATACATACAATATATATATAACTAATCTATTTTTTTATAGATTTTTAAATATTAAGAAAAAGGTGAATTAAAATCATTTAAGAACCTCGCATCCTAAATATTCTAAAGAAAAAATACAATGCTCTTAGTTTGAATGTTTCAGATCTTTGAGGGACAAATATGACCTGTGTTCACACCATATCTGCTTAGAGGATGACAACAATTCATCCTTCAAGTTTTAATGTAGGCTAAATCCTAACATCCGAGAAGTTGTCATGAAAGAGATAACGAAGTGGTGTGAGGCTGGCTTTATTTATCTCATCTCTGACTCAAAAATAATTGTGCCCATTGCACGTGGTTCCGAAGAAATCCATAATCACACTGGACTACAAATGATCAAGGAGAGTAGATATCGACCCGAGTGCCCACATCATGGCACATTTGTCTATATTACCACCTCTTGAACTCAACTATCAAGAAGGATCACTTTCCTCTACCCTTTATTAATCAAGTTCTGAAAATATTGGTAGGGAAAGAGTTCTTTTGCTTCTTGGATGGATACTCTGGGTAAGACCAAGTGGCGATCGTCTCATAAGATCAAGAAAAAACTACACTCACTTGTTTATTTGGCTCCTATGTCTTTAAATGGATGCCCCTTACATTATATAATGCACCCGCTACATTCCAAGGGTGTGTGTTAGTTGTTTCTAGTGACATAGTGGGTTGTTTTCTAAAGGTTTTTATGACGGTTTATCAATCTATGGTGATATTTTTGATGTATGTCTCGCTCATCTAAACCGAGTATTGTAGAGATTCCGTGAAGTGAATTTAGTACTATCATGGGAGAATAGCAACTTCATGGTTCGGTCATGTCATCTCCAAATGTAGTATGGAGGTCGACCCGACAAAGATGGATGTAATTGTTAAACTAGAGCCATCGAGAATAGTGAAACATGTGAGGTGTTTTCTTAGGCATGTTGGATTCTACAGAAGATTTATTCGGGATTTCAGTAGGATTGCCAACCTATCATAGAGTTGTTAGGCAAGGAGACAGATTTCATTGTTTATGACAAAGTCCTCCAAGTCTTCAATCAGTTGAAAGATTTAGTAAATCAGGCGTCTGTCCTACAACCACCCAATTGGTCTCTCCCATTCGAGATCATGATGAATGCGTCAAATTTTACTATTAGGGTTGTATTGGGACAAAGAAGGGATGGATTACCCTACACTTTTCATTATACCAACAAGACATTAGATGAGGCGCAAAAGAATTATATAGTAACAGAGAAATAACTGTTGGCAGTGGGTTTTGCCCTCAAGAAGTTCCGTTCACATCTTATCAGTTCTAAAGTGATTGTTTATATTGACCACTCTGCTATCAGGTACCTACATCAAAAGAAGGATGCCAAGTCATGTCTGCTCCATTGGATCCTTCTGCTCCAAGAATTTTATTTGAAATTAGAGATACACATAGAGTCAATAATGTGGTGGCGGATCAATTATCTAGAATCGGATGTACAAAGACTCTACTGAGCAATGTGCTGATTATAGAAAATATTTACTATGTATCAATTCTTAGTGTCCCATTACTCCCCTGGTATGTTGAGATTGTGAATTATATCATCTCTAAGAAAGTTCTACGAGATTAGACAGAGATAAAAAAGGACAAGTTTTTTATCTGATATTTACTTCTATCAGTAGGAAGATCCATACCTATTCAGGAAAGTTGTAGATTTTATTTCATGTCGACAGATTTCTCAAGAGGAATACATCAGTATTCTCGAGCATTGTCATAAGAAAAAGTGTTGGATCCGTCATATCTCCCTATGTTAATCGTGTTGTGTTGTTGTAGTTGGGCAATCAGGATCGATCAAAAATTAACCACACGCATCAATGAATCAATGAATTATAATGTGTGGTTTTATGTATTTTTACCTGGGCAAGCCCCAAGGTCGACTCAAAGAGGAAAAGGAACAATTTCGAATCAAATTAGATGACATAGCTCACGATTTTCCAAACGGGATTTTTTTGTATTTTTTTCAGCAATAAAAATGCAAATGCAAACAATGCAGATGAACTAGGTTATTAAGAAAATGAGTAACTTAGCTAATTTTAATTTTAATGTGAAATTAATCCAAATTACACAAGTTATATTTTTATGGAAACCTAATCCAATGATGAATGTAAAATTTATTTTTTTAGAATTTTCAGGGTTAAAATGCAATAATGAAAAATGCAAACTTTTAAGGGGATTTATGCGATTTTTCTTCCAAACAGAATACAAAAATATGAGAATTTTACTGGAACTTAAATATGATGAAATGAGGAAAAAATAATTTTTTTGGAATTTTCTGACAATATATGAATTGTTTATGAGTTTGTTTATTGAAAATAGAGTGATTGTAAGTATAAATTTTCTAATTAATCCATGACATCAAATTATCCAGATAGCGATTTATCCCGAAAAGATATTTTAATTAGCAATCCAGGAGAGTTGAAATTTCTCAAAAATAATTATGTGGATTTAATTAAAATTTATTTACTGAAATCACTCAATAAATTATTTAGGTAAATGACACATCCATTTGCTATGCAATTTGAATAGTAATTAAAGATCAATAATAGGCATCATATCTGAATTTTTCACAATTTTTGAAGCAATATTTAAATATATAAAAAGTTCATACCATGGAAAGGGAAAAATATCTGAGTTTTCAACAAAAAAATTAATTATTTATTTACTACTCATAAAATTTCAAATAAACACCCAAAAGATAGAGAATTATATGTTATACAACTTGCCATTTTTTATTTAAATTTGATACAAAACGAATGTCCAAATTACTACTCAAAGTTAGGGGTGTCTTTGGAATAATAAATTAATAACTTAACAGAACAAATTGTGCCTAAGGGCACTTTTGAAATTACAAAACTTCACATGGCTTCAACTGTAATTTTCCAAAAAAAATTAAAACAAAAATAGGGAGGGGAATCGACCTTGGTGGCCAATGAGCGGAGTCATGGTAGGTTCCTGAGTGAGCGACCGCAACGAGGGGAGGTCGGTGGCATGGGGATAGGTGTTGATGTAAATGGAGGGGCTTAGGATCAGCGGCTAGAGCGCCGACGCAATGGCATGCGATCTAAGGGAACAACAGGTCGTGTGAGGCGGGTAGAGTAGGCATTGTTGCTGGTGGCAGACATGAGGCAAGGGGTCGGCAATGGGGAAGGTCGTGGTTGGATGGGAGCGCGCGATTGTTGGCACGTAGCAGTAGAGGGCCAAAGGTGTGGGGATCTGTGGGGCGATGCCGCGCAGGGTTTGGGTGGCGATAGCTGAAGCGGGCGGGCGACATCGGCTAGGAGCGTGGCAGGGGGCAAGCACATGGGTGGCTCTCCTACGAAGGTGCAGCCATTGGTGGGCGGCAAGGGCGCAGCGGGCGTGGCTGGCCGCGACCGGCTAGGAGCGCGATAGGAGGTGCTAGGAGGCATGTGTTACACGTGGTTGCTGAGCTGGAGCGGTTAGTTGGCTAGCGCACGAGGTGGAGGCATCTGGGGTGCGAGATCTGTGGCTCGAGGAAGGGGCGGATTTGGGATTGCACAGAGGCAATGTGGAAGGGGGTCGGCGGCCTTGATGTGATGAGTGGCGGCGGCGAAGGCCAGGGGCTGCGACACACGGACCCTGCAACTTTTTTTTACTTTTTTTCTTTTTTTCAATAGGGAATGAAAATGGTAGTGGTTCAATGATAATGGAGAGGTGATGATTATGATGGTGGTTTTGAAAATGATGTGGTGATAAAACAATAAAGAAAAAATTGTTAGATAAAATAGAATAAGAAGATGAGATAGAGAAGTTACCTGTGGCGGGTGGAGGTTGTCGCATGTGGAGGAGGAGATAAACTTCGACTTCGATGATCATCCCTTTAAGAAGTCGGTGGGAAGCTCCGAAGCTTGGATGAAAGCTTGTAGAATTGTTGCTACGTGGCTGCAAAACCATGGATCTCACTCAAGCCTCATTGTTGCTCGACCTGTTGCATCGGCATTGTCACTAGCGACACATCAAGGGGGCTGGAAACCCTTCTTAGAGAATGGTGGATGATGAGAAATGAAGAGGAGAAGGGAATAAAAAGGAGAAGAGAGAAGTTAGAAAAGATGTGGAGAAAGTGGGGAGAATGGGGAGTTGGTGACTTGGAGTGGGGAACAAGTTGGAGTAGAGAAGAAGTAAAAGGAGAAGGAAAAAATAAAATAAAATAAAATAAATAAGTAGGCTACTAAAAATAATGAAGGAAAATAAATAAAAATAAATAAATAAATAAATATAATTAACTTATTAAAATAAATAATAAAATAAAATACGAAGTTAATAAATTAATAAAAATAGGGAGACATGTGGCATCTCCAGGAGCTGCCACGTGTCGTACCTAGAAAAACCAAAAATTAAGTGTAAAGAAAATAAAAAAGAAATAACAAAAGGCGTCAAATCAAAAAGTGGTCAACGTAAAAGTTGCTCGTCTGGACGAGATATGCAACTTCTGTGAAGGGCCAAAAATCATAGAAAGTCATCTCTATAAAAAGTATTTTTGGGGTACCTTATAGATATAAAATACCGTATTTTTATAGTTTTGCAAAAAAAATTATAATTTTTTAAATTAAGAGAAAAATCAAAATAAAAGTAGAGAAAATGTAAATGAAATATTTATAATTTACTCTTTTTTATTTTTAATAATTAAGAAAATATCAAAATAAAAATGAAGGGTATTTTGGTCATTATGTACAATATACAACAGGGCCCAAAACCTAAGTTTCACATACAATCTCCAATTTTCATGAAATTGGTCTTGTTTTGAAGGTATTGAATGTATATTACTTTAAAAGTGAGTAGACCTTAATCAAACACTGTATAACAGAGATATACGCGTTTAATGTTCTTAGATTCAAACTGGGGCCCGGGTTTTATGGGAAAATTTTACAAGTTAGTATTTTTTGATATTTTTCCTTTATTAGTGTTAGTAATATATACACTATAGAGTTTATTTTATTGGATTTTGATTTAGTATAAAATAGATACAAATAGGTGTATTTGGCTAATATACAGGTCAATATGTACAAGTGATTTTGGCTCCTTATTTAATACAAATATGCATGCTAAAATGCGAACATTAATTCTAAATGCATGAATGTGAATAATGCATAATAAATGGAAATATGCAGCTAACTGCTCAGGAATGAAGCTATATTTTTCAACGTTTAGAGTGATGAATCGCAGATTCATCAACCCCCTATATTTAAACATTGCTCATCCCTGAGCAACTAAAATGAAATGCAAAAGTGAAATGATTTTGAGTTCCATACCAAGGCCAAGAACAAAAGGTGAAATTGGAGCTTGACTCAACATATGGATTAATAGTGTAGCGGAACCTTATTGGGAATTGAATTTAAGACCTAACAGTCTTTAATTCCTACAAGTCTCTTATTCAAGTCGCCTCAACAGTCAGGTCAAAACATATCCTCATATGCAAATTCTGATGACTATGAATCTTACTTGTATTGTGTAAGTGAAATATAGCTTTCCACATCAGAAATAGGAAAGAAACAACCTCCTCTAACAAGGTAACTCTAATTCACTGGTCTCGCAACTCTTTCCTCAAGGAGCGGGGTATTCCCTTCTATATTCAAATGTGATTGGCTCAAGAAGAGGGGGTAGAGAGAATAATGGACGGTAGTCAGTGTAGCTACCTATCCTAGGATGCTTGACCAATGTAGCCAAGTCATCCAGCTGCAACCTTACAAAAACTTTGGATCTCTTCTTTTTTATACTTGCTTATACACTCCGGCATGCATTTTACTTTTCAATCAAGCCTATCTACTTTTGGAGATTCTGCATTTTTCTTCTTTTTTTGACATATATACAAGGTGAAGCATGTACATAAGGAGTTTTTCTTCTTGAGCCAATAGATTATTCCTCATTTAAAGCATTATTGCAACCCATAGTATCCTGTCGTTAGATGTCAACGCCACTAGACTAGGTTGAGATGCACTACCCTCCCTAGAGGAGGACAAATGTTTCCACCCATGTGCTACTCCAAGCCAAAGGATTCTACCGCCTCATCACCTCATCAATGAAGAGTTATGTGCATGATGCTTGTCCAAGTTAGGTCCGTTAAAAGAATCGTGCTTGTGTACAAAATATTCTACTTAGAACAAATAAGATGACATGTAAACATAGACTTGTAGATTCAAAGAATTAAGTCACTCGACCTGAAAAATCTTAACTCCAGTTCCTATAAGGTTCTTTTGAAATTAGGTAGATTAAGGTCAAATCAAATCCATCCTCGACATCTATTCATAACTTGGTTTAGAACCCACTAACTTTTCACTTTGCATATGCTAGATAGGCAAATGAGATGCAGATGATATGCTATATAGATGAATGAAGTGCAAGACTTTTTTTGAATGTAAAGATGATATGCAAGAGTAAATAAGAAGCCCCTTTTTTATTTTGGTATACCTCCTATTTTACTACAAGTTTTACAAGAGTATATTTTTTATAAGAATTTTACAACTTTTTACACAAGTATTATACAGATTATACACTATACATACTATACAAATATACAAGCATTTTACAAAAAGTTTTTTTTTCATTTTTTTTCAATTTTTACCCACCCCATAATTTTTGCATAGTATATACAAAAATACGCAAAAGTACGAGCTATGGGTAATAGTATATATGTAATATATATACGCCCCCCTATACTTAGCATGTGTTATATCCTTAGAGCACGAGAAGAGAGGAAAAAGCCATAGCTCGTGCTAAGCATAGGAGAGCTAAAATAACATAAGTATTAAACACGACCTACCCCCCATACTTAGGTGTTGGCAGCCTAAGTGTAGAAGAAGATTAAAATGGGGCAGACAAGGTCAAAAGGAGAAATGGATGAGTATATATACACGATGGGCATCGGTTCCCCCTATACTTAGGCTTTGGTCAGCCTAAATGTAGGACAGAAGTGAATGTGAGAATCGATGAGATCTGAAGAATATATAGAGAATAGTGAAGAGACTTGGGTCACTCTCCCACCTATACTTAAGATCTAGTCATCCTAAGTATAGCCATAAAATGAAATGATATGGAGCCAAGGCGAGTGATTCGAATCACTGGGAGGGAGGGGAAGAAAATATATACAAGGAGGAGTGAGAATCTACAATGATCAAGAAAGTTTGTGCTAAACCCTCTTGCAGGAGCGAGGAGGTTGGTAATATACATATGTGTCACTATCAGAATCGTCCTCAGATGAATAATAATGAGGTGTAGGAATCGTCCAACAAGGGTCGACACATGGCTGCTTGCTCAGATATGGCTTAAGAACATCCGAACTGAGCTTACTCATATAAACCACCTCATCCAGACTCGATGAGGATTCCTCCGAAAATTCCTTCTCCAGTATGTTAGTCTGTCTTATAGAACCTGAATCATTGAGAAGGAGAGGAGAGTAACGCGCCTTGAGGGGTTCGGGGGAACACCTCTTGGAATCAATTCTTGACTTCCTCTCACTGGATAACCGACTAGAGGAAGGAGCAACCGTGTTTTTGGGTGGGCTCAATTTACTCCTAGTTGTCTCATTTGAAGATCCAGGATGTGGTGCGGTGCTGACCATGGGTTCCTCATCAGACGAGTAACCATATAAATTGTAATATTCTTAAAGGGTCAACACACATCTTGAGGAGGTGTTAGTGATCTCAGTAGGCTTGTCATTAGGAGTGATGCAAGCAGAGGGAATCAATGATGTGTGGCAAGTCTCTGATCTAATGGTTGCCTCGACAGCCAGTATCTCAGGTGTAACAGAGAGGTGGGACTCATCTACCTCTCGATGGTCACGACTGTCAGCAGATCTATTGGTTACCTTAGAGTAGAGTGTATCAAAAAATGGATGCGGTCGAAGTGCTCCCAATGTTATAAAATTGATCTCCCGAGTCTCAAAATCTGTAGTCGCCTTAGTTGAGGCTAAGAATGGCTTCTTGAGAACAATAGGAGACTGGGTAAACTATTCTCGGTGCTCAATGTCAATGACCATGAAGTCTACCTAAAGCATAGCACACGGGAAAGTAATGATGACTGAAATGGTTCCTCTTGATCGTTTTATAGATCAATCAGCTAGACGAATGATCTCTCTCGACTTTCTAATTGGATTGAATTTGAGCTTATCAGACAAAGAGGTCGGAGGATATTTATCAGCGAGTCATCATTGATTCTAGCATGGGTGAAGGTAGTGTCTTTGATTTCACATTCAACCCTACGCAACCGCTTCACTCTGTGACTATTAGTCTTTCTCCCCTTAACTAAGGAGGTGGCCATAGACTATGTGTCTCTCAGTCCTTGTCCTCTTATTTCCCGACCTTTTAGGCATCAATTTACTTCTCACAAATCATTCGAGGTCGGGGAAGTGATCTATGGACTTTACTAAGAGAAGATTAAAAATTAATTCCTCATTGAGTGCTTCCCTTAGGGCAGGATCCAATTTTTTAATTTTTTAATTTTCTATTTTTATGAATTTTTCTGATTTTTCAATGTTTTGGGTATTTTGGGGATTTCGGTTTTTTTTGTTATTTTTGATAGGAGAAGGGGGAGTGGGAAGATATACATACTCTAGATTGAAAGGTGAGTGGTTAGTAGAAGAGGAAGGTAGAAGTGACTCCAGTTGTACAGAGTGTGTGGGTTCCCTAATGTCTGCTTGATTTTCAACACCAAATCTACTTATTTCATTTTCCACTTTAATACCCAAGATGGAAGAAATTGAGTGCAATATGTCAGTGACATTTCTAAGTTTATCCTCAATAAATTCATATCTCTTCACAACCCTAAAATGTTATCCTCCAAAGAGTCCTCATAGCAAATCATTGAAGCATACTGTCTACTCAGAGGATGCTGCTGAGATCTTGAAGTCTCATACTCCACATGCTTATACTCTAGCATGAAATACGGGGTCGCGTATGGACCATCCAAATGGCAGAATTGGTAGGAGCCTCGACTAATGGAGTCAATGAACAGGGGGCTGGTACGTCTAGCTCATGAGTCCAATTCTGTGCATGTGGAGACTCTCCAAATGTGTGATATAGAGATTGGTCAATGTGATCTTGATTACTAGGGTCAATCAAGTCAGGAAGATATGGTGCAAGCCTCTCCCTTCGGTTTGTTCGATCGACCAAGTTATGCCCTAAGGTCATGTCGGGATGTGTATATGTGAATGGTTGTCCTGTCCCAACATGAGATGAGAATGAGGTCTGTGGGCGTACATAATTCTTCCAATCATTTGTCTCGCCAGTGGCTCACTCTATGAATTGTTCATTGATTCCAGCAAACGGCCGATTATAAGGTGAATTATCCCAGGTTGGAAGTGGGTCAGGGGTGTAAGAAGGTGGGATAGGTGAGAAGTATGAAGAAGCGGGAAAGTCAGTCGAAGTTCTGACTTCACGGTCAGGATGGGGTATGAGGAGGAATAAGAAGGTGAAGATGATCGGATTATAGTCGAAGAGGAGTAACCAGGATATAATGACCAATATCCCGACATCTTGAAGAGTAATGGATGATTATAAGCAGATCGAGGTAGAAAATGTGCAAGTACACATGATAACACACACGGACAGATAAACGCTAGAGCAAATCCAAATTCACCAACTTAACACGTGAGGGTCGTAAAGGTTCGACCAAATTATCTTGTCAATTTTAGTTGGTGGTAAGACAATATTTGAAAGATTTAACGAGATGTTAGGTGCTTGTACTTCACTACAGACTGGCCCAACAACTAGTTGGACCTACTTTCAGCCAGTATGGGAGTAAGTACAGACCATAAAATACAGCTACCCATTCCTTGAGGACAAAGCCTTATAAGGCATCCTCTAAACCTCCCACTCTACTAAGGAAATCCGGACCATTTACCGGCTACATGTATATCCTCATTGAGAAATAGCCAATCACAAAAAAACAAGGAACTAGTAGTCTATAAGAAAATCTTGGCTTGGGCTCTATCCTAGTGTCGTCTCTCTCTCACTTGTAAGTAAATCAGACAATGACGGGGTTTCTCTCCCGCAAACAAGGGTTAATTTTAGTCAATTTTTTTGGGTCTAATTTAATTAGAAGTCTCGATTTTAGAGATTAATTGTCACTATAATTAATCCACACAAGCAATCACGTCTACCGTCCAGTCCCAATTCTTTTATCCTAGGTTAGAAAATTGAGAGAGAATCGGAAAAAGCTGATGCAATCGAGAAAACGATGATGAATGCTTGAGTAAGAAGGCCTACAATGCCCCCAGCTCTCTATAATGTGGGAAGCAATACTAAATTGAAAGTTTACACTATATGAAATGCAAATGAGAAAACCATTCTTAGACAGACAGTTCTATTAGCGAGTGATGAACAAATTAATTTTTACTAATAGCTCTACGATTTAAGCACGTCTCATTAAGTGTGATGTGTGTTCATATAGACTACGAGCATGACTAAAAAATTGCTCTGAGATCTGCGAGTGCAAGTCCTAGTCTATGGCAAGCAAACCACACAACCACAAAGGGTCCAATGTCAAGGGTTTGAGTACACACGCGAGATTCCAAACGGAATCCGCTATAAATCAAGTAGTTATTACAAGTTAGTTTTTTTCAAAAATTAAAATATCTATTTTCAAATAATATCCTTTTTGATGCCTCAACAACCCTCTCACTCCACAAATCGTCGTCCTCTGATGCTCTTCGATATGTGTCAACTTTAAGAAAGCCGCTCCAAGTCCACAGGGCCCTTGTATAAAAAAGAGGTAATTTTATGTTAGAGTGAGACAGAAAGAGAAAAAACAGATAAATAATTGGAAAAATAGAATAATTACAAGTGGGTTCGGGGGTCAGACTACCTGAATGAATGGAAAACCTAAATCTAATTTTCTAAAATGATCCTAAGTTGTTTGCCTCCCCAACAACGGTGCCATTTAACGGACCCAAAATCACCCTATTTAATTTGCTGAAATTGTTATAGTCGGGCGATCAGGATCGATCAAAAATTAACCACACGCATCGATAAATCAACGAAATAATTAATGTGTGGTTTTATATATTTTTAACCTAGGCAAGCCCAGGGTCGACTCAAGGAGGCAAAGAACAACTTCGGATAAATTAGATGAATTAGCTTACGGTTTTCCAAATGTAATTTTTTTGTTTTTTTTATGCAATAAAAATGCAAGTGCAAAAAATACGGATGAACAAGGTTGTGAAGAAAATAAGCAACTTAGCTAAATTTAATTTTAATGTGAAAATAATCCAAATTAGACAAGTTATATTTTTTCTGGAAACATAATCCAACGATGAATGCAAAATATATTTGTTTGACATACGGGGTTAAAATGCAACAATGAAAAATGCAAATTTTTTTGGGCTTTTATGCAATTTTTCTTGCAAATGAATGCAAAAAATATGCGAATTTTACTGGAACTTAAATGTGATGAAATGAGGCTACAATAGTTTTTTTTGAAATTTTCTGATAATATATGAATTTTTTATGAATTAAAAACAAAGTGATTGTGAGTATCATCAAATTATACAAATAGAGATTATCACAAAAAATATTTTAATTATCAATCCAGAAGATTTGAAATTTCCCAAAAATAATATAGGTGGATTTAATTAAAAATCATTTACTGAACAATTTATTTTAGGCAAATGACAAATCCATTTGCAATACAATTTGTATAGTAATTAAAGCTCAATAATAGGCATAATATCTAAAGTTTTCACAATTTTTAAAGCAATATTTAGTTAAATATAAATTTCAGACCATGAAATGGGTAAAATATCCAAGTTTTTACCAAAAAATTAGTTAATTAATTAGTGCTCATAAAATTCCTAATAAACACCCGAAAGATAATGAATTATATGTTATACAACATGCAATTTTTTTATTTAAAATTTGATATGAAATGAATCTCTAAGTTACTGCTCAAAGATAGGGGTATCTTTGCAATACAAAAATTAGTAACTTAACAGAACAAATTATGCCAAGGGGCACTTTTGTAATTACAAAACTTCATAGGGCTTAAACTGTAATTTTCCAAAAAAATAAAATAAAAATAGGGAGGGGAATCGACCTTCTCCTTTGAAGACATGCGTTCTAAATTGGAACCCACATCTCGGGTGTGGCACGGAGGATGCGGGGCGGTGCGACTTGGTAGTTGATAAGAGGAGTCGTGGTTGGTTCCTAAGCGAGCGGCCGCAGAGAGGGGAGGTTGACGGTGCTTGAATTGGTGTTGATGCAAACGGAGGGGTTGAGGATCTACGTTTGGAGCGGCCGCGTGATGGCGGGAGGCCACGGGGCACAGTGGGTCACATGAGGCGGCTAGAGTGGGCACTGCTGCTGGTGATGGACAAGAGGCAAGCGGTCGGTGACCAGGAAGGTCGCAACTAGAGGGGAGCACGCGGTTGCTGGAATGCAGCACGAAGAGGGCCGAAGGTATGGGGACCTACACGGCGGTGCCGCGCAAGGTCTGGGCGGTAATGGCTGGAGCGGGTAGGGATCCATGGCTAGGAGATAGGGGGCGAGCGCAGGGGCAGCGCTCCTACAGAGGTGCAACTGCCGGTGGGCGACGAGGGTGCATCAGGCCCGACTGGCGGCGAGCGGTCAGGAGAGTGCAGGCTGGTCGTGGTGGGATACGACATGAAGTGCAGGGAGGCATGTACCGCACGTGGTTGTTGAGCTGGAGCGGCTGGCTGGCTGGCACGCGAGATGGAGGCATCGAGGGTGCGAGATCTATGGGTGGAGGGAGGGCGGCTATGGGGCTGCACGGAGGTGGCGTTGAAGGGGGCTGGCAGCCTGGCTGTGATGAGTTGCGGAGGCGGAGGCCAGGGATTGCAATGTACAGACCCTACAACTTTTCTTATTTTTTTTAAATTTTTTTCAACAGGGAATGAAAATGGAAGTGATTCAATTATAATGGAGAGGTGATGATTATGGTGGTGGTTTCAAAAATGATGTGGTGATAAAACAATAAAGAAAAAAAATTGTTAGATAAAATAGAATGAGAATATGAGATAGAGAAGTTACCTGTGGGGGGAGAGAGTTGTCGCCTATGGAGGAGGAGATAAACTTCAACTCCGATGATCATCGCTTCAAGGAGACAGCGGGAAGCTTGGATGCAAGCTTGTACAACTGCTGCTACGTGGCTACAAAACCATGGATCTCACCTGAGCCTCGTCGTTGCTCGACCTGTTGTGTCGACGTTGTCACCGACGACATACCAAGGGGCTAGAGACCCTTCTCAAAGAATGGTGGATGACGAGAAACGAAGAGGAGAAGGGAATAAAAAGGAGAACAGAAAAGTTAGAAAAGATGTGGAGAAAGTGGGGAGAATGGGGAGTTGGTGACTTGGAGTGGGGAACAAGTTGAAGTAGAGAAGTGAAAGGAGAAAGAAAAATAAAAATAAATAAGTAGGCTACCAAAAATAATGAAGGGAAAATAAATAAAAGTAAATAAATAAAGCTAAATAGTTAATAATTAAAATAAAAAATAAATAAAATAAATAAATAAAATAAAGAAAATATGAAATTAATAAATTAATAAAAAATTAGGGTGACACGTGGTGGCTCCAGGAGCGACCACGTATCGCACCTAGAAAAAAAATAAAATGTAAAGAAAATCGAAAATAAATAACAAAAGGGGTCAAATCAAAAAGTGGTCAAATATGAAAGTTGCTCATCTCGACGTGATCTACAACTTTCATGACGAGCCGAAAAGTAGAGGAAGTCATCTGTATAAAATGTATATTATGGGATACCTTATAGATATAAAATACCACATTTTTATATTTTGTAAATTTTGTTATCTTTTTTAAAATTAAGAGAAAAATCAAAATTAAAGTAAAGAAAATGTAAAAGGAATATTTACAACTTTATTTTTTATTTTAAATAATCAAGAAAATAAAAGAATAAAAATGAAGGGTATTTTGTCAATGTGTACAATATACGATAGGGGCCCAAAACCCAAGTTTCACATACAATCTTTGATTTTTATGAAATTGATCTTGTTTTGAATGTCTTTGAATGTATATTACTTTAAAAGTGAGTAAACATTAATCGGACACAGTATGAGAGAGATATGCACATTTTAAGGTTCTTAGATTCAAACTAGAGCTCGAGTTTTATTGGATAATTTTACAAGTTAGTATTTTTTTGATATTTTTATTTTATTAGTGTTAGTAATATAAGCACTATAGAGTTGATTTTATTGGATTTGGAGTTAGTATAAAATAGATACAAATAGGTTAATTTGTCTAATATACCGGTGAATGTGTGCAAGTGATTTTAGCCCCCTATTTAATGCAACTATGCATGCTAAAATACGAACATTAATTATAAATGCATGAATGTGAATAATGCATAATAAATGGAAATATGTAGCTAATTGCTCGGGAATGAAACTCTATTTTCAGCTTTTAGAGTGATGAATCACATATTCATCAAGGAGGCCATCATTCTAGAAGCAGAACGATAGCGCAAGTATTGTAGTGTGGCCTCTAGCAGCCTATACTATTCAAGGATGTCATAGCTTATGTGAAAGATTGCATTGACTATCAAAAATGGGAGGAACCATTGGTTCCAAAGATTCAATGACACTCAAGTTCATCCAAATATCTAATTTATTTCATGCTTGGGCCATTGACTTTATGCTCCCTTTTCCTAACAATTAGGGATATGGATACATCTTGTTTGCCATTTATTATGTGAGTTATTGGGTGCAAGCTATTCTTGCCCAATCCGCAGATAGTCGCAAGCAGGGACGGAGCCAGAACATTTTTGAGGAGGAGGCACGAGGTTTTAAAAGAATGTCTACCAATTACAATACAATCATATTCAATATATAACAATAATTATTAGGGACAAATTATATCTATAGTTTTCACATATATTTTTCATCAATTTTGAACTTATTCATTATATAATAATGGTCAATTTCGAACTTATTTTTAATCAACTATATCTTTTTATTCAATTTTATATAAATTGGTATCATATATGTTCCATAATGTTGGGATTTATTGTGAACGATATTTATACCTTTTTTTAAATAAGTTATATTCAAGTATTTTAATTATTTTAAATTCGATCAGTATATTAATTTTGATTATGTACAACATAAACTACACGTGTTCCGAATTTGTATCAAATCAAAATATAAAATACCTAATTCTATACTTTTTTACTAATAACAAGAAATATTAATGTCTATGAAGAAAAATATGTTGATAAAGAATATATATATATATATGCATTTAACCACTTTACTTGATAATAAATAGGAACAACAAACAATATATGAATTTTTTTATAGATTGCGAATTAAACCTCCTATCTGTATAAGTGATAATGAGATTGGATGAAAGATCGATTCATTCTATAGTTCAATTCTACAAAATGGATAACCCATAAAATTAGGGTAGGGATCTATTGTATGTTGTCCGGTTGAAGAAATTGTCCAATATAGATTGATTTGAGGTAAAATCTATTATTTTTTGGTATAACTTTTATGTTAAGAGGCATATTATCTATTGGAAAAATTTATTGAACTTTTTCTAAAGAAATGAGGAAAGCATGTCCGAGATTTACCCTAAAAAATCCAAACGAGGTATTATAAATATGGGATATTATGATTATTTTTATCTTAAAATCCATAGGGAACAAAATTAAATAAAGATATATTATGCCAAAATTTAGGGGGGGCACTTGCCCCTCCTTGCCCCCCCCTAAATCCGTCCTTGGTCGCAAGGCTTGTCACTTACTTAAGGACAACATTATCCCATGTTTTAGATCCCTAAAATTTTAATCTCAGATGGGGGTATCCATCTTATTAACAAATAGGTCAAGAAGTCTGTGAAGGACTACGACATTGATCATCATCTTATATCTCCTTACCACCTATAATCGAATGGCTTGACCAATTTATCTAATAGGGAGATCAAGACAATTCTGTAGAAACATTTTAGGCCAGATTGGAAGAACTGATATCAACTTCTTGGACAACCTACAAGACTCCATTGGGTATGTCGCCCTTTCGCCTTGTTTATGGGAAGCCTTGTCATTTTCTTGTCGAATTAATTCATAAATCTCTTTGGGCAGTGAATACATGTAACTTGGATTTGATGGACATGCGAGCCCACGATGAGCCATTATGCAGTAAATGTTATTGCAAATAATTCCCTGATCTGAAATGAAGAATAACTAATTTGCATAATAGGTCCCTTAGTACAATTAGGGTTATGTACCAAGGCCGTCTTAGATATCATACAAATATTGATTTAAATGTTGAATTGTAGAGGTTGATTCTTGGATGATATGTAAAGAGTTAGATTGAGGACTCGTCAAGCATCATCAAGTGATTGTTAAGAGAGGATCTATAACCTGGGAGGAAGATGGCAATTCTTCTCTATAGGTAGATATCTAACTGAGCTCTTGATGCAGGTCCTCTACATAGGAATAGAGCTTAGGAGGTGTTAGATAAGTTAGGTCAAATAGTGGACTTACGAGATTGAGACAACAAAGACATATATCGTATACTATCATAGTATAGCCATGCATCCGCTTACCGGAGACAGATGTCTTACTATATGTTTGAGTATGTACATTTGGTAGACCGATAGGTTTATGATCTAATCAAGGTATATACACCGGCGAGTTGGTGTGCAAACAAGGGTATATGAGTAATACAATCTCTCAAAGGGATCATACATGTTCATTACTGAACTTGAAGACATGAGCTCAATCATGAAATATTGGGATCAAATTCTGTGTGTGCTTATCTCTCTTTGGAAGCTTGACTGAATTTGTAGGTTTGATATATCCTTTTGGAAAAGATATGATCAAAACTAAGTATGTGTATGATTTTGGAAACTATATGCTCGATACGAGCTCTCAATGATTAAATGAGAAACTTAATGATAAAACCATGAAGAAACAACGTAAAAGAGATCTAAGACTTCGGGTTTATTTTAGGTCTTCCGCTATGCAAGATGTACGGGTATTAGGAATACTAGAGGGTTTCGTGATCAGAAACGATTGTATAACCATGACACTTCCATTCTGAGGAATTTATGAAGCAGTTCTGGATTTTAGTGACTCCTCTTAGAAGAGAAATCTGATCTTAGTCCAAGTGTTGGGCATTGATCTAAATATGATTCAGATATAATAAAAAGATTAATTTCTATGAGAGGTCCCTAAGATATGGATTTGTGATATGATCTCAATATCCAAGTCACTATACGTGGAATGTAAAATCGTCATGTCCTTATCTCCAAGTATTCGCGAAGAAAGTGCGTTATTCTTGAAAGAGTTTAAGAATAATTCCATTGATAAATATACATCTGAGCATTGAGAAATGGATGGTTAAATGAGATTTCATGAATAATGTGAATTTGATTCATATTATTTAGATGCATGAGAATGATAATCCAATATAATTAAATGTGATTTAATTATCATGGATATAAATAATGTGGATAGTATTATCCATATTAATCATATATATTACAAATGTGATTTATAGTATATATAAGAGAGCGTTATTTGGAAACAAAATTTACAATTTAAATGTTGATTTAAATTGAATTTACATTGGATAATTAATTGAAAAGTGTAATTTACATTTATTTTGGGTGTGTGAATGTGATTCACAAATTTCCAATAGCATGATTGAAATTTCAAAAAATAATTTGGAATTATTTTGGTAAAATAATTTACAATATATGTTGTTGTAAATAAATAAAGGATAATGTGAGATACACAATCTCATAAAATAGGAAAAGAGGGAGCTCCTTCCATAAAGGGAGAGGGGACAACCACCCTAGTCCAAATTCATGGTGGTCGTCCACCCCTATTATTAGGATGGATCTTGCCTCCTTTCCTAATCCTTTTATGCATCTTGATTTGATTGAATTAATTTATATCAATGGTTATTCAATATATTTAATTTAATTTAATTAATTTTTTTATATTTTTTACAACAAAATCACGGCCATTGAAAGAAACACAAATCAATCTCAACCATTTGATTTGTGTTGTCCATGAATTGAGATCCATGGACTCCCGAAATATTGTAAAAAAAGAAGTAACCCTATCTTTTCTTTTTACAACATAGAATTCACAAGCTCTCTCTCTCATCAAACATGCTCCCTCTCTCTCCCTAAGTGGCAATCCACTTTGTGACCTAGAGAGGATCGTCATCGTCGATACGCTGTCACGTTGTTGCTTTGACTGCTCATGCATCTTCATATTCCTTGGTGCTTCTAATACACAAAGAAGACCTAAGATTTCGTGTGATGAAATAAGGAGATTTGTAGCTTGGATCTATATCTTGGATTGTAAGAAGTATGCCTCTCATCAATTCACTCGCAAGTGTCTCCTCCGTCGAGTCGGTCTTGAGATAGGTGGTTTCTTCATTTAAAGTCTTCGATCACAACCATGCTTCAAGAAGTATTCTTATATCTACTTTTTGGTTTAGAAGAAATGATTCAAAGAGTGTTCTCATATCATGTGGTTTCATCATTTTAAAATTTTTAAATTTCGCTGCCCCGAGCAACTAGTATGACTAGTCGCTCTCGATCGCATATGATGTGATCTTCACGCTTACATGATGCACTTAAGGTTTTTTTTCCATAAACTTCAAGTGGTATCAGAGCATTGTTCATGTCTTGGATATGATACGAAACTCTAGGTGAAAAAGGTTATGTAAATTAGATGCACGGGGACTCGTTGTTTTGCATTGGATGGAAGTTTTGAATTGGTTTTCGCTCAAATAAAAACCTAATGTGTGTGCACTACTTGGCCGTATTTGTTAGTATATAGAAAGCCTAAATATGTCCTAAAAGTGTAGAATTTTATTGGTACCATGCATGAATATAATTCAAAAAGTTCCCATAGCGATATTATTTTTTCCATGTATTCACAGATCTATAAGAAAATATTTTTTTTCCTTATTTTTTTCCCATGATAAAACATGAAATAAACACAGACTAGGTATAGAATCAAACCATCTAAAGGCTCGAATTTATTTCTCATGATTCCATTCCATCTGCCATATATATTCCAAATTTAATGGAGATGGATCGCATGATGATTAGATCATCATATCTCTTTGCTTAAGGTATTTGTTCTTCAATGGAAATCATGGAAATTGTGAATTTGTCTGTATTAATATGATGCTAATGATTATTAAAATAATTAAACATCATTGGTCATTAAATTCACGTTTCATGAAAACCATGGTTTGTCCTACAAGGACAACTTTTACATGAAAAACATGGTTGCTTAATATGTTTAAAAAAATTAGGATCTCAAATTGTTTTAAGATGCCTAATATTTTCGAGTGATTATTATATAATATAATGTCATTCATTAAAGTTGATCATTAAAACTAGTACATTGGCATTATTTTATATTATACTTAATCGGAATGGTGAAGATATCTAGTCCGGGTATGCTGGCTTGGTTTACTAATTAGTGCCTTCAATGTCAAGGAAATGCTTCCTCTCAGCATAACATGAGGGTACTAGCGAGACTATTTTTTAGGAAAGAATAATATGAGTAAGTCAAGTTGTACTCTAATTATTGCAATAAAGAATAATTCATACTTGTGAGGGTGTATACTATATACTCTAATTATTAAAATAAAGAATAATTCATACTTGTGAGGGTGTATACTATATAGTAATATCAACCAAACCCTAATTATTTGTTTGTTGATTGATTGGATTGATAATTAATTTAATATTATTAAAATAATTAGATTCAATTAAAATAAATACTCTATTATGAATAGAGTTATAATTACCTTGGATGAATTATTTTTGTGAATATGATTCATAATACTTGATTAAAATTAGAATATGATATGGAGGATCACATAAGTGACATACATGATTTCCCATCAAGGATAAGGGTTCTGTCGCCATGGATTGTATGTAAGAGTTACCTGTCCAAAGTGACAGCTCATGCATACAAGCGCACATGGATCAAGATCGTCACTTATCGAAATAGTAAGGTTGTATACGTAGTGACCCCAATATTGGGCCCTCGTATTATTGGGGTGACATTGGATTGCGCATAATGAGTGTTATTCATGTTGATGGTTGGTTCAATTAACAACATGTCAACACCACCTTAGGGTGGTGGGCTTTGGTGTTAAAGATCGGATTGGGAAATGCAAGTTGTACTTGCAAGGCGATATGAGTTCCTGCTTCTTTTTATCCGAGTTACAAGTTCTCATATTATTGGGATGTAACAAAGGTAAGAAGAAGATCGTAGATCTTGCTTCAGGTATAATGATAATTATATTTCTTACTTTGAACATGAAAAAGGGAATGAACTTTCAGAGCTGACAAGGAAATACAACTTTGATATAAAATCCTTAATCAAAGTAAAATATGTATTTATGCAAATTATCTAGTTCCAGATAACCTACATTAAACCCACTCAAAATTATAATCAATAATAACCAGTAAAACATCATGGCTTGGATCCATGATCAAGATATTGCACTTACAGTTGGACACATCATGTATGTGATTTCTTGTGCAAGTTTCCTCAGAATAATGACAAATGACAATAAAATAGACAATAGGACAACAGCCTTGGGTTTGTATATCTCTATCCTTTATCTCTCATCGAGAGTGCTTTGGAAGTATCATGTCGAGTATCATGTCGATGATGATTGTAGTTATCGAAAATCCTTATAAAACGTAAGAAAATATTTTGGCAGACATATGTGCTCTCAACATCGAATCATGAATGATATGGTTCACTGCATAATGCATAATGGTGGCTCCATAAGAGATGATATACTCAAAATATTTTGAGTACCTACTTGAACCAAAGTCATTAAGAGTTAAGATGGATGTAGATATGACGAGTGTCGTTCATTCTTCTACCTATACTCTAGTCTTTAATGAAGCTTCGTAATATTCATATTGTATAAATTCAATGAAGCATATTTAAATGTTGAAATACTCTTATATTGAAATCTTTTGAGTTCAACAAAAGAGATCTTTTGTCTTAAGCAATGGTTGTTTATATATGAAGAGAGAGCAGTGGGAGATTGGGTCTAACCCAAGTGAGAAGGAAAGTCAAACATTTGAATGTACTTCTGTAATTTCCACACATATGAATCCAAAGAGTTGAATGAATGCCAATACTGCAACAAGCTGATGTATTGATAGTATGACTATCTAGACTATCCAGGATCCTTAGAGGACTCAGATAGTGCATCAACATATTATAAATCAACATTTAATCATTTAAATAGACTTGCTTTTTAGATAGGACCAAAGTATAATAATTGTATCTCATTCTTCTAATAACACTTGCAATTGGTTGCATATATTTTAGAAGATGAGAAAACTTGATCTTAAGGTTTGATAGGCATCCACATGGATGTTGATGAAATTATTACAATAATCTCCATTAGATAGATAGACTACATATTTTCAGTGGGAGAACCCTTAGTCGTAGAGAATATCTTTATAACCTAGATATTAGAATTTATTCATTATATATTTCTAAATGTTGGAAATAAACATGCATTCTGGAATAGACCTATCATAAAGAGTTGTGATGGCTATATTTTGGATAGTAATCTAACAACTAGAGGACCCTTCTAAATTTAGAATATTAATGGATGGATCATTAACATTTCTATAGTAAAAATTAAGCCTTAAAAGATCATGGGAGGATGAAGATCATTTGGCAATGATCTGGCATCAAGCCTTGGACATATGTCTGTTGATGAGATCAATAAACTAATCAGAGATGGAACTTCAGATTATCTGAATTTTCAAATCTTACATACTTGTGAATATTGTATTCAAAAGTAAAATATCTGATACACCTTTTCTCTGTGAATGGTATAAGATGCCAAGGTATTCAAGATCTCACACATATTGATTTACGTGGATCATCTATATCATAGTAAACATTAATGATATGTGATATCAATTGATGATTTTTGTGATAGATTTCTTTCCTTCACCTTAGAAACCTTTGAAATGTTCAAAGATTTCACTTTTTTGGTTTATAACCAAATTTGAAGGAAGATTAAATGAATTTGATATAATCTAGGTATCAAGTACCTATTAGATAAATTCAAAGAATGCCTTATGGAGGAAGGAATGTCATCCTATCTCACTCCTCCTAAAACACCTAAACTCAATAGAGTTGTAGGAGATGCAATTGGATCATGTGTGGCATGATTTGATCAATTATAAATATTAGCAAACTACCTCTTAGTTTTCATGTATATATGTAGTAGAGACTACAATATATATCCTTAATAAGATTCCATGCAAATATAAACATGAAAACCCTCATAATCTATGGTTTAAAACCTAGCCTAGTGTTCAAAACTTGAGGATTTAGGGTTACTTGGTCCATAATCATGTCATGGATGCAAGTAAGCTGGAATCTAGAACCAGAGAGTACTACTTCATTAGAAAATAAAAGATGGTATTAAATACCTACTTTATCACCTTGAGATTCTTAAAAGATTTTATTTCTAAGGATATGATTCTCAGAGGATGCTTACTTTAGAATCAAAATGAAAATGAAGTAATAGAACTAATTGAATCTTGAGAAGATAATGAGGCTCTTGAAATCGAAAACTAAAAGGACAATTAAAGATGAAACACTCATACCTCTTCAAAATAGTTTGAGGTTGGATTCCATGTGTCAATTAAGTCTGACAATGATTTGACTTCATATGATGAAGTTTTTAAGGATTATGACATGAAAAAATGGATGTTAGCAATAAAGTCTAAAGTAGACTTTATACGTAAGTGTTGTGTATGGACCCTCAAGGATTCACCTATAAGGGTAAGACCCGTTAGGTGTAAATGGATCTTCGAGAGAAAGAGGAAACCTAATGAGAAGGTAGATAACTTCAAAGCATGGCTCATTGCCGAGAGATACACACGAAGAGAACACATCACTTGCGATGAGACTTGCTCTCCAGTGACCACGCTTAAAACCATCAGAATATTGCTAACTATAGTTACACAACTTGATTATGACATTGATGAATCTCGTATTCATCATGCTAAAAACTCCTTATTAAAATCCCTGCTTAAACAAACCAATAAAAATATCCTCTAATTCTCTATTTTTATCTTGTACTATATTATCTATATTTAACCTTAATTATTTGTATTTAATTGCCCTTATTTTTCTGTAATTATTTTATCACTCAAAAACCCCTAAAAATTAGGTAGATAAATTGTCTATATTTTACTGACCCTTAAAAAGATAAAAAATACAAAAAGATCTCAAAACCGCAAACTGAGTGTTTTTATCCCCTAAAAATACCCCTAAAAAATAGCTTTTGTACAAATGACCTCTTTTGGCTTTTTGACCAACATGAAAGTTGTAGATCTCATCGAAACGAACAACTTTCATGTTTTGACTTTTTCCAAATTCGGCCTCTAGCTATTTCTTTTATATTTTTCTTTGTATTTTTTTTAAATTAATCTGATTGGGCCACGTGGCGCCCTCTGGCCGCCCACGTGGCCCGCTCCGCGTCACGCCACCTGGCGCGCTTCCTCGGCCATTGGATCTGTTCCAACTGCCCCCATATCCATCGTCCAAACCCGCCCCATTTCTCAGCCGCCCGATCTGATCTTAGATCAGATCAGGACCGCCCACTCGCGCCCCATCTACAGTCGTCCGATCATCTCCCCATCCAAAGCCCCTCAACCTGCCACGTATCCCCTCACCACAGCCCTCGGATCCTACATCTATCTAATGCCCATTATCTGGCCACGTAGCCTATCTATCCCTCACCGTTGGATCTCTCCCACCGATCGATCCTAACCACTCACAGCCGCCTCTCTCCCAGCCACACGATCAAATCCCGATGATCTAATCGTGGCCCTCCGCTGACACTCCAACCGCAGCCGTTGGATCGATAGATCCAACGGGCCTCCGTCATCTCCTTCCTTGAGTAACTCCCTTGCCCAGGCGTTACGCCTCGTCGAACCTCCTCCCCCTTCCATTTCTAGCCACCGCACCAGTCACCTCCTTCCGCTCATAACGCCACCTACACGAAGCCATATCCTCCGCCATCCTCGCACCTTCGTCAAAACCCCTCTCCATTACTCCCCTCGTCATTTATTCCTCGCTCGAAAACGCCTCGCCGACACTGTAACCCCCGACCACCTTCACCTATATAACCCCCTTCCCCGCCGCCGGAGCGACTGTCCACCATTCTTGGCCTTTACCCTAGCCTCCTTCGCCCCTCCGGTGACAGCGGAGGGGCGGAACGTCGAGGCGACGATGGGTACTAGCCGGTGTTGACTCTCGGCGCTCCGCCGCCGAGTAGCGGTGGCTCCGGCCACCTCCGAGCTCCCTGCCAAGGCCGTGCAGGCTGGGCGACGACCCCCTGAGCTCCGATGAGCTCATCCCCAGGCCTCCTCCTCCGCCAACTCCTCGCTCCGGCGAGGAGATCTTCTCTTCGCATTTTTCTTCAAATTTTGCCCCTCATCTCCTACCGATTCACCCTCATCTGACCTACTCAACAGCTCCGCCCAACCACCCCGACCCTCGCCGACCCCTCTCCCTTCTCCAGAACCCCCTACCACTCCGACCCACCTCCTCCTCCATCTCGCCGGAGGAGGAGCCTTGGCCTCCACCTCCGATCACTCCAAGGCCCTCACTCACTCACCTATCGTTCGCACTAGCACACTTCGGCCACATGCTGACATTTTCAGGCTTCAAATCCATCAATGGCCGAAGATCGTGTCGGAGCTCCTTCAACTTCATCTCCACTGGCGAAGCTTCTTCGAGCAGGACCTCCGATCAGCCTTGGAGCTTCGCCGTGGCTCTAAGACTCCCGCCAGACCTCCAGCAAGTCCAGACGGACATCAGATGGCTTCACAAGACGAGGCGGAGCCAAGGGCAGGTCGCCGGAGCCCCGCCTCTTCCGGCGACCAGCGGAGGAGCACGAGAAGCAGATACCGTCCGATCCTCCTGATCGGACGGACGTGATGAAGCCACATGGAGGCCCAAGCCTCGAACCGAGCCAACAAGCTCGGGTGACCCGAGCCTAAACTTCGAGCCTTCCCGTCCAGCCACGTGGCCCGAGCCACAAGCCTCCTCCCGAGCCTAGCCCTCATGTGCCTTGCACGTGAGGTGCTGGGTAATTTGCACGCCAGACCCAGGAACTTCCGGATATTGCATTTTGGTCCCTCAGGCGCGTGCCTCACGTGCGCACCTGGGGTTATTTTCAGGGAGACCCTCCAGGTTTTGAAGATTTGCAAAAAGGCCCCTGCGCGCAAATGGAGAAATTACAAAATGGCCAGGCGGTTTTTGCTTTTTGCATTTAGGTCCCTCCTGGGACCTAAATGCAATATTTATCCTTTATTTTGCTTGCATTTTTATTACATTTATGCCCTTGCACTATTTTTAGCATAACTTGAGCATCGTAGGTCCAAAATTGCATGATTTTAGTGTCGTTTTGATTCTTGTTTTGTCCTCTACATTCTAGCATGCTTAATTGTCTTATTTGCTCCTGTTTAATTAAAGTGAATTTTTATGTGGCAAATGGACCATGCCCTCCTTGTCTTGCTTGAATTTGATGACTACTCTTTATTGCTGCGATTAAATTGACACTAGTTTCATTGTTATCATGCTGCTCATAATTTTTAAGGGTATAATTGTAGGATTTATTTCTTGCATATTTATTTCATGCATCACTTTATATTTGCATAAAAACAGAATAAAAATACATGCATCATAGCATCACTTTGCATTGCCTCGAAAATATCATAGTGCATCATAATTTGCATATGGACCTGAAATTGAGATTAGTTGACATTGAACTTCATGAATCAAAATTCAAAAGCCATAATTAAGAAGCTGTGTCCCTGTGTTCGACCTTGGTACACTTGCCAAGTATAAATATTCCACAGCATTCAAAGTCTGTGGTTTTTGCTGAACCGAATTCGCCTCCTGTACTACGACATAATTCCACATTATTATAGAGGCAAATTTGACGTTCATCAGACATCTAGATGATGGAAGTCAAGACTGCATTCCTCTATGAATACCTTACCGAGGATATTCATATGAAGTAGCCCCCAGGCTTCATAGTTGAGTAAAGCAAGATGTGCAAGATAAAGGAACTCCGTCTATGGACTCAAATAAGCTTCTTATAGTTGAAACACTAGATTTAATGAAATTATAAATGTTATGATTTCAGATAAGAATCTTGATTAATCATGTGAAGCTTAGTGGGAGTGTCATTGTGTTCATCATGCTAAATATAGATAAAGTTCTAATTATTTGGAATGATATAAGAATGAAAATAAGTGTTTTATAATATGGTTTTTCCATACCTTGAGATAATATATATCAAGAATACCTCTTATCTCTTAGTTCTGAAGTTGTTAAGAAACAAAGAGAAGAGGGCATTGGAACCATCACATAGTGGCACACCATGGACATGTTTCATTTTTGGGACAACCCCAAGGAAGGCTTCCTTCCCTTAATATATGGTACTGGCCTATATGAAGGATAACATCTCAAAGGGTTGAGGAAGTGAATGTTAAAATTGTTTTCCCTTGTGCATCAGTTATGAGAAGCTTGGTGTATGCTTTATGTGTACAAAAATCAGATGTATGCCATGTAGTGAGAGTAGTAAACTTGTACTAATCCTACTATGGAGATAAAACACTTGATTGCAACAATACAATATCTTCAAAGATGACAAGACTTTTGAGATAGAGATCTCATCTTATCTTCAAGAATTAAAGACTTTATAGATATTGATCTAAAAGGACTTAACTGTAAATGCCTTATAAGACTTAAGAGATTAGGTCTTAGTCTTAGGAAATATAAATCTCCTAGAATAAGGGCATTCTAATAAGTATAATTGAAATTACATAGTGATTATAATGATTATTGAATTGTAGTATTAAAGATACTATAATTGCTTTAACAAGATTGAGTATTGGTTGCATAAGATGCAACATTCGCATTGGATGTGAGCGTCGTTACTAGGAGATATGCAAGTTCCGTAAAAGGACTTGGAATAGTCTCTCAGGAACAAAGTGACCGGTCAGCTTACAAACCTATTATTCTCAATATATTATGATTAGCAAACGAGTGTGGGTTTAAAGATTAGCTCATTAATGGCTTGTTGAGATAGTGGGATATTATCCAATATGCGAGCCCACGACGATCCATTGTGCAGTAAATGTTATTGCAAGTTATTCCCTGATATAAAATGAAGAATACCTAATTTGAATATAGGTCCCTTAGTACAACTAGGGTTATGTACCATGGACACATTAATGATCATACAGCTATTGATTCAAACAATGAATTATAAAGGCAGGTGCTTGGATGATATCTAAAGAGTTAGATTGAGGACTCATCAAGCATTGTCAAATGATTGTTAAGAGAGGATCTCTAGCCTGAGAGAAAGATGACAATTCTTCTCTATAGGCAGATATCTAACCAACCTCTTGATGCAGGTCCTCTGCATAGAAATTGAGATTCAAAGGTGTTAGATAAATTAGGTCAAATAGTTGACTTAATGAGATCTAGATAACCAAGACCTATATCATATATTGTTACGGTATAGACATGCATCCTCTGACCAGAGACAAAGTGTTATTATATGTTTAAGTGTGTACGATTAGTAGACTGATAGCTTGATGATATCATCAAGATCTATACACTGACGAGCTGGTGTGCATACAATGGCATATGAGTAATACGATCTGTCAAAGGGATCATAAGGTTTCATTATTGAACGGGAAGACATTAGCTCACTCATGAGATATTGGGATCAAATTTTATGCACGATTATCTCACTTTGGAAGATTGACTAAGTGATATAGGCTTTTGGAAAGTATATGATCAAAACCTAGTTATGATATATGCTTTTGGAAAATATATGGTCGATACCAACTCCCAATGATAAAATGAGAAACTTAAAGATAAATCCTGAAGAAGTTAATCTAAAAGAGATCTAAAACTTCGAGTTTATTCTAGTCCTTCCAGCATGCAGTATGCATGGGTATTAGGAATAATCGAGGGTGATGTGATCATAAACGATTGTATAACCATGATGCTTTGATATCGAGGGAGTGATGAAACATGTCTAGATTTTAATGTCTCCTCTCAACAGAGAAATATGATCTTATTCCAAGTGTTATACATTGATATGAATGTGATTCAAATAAAATGAAAAGATTGATGTCTATGAGAGGTCTCCAAGATCTGGAATTGAGATGTGATCTCAATATCCAAGTCACCATATGCGGAACGTACGATCGCCATGTCATCATCTCCAAGTATCCACAGAGAAAGCACATTATTATTGAAAGATTTCAAGAATAATTCCATTGATAAACATATATATGAGCGTTGAGAAATGGATAAGTAAATGAGATTTCATTACATTAATAATGTGAATTTGATTCATATTATTTAGATGCACGAGAATGATGATCCAATATAACTAAATGTGATTTAATTATCATGTATATGAATAACATGGATGGTACTATCCATATTAATCATATATATTATAAATGTGATTTATAATATATAAGAGAGAGCTATTTTTCAATAACATTTACAATTTATATGTTGATGTGAATTGGATTCACATTGGACAATTAATTGAAAATGTAATTTACCATTTATTTTGGATGTGTGAATATGATTCACAAATTTCCAATGGCATGATTAAATTTTCAAAAAATAATTTGGAATTATTTTGGTGAAATAATAATGTAATATACACAATCTCACAAAATAGGAAAAGAGAGAGCTCTTTCCATAAAGGGAGGTTGGATGGCTATCCTAGTCGTAATTCATGGTGGCAGTCCCCCCCCCATTAGGAAGGAGTGTGCCCCCTTTCCTAATCATTTAATACCTCTTGATTTGATTGAGTTAATTTATATTGATGATAATTCAATATATTTAGTTTATTGAATTAATTTTTGTTGTATTTTTATAATAAAATCATGACCATTGAAGGAACACAAATCAATCTCAACCTTTGGATTTGTGTTGTCATAGATTGAGATCCATGGACTCCCGAAATATTATAGAAGAAGATTTAACCATAGTCTTTTTTTATGGTGGTCGTTGTCGCTACGATATCATGTTGTCGTTGTCGTTATGCTATCGTGTTGCCGATTCGACCGCTCCTAGATCTTTGTCTTCCTTGATGCTTCTAGTACACGAAGAAGACCTAGGATTTTGTGTGAAGAAATCAGTAGATATTTCGCTTAGATCTACATCTTGGATTGTGAAAAGGATGTGTCTCATCAATGCACTTGCAAGTGTCTCCTCCGCCGAGTCAGACTTGAGATAGGTGGTCTCTTTGTTTAGAGGCTTTGATCACAACCACGCTGCAATCGTTATTCCTATATCTACCTTTTGGTTTAAATGAAATTATTCAATAAGTGTTCTTAGATCACGTGGTTTCATCATTTTAAAATTTTTAAATTATGTTTCCCCGAGCGGCTAGTATGACTAGTCGCACTCGATTGTATATGATGTGATCTTCACACTTTTGTGATGCACTTAATGTTTTCCTTCAAAACCTTCAAGACTCACATGAAAGTGACCAGAACTGGAAGATTGATCTAGACATACTCTTGGAATTTCAAAACTACTTCTAAGATAACTGCTTGATATACAGGGAGAAAGTTAAAAGATGACACGATAAGCATATTAAAAGAAAGAATTTCGAACATAGTCAGAAGGCATTTTTACTTGATGCAAAGTTGAAGATTTTCTCAGAAAAATTAAATTATAAATGGATCGGGTTGTTTCTAGTGAAGAATGTGCATGATATTGGTAGCATTGTCAAATTTGAATTGTCATCTGATGCATTGGTCATCCATTGTCAATGGACCGTTGTTGAAGCCGTATTTAGAAAATGATACAATCGTGTCCGTTGTCGATTCAATAGATGTGGCATTTCAAGAAGATCTCCCAGCATCAGTAAAAGATTCGAATAATGAGCTGATTAAAAATATTTATTCTTGATTATTCTTTGTCAACTGTTTCATTCTTATGTTTTATCCATTAATCTCGTTCATAAGTGATATACTTAGGGTGACTAGATCCTGAGTATTGGGGGATGAGTGATTTGAGTTTTCTTTTTCTTTCCATTGCTTGTCTTCCAACTTGTTGATATTATGTTCTATACTTAGGGACATTTTACCCTAATTATAGGTAGAAACAAGCTGAGCCGTTAATTTCATAAATTCTAGCCCTCGATCATCCCTACTTAGTGTAAAGTCTTCTATAATCAGGATTAGTTGATCTTAAGTATGGGGGCGATTGACTTCTTACACTTTCATTAAGTCATTTTAGTATAGATTTCTTCTATTCTTAGCACGAGTTATGTCTTCCTATGTTGCTCGTTAGTCATTATGAGAACATAGTCTGAGATAAGTATATGTGTTCGTATATGTGGTATCTATATAAGTTATCCATAACTCATACTTTCTTGTGTTTTCAATAATATAGCTATAATATTCATTGGGTAATAGTATATACAAAAAAAGATTGAAAACTCTTGTAAATATGTGCAAAACTATTTCAAAAATGATTTGAAATTGTTTTACAAATGATTTTGAAAAATGGTTGTAAAATATTTTGAAAAATATTTTGGAAAACATTTGAAAAATCTTTCCAAAACATTTACAAATCTTTGAAAAATATTCCTTTGCAAATGTTTGTAAAAAATGTTTATAAAAATATTTGTATTTTTTTGTCAAATTTTTTGCAAAATAGGATTCAAAAAATATTTGTAAAATGTTTGCAAAAATGTTTTTAAATAGTTTTGAAAATCTTGAACATAATCATGTTGCGAATTTATTCAAACAAAATCATGTATAAAAGTCTTGTTTATACTTTTATAAAATCCTTTGTAATATGTACATAATACATGTAATTCACTAAGCTTTTCAAAAATACCTAAAATTAAATAATTTCAAAAATCCATAGAAATTCACAAAACTTTCCTAAAACCCACAAAAAATTTAAAACCAGAAATCTACTTCACAAAAATATATTTGCATTTGCATTTTCAAAGGGGTTGATGGGGTTGCCCCTTGGGGGCAGCCAACATGGCTGCCCCGCCCCATTTTTGGGCAAATTTTTTTATTTTTTTTTGAAAAATATCATCATGTATATTCATCCCTATATCCCTCCTATATGCCATTCGAATTTCGTTAGAAATAGAGACTCCTACGACCTCCATCCAGATATGGTCGATTTAAAAAATCCTACGACCATTAAAAAATGACGTCTGGATGGAGGCCGTAGGAGTCTCTGTTTCTGACGAATTTCGAATGACATATAGGAGGGATATAGGGATGAATATACATGGTGATATTTTTCAGAAAAAATAAAAAAATGCGAAAAATGGGGTGGGGTAGCCATGCTGGCTGCCCCTAGGGGGCAGCCCCATTTTTTCCTTTTTCAAAATGATTTTGACAATACTAGTCTGGAAAAATATGGAGATTGGAGCTCGATTTACACCTTAATCCACTTAATTTCACATGAATCATATAGAAACTAGAATTAAGACTTTCCATATCAATGTGACTCAATTCTATGAGTCCACTAGATTATGTTCACATGTTATCTTGATTAACCTAAGTATAATATTTCATGACACACGCAGGACCCTTGTTGACAGTGGCCTAACTTAGATAATCACTATGCACATAGCTCAACTCAGATGAGGTGGTGATGGCAGAATTCTTTGGCATTAGAAGCACGAGTGTGGAAACATACACCACCCCAATAGGAGGTCAGTTCAGCCCAACCCGATCTAATGGCATGGGTGTTACGGGATGTTATGGGTTGAAATAAAGCTTCAAAAGAGGCTCAAGAAGAAAATTTTCGTATGTAAATGTTGTTGTACATATATGTCAAAAATGTATGAAGATAAGTTTAAGAATCATCAACATTCTAAGTTCTTTATTTTCCTTTTCTTCATTTTCTCTTTCATCACTAATTCTTCTAATAAATGTTTGCTAGGGACTAGCAAAGGTAAGTATATGGGATGACGAATAGCCACTCATTCACCTTTATTCATTCATGTTTGCTTTAAATATCCAGTAAAATACATGTAAATACCCACTAACATGCATGAATTAACACTCTAACATTAATGTATTAATATTGTATAAATACTTGTATCTAAAAATGAATAAAGAAAAAGAAAAAATAACGAAAGTATCAAAAATAACGATTAACCCATAATTCCTAGACCAAGTCAGATATTGACTAGGTTAATGCGGAATAAAGTAGGGGAGATAGGGTGATATAATTACAAAATACAAAGTAACCCTAATTCATTTAAAGGCACAAATATTATTCAAATAGCCCAAACTTACATTATTTTATTTAGTATCATACACACCTCAAAAAATAATGTGTTCAACACAAAACTTGTACATATTGATGTATTCACAATAAGAACAATATTAGCCAAGATAAATCATGTACAAATCAATTGGTACACTCAGTTGAAAAAACCACAAACTCATCTTCATTGATCAATACTTCTCCATATGAAGTTAAAATGAACCAAACTCACCTCCATTGTATTTAAAATTAAATTATCTTTTAAATGAAGTTAGTTTATTTTTAATTAGAGCTAAGAAGCAAAAGTCATCTTTTTAGGGGTACTATCATATTTGGGCATCTATATATAAAATCAATTCTTTTATTCTTTACATTTTTAGTCACCTTATATTTTTGAATTATTGTATATATTTCATAATACATGTTAAAAATATAAATAGATTTATTACATTTAAATATACAAATAGAGTATACCCATGATGTGCATATATTTATTTATTTATACATATAAAAAATTATTAAAATAAAATCATGTAACTCCGTATTAAATAATGTTGTAAATATATAAAACATGAAAATATGTTATTATGTATATAAAATACAAAATAAAATAGAAATACACAATATACATATATATACCTATATATAATAGTGTAAAATAATATACTATATTAAATAAGTTTGTAAAAGTAAATAAAATCACCATAAATAGTTTATAAAATAAGAAACATTTTTCATGTTTTACGTTTTTTAAATAAAACCATTTATTGTTTTATTTTTATTATCTTTATTTTTTTATTATTTTGTCATTTTGTGGTCCTATGTGAACCAATCGTGTGTGTAGGAGTGTTGACCCCCAGTCAGCACCCCCTTTGCATTGTCCAAGGCCCCTACATTTATCAGAACCATCAAACCCCTCATCTTATACAATTTCATACTACAGCTCCATGCCTCTTCTCTCCTCGACTCCTTCATAAAATATGTCTGCACCATCGTCCTCTATCACACCATGTCCACAGATTTCACCTACCACCCTCATGGTGCGCACAAATCAAATCCCAAAATCACCCCTACTCTCCTCTATAAAATTCCCTCTTCCATTCCAAGTTTGATCCATCTTCAACCCCTGTAACCCAAGAACACATCACTAGAGATGACCCTAGTGAAAGGAGGTATCCCCCAAGCATTCTATGGTGAGGAAAATGGCAGAGGAGATCAGTCCACAATCGCAGAAGATTATCTCCGATGAGATAAGCTTCCTAAGTATCCCTGGGTCGAGGTATATATTATCTTATATTTTTAACTTCACATTTCAATTTTTAGTGTAATCTTGCTTTTAATTCCAATCCATTTAGTTTCATTTAGCTCAAAATTAAAAAATCGGAGTTCATTGGAGCTCTATACTCTGGCCGTCATCCACTATGAAACACCCCATGTATCGACTCCCCAACCACCTCACGAACTTTCCCTACATCTTCTCCTTCTTCCTAATCACTCCAGGCACCTCAATTATGCAAGATTCGAGTTCTCATATCTCCGTCATTGTTGCTTGCCGGAGATCCAATCATTTTGCCTCATCACATGTTTTTCCACCTAAAAATTTGTCAAGGATGTTCGCCCTCGTGCCACAAAACTTTCCCTACATGTCCGAGCGCAAGATACTTCATCTGGGAGTCGAATCGCACCCAGGACTCAGTCCCAAGTTCGGAGAAGAAATTGACCTCCATTCCTCTTCCAATGAGTTTCGGAGCCATCTAAAGGTCCCAGACACCATGGAAGACCACCAGGAACATTTTGCACCTCTCCCAAGAGAGAGAAGTAGCCAGAGGATGAAGAATCGAATGGAGGATGCTCGCCCAGACGGAGCTTCTTCCATGTTCTTCTAGGACCCTCGAGAGCCATCCAATCAAGAACATGGCCTATATCTAATATGGATCCTTGATTTAAAACAAAGCGGTATGCAATTAGAGGCCTCTATGTTGAAAAGTGACGTACCCAGTCGTCAGATCGCCCGCAGGCGCTACCCGCGCACCCTGTAGTTATATTGTGATGACCTCCTCTGCATTTTTTGTATATTTTAGTCATGTAATTATTAAGTGCAATGTAAAGTAACTAGGATATTTTATGTACGGACCCCCAAACTTTATTGTAATTGCATTTAGGTCCTTGCCAAGCCATCTCACATGGTTCTCCACATGAGGTCACTTTGGGTTATTTATGGTTTTTATCCTAAACTTTGTGGATTTGTTATCAAAAAATGTTTAGCTTAATTTAATTGCAAAAATATCCATGTTATGTTGTATATTTTAATCTTCTTGTATTTTGCTTTTAGTAATTATTTATTTATGCCAAAAAATATGGGGAAAATAGGATAGATGCGTAGAACATAGACCATTCACCTATATTTTTCATCGTGCATTTAAATTAATTTTCCTATCTATAAAAAAAGTATTTCTCTCTTATTTATCATTAAAAAACCCATAAGAATTAAAATATATCTCCAAAAATTCCAAAAAATGATATTAGCTATATTATAGTATATTCTATCACAAATCCAAAAATCATTAAAAATACAAAATATAAAACATAAGCCCTTAAAATCTTATAAAAATTAGCAAAACAATCTATAAAAAACCCTAATTATATCTTTCTATTTTTGAATTTTGATTAATATATATAGTAAATATTTAAAATAGTTTAGGATTTATTTTGAACTAATATCTATTTATTAAGCCCTAAACAAGTTCAAGAATTTAATATATTCCATGTTTTAGATATTATCACTTTTAAATTCATAAAAATTTGAAAAATAGCATAAAATGACCAAATAATAGAGGAAAATATCAAAAATACAAAACATTTTATTTTCTCTATTTTTTCTTTAATTTGACTTATTTAAAAATCTAAAAATATGTATTATATATATTATATAGAGGTAAATGGGGCTGCCCCCAGGGAGTAGCCAACTTGGCTACTCCCACCACTATTTTTCCCTCATTTTTTTATTTTTTTGGAAAATAAAATTTTGTATATTCATCATTATATCCCTCTCACATTCTGTTAAAATTTCATCAGAAACAGAGACTCCTACGGCCTCCATCCAAACATGGTCGATTTAAAAAATCCTGCAATCCTTAAAAAAAATGACGTTAGGATGGAGGGCTTAGGAGTCTCTGTTTCTGACGAAATTTTAATAGAATGTGAGAGGTATATAATGATGAATATACAAATTTTTATTTTCCAAAAAAAAATAAAAAAATGAGGGAAAAATAGGGGTGGGAGTAGCCAAGTTGGCTACTCCCTGGGGGCAGCCCCATTTTACCCTATTATATATTACCTATATATGAGATATAATGTATATCTATTATTATTTATCTTATTTGAAAATTTTAAAAATATAAAAAAATTTAAAATTAAAAAAATGTAAAATTTAAAAGATAGAAAAAATATATAACTAAAAATCATGAAAAACTTAAAGATAATCGAAAACCCACATAAAAATAAGAAAAATGTTAATAATCCAAAAAACATTATTAATTATCAATATTTAATTATAATTTTAGTTATCCTATTTCACTTCACTGAGTTCGACACTCTACCATACTTACGCATATGTGTGTGTAGAGTTATAATAAATTTTAACTCTCATGCATTTCATTTTGATACACATTGTGGGTTGATTATTGTTTGAATCGGTGATTGATCACCACAGTAATTGTTAGCCTAGCTTGTTAGGTCGGCAGATCGATCATCTCAATGCAAGAAATGGATTTGGGCCATGTTCTTCATCTGATGGCTCTTGGGGGGACTCCAAGTACAGCGAAGAACTCCCTGAGCGAGCTTCCTCTAGCCAATACTCCATCTGTCGGCCACCACAAGAGCTCCTGGTGGGCTCATATCATCATTGGGATTCATCCACGTCAGCAGGTGGTCTCTGATGGATCTAGGCCTCATCAAAGGAGGCATAGAGCTCGATTCCCTCTCTGACGACCTGGAGCTGAGGTTTGAACTCCGTTCGACTTCCAGATGATCTTTGGTGCTCTAACCTTCCCAAAAAGATGTAAATCTCAAGGGAGAATCACCTTGACCTGGAAATGAAGCTGAAAAGCAAAGGGTAATGAAATGGTGATTAATCTCCGATGAGGGGTGGAGGTGTACATCTGAAGGACTCGAGTCTTACATAATCGAGGTAGAAAGATGAAAGGGATGATGGAGAAGCGATGGAGATGAGAGAGAGAGAGTCGTTGCCCCTGGAATGAATTGTACGAGAAAGGCAGTGTCTGCCTCTCCTTATATACTTTTTTGTACTGTTATGATTACAATCCTAATAGTTTAATGAATGGAAAAGATTAATTGATCCCCAACAACTTTAGGATAATAGTTGACAACAAATTATCAACTTATTTAATCAATTAATTACCTCTAAAAAATATAAATAAATGACTAAATTCAGTTATTTAATCAGTTAAGAGATTTAGTATTATATAAAAGAGGAAAAAAGAAGGGAAGAAAAAAATAATGTATACTTTTTTCTTCTCCCTTTTCTTTCTATTTCTATATCATGAAACTAGGTGTAGTTAGTTACAACTAAACATCCAATTAGTTGAAGATTAATTATCACCAAATAATTCTCAGTTATTTGGTCATCCATAATTATTATTCATATTCAGGTATCCAAAACTATATGTAAATCATATTTAAGTTTATTTGTATAATGTGAATTCAAAATTCATAGTAGCATTAATTTCATGAATCATATTCACAATCAAGTCTCAACAGGATAATGTGGATCTTATTCACACTCTCAATGATAATTGTAGATAACACTATCCTCATTGGTCTTTTCTTGGATAACTAAGTATAATTTAATTATCTCGGATGCCTCTCTTGGCATATCCAAAATAATGCGAATCTTATCCACACTATTCCTAGATAATTGTAGATAACGCTATCCAAGATAATGTTATCCATGAAAATTAAATCTATTCTAATCATCCTAAGTTCTCATCTTCACTCGGTGTTTCAAACATCATTGAATAGTCCCTATTCTCATATTTATCTTTTTAGTAACATTCCTCAAACTCCTATGAGGATAGTGTGCCTTCTACGTAGGTACTTTGATTTAGGGTCAGGGTGATTGTGTATCCATGTATAGTGACTTGAATAATGAGATCTAATCTCATATTTCCATTAAAAGACCTCTCATAGAGGATTGATCATGTTAGACAAAGTACACAATCTTCTTATTGTCACTGAATCCAATTCAAATTAGTATCCATCAAATGGACTAAGATTAGATAACTAGTTCACTAGGAGTCACTAAAATCCTAACCTATTTCATCACTCCACGGAATGCAAGTGTCGTGGTATTCAATCATTTAAGATCACATCACCCTCAAGCATTCCTAATACCCATACATTTGCGTACTATAAGATTTTAATTAATCCAAAGTTTTGATCCCATTTCGGACTATCTCCTTCATGGTTTTATCAGTAAGTTTCTCATTCGATCATTGGAAGTTGGTATCGATTACACGCTTTCCAAAAATATATATCATACATTGAAATCATTTCTTATTTCCAAAACAAGGTGATCAATGTTAAAATTTGGTTTATCCCAATATCTCATGAGTGAATTCATGTCTTCTCGTTCAGTAGTGAACATGTACGATCACGTTGGGAGATCATATTACTCATATGCATTTGTATGCACACCACTGTACCGGTATATAAACCCTGATTAGATTATCAACCTAATGGTCTACCAAATGTACATACTCAGACATATAGTAATACATTTGTCTCTGGTTAGAGGATGTGTGCTTGTATCGTGACAGCATATGATAAAGGTCTTCGTTATCTTGATCTCGCTAAGTCAACTCTTTGACCTAACTAATCCGACACCTCTGAATCTCTATTCATATGCAAAGGACTTGCAGTAAGAGGTTGTTCATATGTCAACCTTTAGAGTAAAGATTTCCATCTCCTTCTCAGGTTGAAGATCCTTTCATGGTAGTCACTTAACGATGAAATAGAGTCCTCTGTCTAGCCCTTTAGATATTCAACCATGCACCATCCTCTATGATCCAACATTTTGATCAACAACTATATGATATCAAGATAACCATGGTGCATAACCCTAATGTACAAAGAGACCTATAATGAAAATTATTTATTCTTTGTTTCAGATTAAGAAGTGATTTACAATAACTATTATCGCATAATGGCTCGCCATGGGAACTCATGTCTAACAATTTCCTACTAGCCCAATGAGCCATTAATGGGATAATCTTTGAACTCACTCGTGTGTTAATCCTAAGCTATGTAAAAGTGCTCACATACATTGTGAATGATGCATCTTATGCAACCGATACTCAATTTCTTTAAAGCAGTCATAGTGCCTTACACCACATCTTAGCAATTAACATAACTAGTAAGGGATTTCCAATATCCTTATGCTTGGATATATCTATCTCCTTAACGAAGACATAATCTTAAGTCTTTCAAGGTATATGAGGACTAGAATATCACTATCACCATAGTTTAAGTCCTTGAAGATGTTTTATTACTGTAATCAAGTGTTTCGTCTCTTTACTACTCTTATTGCATAAGAGATATCTAGCTTTTGTACACATCAAGGCATACATTTTCATACAGACAATGCACAAAGAGCATATGGCTATAACATTTTCATACTCAACACTTTGAGGTGTTATCCCTTTAGATAAGGCAATACCATATCTTAAGGAAAATAAGCCTTCCTTGGTACTTCCCTTATAGGATTTGTCCAAGGTGTACCATTGATGTGAAGTACCAAATGCCCTCTTTTCTTTGATTTTGAAAAGATTATGAACTATGATTCAAGAGGCATCCTTGATATCTTTTATCTCAATGGTATAGGATAACCAAATTATAAAACACTTATCATCATCCTTATATCAATTAAAATGATTGGGATTTCATCGACATTTTACCCAATGAATACAATGGCACTCCCACTAAGCTTCATACGATTCATCAAGACTCTGTCTTAAAACATGACCTTTATAATTTCATCAAATCTGATGTTCCAAATTCAAGAAACTTGTTTGAGACCATAGATGGATGTCATTAGCTTGCGCACTTTGTATTCCTAAATTATGAATCCATGAGGCTACTTTATATGAATATCCTCGTTGAGGTATTCATTGAGGAATACAATCTTGACTTCCAACTTCTAGATGTCATAATCAAGTTGTGTAACTATCGTCAGCAATATTTTAGAGTCTACTTTAGATTTTGTTACTAACATCCATCTATGCATGTAATAATCCATAAATGTTTCATAATATAAAGAAAGATTATTGTCAGACCTTATGACACATGGTATACATACCTTTTAGGTGGTTTAACCACCATCAAACTCTTTCGGAGAGGTATGAGTGTTTCATCTTAAATTAACTCCTTAGTTTCTGGTTTAACCTAGTTATCATGTGTGGATTGTATGAGTTCCTTCACTTCAGTCTTTTATTGACTCTTAACTAGGTCGTCCTCTAAGAATAGTATCCTTAAAGATGTAGACTTTAAGAATGTCAGTCATAAAGTAGGATCCAACATCATTCTTTACGTGCCCAATGAAGTAGCGCCCTTAGTGCAAGATTCTAGCATACTTTCATGGATCTAATTTAGGATGTATGTTGCAGTCTCTACTACATATCCTTAGACATAAGAGGTAATTGTGCTATGTATCGTCATTGGTCTAACCTTATTAAACATGATCATGTTGCATTTCCTTGCAACTCAACTGAGATGAGGTGCTCCTAAAGGAGTGAGATAGGAAAAATATTCCTTTCTCTATAATGTATCCCTTGAATTCATATAGCATGTACTCATTACCTTGTTTAGATCGAATTATATACATTTTCCTTCTAATGTTGGTTATCAACTAGAATTATGAAATCTTTGAACATTTCAAATATATGGGGGTAAGAAATCCCATACCACGAATAATCATCAATTGGTATCACATGTCATTAATGTTTATTATGGTATGGAGGATATACATACATCAATATGTATGAGGTCTTGAATGCCTCTGCATCTTACACCATTCTTGAAGAAGGTACCATGAACATTTTACTTTGAATACAATATTCACAAGTAGGTAATTTCTGAACTTTTAGTTGATCTAAAGTTGACATCTCACTAGCCTAATGATCTTATCAATAGGCACATGTTCAAGTCTTGATTCTAGATCATCGTCAAATGATCTTTATTCTCCTATTGATCTTTAAAGCTTTAATTTCCAGTTAAAATGGCAATAAACCATTCATAAATATTCTAATTCCATAAAGACCTCTAGTTGTTAGATTACCTTCTAAACTATATCCATCATAACACTTTTATGATAGGTCTATCTCAGACTATATGCCTATCTCTAACAAATTTAGAAATATATAGTGAATCATTTCTAACATCTAGGTCATAGAAAAATCCGCTAAAATTAAGGACTCTCCCACTGGAATGTGGTAGTCTATATATCTGACGGTGATTATTGCAACGATTGATTAAATCTCATGTGTCTGACTAGTAACTTTTAGATCGAGTTCGTTAATCTTCTAAAACATGTGAAACCGATTACAAGTGTTAATGGAAGAATTAAATACAGTTATCTAACTTAATCCTTGTCTAACAAGTAATTTGGTTCCAATGATGAATTGTAGTTGTGGGATATGTCGATGTATTATTTGAGTCCTTCTATAAGGATTATAGATACTCTGGATAGTCATACTTCCAGGATATCAGCTTATTGCGGTATTGGCAACTATCCAACTATTTGGATGTGGAAGTTCTAAAAGTATTGTCAACTCTTTGACTGTTCTTTATCCTATGGATCTAGAGGAAAAAGAAAGGGACCGCAACCACCATCTCAACCAGATCGGGGCCCGCAGTTGGATTAGAATATAGTGAATGCTCAGATCCTTGCCTCTACTCAGGTAATCCAGCAGCAGCTCATGGACTAGGCTTTAGTACATGTCGCTTTCCAAGACATGCTTAATTGACTTGAGGAGAAGGGGATAAAACTAGGGAGGATTTGAAGAGGATCCCGAAGTTTGAGGTGGTAAAGGCCCAACAGACGAGCCTAGAGTAGAGCAGTCCAAGCTGACTCTCAAAGAGACATACAATCTTGGGGTGAGACAAGTTACTGAATAGGTCCAGATTCTTGCAATATATGCTCATTTTGAATTGAATCCTCAACTATTGGCGCTCCCACCCACCTTCCGTAAAAATGCCAATGAGGAACCTTATATTCATCTATAACAGTTCGTTCACATCTGTGGCACAACTCACTACCATGGTATACCTCTAGGGGTAGTCAAGATGATGGCATTTCCCTTCATCCTTCAGGATAAGGCACTTCACTGAATCAACCACTTGGGGAAGACCATCACAACATGGAAAGAATTGAAGTCAGCCTTTATGCATAAGTAATATCCTCTTGGTGACTTAAGCAGTTGCGTGATGGCATAACAAACTTCACCCAAGCCACTCATGAATCCATCCATGAGGCTTGGAGAGGTTTACTGAGTTGCAAGAAAAGTGTCCCCGTCATGAGATTCCTAGGACCATCCTGGTCCAACATTTCTCTGGGGACTTACAATAGAGAGTCAGAAGCTTATGGATGTCATGTGTGGTGGCTCACATTTCAATAAATATGATGATGTTGTATATCATATCTTTGAAGAAATGGTCGAAGGAGAGGGCTCTTTATCGTCGTCCCATGCCTATCAACGCAGTCATAGAATATTCAGAAGCATGTGCATATGATAACATCCCACGAGTCAGATAGGGATGAAAGCTCCAATCTGAGCATTATTGGTAGCCACATGTCCAAAGTAGATATAATCGAAAAGAGATCATGAAACCTGAAAAAACTTGTTGTAATCAAACGGAGGATGCAACACCTAGGCAAGCTAGATAAAATCACCAAGTAGTTGGAGCTTCTAGTGAGCACAATCAATTCCTGCAACTCTGTGTCTACATCGGCTCCCACTCCCGCTAAGACGAAGGAACAAGTATCGCCACAAACTCCTCAGTCGAGTCAACACCAACCAGTGGTTTAGCTCGTCTACTACGTGCAAGCTCCAGAGCCATACACTCTGCAACAGTCATAGCAGTAGCTGGTTGTCTACCAACCAGAGTCCCAGTACATTCTAGATCAGTTCTCCCCTCCACCACCTCTTATCCAAGAGGTAAATGGTATATGGTCGATTGATGCACAACCGACCCGTCCAGGTGGACCTCAGCAGGGTCAGGCTGCTCACTCCCACCATTTCCCTCAACAGTAGGGAGGGAGATTTGTTCAGAACAATCGGCAACACCAGCAGTCTCCACAATTCTATGGTAATTGGAGACAGAATCACTACCCCAGCAAAAACATCAGTATGTAGTTGTGCCCTATCAACAGCACCCTCCTCAACAGTACCAACAACAGTACCCTTCTCCTTAGTATCATTCTCAGTACCCCAACACCATCAGCAATATCAGCGTAGCCAGCATGCTAAAGTATCTGAGGCTGCATCTCCTATGAACCCAGCCTTGGACTACCTGGCCTAGCTTGTCAAGGGCCTTGTAAATCTCAACCAGAAGTTCGATGATCTCACCACAGCCAATACCTCCATTCCTTCCCAGGCGGAGGCAAACCCAATAGCTTTAAGAAGAATGAGCAGGTAGTCTGTGAAGGTCCCTCTGGTCTTACAAAGTCATATATGAATGACTTGTTTTTATATAATGATGTCACTCTCAGGAGTGGTAGGACCTTTCAGGCATCAACTACGTGTAAGGGGAAGAATAAAGCAAATGCAGGTGAGTCATCTTTTTTTCTACATCCGTCGAACCAATAGCCAGGCCGGGTGAGGAAGAAGAAGGAGAAGGACCATCAAAAATCCAAAAAAAATCAGAAAAATCAAAATTTCCAAAATTATAGCATCAGCGGTAGCAGCCGAAGCACCATCCAGCCAGCCTTGGAGGAGATCGCACTTACAGTAGATCTGACACCAACAGATGGAACCTTGCCTAAAGATTTTTGATGCACGCCTTTCTTGGATGACCCTGCTCATATTAGTCATCCATTTGTACATCTTGATGTGGGCACACATTTTTATGTAATTAAGAACATTATTCCTACTGTTGCTTTTGATTATGTAAATATTCCATTTACGGACACAATGAGAAAATCCAAAAAGATTTAAAATTTGAAAAGTTCCTTATCTGACCATGATGCGGTGGAAATCATTCACAATGTTGTTCTTGAAATGCCTCTTCTCAAAGCTATCAAGTACATGCCTAATATCAAGAAAGGTCTAAAGGAGGCATGTACCTTGAAGAGACAATTGCGTAAAGCTCATGAAAGAAATGTGAAGCACATTCTTATCGTGGTTACAGTGAATGGAATCAGCAATCTCCCAATAAAGAAAAAGGATACATGAGCTCCTTTAGTCAGATGTCAGATGTTTGATCAAGTATTCGACTGACCTCTACTTGATAGTGGATCCTCAATCATCCTGATGCCCACTTCACTAGTAAAAGAATTTGGGTTGGGACCGCTCAAGTCCACTAGAATGATTCTATAGCTCACAAATACATCCATTAAGCAGCCCTGAGGAATTTTGGAAGATGTCGTGGTTACCATTCATGTAATGTAGTTCCCTGTAGACTTCATAGTTCTAGATATGGACACTTCAGTCCCTCTTCTGCATACCCTGATAATCCTTGCACGATCGTTCCTTGGAACAGCCGAAGCAGTAGTTAACTATGTCACTGGACAGATAACCTTCTGTTCCAACAATGATAAAGTGCCGATTGAGATGATCCAAGTGCTTAAACCTTCAGCATCTGCATCAGAAAAGAGCGAGACGACAAAGCAGTGGATAGAAGACTATGAACTTTTTATCGAAATCTTGATACAAACCTATTTATGGATGACATAGAAACCCACGCTTTCCTCTCCATAGAAGAAGTCTTGAACAACACAGTTAAATTCCCAAATATCCTTGATGATGAGATTTTTGCTGAGTTGCCTGATGAATGTATTTATGGCCACCTAGCCTTGGTAGATAAAGAGGACATCATTGAAAATTTTTGTGAACAATACTTGATCGTCGAAGAATTTATGCAACTCTGCACTCAGAGCTTACAATGCCATTTGTGGACACAAAGAAAGATCTGATACCATCACCATGCACAGTAGCGGAAGTCACCACCGAGCTAAACCAAGTACCACCTGAGCTCAAACGACTTCCTACAAACATGAAGTATGCCTTCATTGCAGGTGCATCGAACATGTTCTCTATAATCATCAGTTCATAGCTAACTGAGGAACAAGAATATCATATGCTCAAGTATCTAGAAAGAAACCATAAAGCCATAGGTTGGAAAATTCAAGATCTCCATGGGATAATCCCCTCACTATGCTCGCATCACATATACGTTAAAGAAGACATGAAACCTTCCTGCAAATTTCAGTGCAGATTAAATCCAAACCTTCAGATGGTCGTGATGAATGAGATCACAAAATGGTATAATGCAGGATTAATATATCTCATCTCTGACTCAAAGTGGGTGAGTCCCCTACATGTTGTGCCCAAGAAGTTAGGGATCACCATGATCAAGAATAACAAAGGAGAGGAGATCACAACCAGAATCCCAACATCCTGGCACATTTGTGGAGATTGCAGGCGTCTGAATTTAGCAACCAAGAAAGTCCATTTTCCGCTTCCCTTCATCGAATAGATGGTCGAAAGACTGACTGTGAAGGAGTATTTCTGTTTCTTGTATGGATACTCTGGTTATAATCAGGTCGCAATTTCTCCTGATGATCAAGAGAAGACAACCTTTACCTATCCATTTGGGACATATGCCTTCCGCATAATGTCGTTCGGGTTACGCAATGCTCCAACGACGTTCCAGCGATGCATGTTGGTAATATTCACAAATATGGTTGGAAGTTTTCTCGAGGCCTGTATGGATGATTTCTCGTTCTATGGAGATAGCTTTGATCAATGTTTATCTCATCTAGACCAAGTTCTGAAAATATATTGTGAAGTGAACCTTGTGCTCGCGTGGGAGAAGAGCCATTTTATGGTGACCGAAGTTATCGTGCTTAGCCATGTCATCTCAAAGTGTGGCATGGAGGTAGATCCGACGAAGGTGGAAGTGATTTCAAAGCTAGAGCCACCTGCAAATTTGAAGCAGGTCAGATAATTCATAGGGCACGTCAGTTTCTATCGACAATTTATCAAAGATTTCAGGAAAATTGCCCAACCCCTGATCGAGCTTCTGGGCAAGGAGGTTGACTTTATTGTATATGACAGAGTTCTCCAATCCTTTTCTCAGTTGAAAGAAAATAATATCATATTCCATTTGCTATTCACTATGCCAACAGAACTCTCGATGAAGCATAAAGGAACTACATTGTCACTGAAAAAGAGATGTTGGTAGCGGTATTTGCCATGGAGAAATTTAGAACCCATCTACTTGGATTCAAGGTTATTGTGTATAAAGACCACTCGGTCATCAAGTATCTACAGGACAAGAAGAATGCCAAACCACAATTAATCAGATGGATCCTTCCGCTTCAAGAATTTGACCTTGAAATTCGCGATAAACCTGGAGTCAAAAATATGGTGGCCAATCACTTGTCAAGATTGACAGAGCCAGACACTCCTAAGCATAGCCTATAGCCGACCATAAAGACTTTCCTAGATGAAGTAATTTTGTCAGTCACCTCGCTTCCCTGCTTCACCGATATTGTGAACTTTCTTGTATCCAAGAAGGCTCTACAAGATTTTCCTGAGCTAAATAGAGACAAGTTCTTATCATAAATCCATTCTACCAATGGGAGGATCCATATCTCTTTCATGAGGGAGCTGACTGCATCTGGAGAAGATGCATTCCTCGTGAGGAACTCCACAGTGTACTTGAGCATTGTCACTCCAGAGAATCAGGACACCACTCTGGAAAAAGGATGTCAGCAAAAGTTCTACAATGCCGCCTTTGGTGGCTGACTTTATTCAAAGGTGTAGAAAACTTTATCAAGCATTGCAGTGACTGTTAGAGATTGGGTGGTACCATTGGAATGAGAGATACAATGCCCCTGAAGTATATTCAGTTGTCAGACTGTTTGACGCGTGGGGCAATGACATTATGGGCCCATTCCCTAACAGTCAAGGATTTAAGTATATTCTGCTCATTGTCGATTATGTAAATTGTTGGGTGGAGGTGATGAATGTGAAATCTACCTCTTTAAGGATGTGGAATTGTCGTAGTACAAGAGGTAGATTTTAGTCATGCAAAGAGACCACACCTTCTTATATGTGGACATTATTTTACTTGGTAAGTGTACCAAGGTCAAACTCAAGGACACATGCCTCTTTAATATATTCATCAAATTTTGTCTACTTAATGCGTGATTATTTTCTCAATTTTAGGCCTTCATGCAGATGCACAATAAAATGCAGATAAATCAATGCGAAGAATGATGCATGTAATTTTTATGGATTTTTAGATGCAATTAAAAGATATGCAATGCACGATCTGATGCATGCAAAATATGAATTACAAATATGCCCTAGAGCAAGTATGAGCACAGAGTATGATTCAGATTCAAAGTAAAATAGAGTATAAAAATTAAGAGCAAACATCTAGTAGTGGCAAAGATATGGACCAATAAACACAACATACATCAAAAATTCATCATATATTAATTAGTGTCAAATCATAAAATTAAATATGGCATTAGATAGAGAATTAAATAAGCAACAAAATAACACCGAAATCATGCAATTTGGATCTAAGATGCTTAAGTTATGAAAGAAATAATGCATGCGCATAAATGTAATAAAAATGCAAGGAAATAAATGATAAATAATCATAAATAAGTCCCTAGAGGGACCTATTTGTAATTTAAAAAAACCGATAGGGTTCTTTTTACAATTTGACCAGGCGCACAGGGACTACTTTACAATTAATCAAACCGTCTAAGCCTCCTTATAAATTACCCCATGCGTATACATGAGGCACACACTTGGAGGACCTTAAATGCAATATCTGGAAGTATGGGGTATGTAGTGTAAATTACCCATCCTCGCACGTGCTAGGCACGCACAAAGCTAGGCTTGGGAGGTGATTCAGGGTCGGGCCACATGGTTATTCTGAGGGATTCAGAGAGTGGTTCGGGTCACCCGAGCCTACAGGTTCGGCATGATGCTCGTACGGCCCAATTGGCATCACCAGGACCATACGATCCAGATGATCGGATGGTAGTTACTTCTTCATCTTCAGTCGTAGGTCATCGGAGGAGGATGCGCTCCGGCAACCTCCCTGCTCCAGCTGCTTCCTGAGGTCTTGGAGAAGAGGATGGAGGTACAACGAGTCTCCGGGAGCGATTAGATCGGTAGTCGACAAGGCCCCGTTGGTGGCAGAGCTTGAAATCGGCGAGGGGGCTTGAGCTCTAACCATTGAGAACGTGCAGGGGTTAGATGATAGCCCAAGCATTGGCGTCATGTGCGTGAGTCTTTTGAGGTGAGTGAAGGCCCGATGGAGGTGGAGGGAGTGTAGAACCTGGGTTCTTCTCCTTAGGCGAAGCCGAGGAGAAGGTGGCGGAGGGTGGACTGGATCATGGAGAAGAGAAGGTGATGGCAGAGGATGGCATGAAGATGTGGGTGGTGAGGTGAAGCTCAGAAGATGATCAGTGGCCAATGAGGGTGAAGATAGGTGACGAGAAAATTATAAGAAACTAAGAAAATAGTGAGGAGAATAGTACCTCGCCAGAGAGGGGAATGTGGTGGAGGATGTTGGCTTGGGCTAGGATTCAGAGGAAGCCCAGGTCATCGCAAGACTCGCAGCCGCTACAAGGTGCTCAGTGGGGAGGAGCCACCGTGACACTGCCATGTTGGTTGTGGGTTGACACCGTGGTGGAGATCTATCGTCACCTCGACTATCCGCCCCTTTGCTATCACCAGAAGGGCAGGTGAATTTGGGATATCGCATGAAAGTGGTGGACGGGGCTGAATGGTGGAAGAGAAAGGGGTTTTATAGGGACGGTCTTTGACCGTTACGTAGTGGAGGTGGGGGGAGTTAACTGAGGTTTTGATGGCTGGGGAGTAATGGAGATGGGATGATGGTGGTCGCGCAAGGACGATGGAGGAACAAATGACGTGGTGGTGGCGTTACGAGAGGAGGAGCGCGGTTGACACGGGCTCCCAAATAGGAAGGGGATGGCTTGGCCGCGAGGGTAACGTCTGGAGTGGGAGACAACTAGAGGAGGACAACGAGCATGGGCCGATAGATCGTAATATCCAACGCTTGGATGGAGGCGCGGACAAGGGGCGGTGATTAGATCGATGGAGCAGATCGACTGGCTATGATTTAGGAGGAGATGAACGATGGGGATAAGGTCAGGACCATAATCGAATGGCTGGAAAAGTATGGGCGACATCGTTAGGTAAGAGCCTTAGATTAGGAGGGAGATCGACGGTTGTGAGGAGAGCGGGAGTGGGCGGTGATAATCTCCTTAGGATATGATCGTGTGGCTAAGAATTGGGCGATGGCGAGTGGCTGGGATGAAGGGAGACACCTGATCTGATGGTTAGGAATGGAGAGGTGACGTGGTGAGATGAGGGCCAAAGGATGATAGTTTGATCGTGCGACTGAGCGGTCCGCAGATATGAGTGGCGGAGATCAGATCAGGGGGTCCTAATCGAATGGTGGAGAGGAGAGGCGTAATGAGTGGTGGAGATGGAGGCAAGGGAAATAGATTCAATGGTCAGGAGTGGAGCCGAGTGACAGAAGAGGAAGCAGGCCACGTGGGCAACCCAGAGGATGCCATATGGCCCAATCAGAAAAATCGAAAAATACAAAAACAAATATAAATATAAAAGAAATAATTAGAGGTAAAACTAGGAAAAAATCAAAGATATCTACATGTTTCATGTTGGACAAAAATCCAAAAGAGATCATTTATACAAAGTATATTTTGGGTGTATTTTTAATGGATTAAAAACATAGTTTTTTGGATTTTGAGATTTTTTGTATTTTTATCTCTTTTTATAGATTAGGACAATTATATACAATTAATTAATGTAACTTTCAGGGGTTTTAATAGGAGTTAAGAAATAAAGAAAATATTATATCATAAATATAGTGTTAATTATACACGATATAATACGAGATAAAATTAATGAAATATCAATTATTTTTATTGATTTATTTAAGCAAGGATATTAGGAATTGAATTTTAACATGATGAATACGAGATTCATCAGGAGGCTATCCCAATCCGAATCGTCGGCAGTCATACGGTCCATCGATTTCTAAGAGATCAAATCATCGCTAGGTTCGGGATCCCCAAAATCTTGATATCTTATGGGGTAGCCACTTCATCAACAGAGAGGTGAAGAAGCTGACACATGAATTCTGCATTGAACATCGTGTCACCTCTCTATACCATTTACAATCCAATGGACTATCTGAATGTTCAAATAGGGAGATAAAGACAATTTTGCAGAAGCTCGTACACCCTGATAGGAAAAATTGGTCACAATGTCTTGATTTAGTACTTTGGGCCTACCGAATGGCGTACAAGTCACCACTGGTAATGTCTCCCTACCACGTTGTATATGGCAAGCCATGGCATCTTCCTGTGGAACTTATTCACAAATCATTATGGGAAATTAATGTTTGTAACTTGGATTCAAAGAAGGCAGGACAGAACAGAAAATTCTATCTGAATCGGCTCCTCGAATTCCGTGAGTATGCATATGACGACAACCTAATGTACAAAGAAAAGGTCAAGAAGTGGCATGACGAGCCCATCCGCCGCAAGACCTTCGAATTAGGGCAGGGAATTTGGCTGTTTGTGTAAAGCTCAAACTATTCCCATGGAAGTTGAGAAGCAAATAGACAGGGTCTTCATAGTGAAACAGGTGCGTGACAATGGAAGTATCGTCAAAGCTGGTTTGTTAGCTGATGTACAACCATTCGCGATCAATGAACAACTTCTAAAGCCTTATCTCAAACATGACACATTTCTGTCCATGGTCGATTCAATTCAGGTAGTCCATGATGAAGAACTCACAACCGCAACATCTACTCAATCAAATGAGGCCAAGAAAAACATTTTTGAATAGTTAATCATTTTCTCTTTTTCTTATTTTCTTCTTTTCATTTTTTATTCTTTTATTCTTCTGTAAAGTTGCATTCATCCTATACATCAGTGATATACTTAGGATATGCTTCATCCTAAGTATAGGAGGGAAATTGTTTTCGAGTGATCATTCTTTAATCCCTCTCATGTCTCCTCAACTTTTGACATGCTTCCTACACTTAGGGATATTTTACCCTAGGTATAGGGGGAGACATGACGACCTGTTGATTTATTCATTTACTCGTTCCCACCCTCAATCCTCCATGCATTTGTATACAGTCTACTATATGTAGTATTAATTGATCCTAAGTATAGGGGGATGACCGACTTCCTATTCTTTAGTCATCATAGTATAGTCTTTCATGTACTCAGTATGAGTTATGTCATCCTTTTCTCTCCGATCAATGAGGACATAGCTCAAGCTAAGTATAACAGAGTCAATATATACTTTGTATATATTTTATCCATAACTCGTACTTCCTATTTTCAATAAATATAGCTCAAAAGTGTGTATATATATACAAATTCATTAAATTACTTAATAAAAATAATGTTTATATTTCCTCAAATTCTTTTTTATATGTTGATTAATAAATCAGGTAAAAATGCCATGCAAAATATTTGGAAATAGTTTGAAAACCTATTTGAAAAATATTTTGAAAACTATTTGTAAAATATTTTATAAATTGTTTTCAACATTTGTACAAAATGTTTGGTTTGTAAAAATTCCTTTTCTTTATGTGAAATAAATATTTTGAAAAGCTATTTGCAAATTATTTTGAAAATGGTTGAAAAAATATTTTGAAAAAATATTTTGAAAATCTATATATACTGTTTGAAAACCTTTGCAAAATGATTCTCAAATGTGTGTAAATGTTTGTAAAAATTATTCTAGGCTATAGTTTTCATAAGTATTTGTAAAATATTTTTCAAATAAATTTGAGGAATATAGGCATCACACCAAAATTCTTTACTGTATATACTCATCTATAAAATCAACTCACATATCCCATAAAAACCAACTCCTGTAAATATAAGATGAACCCCGATGTAATTATTTGTACCCTCTTTTATCAAAAATATTTTGTTTTAAAAAATCACAAAAACGTTTGCAAAATCAAAAATATGAAAAACATTTGCAAAATCTTTTTGAAAAACTGCATAAAAATTTGCAAAACCTTTTTTAAAAAATCCATAAAAAGTTCAAAGTTTGAAAGTTGTACATAGCATGAGCATTTTTTAGAGTAATCTAGACAATTGAACAAATCCAAATAAAGTCTGAAGATGGGAGCTTGAAATAGACCTTAATACACTTAATTTCAGAGGAATCTATTAAGGACTAGAATTGGAGTCACTTCAGGTCACCTTGACTTAATTCCTTAGATTCCATAAGACTATGTTCTTGAGTCAATTCAATGTGTTCAAATAGAACCCTTCATATTATCCGTAGAATTCTTGAGACAGTAACTTGACTAGGAACCTCACACCTAGAACTTAGCTCAACTCAGATGGATTGTTGAAAAATCTTGGGGTCTAAGTCAGGACGATACAAGGCCGCTTCTTCAAGGGTGGCTCAGTAACCATTCTTGGGGATTGCCAACACCGATATTCTAACCCATTTCTTCTGATAACAGTGATATATAAAGACCGGAGATGGATTGAAATAATGCTTTGGATGAGGGATGGTCTACTAGCGCAACTTTTTCAAGGCCCTAAAAAAGTAGGTGGAACAAAAGATGCTATATCCACCGGGCACAAACAAGAATGCATATGCTATGCAAAGTCAAAGAAAATATCTAAAGAAGCCTTCAACCAAAAATTCCACAAATATGAGCTTCAGAAAAGCCTGCTTCTTAGTGAAGATCCGGTTACACTAACCGAATTCACACAGAAATAAAGACTACACTGGTCCATTCTCACTTCTCTTCCCATTCTTCTAACTTCTTATCCCATTTGGTTGTAAAGACCGGAAGCACCTTACCTTTGAAGGAAATATCTGCCTCCATGAGGACAAGTTATCAAAAGAGCAGACATCTAGGTAATTCAATGTTTTTGTTTGTGAAGATCTAATAAATTTCATACACATGGTTCTATCATTTCAAAGTAGTGGGAGTATATGACTGAGAGGATGGTTTTGACCTGGCTATGAATTGGACTGAATAATAGGAGTATGGAACCATAGGGTTGTTGTGTCACAAATCCTAACCTCAAAGTGATTCTGAACACACCATTAATCCAAAGGTCTTCTTTCATCTACAAACTTTGACGTATCAAGACATGTTTAAAAGTCGAAAAATATAAGTGTTTGCTAGGGACTAGCAAAGGCAAGTATGGGGGTGATGAATCTTCATTTCGTCACTTTTATTCTTTCATTTTTGCCTCTATTCACTAGTTAAATGCATAGATATATCATTAGTTACCAAAATATGGATTTATTAATTTGTACAATATTAAAATACAATATAAAATAGTGTACACTTATTGTATTTATTGTTGAAATAAAAGAATAAAGGAAAGAAAATAAAAAGAGTGAAGTTTCAAGGACACTGAAGTGACCCTAGCCCTCGATACTCAATCGTCATGATGACTTAGTCGATAAGGAATAAAGTAAGGGGAGATAGGGCGGCTAATTGTACAGAAAACACAAACGAATCACTCTACAAAATAGGCCCAATAATTACTCTCCAGGACCTATTTTATAATTTGTTATTTACACCTCAAATAAAGAGATTTTGTACATGAAAATTGTAGCTAAAAATGTATAGAAAAATAAAAAAATTTATTTCATGCAAAAATAACATACAGTATACATTTTATACACATAATAAAATCCTAAAACCCAAACTTCACATACTTATATCTCACAAATAAAAATCAAAATGTACAAAAATCAACTTTAATTATATATAAATTTTAATAATCTATTTAATGAAGGTGGTTCATATTTTTTGGAGTCAATGTGTGAAAGTTAGGTTTTAGACCCCTATTGTATTACCCGAATAAAATATTCATTTTATTTATTCTTTATTATTTTATAATTTTATTTTTTTATAATTTTGTAAATATTATTTATATCATATGTACATATTAAAACTAAAATAAAACTATAAATAAAACATTAAAATAAAATTAAATACTAGAGTTTATAGATGAATATATAATACATATACCTATACAATATGCACCTGTATTTAATTAAGAGTATATATTATGCCATAAAAATATAATAAAATAATATAAGCTGTGAGTTTATAAAATAAAAAAATAAAATAATAAAATCCAAATTATAAAATAAAATAAAATACTTAAAACACAGATAAATATACCTATAAATAAAACCCTAAAAATAAATGCGTAATTAATAACCTCTAATAAATAAATAAAAAATTGCATAAAATACTGCAAAAAAGTTGAAACACTTTCCTTTTTATAATTTTAAAATAATAAAATAAATTAATATTTATTTTCATTTTCCAAGGCATTTTTGCTTTAGAATTTCCTAGTTGGTCCACATGGACCAACTAGGCGTCCCCATTTGTTGACCACGGTCAACTGTACCTCATCACCTCTGACTTCTGTTAGAAGTCACGAGCACACCCATTTCTCCATTTTCTCTATGCCTTCATCTTCCTCTTCTTTCCTCGAGACCTCCACTACCATGTTGCCTCTCCGTCCTAGACTCACGCCCATCTCAAATCTCCACCTACTACCACTTGTCTTCACGCAATCGACAGTCGAAGAACCACCAAAACTCGACTATAATTACATCCCCCAGATCTCCTTTTGAATTTTGACCATTCTTTGGCTTGGTTTTATCCCCTTAAACCCCTTCATGCACCTCAAGCTTGGTGACAGGAAGCTTTAGGTGTGGGTTTGCAACGAGGAGGATGGCCCAGAGATGCATGCAACCACTTGCAGCGGACCTCAGGTGCATGGTTTTTCTCCTGAGCCCCTAGTTCAGTTGAACCATTTCCTCTGCATCCCTAGGTAATTTGGTTGAGTAGTTTTTATTCTGTATCGTCAATTTTAAGTTCAATCAAGTGGAACACGTTGATTTCGCAAATCCCCGATTCCTAGAGCTAAGGCTCCAGGTCAAAATCAAAAGCATCGAAACGTTGGCTTGCCCCGATCTTCTCACTATATCACTCCTCTTCGCCTTCTCCACCAAATATCCACTTCATCTAACCCAGATCCATCGTGGATCTGGGTTTCGGAGCTCCCTCCACCGCCCATTGAAACGTGTCCCACTACCCTTCTTAATTCGATCAAATTAATGTTCAAATTAATTAAGAATGTTCGTTGCAATCGGATAATGAGAGCAAATTAAACTACTATGAATTAATATCAAATTAATTTCGAGCAGCAATTTTTTTACTTGGTTGGAAGTCCAAGGTCGAAACCAGGGAGGCAGTTGTCTCCTTAGGTGAATTTTTAGCAAAATCCAATGTTTGATTTTCAGGGGATAATATTTTTGGTTTTTTTAGTATATTTTATGCAAGACACATGCACAATCAGGCTAGTTTAAACGTTAATTCAGATAAATGATCAAATTAAGTCCAAAAATGATGAAACTTGGTCATATGATGAAATATGATGAAATTAAGCTCCCCTAATTTTTTTAGAATTTTCTGACATTGGATGAATTAACTATAAACTAAAAATGAATGCAAGGTGATTTTGACTAATTTAATTTTAATAAATACCAAATCACACTATTTTCAGACATTAAAATTATCCTAGATAGATCTAAGTGTGAAGAATCCAGGAAAATTGATCAACCTAAATTTCTATGTGTATGGACCTATTAAAAATTAATTAAGCAAATCACTAAATGATTTATTTAGGCCTCGAGATACGTGCAAATGAGATGAAATTTTTATGCAAAGTAAAGCTTCTTATCCTAGATCTACTATGATTTTTGGGGAATTTTTGGAGTCACAGAAAAATCACTATCAATTAACAATCATAAATGGGAAAAATATAGCAAAATTGAACCAATTAATTGATAGAAAAATCCACTGATATTACAAAAATCCAAGCATCACATAATGAAGAGGACAATGTAGGCTACACAGTGCAATTTCCAAATTTAAAAATGATGCTAAATGAATGTCTAAATATGCGTGCAAAGACAGGGATATAAATGCAATATAGAAAATGAAATATGAGCTGAAATAAAGAACATGGACTTGCATGCATTTAATGGAAACTTGAAATTTTTTTAAAAACTTGCAAAGGGGTGCAAGTGTCCCCTTTGCAAATGCCCAATTTGTCTTTATTATTATGCGCTAAAACTCCTCTGCTTTTGTTGGCTTGAACAGGGGAGCCTGGAGGCTTGACGAGGGGCGGCCCACCGCGGAGGCGGCCGGCGTTGGAGGGGGGCGCGTGGGGGCTCCGAGGGTGCGGGCGGCTGGAGAATGCGTTGGCGGCTCGCGGCGGGCAGCTGTGATGCGCTTTGACGGAGGACGCTTGGAGGAGGTGGGCGGCACGTGGGTTCGAGTTGCAGCACGGCCACGTAGAGCGGCGATGGTCGAGCTGGGCACGCACCGTGGGGGGGCGACGGCGGCGACGCACCACGGCTGGCGTTCGACGAGGGCGGCGAGGGGCACCGCGCGGATGGCAGCGTGAAGGCGTTGAGGCATGCGCGTCTGGGAGCTCGAGGGTTGTTGAGTCACATGCGCGCGCTTGGGCAAAGACGTTGAGGCACGCACGAGGACGCGGTGGAGGTGGCAGAGTGTGTGGCACTGCCGCTCGGATGGCCGGTGTGACGTCTCCAGGGGTTGGAGGTGTGGAGTGGCCACGGGGGTGCGTGCAGATGAAGATGGCGAAACAAGGGAACTCCCCCTATTTGTTTAGGGTGCGTAAATGTGGAATTAATTGATTCAAGAAAGTTCATCGGAAAAATAAATAAAAATCACCGTTGCATTTGCAACGTGTGATTTGTCCGTTGAATGTGTGATCAGTTTTGCGAATTGATGGACAGAAGATGATGAAATGGAAGAGAGAGATATGGGTGTAGAGGAAAGGAGAACCGGGGATGAATAGAGAAGAAGAAGAAGTTACTTGAAGATGGAGTCGGATGCCTGGTGGAGGAGGAGCGAAGCTGCTCCTGTCGTCGCTCAACGCGCGGCAAGCAGAGCTCGAGCAGTCCTCGTGTGAAGCTTGCAGTGGCAAAGGTTGAAGTCTCGCCGGATCTCGCCAGAAGACTGAAGGTGGGTCGTCGCTCAACTATAAAACTCCCTAGCTGTCACCTAAATTTGATAGGAGCTCTCCTCTCCCTCACTGTGAAAATGACGGATGGAGATGAATGAAGGAGGAGGGTAGAATATAAAAAGGAGGAGGAGGAGGTTGGAGAAGAGATGGAGAAGGTGGAGGGGGTGGGGTGTGGAGTGGCTGTCGATGGTTGGCTTCTCCCTTAAGTCAAGGGAGAGTGCGAGAGGAATGTGTTGAGAAGAGCCTCGACTGTTGATGCATAACCCTCTTATCCAATGGCCCAGGATGAAGGAGGGAGATGGCATAAGTGGGTGAATGAGGAGGCGACACATGGCAGCTCCAGGAGTTGCCACGTGTCGCTCTAAGAAAAATCCACAACTAATGCAAAGAAAAATAAAAAAGAAATAATCAAGGAGGTTAGATAAAAACGTGATCAACACAAAAGTTGCTCGTCTCGACGAGATCTACAACTTTTGTGAAGTGCCGAAAATCAAAGGAAATCATCTGTACAAAATGTATTTTTGGGTGGTACCTTATAGATATAAAATACCGCATTTTAACTTTTGCATTTTTTGTCATTTTTAAATAAGAGAAAAATTAAAATAAAGTTATAGAAAATATGAAAATAATATTTACAACTTAATCTAATTTTTCTGGAATTTAATAATGAAGAAAATAAAAGGATAAAATACAGGGGTAAAATGGTCAATATGTACAATATACAAAAGGGGCCAAAACCCAAGTTTTGCATACGAGCTTCGATTTTAATGAAATTGGTCTTGTTTCGAAGGTCTTGGAATATATATTACTTAAAAGTGAGTAGACCTAATTCGGAGGTTGTACGAGTGAGATATGCGCATTTTAAGGCTCCTAGTTTCAAACTTGGATTGAGGGTTTATTGGTCAATTTTACAAGTTAGTATTTTTTGATATTTTTCTTTAATTAGTGTTAGTAATATGTACACTATGGAGTTGATTTTATTGGATTTGGAGTTAGTGTAAAATATATACAAATAAGGTATTTTATCGAATATACAGGTGAATAGTTACAAGTGAAATCGGCTTCTTATTTTATGCAAATATGAATGCTAAAATGCAAATATTATCAATGTATGCATGAATGCTAATTATGCAATATAAGTAAAAATATGCATCTAATTACTCGGGAACAAAGTTCTATTTTCAACTTTTAGAGTGATGAATCACATATTCATCAACCCTCTATACTTAAACCTTGCTCGTCTCCAAGCAACTAAAATGAAATGCAAGAATGAAATGAGATTGGATTCCATACCAAGGTCATGAACAAAAGTTGAAAATGGAGTTTAACTCAACCTTTGGATTAATTGTGTGGAGGAACCTTATTGGGATCTGAACTTAAGACCTAACAGACTTCAAGTTCCATCCACAAGTCTTCTATTCAAGACGCCTCAACAGTCAGGTCATAACAAATCCTCAGACACAAATTTCAGATGACTATGATTCTTACTTGTACTGTGTAAGTTTAAAATATCTCTCCACATCAGAAACGGCTCAGAACCAGCCTCCTCTAACCAGGTAACTCAAATAACCCGGTCCAATAACTCTTTCCTCGAGGAGCGGGGTATTCCCCTCTAAGTTCAAGTGTGACCAGCTCAGGAGGAGGGGGTGGAGAAAAGAATGGACGGTAGCCAGTGTAGCTACCTACCCAGGATGCCTAACCAGTGTAGCCAAGTCATCCAGCTGCAGACTTCTTGCTAATATACATACTCCAACAGGGATTTTATTTTCTGTTTGGCCTGTCTATTTTTTTTGGAGTTCTTGCATTTTTTTGGAACTATATACAAGGTGCAGCATGTACATCAGGAGTTTTTCCTCTTGAGCTAGTGGACTATCCCTCTTTTGAAGCATTATTGCAACCCACAGCGTCTTGTCCTCAGACGTCAACACCACCAGACTAGGTTGAGATGCACTACCCTCCCTAGAGGAGGACGGATGTTTCCACCCGTGTGCTACTCCAAGCTAAAGGATTCTACTTCCTCACCACCCCATCAATGAAGAGATATGTGCATTGTGCTTGTCCAAGTTAGGTCACTGTCTAAAAGAATCATGTGTGTGCACGAGATATTCTACTTAGACTAATCAAGATTACATGTGAACATAGACTTGCGGACTCAAAGAATTAAGTCACTTGACCTGAGAAATCTTAACTCCAGTTCCTATAAGGTTCCTCTGAAATTAGGTGGATTAAGGTTAAATTAAGTCTATCCTCAACATCTACTCATAACTTGGTTCAGAACCCACTAGCTTTTCACCTTGCATATGCAAGATATGCAGATGAGAGGTGCAGATGACATGCTATGAATGAAATGCAAGACTCTTTTTTTTAATGCAAGGATGCAAAAGTAAATAAGAAGCCTTTATTTTCAACATTTTCATTTTATTATACAACAATTTTTACAACAATTTTTAGTTTGTAATAATATACATAATATACAAAAAAAATTTTGGTTTACATCCTATTTTACAACAAATCTTACACGAATATTATTTTCAAGAATTTTACAACTTTTTACACAAGTATTATACATATAGCACAAAATTATACAAAAAAATTTAATTTTTACCCACCCCATAATTATTGCATAATATATACAAAAAATACGTGAAAATACGTAAAAGTACGAGCTATGGGTAAAGTACATATGTAATATATACATGCCCCTTTATAATTAGCATGTGCTATGTCCTCAGAGCACGAAAAGAGATGAAAAAGACATAGCTCGTGCTAAGCGTAAGAGAGATAAAATTGCAAAAGGTATAGAAGTCGCTCCGCCCCCCTATACTTAGTCTCTGGTAACCTAAGTGTAGAAGAAAATCAAAAAATGGGGTGGACGAGGGCAAGAAGGGAAATGGATGAGTATATACATGGCGGGCATCGGTCCCCCCTATACTTAGGCTCTAGTCAGCCTAAGTATAGGACATGAGTGAGTATGAGAACCGATGTGAAATGGAGGATGTACAATGAATATATGTGTTTCACTCTCCCCCCTAAACTTAGGATCTGGTTATCCTAAGTATAGTCACAAAATGAAATTATATGGAGCCGAGGCGAGTGATTCGAATCACTAGGGAGGGAGGGAGAGAAAATATATACAAGAAAAGAGTGAGAATATACAAGGACTAAGAATGTTTGTGACGAACCTTCTTGCGGATGCGAGGAGGTGGATAATATACATATGTGTCACTATCGGAATCGTCCCCAGATGAATAATAGTGAGATGTAGGGATCGTCCACCGAGGGTCGACACACGGTTGCTTGCTTAGATAAGGTTTGAGAACAGCCGAACTGAGCTCACTCATATAAATCACCTTATCCGGACCAGATGAGGACTCCTCAGAAAATTCCTTCTCCGGTGTGTTGAAGGAAACTCTCTTAGTCAGTTTTCTAGAACCTGAATCATTGAGAGGGATATGAGAGAGACACACCTTGAGAGGTTCGGGGGAACACCTTGAGGAATCAATTCTCGACCTCCTCTCACTAGATATCTGACTAGAAGAGGGAGCAACCGTGTTTTTATGTGGAGTCAATTTAGTCTTTGTTGTTTCCTTTGAAGGTCCATGACGTGGTGTGGTGCTGACCATGGGTTCCTCATTAGACGAGTCACCATATAGATTGTAATATTCCTGAAGGGTCAGCACATGTCTTTGGAAGGTGCTAGTGGTCTCAGTTGGCTTGGCATTATTGGGCTCTTATGTCGGATCATCCAAATGGTCAAGGCAATCAACAAATGCCGTGTCTGACTTAATGATAGCTTATGGTCGTGAGTCCTCCTTAGAAGTTGTCACGGTGGTGGTGCAAGTAGTTGATGAAGTGAAGGTGTGGGGAGTCTCAGAACCAACGGTCGTCCGGACAGTCGGTCTCTCAGGTCTAGCAGAGAGGTGGGACTCATCTACCTCTCGATGGTCACGACTGTCAGCGGATGTGTGGGTCACCTTAGAATAAAGTGTATCAAAGAATGGGTGAGGTCGAAGTGCTCCCAATGCTGAAAAATCGATCTCCCGAGTCTCGCAATCTATAGTCGCCTTAGCTGAGGCTAAGAACGGCTTCCCGAGAATAATCGGAGACTGGTTAAACTCTCCTCGGTGCTCTATGTCAATGATCGTGAAGTCCACCTAGAGTAGAGCACCTTGGAAAGTAACGATGACTGAAATATTTCCTCTAGACCGTTTGATGGATCGATCAGCCAGCTGAACGATCTCTCTCGACTTTCTGATTGGCCTGAGTTTGAGCTTGTCAAACAAGAGGTCGGGAGGATATTTATCGGAGAGTCATCATCTATTCTTGCATGGGTGAAGATAGTGTCCTTGATTTCACATTCAACCCTAGGCAACCGCTTCACTCTGCGGCTCTTGGTCTTTCTCCCCATGACCAAGGAGGTGGCCATAGACACTATGTGTCTTTCAGTCCTTGTTCTCTTAGTACCCGACCTCTTGGGCATCAATTTACTCTTTACAAATCTCTTGAGGTCGGGGAAGTGATCTATGGACTTTATTAAGGGAAGTTTGAAGATCAATTCCTCATCGAGTGCTTCCCTTAGGGTGGGATCCATTTTTTCTAAGTCTTTTGCATTTTTAATTTTTATGTGTTTTTCTGATTTTCATTTTTTTTTGGTGTTTTTGGTGGATGAATGATCAGACTCTCGATTGGAGGGTAAGTGGTTAGTAGAAGAGGGAGATAGAATGGACTCCAGCTGTACAAATGGTGTGGATTCCCTAATAATTGCTTGGTTTTCAACATCAGATCTACTTACTTCCTTCTCCACTTTCATACTCAGGCTGGCAGATATTGAGTGTACTATTTCCATGACATCTCTCAAATCATTACCTAATGATTCATTTTTCTTAATAAGTCTAGAGATGTCATCCTCCACAAAATTCTCATGACAAATCATGGGAGAGTTCTGATCAATTGGAGGATACTGTTGAGATATTGGGGTTTCATACCCAACATACCTAGACTCTGGCATGTAATTCTGGGTAGAGTATGGACCATCTAGATGGCAAATATTGGCCGGAGCCTCATATGATAAAATGGGGACTGATAAGTCTAGCTCATGAGTCCAATCTTGTGAATGTATAGGCTCTCCGAATGAAGGCTGGGTAATGGAAGTTTGATCACTAAAGTCAATCAAGTCTGGGAAATCATGATGTTCAGGCCTCTCCATTCGGGTTGTTTGATCGACCAAGTTATGCCCTACAATCAAGTCGGGATGTGTATATGTAAATTGTGGTTTGGTCCCTACTTGAGGTGAGAAAGAAGTATGTGGGGGCATATAATTTTGCCAATCATCTGTCTCAACAGTGGCTTGCTCTTCATTCGATTCTTCGATTCCTGCAAGCTCTCGAGAGTATGGACAGTCAGCCTAAGGTGGAAGTGGATCTGGAGTGTTAGAATATGGAGTAGGTGAGAAATGCGAAGAAATCGAGAAGTCAGTCGAAGTTCTGGTTTCATCATCGGGTTGAGGTGGAACCGACCATGGGTAAGGATCTCCCGTGGATGGCAAAGGATATATGGAAGAAGGTGAACGCGAAGATGAACGGTATATGGTCAAGGAGAAATGACTTGAGGGCATAGGATATGGGGACCAATATCCCGACATCTTTAAGAGGAAATGATGAATGTAAGTAGGTTGAGGTAGAAAATGCGCAATTACGCAGGATAACACACACGGACAGACATAAATACAAACGCAAGAGCAAACCCTGAGTTCACACTCAACATGGTGAAGGACCCAAAACCGAGTCCGATTAGTCTTGTTGATTTTAAGTGTGAATTTTCAGACAAGTAGCAAAGGTTACATGGCCTATAAGGGAGTCGGCTAAAAAGCCGGATGCGTCTCCCTTAATTAACCTATCGCCTAAGATACCTATGCCCTTCCTTTCTTTGCTCCTATCCCAAGTTTATGGATTCAAAGACCATGCCCCTATCTACCTGCAAGCAGGCGGAGGCTGACAAGGCTGGAACTTCGCCTCGAAGGGTTACTAGCAGCTTGTCGCGGAGTACCGCTGGTTCACCCCTGACTACCTATAAACAGGCGGAGGCTACTTGGTACTAGTCGATGAACCTAAAATTATTCAACTCGTGATATTTGCTAGGATCAGTTGGAACGTGATATGGAAGGCGGGGATGTGGGCTCTGTCTTAAGGTGTTCACACACACTCAAGTACCCTCACTCAGCCTGAAAACAAGGTCCGGGTTACTCTCCCGCAAACAGATTTTCCAATTTTATTGATTTTTTTGGTCAATAATGTTAGCAATCCCAGTTTTAAGTTAAGTTCTCACTTGTTAGTCCAACCACACAGCACGCCTATCGTCCAGTACCAATTTCGGTTTAATTTAAGTTTGAAAAATAGAGGGGGAAATCAAGAAAAGCCGATGCACGAAAAATGATGATGTGTATGCTGAGTTGAGAAGACTTACAGTGATCCCTTCGCTTTTATGCAGGATGCAAAACAGAATTGAAATCTTTACACTACATGAAGATGCAAGCGACAAAATCCGCTCCTAGACAAGCAGTTCTATTAGCGAGTGAAGCACAGGTTGATTTGACTAGATCTGCAGTTTAGGTGCATCTTTTAAGTGTATTGTGTGGTCCTAAGAATTTACGAGCACAAGTAAATCCTAGAGTGGCTCGAGGAGCCGCTAGTGCAAGCCTAATTTACAATTCAAACCACACAACACACGGGGACACAGTTCCACTATCTTTACACAAGCGAGAATCCAAACGGGAACCGCTAGAAATGATGCGAAAAAGAATGAAAATGAAGTACAAGTCCTCTCAAATCACTCAAGAAATTAAGATGTCGATTCCTCGAAGCGTCTTCGATTCCTCACGTTCCTCGCACAGAAATAACTTGAGGTCAGAGAATGACACAAAAAATGCAAAAATTAAAAGACAGAAAATATTCACAAGAAAATCGGGGGTCAGACTGTCCAGTGAGTGAAAATCAGGCACTCAGAAAGTACTGCAAAATAACCTAAGTCGTGCCTCCCGGCAACGGTGCCATTTTGAAATGCGTCCCACTACCCTTGTTAATTCAATCAAATTAATGTTTTAATTAATTAAGAATGTTCGTTGCAATCGGATAATGAGAGCAGATCAAAAACCACTTTGAATTAATGTCAAATTAATTTCGAGCGGCAATTTTTTTTTACTTGGTTGGAAGTCCAAGGTCGAACTCAGGGATACAACTGCCTCCTTAGGTGAATTTTTAGCAAAATCCAATGTTTGATTTTCAGGGGATGATATTTTTGGTCTTTTTAGTATATTTTATGCAAGATCACAATCAGGCCAGTTTAAACGTTAATTCATATAAGTGATCAAATTAAGTCCAAAAACGATGAAACTTGGTCAGATCATGAAATATGATGAAATTAAACTACCCTAATTGTTTTAGAATTTTCTGACACTGGATGAATTAACTATGAATTAAAAATGAATGCAAGGTGATTTTGACTAATTTAATTTTTATAAATACCAAATCACACTATTTTCAGATATTAAATCCTGTATAGATCTAAGTGTGAAGAATCCAGGAAAATTGATCAACCTAAATTTCTATGTGAAATGGACCTACTAAAAATTAATTAAGAAAATCACTAAATGATTTATTTAGGCCTCGAGATATGTGCAAATGAGATGAAATTTATATGCAAAGTAAAGCTTCTTATCCTAGATCTACTGTGATTTTTGGGGAATTTTTGGAGTCATAGAGAAATCACTATCAATTAACAAGCATAAATGGGCAAAATATAGCAAAATTGAACCAATTAATTAATTGAAAAATCCATTGATATTACACAAAGCCAAGAATCACATAATGAAGAGGACAATGTATGCTACACAATGCAATTTTCCAAATTTAAAAATGATGCTAAATGAATGTCCAAATATGCATGCAAAGACAGGGATATAAATGCAATATAGAAAAAGAAATATGAGCTGAAGAAGAACAGAGACTTACATGCAATTACCGGAAACTTGAAATTTTTTTAAAAACTTGTAAAGGGGTGCAAGTATCCCCTTTTCAAATGCCCAATTTGCCTTTATTATGCGCTAAAACTCCTCTGTTTTTGTTGGCTTGAATAGGGGATCTTGGAGGCTTGACGAGGGGCGGCCCACCGCGGAGGCGGCCGGCGTTGGAGGGGGACGCGTGGGGGCTTCGAGGATGCGGGCGGTTGGAGAATGCGTTGGCGGCTCGCAGCGGGCGGTTGTGATGCGGTTTGACGGAGGACGCTTGGAGGAGGTGGGTGGCGTGTGGGTTGGAGATGCAGCGCGACCGCGCGGAGCGGCGATGGCCGAACGGGGCGTGCGTCGTGGGGGGGCGACGGCGGCGATGCACCGTGGCTAGCGTTCGACGAGGGCGGCGAGGGGCACTGCGCGGATGGTGGCGCGAAGGTGTTGAGGCAAGCGCACCTGGGAGCTGGAGGGTTGTTGAGTTGCACGCGCGCGCTTGGGCGGAGACACTGAGGCGCGCACGAGGACGCGGTGGAGGTGGCGGCGTGTGCGGCACTACCGCTCGGATGGCCGGGGTGACGTCTCCAGGGGCTGGAGGTGTGGAGTGGCCAAGGGGGGGCGCATGCAGATGAAGATGGCGAAACATGGGAACTCCCCCTATTTGTTTAGGGTATGTAAATGTGGAATTAATTGATTCAAGAAAGTTCGTCGGAAAAATAAATAAAAATCACCATTACGTTTGCAACGTGTGATTTGTCCGTTGAAGTGCGATCGATTTTGCGAATTGATGGACAGAAGATGATGAAATGGAAGAGAGAGATATGGGTGTAGAGGAAAGGAGAACCGGGGATGAATAGAGAAGAAGAAGTTACCTGGAGATGGAGTCGGATGCCTGGTGGAGGAGGAGCGAAGCTGCTCCTGTCGTCGCTCAATGCGCGGCAAGCGTAGCTCGAGCAGGCCTTGTGTGAAGCTTGCAGCGGCGAAGGTTGAAGTCTCGCCGGATCTCGCCGTAAGACTGAAGGTGGGTCGTCGCTCAACTATAAAACTCCCTAGCTGTTACCTGAAGTTGATAGGAGCTCTCCTTTCCCTCAATGTGAAAATGGTGGATGGAGATGAATGAAGGAGGAGGGGAGAATATAAAGCGGAGGAGGAGGAGGAGGTTGGAGAAGAGATGGAGAAGGTGGAGGGGGTGGGGTGTGGAGTGGTCGTCGATGGTTGGCTTCTCCCTTAAGTCAAGGGAGAGTGGGGGAGGAATGGGTTGAGAAGAGCCTCGACCGTTGATGGATAACCCTCTCATCCAACGGCCCAGGATGAAGGAGGGAGAGGGCATAAGTGGGTGAATGAGGAGGCGACACATGGCGGCTCCAGGAGTATACACGTGTCGCTCCGAGAAAAATCCACAACTAAACACAAAGAAAAATATAAAAGAAATAATAAAAGAGGTTAGATCAAAACGTGATCAACACGAAAGTTGCTCCTCTCGACGAGTTCTACAACTTTTGTGAAGGGTCGAAAATCAAAGGAAATCATCTGTACAAAATGTATTTTTGGGTGGTACCTTATAGATATAAAATACCACATTTTATCTTTTGCATTTTTTGTCATTTTTAAATAAGAGAAAAATTAAAATAAAGTTAGAGAAAATATGAAAATAATATTTACAACTTAATCTATTTTTTTAAATTTTAATAATGAAGAAAATAAAAGGATAAATACAGGGGGAAAACGGTCAATATGTACGATATACAAAAGGGGCCAAAACCCAAGTTTTGCATACGAGTTTCGATTTTAATGAAATTGGTCTTGTTTCGAAGGTCTTGGAATGTATATTACTTTAAAAGTGAGTAGACCTAATTCGGAGGATGTATGAGCGAGATATGCGCATTTTAAGGCTCCTAGTTTCAAACTTGGATCGAGGGTTTATTGGTCAATTGTACAAGTTAATATTTTCTAATATTTTTCTTTAATTAATGTTAGTAATATGTACACTATGGAGTTGATTTTATTGGATTTGGAGTTAGTATAAAATATATACAAATAAGGTATTTTATCTAATATACAGGTGAATATTTACAAGTGAAATTGGCTTCTTATTTTATGCAAATATGAATGCTAAAATGTAAATGTTATCAATGTATGCATGAATGCTAATTATGCAATATAATTAGAAATATGCATCTAATTACTCGGGAACAAAGCTCTATTTTCAACTTTTAGAGTGATGAATCACGAATTCATCACCCATCATCTGAGCTCCCCCCTCCATTCCATTCCCTACGTTGTTTCAATCAATTCTTGGGTGGAGGAGATAGACCTCACACCCAGGAACATTTTGGTGTAGCTTGCAGGTCTAGGATGTGTCTGAGAGCCTAAAGACCACTTGGTGAGGCTCTAAGTGCTTCGACCTCTCCGAAGTACCGCGAGCCCCCTCGTCTTCCTTGGAACCTGCCATTGCACACAGCAGAAGCCCAGCTATCTACTAGGCATGTGGGAGGAGAGATTTACTGTCGGAGTATAGAGGAACGCAGGATCGAAGTTCACCGACGACGTATTCTTGGATGTTCTTGTAATGCCCCTCAACTCCGTTCGATCAAGAACTGTGATCCAAATCTAATATGGACCATTGAATATCTGCAGAAGGGTACATGAAGGAGATCACACGATCAGACACGTGGCACCTTGTGGACGGTTGGATCCCAAGCGTTAAAGTGGGTAAATTTCATAGTCCTCATCCCACCTTTTTGTATTTGCTAAAAAATCCTATAAATATTTTATGTAGTTCAAAAAGCAGTAGACAAATTACATAGCCCCCCTTGAACTTATTGAATATTATAGTTTAGTCCTTGTTGGAGTCACGTGTGTGCACACATTTTATGTTGTAAATATTGAAGGAACATCCTCGTGGGTTGTTTTAATTATCTTTTAGAGAAGTGTTAAACTTTGGGTTAAATTGCACTTTGCTCCTGCCCTTTAATTTTATTCACAATTCTAGCCCTACCAGGTTAAATATTTTTGTGTTATTTCCTAATTATTAAGAATAGTTGATGTGCCCTAAAAAACACCAAAAATAGAAGTAGGTACCTAGATGCATTCTTGTTACTGTATATTTATGTTTGCATTTTATGCCCTTTTCCTATTTTTAAAATAAAAAAGTCCAGGGACAATTCCTTTTTGTCTTAAAAAACTCAAAAAAATTATAAAATCGTGTCCAAAAATTCCCCAAAAAAGTGTATGCTTATTATAGTTTGTAATACCTCCAGACAGAACATCTCAAAAAAATATAAAAGGAAACCGCTTAAAAATTAAAAGCCCCCAAAATACTATAAAATTTATAAAAATATTCTAAAAATCCCAAAATACTTGGTCATGCTCTATATTTTTACTTATATATAGTAGTATATATAAAAAATAGTTTTGAGAATTTTAGAACATATCAAGTAATTTTAAATCTCAAAACTATTTGGCATCATTAAAAGTTCCTGATTTTGTATATTTGAACTTTAAAATCCCTAAAAAATAGCAAAATTTACTGAAAAATAATAAAACTATTATAAAAATATTAAAAATATAAAACACTTTATTTTCTATAATTTGAACATTTTTCTATATTATTATACACATAGCACCTTATATAGTGTATATATACATATACTCATAACATTATTATAAATTTTATAAATAAGTTAATTTAATTTTAAAACCTAAAAAAATATAATAGAATAAAACTAGGCATGTAGGTATTTTCAGGATTTTGTGTATTCAATATATATCTTATTCATATATTACCTTATATTATACATATGCATGCATAAATATAGCTATCTTATATATTTAAAAAAAGGGAATACAAAAATATAAAATAAAATATAAATATTAATAAAATATAAATATTTTAAAACTAAAAAGATAAATAATATAAAACTAAGAACCCACTTCCTAAGGCTAATATTGTGCATAACTATATATATCTCGATATTATTTTTCATTATTTATTTATAAATAATATTGAACGCAACATCATGTGTTCCCTGTGTTCGACACCCTACTCTGCTTGTCACTATACGAAAATTTTTGTAGGGTTTATAATAAATTTTGATTCACACATGCTTCATCATTGATTGATTTATACTGTGTGGGTTGATTGTTGTTCAGACCACCTAGGGCGTTGTGAGGGGTCAGATTAGCGACTTCGCTCCCACCTTGTGTGGAGCATACGACTCCCTCTCCTTCGTTTCTGGTGCTTTAACAAGTAGCTGGTATATACCTCCTTGTTCATGACCACAACTAATCAATTTATCCTTCGGCATATCTTAAAATGTGAAAGACACTGGATCAAAACATATCTACAATTAATGTCCTTAGTAATTCTTGAAGCATATAGTAAGCTTATAGAAAAGTCATTATACAAAAGAACATTCAGAAGCTAAGAGAACGTTCACCTGATGAATATGCAAAGCAACTTGAATATCACTATGTCTTTGAATCGATGATGGCCTCCAATCTGCTACTATGATGGTACATCTAGGTGGGACAACTTGGAAGGAAGAGAATATCCTTGTTGCTATAAATATGGTGGGATGCATCGGAATCTACAAAGGTACTCAGAATGGTTAGACAAATCAAAACATATAAAGCATCTTGGAGATATTGGTGATGGATTAATGAAGGTTCTAGTTTTGGAACAACTAGGATGAGAGGAACTTTGTTGAGATGCCACCCAATGATGATTAAGCCATTGGATCATATTATTAAATTATGCTATAGCAATGGCATTGAATCCATCAACTATGCTAGAAATATACTACTAAGCAACATAAGGTTTAACAAGGGTCGTCAGTATGATCGATTTGGCCACAAAAGATTCGTTGGGGTTTGATGCTTCTAGGTGTATCATGACTGTGTCCCCGACCTCCGAATGCGCCTTTAACTCTAATAGATGATGCAACTACAACAAACATGGTCTCAACTTGATTATTAGGCAAGGAAACATATATCTACTCTATCTACTGTAAGAAACCTCCCTGGAGGGAATTTTTGATGTTGTAATCATTTGTGAGCGAGCATTCATAACAAGGGTCCAAACCTCCCAAGAAAAGTCCAATTATAGGCTAAGACTTAAATATTCTCTGATTCGCACATGGACAATATAGCATGTATGAATTCAATTGTGAACTCTCAAATTCATGGAAGAGTAATATTGAGTGAGAGGTTGACCATTCTGCTTCATCTACAATATCTCCACATAGATATGAAGTATACACACATAGTTCTTTTATTTGGAGTGTGTTTGTTGCATATTATCCCACATGCACTTTGCAGTATTGTAGCACGCAATGTTAGTTGCGACACATTGAATGCATTTATTCATGATCCATTCTTTCACCATTTCATTATCCTTCTTCCACGATGCAAGTTTGCTTGATCTATCTTTTAAATCCTAATCGATAATGATGTGCTCCTTGTCATGACCTTCAATCACATTCATTAGTGATTGGACCAAAGCATATAATTGCATTCATACAATTTGGTTATGGAGCCAAAAAAGGATTCCTTATTTCACTGTCACTAGTCGAAGAATCAATAAGCTTATACATGTTTCACAAATTTTGAAGCCACGTGTAAGAAAATTCAGTGCAAGCTATGTCAAAAATTGGATCATCTAAAGAGACATCTCATATCATGCATATTTACGAGGAAAACATGATTAGATATATCAATGAAGGGCATTTATAGAGTTTTAATTGGATGTTGGACGAACACATTACTTCAATTAGTGTTGTTATGGAGGAGGTGATTCATTGGGTTGCATGTTGGCGTACATGGTGTAGCTTGTAAAATCGTTGGATGCATTAGTGTAACTATGAGGGTGTTTGTGGAGGCATTGCAGGCATTATCGAAGTTGCACGAAGGCATGACATGTGGAGCAGGTGATGGCTATAGAAAAGGTGCACGTGATGATTCAAAGTGATGTACTTAGTGGCAATTTGTGTGGTTGATGGTGATGGAGTATCTCCTAGAGAAGGTAGTTGATGGAGAAGGGGAGGTGGTGATACTGATTATGCAATCCGAGTAAAGAAGGTAATCCAAATGGAAAAGGCGATGTTTAGTGATGCTAGAGATGGTGTAGGTGGAAGCTTTAATAGGATCATTTATTATCCATCAAATGTTACATATGTACTTTTATTCTCTATTACATGTTACGTGTATATTCATTTTATAGTATTCAAAATTTACACCAATATAAGGTATAAATATGATTTTTAAATCCAAGAAGGAATATATCCTTGCTCGCATCTAGCATGGATCACAAACAAGGACATCCGATGAATATGGCTCCACTAGAGAAGCTCCTTGTGTGGCCATCTTATTTTATCGAAAGAAGGTGCCTTTAACTTCATCGGGTGATGCAACTATAGCAGACATGGTGTCAACCCTATGATCAGACAAAGAGAGACAATCTGCTCAATCTACTCTAAACAAGCTCCAGGAGGGAATTTTTTATGCAATAATCATTTGTGAGTGATTAGTTTCATAACAATGGTCCCAATCTCCAATAAAAAGGCCAACTATAAGTTGCGACCAAAATATCCTCTGATCTGCACATGGACAAAATAACATGTATGAATTCAATTGTTGGGCACTCAACTTCATGGAAGAGTACATTGAGTAAGAGGTCAACCATTCTACTTCATCTGCAACTTCTCTGATAGTACTTGTGGATCGAATACACTCTAGAGGGGGGGATGAATGGATTACGGTAGATTAAAATTGTTTTCATGGAAGAAGAGGACAAGCAATCAAATCTAATCATAAACAACAACCACACTACACAATATGTTAACAGAAATCGAAGTGGTTAAAAAGAACGACACAAGCCTTCCCGACTTAACCGAGCCAACCAACTATTGCACTATATCCTAAGACATTTAGACGGATATCTCAACCGATTATAGGCATAAATCTCACAACTTTAAATTTCATACCAAAGTCACAACTTTGGATCAAACACCAACGTCACAACTGCAATTGAGCTAGTTGTAGCACCATGTGAGGCTTCACCTCAAGATTCCTACGGAGAGAACTTCAAGAGTACATGCATAACAACATTAGCTTGAATAAGACAAAATAATTATCTATACCGATCAAATAAATAGTCAATTAATAAATATCAGTAATCAACCGAGAGAATATATAAAAAGATACGCAAATACTTGGATCAAATATATATATATATATATATATATATATATATATATATATCTAACATGAGTGAAAGCTATACTAAGAAAAATATTACCATGTTTTCTAAGTAATTTCATGGAAATCTCCAACTATACAACTATACACAGAGAGCTTAAGAAACTTGCTACAGATCGGGATTAGATTTCAGATTAGAAATCTTCCCTCTTGAAGATATGAGCACTCGAGAGAGAGAGAGAGAGAGAGAAATACTCGAATGTGTTGTGTGCTAAAATGAGAAGATAGGGGTCTCCTTATATAGGGGTTGAGCCATGCAATGACCGGAATCCAAAATAGTAAGTTTTAAATCCAGAATGATCGATCAATACAAAGATCATGATCGGTCATTGCTTAAATGATCGATCAAACAAGAGCACATTATCGATCAAAGAATTGGTTATATAATTCAAAATTCAAATAAATGATCGTCCATAAAAATAACTTATCGATCAATAAAATGTAACAGTTAATAATAAACAAAGTTCAAAAAATAATCGATCAAAACTAAAAACATTAGTGAGTGACGTGTCTTACTGATCATACAAGAATCAATGATCGATGGGTTCAAAATGTTCATCAGTTGTGGTAGAATTATCGTTCAATGAAGTGTCATGAGCGATCAATGGATGATCGATTAATAGAAGTTGCAATGATCAATGAATGGAAGACTTTGACTTTACTGCAAGAAGTTTTACTAGACCAGTATCAATACTAACTCTTTGTGTACATCATCAGAAATACAAGAATTGAATACTATTTAGAGTGCATTCCATGATTACACAATAAGTAAAATAAAAACATAAGACAACATATAATATGAATTGAAAAACTTAAGAAAGGCTTTTGCTGAGTCTTGAACTTAATTTGAAGATCCTAAAATAATACCCTTTGCAAGTAGAGATAATGTGTATGTTAGCTTTAAAGCAAGAATAAACAAGATTCTGACAATATCCCCCTTTTTAAAGATGATAAAATAACACACTTTAGTCTTCAAAATAGTTTTTCATTCTATTCAATTTAATTTCAATTTTCTCCCTAGAAGCAAAGATCCCAAAATCTTACCTTCTTAAAACAAAATATTTAATTTTAATGATATTTTAATTTTGTCTTCTCCCCCTTTTGTCATTATTAAAAAGAACTCAAGTGAGCCCAAGAAGATAAACTGTAAATATAAACATCATTTATGAGAAAGTAGCATTACATAACATAGTGAAATAACATAGAAAAGCATACATAGTGCACTTAACTCAAAACAATAGAGAAATAAAGTAGAGAAATAAATAAAGAACAACTAAGCATATGAGTCATAGTCAAAGGCAACCATATCATCGTCGTCGTCTTCTTCTTGAGACTCAGTCCCAGCTTCTTCTTCTTTATTATCAGGTAACTCTTCGATGATAAGTTTCTTTCCAATGTGGGATGATGAAGGAGTAGCAGAGGGTCTGATTTTAGGAGAGGGATGAGGAGAACGTGTCAGGGATCTAGCACGAGTAGGAGGAGGAGTAGGAGCCGGAGCAGCCCTAGAGGGTCGACGAGGGAAGAAGGGCTTCTTTGAGACTTTGAGCTTCTCCATTTTATCACTGAGATGATACAGGAGCTCGACCTACTCATTCTAGAATGTCATAAAATATTTGAAAAATGGGCCATGTTAATATAATGCAACATCATATGTTCCACACTATCTTGTTGGTGGTTCAGAAGGAACGAGATAACATCAACTACGTCCTGAGAGGCTAGAACTTGACCAGTGACTAGATGTTGGTATTGGTATTCCCAAGAGTAGTCAAGAGTGGATGACACTATATGGCAAGGATGCGGTACATAAACATGAAAGTGAGATGCCAAGAAGGGATTTGGTTCGTTGGGAGGGGCTTGAGAAGGAGGACTATCCAGGGTAGTTTGTGAATACTTCATAGAATCTTCGTCGAAGAGTTTAATATGCCTAATCTTCCTTGGGTCTTCCACATGATCAATGGAGAAATAAGTCATAATGTGGCAAACTAAAACTCCAAGGGCTAGATAGTACATTTGATGGAATGGAAAGGACGAAATGGAAGTAATGGCTCCAATTTAGTAGAAGTTCATTCAAAAAGAAGTAAATGAGAGTGTGGATATTATTGGAGACATACTCAAAGTTTGGATGTCCATGCTTGAAGGTCCAAGAAAAGGCACGGTTAAGAAAGAGAGAAAGAGGGTGAAGAAAAGGTTCATACATAGAACGATCGTCTTCAAAAGCTTTCTTAATTAGGAAACACTCTTGGAGTGCGTCGTGAGGTATCTTCATGTCTCCCACTTGGTAATCATTTTCTATAGGTCCCTCACACGAACAATTTAATATATAATCAGTGCAAAAAGACCTATTGTGAATGCGAGAGAAAAGGCAGAAGTTCCTTGAATCACCAGTCACCTTCAAGTTCGCAATAGAACTATGTGATGATGATGATAGATACTCTCGTTATATACAAGTTCTCTAACCCTGGGTAGAAGGAAGGATCAACGAGGGTGTAAAGATTGTTGCACAAAAAAATACCACTCTTCATCGGAAAGCATTCTGTAAAGATCCTCCACAAGATTGGGTGGCAAGCTACGATGGACATGAAAGTGGAAGTTGCAAGTCGATTGCGCTCTTTAGTTTAGGGAATGGATCTTCAAGAGGAGGACGAACCATCGATAAAATGATGTTTGTGAGCCATCTCGATTGAAGCAAGATCAAGGCAGAATCTGGAAATATTTGTAAAATACGAAAACAAGAGAAAAATTTCTTGACTAACGAGTATGATCAATCACTGACGAAAGTCTGATAGATTAGGTGATGATCGATCATTTGTGCTATGAAGTTTCACAAAACTTGATTTTGTGGAGGAGGACGCATTTCTGGTGTGAGGAGAAACGAATGGGTGAGTCTCTTTCAATATAAAGTAGAGGGGTTCCAAAAGAAGGAAATACAAATTTGAAAAAATTGAATTTAAGAGAGAAAGATGATTTGACATGTGCCAAGCATCAATCAACATAGGTGGTGGTTGAGAAAATCAAGGTGGCATGAGATTTAAGGAGATAAAGATCAAAACAAAATATATCGTGCTCAAAATGATCGATATGGCTGATTCTTGACAATACTTGAGGATCGAATACACTCCAGAGGGGTGTGTGTGAATGGAGTATGACAAATTAAAAATCCTTTTACGGAAGTAGGGGATAAGAAATCAAATCTAATAAGAAATAACAACCACAATGCATAATTTGTTAACATGGAAATCGAGGTGGGTAAAACTACGACCCAGGCCTTCCTAACTTGGGAGTTCTAATTCACCGAGCCAACCAACTATTCCACTATATCCTGAGATTTAGATGGATATATTAATTGATTACAAGCATAAAGCTCGCAACTATGGATCACACACCAATGTCATGACTTTTGATTAAATACCAAAATCATGACTATAACTGAGGAAGTTGCAGCACTGCTATAGGCTTCACCTCGAGCTTCCTATAGAGAGAACTCCGATAGTATCTACATAATAATGCTAGATTGAACAAGATAAAACAATTATCTGTGCTGATTAAATAAACATTCAATTAACAAAAAATAGCAGAGAGAATATATCAACAAGATATGCAAATACTTAGAACAAACATATGTATCTCTAACACAAATGAAAGCTATAATATGGAAAAATGTCACTAAATTTTGCTAAGTAGCTTCAAGGAAATCTATGATTGCGCACAAAGGGATTAATAAACTTGTTACAAATTGGAACTAGTTTTCAACTTAGAAATATTCTCTCTCGAAGATATGAGCACTAAAAAGTGAGTGAGAGAGAGAGAGAAGAACACTTGAATGAGTTGTGTGTTAAATGAGAAGGTAGATGTCTCTTTATATACGGTTTGAGCCATGTCACCATCAAAATCCAAAAATACTAACATTTAAATATTGAACGATCGATCAATGCAATGACCATGATCAATTAGTTCTCAAATGACCGATCAAACTAGAGGACAGATCGATCAAAGGATTGGTTACGGAATTCAAAATTCAAATAAATGATCGATTATAAAAAGTGACTTATCGATTAATAAAAACTAACGATCAAGAATACACCATGATAAAAAATGATCGATCATAACTAAGGACATGAGTGATCAATATGTCTTATTTATCATATAAGAACCAACAATCGATTAGTTCAAAGTGCTCATCAACTAGCTACAGAATGATCAATCAGTGAACTGTCATGAGTGATCAATGAATGGTTGATAAACGGAAGTTACAATTAGCGACCAATGGATGACTTTGACTTTGACTTGACCAATACTAATACTAACTCTCTTTGTACATAATAAGAAACACAATAATTGAATACTATTTAGAGTACATTCGATTATTACATAATAAGTCAAATAAAAACACTTTACAACATAAAATATGAATAGAAAAAAATCTGAGGAGCTTTTGTAGAAGTCTTGAACTTCAACTAAAGATCTTGCAAAAACAATAAACTTTGCAAGTAGAGATAATGTTGTGTAGTTCTTAAAAAAAGAATAAATAAGATTCTAACAATCTCCCCCTTTTAAAAGATGACAAAACAACACACTTTAATCTTCAAAATATTTTGCATAGTTATTCAATTAATTTTAATTTTTTCCGCCTAAAGCTAAGATCCCAAAATATTAATTCTTAAAGCAAAACCATTATTTTTGTTATCTTTTCAATTATCTTTTTATTTGTATTATCCCCCTTTTGTCATAATTAAAATGAACTCGAGTAAGTCCAAGAAACATAAGCATCATTCAAGAGAAAGTAGCATTGCATAACATAGAGAAATAACAAAGAAAAGCATACATAGTGCACTTAACTCAAAAAATAAAGAATAACTAAGCATCTGAGTCAAACTCTAAGTCAATCACGTCATCATCATCATCATCATCTTCTTCTTCTTCTTCTTGTTCTTCTTCTTCATCAAGAATATCTTCGATGACAAGTTTCTTTCCAGTGCAAGACAACGATGGAGGGGAAAAGGACCTAGTTTAGGGAGAGGGATGAGGAGTTGCTTAGTCTCTAGCACGAGTAGCAGGAGGAACAGGAGCAACCCTAGAGGGTTGACGGGAGAAGGAGGGCTTCTTTAATACTTTAAGCTTCTCCATTCTATCACCGATACTATAGAGGATCTTGACTTTCTCATTCTGGAATATTAGGAAGTCATTTGAAAAATGAGCCATGTTAATATTATGCGACATCATTTGTTCCCCGCTCTCTTGCTGGCGGTTCATAAGGAACGAGACATCATGAGGCAGGAATTGGTTGGTTTGGAGGGACTTGAATAGGAGAATTATCTTGGGTGGTTTGTGAATACTTCATAGAGTCTTTACCAAAAGGTTGAACACGCATAATATTCGTTGTGTCTTCCACACCATCGATAGATAAGTAAGACATAATGTGGCAAACCAAAACTACGAGGGCTAGTAGTTTGTTAGTAGAGTGGCGAGGACGAAAAGGAAATAATGACTCCAATTAAGGGGTAGTTCATTCACAAAGGTGTAAATGAGAGTTCAGATATCATTGGATACATACTCAAAGGTTTTACATCTCTGCTTGAAAGTCAAATAAAAGATGTGGTTAAGAAAGCAAGGAAGAGGGCGAAGAAAAGGTCCAGGGATAGAACAATCCTCTTCGAAGGCTTTCGTAGTGAGGGGATACTCTCGGATTGTGTCGCGAGGTATCTTCATGTCCCTCACTAGGTAATATTTTACTATAGGTCCCTCACATGAATAGTTTAATATAGTATATATAACATGTTCATCAATGCAAAGATGCTTATCGTGAATGTGAGAGTGAAGGTGGTAGTTCCTTGAAGAACTAGTCACCTTCAAGTTTGTATAAAAATGTGCAATGATAATGTGAGAGATGATCGTGATGTACAAGTTTTCAAATCCTGGTTAGAAGGAAGGATCGAAGTAGGAGTGTACGTAGTTGTACACAAAGATGTCACTTATAGTCAGAAAACAATATGTGAAAATCCTCCACAAGATGGGGCGACAAGAGACGATAGATATGAGAGTGAAGTCTACGAGTCAATCATGCTCTTCGGTTGATGGAGTATACTGTCGAGAGGAGTAAGTACCAATGATGAAATGATGTTTAGGAGCCATCTCGTTGAAGCAAGATTAATATAGAGTCAAGAAATATTCGTAAAAGATGAAAAAAGAGAAAAAAAATCCTAACTAACCAGTATGATGGATCACTAACGGAAGTCTGATTGATCAGAGGATGATCGATCACTAGAGAGAGGATAATCGATCAACATGTGCTCTGAAGCTTCACAAAACTCAATTTTCTGGAGGAGGACTCATTTCTGGTGTGAGGAGGAATCAAAAGGCTGAATTAAGTCAGATCTTTTATGTCCAAAGACCTAGTTCTCTTCTATGTTGCTTAAATCGAGAAGTAGCTAAAGATTTAGTAAAAATGCCAGCTAATTTCTTATCTCTTGAGACATTATTCAAACAAACTTATCCCTTTAAGATATGTTAATGGAGAAAGTGATGACGGACATCTATACGCTTGGTCCTAGAGTGATTGCCAGGATTTTTGGCAAGATTAATAGAAATGATATTATCATAAAAGTTTTGGATTTATTAGAAAGATAAACAAGGTCAATAAGAGTGTTTCTCATCCAAAGTGATTGAGAACGAGCTAAAGTTGTTGCAATATAAACATCTTTAGTTGTTGAAAGTGCAATAAAGTTCTGCCTTTTAGAAAACCACTATACTAAAGTGTTTTCCCATAAATCAAAAAATCCCAATTGTACTTTTTCTATCTATATGATATCTGCATACTCTGCATCGCTATATGATAAGAGATCCATGTTTCTTATTTTAGTATAAATAAACCAAAGCTGTTAGTAGTAGCTACATAATGAAAGATTCTTTTAGCAGCTTTTAAGTGACTTTCTATGGGACAAGATTGAAAAATTATACCTAAACAAGTAATTTAAAAGTATATCATGTCTACTTTGTGTTAGATAGAATAGGGATCCAATCATACTTCGGTACTCTTTTTATCTAGATCTAAAGAACAAGATGAAGCTAGAGAAGTAGGCTTCTCAAAACATTAGGCGAAATCTAACTTCTTTAGTAGATTATTGGTGAACTTTTGCTACGATAAGAAAGTATCGTTCTCAAACTGATATTTTTAAAGACCTAAGAAAAACTTAAGTTCTCCAATTAAATTCATCTCGAAAGAAACTTGCATAAGGGTAGAGAACTCTTTGCAGAGAGATGCATTAGCAGATCCAAACACAATATAATCAACATAAACTTGAACAAAAATAAATCACATCCAACAAACTTAACAAACAAGGTGCAATCTACTTTATCTATTTTAAAACATGAGGTGATAAGGCAGTCTTTTAGCCTATCGTACCATTCTCTCAGAGCTTGTATAAGTCCGTACAGAGCTTTTCTAAGTTTAAAAATGAAGTTTGGGTGTTTAGAGTCTTCAAAGTCTAGAGGCTTCTTGACATAGACTTCTTCCTTAAGAAATCCATTTAAAATAGTGCTATTTAGATCCATCTGAAAATGTTTGATCTTTTCAAAACTAGAAAAAGCAAAAAGCATTCTAATTGATTCAATCCTTGCTACAAGAGCATAGGTTTCATTGAAAACGATGCCTTCCTATTGTAATACCATTGAGCAATGAGTTTGGCCTTATTCTTGACAACATTAGCTGACTCATCCAAATTGTCTCTAAAAATCCAATTAAGTACCAATTATTGAGTGGTTCTGGAGAGGGGGTACTAGTTGCCACACCTGATTTCTTTCCAATTGAACAAGTATTTTTGCATTGCCAAGAGCCAAGATTCATTGTTACATACCTCACCATGAGAATTCAACTCGAGAAAGGATATAAAGGCATACATGACAATGGAGTTTAAGTGTGATCTGTTTATACTTCTTTAAACACATCTCCAATCACCAACTCCTTGGGATGGTCTCTGACAAAGCACTAATCCTTTAGAGACCATGAGAATTCACAATCTCAGGTATACTAGATGGATCAGTGAACTCAATTTCAACCTCACTGTCCAATTCCTATGGTTGAGAATTTTGACATAACTTCTCTTCAAAAGAAACATTGATAGCTTCAACAATTGTCATAGTTTTCTTGATGAAGATCTTATAAGCTTTGCTACATGAAGAGTTCTAATGAAAATACCATCTTCACTTTTCGGATCAAACTTGTTAAAATTATTCTTAGAGTTAAGAACAAAATGATTACATTCAAAGATTCATAAATTAACCTATCCATGGAGAGTGTTCACAATACAACTCAAAGGATGTCTCCTTTAATCATGATCGAATTAAAGTTATGTTTAAGACATAACATGCAATATTTACGGCTTCTACCTAGTAATAACGAGACAGTTCATATTCTCATAGTATATAGTGGGCACATTTCTGAAATGTGTGATTCTCCACTCTAGTACTTCATTTTAATATGTTGTTCATGGGGATGAGAATTCGTGCTTCATTCCATTCTTTACATAGTGTTACAAATGCTCATGTTCAAACTCTCCACCGTGATCACTTCTTAACTTATTGATGGTAGATCCTTGTTCATTTTGAATATGTTTAGCTAGTTTTTCAAACTCTGAGAAAGATAAATATTTGGTTGTAAGAAACATAACCCAAGTGAAACAAGAGTAATCATCAACTACGACAAAGCGGTAATAACATCCACTTAAACTTGCATATTTTGTAGGTCTAAACAAGTCTAAATGTATAATTCAAAAGGTCATGAAATGTTGTTAAACTTCCTAGGTTTGGACGAGTTTATATGCAAATTTCCTAACTCACATGCTATACACATGTCTGTCTTGTAGGATAGCTTAGGAAGTCCTTTAACTAGGTTAAGTTTGCTAAGCCCATGGATTTATTTGAACTGAATATGATCTACGCGTTTATAACACGGTACAAATTCTTCTTGTGCTTCCATAATGCATTCTAGTGACGAATCTTCGTCGAATCTAACTGTGTATATATTTGTGTGCATATCGCATATTAACAAAACATCTAGTGTGTCTTCTCTAACAACCTCAAAACACTTTTTAGAAAAAACACCTTCAAAACCTTTGTCACGGATCTGTAATACATTCAATAGATTGTGCTTTAGGACTTTAATTAAATTAACAGAATCAAAACTGGCAGTAGGAGTTTCAATCATACCTTGGCCAATTGTTGCCAAAAGTAACTGTTCCTCAAAATTTAGTTTCTAGATGTAGGAAGAGGTCTTTGTCTTCAGTCATATGCTTGGAACATCCACTATCCATGAACCAATAATCTCTCTTTCCTTTGATTTGTTCCTGCAAAATAATGCTTTGTCATTTTCCTCTAAGGATAAGTTCTTTTCTCTGTTTCTGCAAAATAATGAACATAGTTTTTCGGTACCCATATCTTTTGACTCCTTGATTTGTTAGCTTGGTTCCAAGGACTTATCCATGGTTCTGATACCCTCTTTGAAACTTGATAACTAAGTAAAACTTAAGTAGGAATAATAGTTTTAGAGGTGCTTTCTTTGTGGTTATTGTAACCTATTCCAAACTTGGTAGTGCTTTGGTAATTACCTCCTAAAAGCTTATCTAGATTCGCTTTACCTTTTGTAGACTTTGTAAGATCATTAACAAGAGTATTATTCTTCTTCTTTACTACAGATATTATTTTATATGTTTTTTTGTTTGATTTAAGAGCCTTAATACCTATTTCATGCTATTTTTAAAAGCAGATAAACTTTCTGTAAGTTCAACTATATGCTCTGGATGCTTCTACTTCAGGGACATGACTTTCTAGTGTGGTGCATGCATTTTATTTTAGAACTTTATTTTCTCTTTTGAGTTTAATAACTAGGTCATAATTTAGAAATAGTTTCTTCTAATTCATCAACAGAAGTTTTAATAGAATTTACCCAATCATCGCAAGCCATGAGTCCTACTAGAGCTTCTTCATAATTGAAGGAGTCTGAGTCATTGCCCGAGTCATAAAAGGAATCCGAAGAATCATCCCAAGTTACAATGAGAGCTTTCTTTGAAGATAATCTGTGAAATTTCTTCGGTCGGTAACTATTCTCTTCTTCTCGTAGCTTAGTCTTCTTGATTTCAATCTTTTTCCTCATTTTGAGAAGTAGACAATCCTTCTCGAAAAGCCCTTTTCTCTTGCAGTTGTAGAATGCCCGATCCTTGTCTTTTTTTGTTCTATGTTTTTGAGGAATCTTTTGAACTTCCTAATTATCATTGCAAAACCCTCATTTGAGTTGATGTCTGAGTCGTCAACAACAAGGAGAGCAAGATTCTTTTTTCTTATTGTTTCAAAGTCAGCTTCTTTAACATATTACCTTTCAACTCCATAAGATATAAATTTACCTATTTAGTCATCAATGGGTAAGGTATCCATGTTGTTGGCTTCCTTGATGACTGTTGCAGTGGTGCTCTACTCAGGTGTTAGAGATCTAAGTGTCTTCTTTACTTGATCAAACTCCTTGATTTCGACATTCAAAATGAGAAATCAGTCAATTGGAATTCTTGAACACATGGTATACATATCTCATATAGGTTTACTAGATTCCATTTGAAGAGTTCATACTTTGCTTTATGAGGCTGATCCTTGTCTCCTTTACTTTGTTTGTGCTTTCATATGTGACATTCAACTTATTCCAATTCTCATAAGTTGTTTTGACATAGTGCTGATATCTTTTCTGGTGATAATGTAGAAGATAGAATTCATAGCTTTTGAGTTGTATTTTTCTTTTTTTCTTATTAGCATCAGACATCGGGGCCTCAACAATTAGGGTCAGCTTTTTTCATACTTGATTCACTAATGTTCCAAACTTCATAGTCAATTGACTCCAAAAATATTTGCATACGTACCTTCCAGCATAAATAATTTGTACTATCAAAGTGAGGGGAACGTAGTGTAGATTGGCTTTCATGGTCGATGAGGCTGAAGTTGCTTTAGATATGAGATTGATGCCTTACTCTGAATCAAGAAACATGCTTTGATACCACTTGTCAATATTTGCAAATCAAATAAACTCCAGGGGGATGGTGAATGGAGTATGGCAGATTAATTATCTTTTGGTAGAAGTACATGACAAGCAATCAAAGCCAAGCAGAAACAACAACTACACTGCACAATATTGTAACGTGGAAACTCTTGTGGGTAAAATCCATGACCCGAGTCTTCCTGACGTAGGGTTTCCCATTAGCCGAGCATGCCAACTATTCCACTATACTATGAGATATTAGATGGATATCTCAACTGATTGCAAGAATAAAGCTCACAACTTTGGATCACACACTAAAGTCAATATAAAGCTCACAACTTTAGATCACATACCGAAGTCGCAACTTTGGATCAACACCAAAGTCACAATTGTAATTGAGCTAGATGCAACACCGCTTGAGGCTTCACCTCAAGATTCCTGCCGAATGAACTCCAAGAGCATCTACAGAACAACATGAGCTTGAACAAGAAAAAACAGTTATTTATGCTGATTAGATAAATAGTCAGCTACCAAATACCAATAATGGATAGAGAGAATATATCAACAAGATATGTAAATACTTGGAATATATATATGTAACAGGAGTGAAAGCTATAGTAAGAAAAATATCACAGAATTTTCTAAGCACCTTTAAGAAAATCTCTGCATACAGAGAGATTGAGAAACTTGCTACAAACTTCTCTCTTGAAGATATGAGCACTCAAGAGAGAAAGAGAGAGGGGGAGGGAGGGAGGGAGGGAAGAATAGTCGAATGAGTTGTGTTGAAATGAGGTGGTAGGGATTTCCTTACATAGGGTTTGAGCCATGTAATTGTTGAAATCCAAAAATAGTAATATTTAAATCTGGAATGATCGATCAACACAAAGACCATGATCGATCAATGCTCAAATGATTGATCATACAAGAGGACGTGATTGATCAAAGGATGGATTACATAATTCAAAATTTAAATAAATGACCGATCATAAAAAAATGAGTTATTAATCAATAAAAAGTAACAACCAAGAATAAACAATGTTTAAAAAATAATCGATCAAAACTAAAGACATGAACGATCAATGCATCTTACCGATCATACAAGAACTAATGATCGTTCAGTTCAAAGTGTTGATCAAGTGGCTGCAGAATGATCAATCAGTGAAGTGCCATGAGCGATCAGTGGATGATCAATCAGTAGAAGTTGCAACTAGTAATCAATGGAAGACTTTAACTTTGACTTTGACTTTGCAATGAGAACTTTGACCTGACCAGTGGCAATATTAACCCTTTGTGTACATAATCAGAGATAGAATAATTGAATACTATTTAGAGAACATTCGACTATTACACTTATAAGTATAATAAAAATAATTGACAACATATAATATGAATAGAAAAACTTTTTGAAGTGTATCTGCTGACGTCTTAAACTTTGTCTAAAGATCCTGCAAAAACAATACACTTTGCAAGCAGAGATAATGTGTGTGCTAGCTTTAAAAAAAGAGTAAACAATTCTAATTCCGCATAGATATGAAGGACCCACACATAATTCTTTCTTTTGAGTACATCTATTGTAGATTGTCCCACATGTTCTATGCAATATTGTAGTGCACAATATTAGTTGCGACACATTGAATGCAATTATTCACGATCCATTCTTTTACCGTTGCATTATCCTTCTTCCATGATGCAAGTTTGCTTGATTTCTCTTTTAATTCCTCATCGATAATGTCGTGCTCCTTGTCATGACCACCAATCACATTCATCACTAATTGGGACAAGAGCATATAATTGCCTCCATCTAATTTGGTTATGGGACCAATGAAAGGATTCTTCATTTCACTTTCAACAGTCGAAGAATCAATAACCACATGCATGTTTCACGAATTTTGGAACCGCATCCAAAAAAATTTGTGCAAACTAGGTTAAACAGTGGATCATTTAAAGAGACATTGTATATCATGAATATTTTGAAAAAACATGAATATATATATATATATATATCAATGAAGGGTGTTGTTAGAGATTCAATTGGATGTTGGATGAAAACATACTTTCATTTGATGTTGTTGTAGAGGAGATGATGCATTGGATTACATGCCAGTGTACATGATGTTGCTCACGGAGTCACTAGAGGCATTGGTGGAGATTTGTTGGTGCATGTGGAGGCATTGGAGGCACTTTCAGAATTGCATGAAGGTGTGGCAGGTGCTGGAGCATTAAAGGTCGCTGGTGTTGGCTTTGGAAATGGTGTGTGTGGTGATTCGAGTGAGGTAGTTAGTGACGATTCAAGTGGCTGGTAGTGATGGGATATTGCCTAGAGAAGGTGGTTGATGGTGATGGAGATGTGGCAATACTGTTGGTGGCATGGTTGCTATCCGAGTAGAGAAGGCAATCCAGATGGAAAAGATGATGTTGGGTGATGCTAGTGACGGCGCAGGCAGAGGCACATTGGTAGGCAGGGATGGTCGGTTGGTGGTAGGTAATGATGGAGATATCTCTCAAGAGGGTTGGAGTTCTTTCTGAGGTCTCAAGCCCTAAGGCTTTGGTACAATGGGATTTTGGGGAAAAATAATTTCTATTTTTCTGTGTTCTTATTAAAGAGGTCCCTTCCTTATATAGGAAAAGGTACATATACAAGTTATCCCTCTCGATATAATAAAGAGAAAAAAGAGAAATAAATGAATTCACAACAAGCTTTAATAACGATCATTTATTATCAATTAAATGTCACATATGTATTTTTATTCTCTATCACATGTCACACATGTACTTATTTAATATTATTCATTATTTATATCGTTACAAGATATATAAAATGATTCTTAAATCCAAGAAGGAACATATCTTCTCCATGGATTACCAACAAGGACATCTGGAGAATATTGCTCCATTGGAGAAGCTCTTTATGTTGTTATTTTCTTTTACCAAAAGAACAATGATTGAGTTGATGGTCAATGTATTATTTTGATCGATTGTAACTTAGTTGTATTAGATGTGGTGTAAAGTTCTTACCTTGCATTAGAGAAATTGAGATCTTTTTCTCATGATGATAATTTGTTGGCATAGTAGGCCGAGAGACCACCTTTTTGACATCTACACGATTGAAGGTTTGTTCTTTATTTCTTATATGTTATTATTTATGTTTGTAATGTATTTTTTTAATGTATTAATGTATTCCTTGTAGTTATGTTTTTCCCTTTTTGAAATAGTTTCTTCATTTATTGCAATGTTGGTGGAAACTTTCTTGTTCTTGAAGGTAGTGGTCATCGTATCTAAGATCAGCTTAAAGTATTACTTCATTTGTTTTTCATGTTTGTCAATTAATAAGGCATGTATTTATATATTTCATATCATATCTTTTTCTTGCTATTGTTCTTGTGGCATAATGTCTCTAATATTTAAGATTGCATTAAAAATGTTATTCCACAATCTTTGTTTGCATCTTTAGGAATACTTTTATATTTCATATTATTAGACTCATATTTTATATAACATGTATTTAATTAGAATGTTATGTATATTTATATGGCATAGTTTCTAAACATTGTGTCCTATATTTTACATGTTATTATCCTTGCAATACATTATGCTTGTTTCTCAAGGAATCGCTGAGAAATATCACTCATCCATTTCCCATATTTTTATCTTCATAAATTTCTTCCATTTGTGTATTTTCGTGCCTTTTTGTTTAAGAGTTTTAAATTTATTCATGTCCCATTATTAATTCACATCATGTCATACCTTTTTCATGCTTCTTCCAGTGTGTCTATTCCTTATGATAGTATTAAGATGTGTTGTTATAGTTTCATTTTTCCTACTATGTGATTTATCTATTGTTATATTTTGATGTTTTTAGGTGTCATAGTTTTATAGGGAATTCTTTTGAAACAAAATCCTGAAATTTGTTCATTTTTTGCATGTTGTACAATATTATGAGATATAACAATTTCAAAAATGTTGCAATTTTTTCAACAGTGTTATATAATTTAATGTTATTTTTATGTTTGAATTTTGTTATCGGCACAACTTGTTATTTACAAATGTGATAAGTTTGAAAAAAATAGTGGTTGATGATATCATACTTATCTAAATGTGCAATTTCATAATCAAATCATGTTAAAAACTTTGTTGTATCTTACTCATATGGTAAAATTTATTTTGTTTGTTTTGAACTTAGAATTATATTCGCAAATACGTCATTTTTTAAAATTACATTACCTTTTCCTTTCACTTTTTATTAAGTTTTTATTCGTTGAGAATTATATTGTTAGATGTTGCATTAAAGAAATAGTAATTGATCGTACAATTGCTAGTCAGATTGTTATTATAATTGCATTTTAATGATTTTAGGCATAGTATATGCATTTGACGTGTATTCTAGAATATTCCTCACTAATTTGTCATTGTTACTCATGTTCCTAATGAGATTCAATATGTGGTATTTATATCCGTATGCATAAAGGACTATGACATTGGTTACATGAATTCCAAAACTTCTTTGAACAACTTTTCTCTCGACATGAGATTATGGTCAAATCGAAATTAGAAATAAGTTTCCAACATTCTTGATGATATTATACTAAAAAATGTGATTATCCAAACCACATATATTCCATAATCAAATCAACTTAATTAAGCCAAAATCTAACCTAATTAGGCGGCGAATGATCCTAGTTAGAGTGAATTAATATAATACACTAATTATTTAATGAACTAATTGGTCTTAGTTAAGCATATTCTATTAATTAGATGGTTATGTTCATAATTTAACTAAAGGAGATTGATGGAACGTAATTAAATAGCAAGGATCAAGGATCATTAGTTGAACTAAAAGAAAAGAGATAAGGGAAAGAAGAGGGAATGTTCCCCATGGGGCTAGGTCTATGTTAAAATAAATTGTGTCTATTTTCCACCATCAACTTTGGCCATTTTAAGGGACAATGACAGGACATACTCTTTCTTTGTAATTTGTATCTTCCTGCCATCTTTGAGAGAAGGAATACCCTCCATGGGAGCTTTTCTCGTACCCTCCATGGGAGCTTACATGTTTAAGAGAAGATGTTTGGGTCATCGATGATCATAGGATCCTCATCTAAGTCAATGAGGTAAGCACCCCTTCTCTAGATCATTGCTTTCAATTGGAATAGTTATTGTAGATTTGATGGATCTTTGATCTGTAAATTTTGAGTTTTATCATGGATTTGAAACTGCATGAAATTTATTAGTGAGGCCCCAAAGGACCCTTGAATATAGGTATATTGTTCTTAACCCTTGTTAGACCTTGTCCCTCATAGTCTTTTGATATTTCATGATACCTAGACCATATTTTAACCCCATGTAGGAATTTGAATCAAGATTTATAAGTTTACCGTTGGATATATGCTCTAAGTTCTTGCTTGTAATAATAATATTAATATGAAAGCATGTTTCAAGTACTTATGTTCATATATTTATTTTTCTTGATACTTGTGTGATTTTTCTAAATCCATCTTATGGATACAAAAATTCCACATTTATTTAGTAGATTCCAAAGTTCCATGCCAATTGTACATTGTTTGCATTTACGGATTAATAAGAAAGATTGTGGAATTATTTTATGCTTGTTCATGCTAATGTTTTTCCAATTGAAGACCATATACCAATATTTATGTTAAAATATTAGTAAATTAAGCTTTCCTTATTGCATGCTCCAATTCCATAATATTGGAATACACAAGTGTATACCAATATGGGATAAGAATTGGACATGCATGCCCATGGCGAGCCATTATGCAATAAAAGTTACTGTAAATCACTCCTTAATATAAAATGAAGAATAAATAATTTGCATAATAAGTCTCTTCGTATATTTAGGGTTATGTACCATGGTCATCTTTATATCATACAATTGTTGATCTAAATGTTGGATCATAGACCTGGTGCATGGTTGAATATCTAAAGGGTTAGATTGAGGACTCAACCGCACCGTCAAGTGACTAACAAGAAAGGATTTCCAACTTGAGAAGGAGTTGTCAATCTTTACTATAAAGGCATACATCCGAACAACCTCTTAATGTAGGTCCTCTGCATGGGAATAGAGATTCGGAGGTGTCGAATAAGTTAGGTCAAAGAGTTGACTTAGTGAGATTGAGATAACGAAGACCTATATCATATGTTGTCATGATACATGCACACATCCTCTAATCAAAGACATATGTATTACTATATGTATGAGTATGTACACTTGATAGACCATTAATTTGGTGACCTAATCAAAGGTCTATACATTGCCACGTTGGTGTGCATACGAGGGCATATGAGTAGCGTGATCTCTCAAAGGGATCATACATGTTCACTACTGAACCGGAAGACATGAGCTCACTCATGAGGTATTGGGACCGATCAAATTCCATGCATATTCATCTTGCTTTGAAAGCATAAAAAGAATTTATAGGTATGATATATGCTTTTGGAAAGCACATGATCGATACTAACTCCCTTTGATCGAATGAGAAACTTACCAATAAAACCATGAAGGAGATAGTCCAAAATGGGATCAGAACTTCAGGTTTAATCACAATATTCTAGTAGGATAGATGTACGTGTATTAGGAATACTTAAGGATGATGTGATCTTAAATAATTGTATACCATGACAATTCTATTCCGTGGAAGTGATGAAACATGTTTGGATTTTTAGTGACTTCACTCAGTGAACACGTTATCCAATCCTAGTCCATATGATGGATGATTTGAATTGGATTCAGAGATAATAACAAGATTGGATACTTTGTCTGACTTGATCATATATCTTTGAGAGGTCTTTTAGATCTGGATATGAGATTAGATATCATTATCCAAGTCACTATACATGATCTACAATCACCCAAATCCTATCTCTAGGTATTCACGGAGAAGACACCCTATCCTCAAAGGAATTTGAGGAATGTTCCTAAAGAGATAAATCGGAGAATTGGGACTATTTAATGATGTTTGAATCATTGAGTGAAGAGGAGAACTTAGGATTATTAAATTAGATTTAATTATCCTGGATAATATTCTTGGATAGTGTTATCCACAATTATCCCAGAATAATGTGGATAAGATACACTATTTTGGATATGCCAAGAGAGGAATTTGAGATGATTAAATTGGACTTAGTTATCAGGGATAAGATTTATGTGGATATTATTATTCACAATTATCATGGATAGTGTGGATAAGATCCACATTATCTTGTTGAGATTTGATTGTGAATAAAGATTCATAAAATTAAGGTTAATGTGAATTAGATTCACATTATACAATAAATGTGAATATAATTTACATTTAGTTTTGGACCTATGAATATGATTCATAATCATAGATGGCTTCTTTGTAATTATCACAAATAATTGAGAATTATTTGGTGATAATTATTCTTTAACTAATTAGAGGATTAGTTGGAACTAACTTCAACTAATTTCATAACAAAGAAATAGAAAGAAAAAGGAAGAAGAGAAAAGTGGATGTCACTTTTTTCTTCCCTTCTTTTTCTCTTTTATTATTGTGTTATATATCCTAATTGGTTAAATAATTGAATTGGTCATTTATTGATATTTTTTAGAGTTGATTAATTGATTAAATAACTTGATAATTTATTATAAACTTTATCATCAAGTTATTGGGGAGCAATTAATCCTGACCATCCAATCAACTATTAGCATTGCAATCCTAACGATCCAAAAAAGTATATAAGGAGAGACATGCCTTGCTTTCCTTATACAATTCCTTTAAGAAGAAATAACTCTCCCTCTCTTTCTCTCTCCAAGGGACATCCCCTCACCGGGATAACACCCTTAATGTTGGATATTCTCCCTTTCTTATCGTGGCCATCCCCTTGTAGGGATAATACCCTTAATGGTGGATAACCATGTTGTTACGCTACTGAATCTATTTGATCGATCTCATGTAGAATTTATTCATCTTTGGTCCTTTGGTGTCATGGTGAAGAAGGATGATTTTGTACAATAAAATCATGAGCAAGAATCGCATATCATCTCATTGGATTGCGACATGATAGAAATCGAATTTGAACTGCAATTATTGTACCTAGATAATTCAGATGCAAAAACAATTGATTGCTCGATATCTTAGATTTTTTTGATAATTAAAATGATTTAATTTCAAAATTTTAAGAAATATTATTATATAGTTTTATGCCAGTAAAAAATGATCGATAAAACTACAAGCACAAATAAATCCAATTGTATTGTTCCGAAATGGAATGAAGATGATGTCTAGATCGGGTATTCTAGCTTGGTTCCCTAATTAGTGCCTTGCAATGCAAGGAAATGCTCCCTCCTAGCATAACTCAAGCATCAATACAGATCTGGAAGGATTGATAATAAGAATATGATTCAAATTGATAAATCAGAATTTAAACGGGATACAGAGGATCATATGATGACATCTGCGGTCTCTCATCAAGGTGGAGGGTACCGTCACCATGAATTATGTTGCAAAAACGGCCTTTGCGAAGTCATAGCTCCAATATACAAGCACACATGGAAGATGCTCTCTTTTTTTTAAAAGAGACATGTTGTATGCATAGTGACCCCAATGTTGTTCTCCATATAATTGCGATAGTGTTGGATTACGCATAGCGAGTTCTATTCCCATTGATGATTGGGTCAATTGTCAATGGGTCAACATCACCTTGGAAGTTGTGGGCTCGTGTGTCAAAGACCACATTGGGACTGCAAGTTGGACTTGTAAGATGGAAATAGTTCTTGCCATGGAAGGACATATCGATATCAGTATCGATATCGGTACCATGTCGATACCGATATATCGACGCCATATCGCCGACATCGGACCGAATCTCACCTTTTTTGCCTGTCGATACTCGATATCGGACATATCGACGATATATCGGTGACCTGTCGATACAGATATATTTGCCGAATATATCGAGATACGGCCTTCCATGGTTCCTGCTTCCTTTACTGTAGTTGAATTTTCTCATATTATTAGGGTGTGATGAACGTAGGAGCGAGATCCCAGATCTCATTTGAAGTATCTTGATTTGCATACCTCATGCTTTGAAACTTGGGAAGGGTACAAACTTTCAAAGTAATAAAAATCTAGATAACTTTGATTTAAAATAATAATAATAACAATGTTAATCAAAGTAAATCTTTATGCAAATTATCTTATTTCGGATAACTTTCAATTAAACCCACTCAATGTATTTATACTCAAACATAACCAATATCATAGATATGATCCATGATTAATTTATTTTGGCAAAGATATGCATTATCAACATTTGCTCATAAAGGATATGGTTCACTGCATTATGCATAATGGTAGCTCTAAAGGAGATGATGTACTTAAAATATTTGAGTACCTAACTGAACCACAGTCTAAAGATTCGATATGGATGTGGATATGGTGGATGTCATCATTCTACTATTTAAACACAATTCCTTCATAAATCTTCCTAATTTCACATTGTATGAAAGGGATGAAGAAAGTATAAATGTTGAAATACTTTCATATTGAAGTCCTTTGAGGATACGTTCAATTAAAGAGATCCTTTATCTTAAGAAATAGTTGTTTAGGATTAGGGAAGTCATTTCTCTCTCTAATCCTGAGTCTGATATCACAATTTTTGGCTCTATATTGGGCTCTTGATATGCAAATGGAATAAAGCTCCGATCAGTCTATATGGAGGCACCATATGTAACAAATCACTCTGTGTTAAGGTCAACATAGGACTTCATTAACGATAGCAATTTATAAGGAGTGAAATCAATAGCCATCCAAAATGAGTAGAGTTCGAGACGAGAGTGATCAAAAATTATTGGAAAAGACGGGAAGTCTAGAGATCGGTTCACAGAGTCTGAACTGAGTTCTCGGGAATCGCCCTGAATTATTGGAGGTGACGAGCATATGGAATCGATGTTGGTGTCGGCGGGGTCCTGACTAAGCCATATGTGTCGCCATATCGAAGGTCAAGAGGAGATTGGGAATGGAAGAATGATATAGAGGTCAAACAAGAAATAAAGGGAGTGTAAAATAGTAGCATGCTCTAAATGAGTAAGGAGTCAAGTAAGGAATCAAAATAAAGTACAAAAAGGCACACAATGTGCAGCACTGATCTTTGAACCTTAATCTAATTCAAACAAACACAAAACAAGGATAGGTTTACCCACAAAACACATTTGAAGCCATAAGAGTTCAACTATTTTTATCTTTAAGATTTTATTTTTATTTCCAAGAAATATTATAATAAGTCCTTAAGTATACTAACCCTATAAGAGCTTGTGCACTGCCAAGCAAGCACCCTGTACTTCTTCCAACTTCGTAACCTATGATCTCTGCACTAATAGGTCCTTGATCTCATGCATGGGTGGCTACTCAAGCAAAGAAATAGAGAGAGGAGCCAATAGGCAAAACTAATACTTCGGATATCACTTATAACGGAATCACCGTGAGCGTGCAAGGATCTACTCGGATGCAAACCGATGAGACAGACACACCCATGAGGGTGTGGCGTAAGCTCAGTACTTCAGACCAAGTTGGATGCTCTACACAAGGCAGAAAACCATGCTCGACAAGGCCCAACTCAGTCAAGTACGATAGAAGCGCCAATACTTTACCAACCCAGGTGATAATCAAGGCGCCACAAATCGAGATTTAGGATCCTATCCTTAATGGGTCATGCCTCGTTTGGTGTGGAGTATACCTGAAAACAATATGAGCTTTATGAACCCCAAACAACGAATAGTTCGTTACGAATTTTAATTGAGTTCAAGTTTATTTAGTGGACCCTTTTTTAAAATTTTTGGATTTTTAATTTTTTGAGTGTTTTTTAGAGCAAGCTGCGTAACAATTTTTTTGTATTTTTCCTTTATGTCCTAAGTGATATAACATAGGCGAGAGAGTATAGAAACACTATGCAAGTCGTCACTAAGATTGAAATCTTACCTTAGTCACTAATGATGGATGCAAAGTTAGAATTACGTATAGTACTTCCCATATCTTTCCATGCGGGTGCAAGGCGGAATTGAAATATTTACACTATATGGTGATATGCAAAAGCGAGAAAATACCTAAATAGTAGTTGTTATTATCGAGAAGAACTAGATGCTAATCAATCGAAAATGGATCATGTATGTCCGATTTTGGAGACCTCTCGGTGCCCACCACAACGGGTCCTGAAAGTGTTGTATGAGGTCTCTCACGGCTCGTGGTTCAAAGTTCAAGTAATAAGCAATTAATTGTTAACTAATTCCAAGCGAAGTATACTATAGGTGCATGTAATGTTGTTAGGCCTTTGGACATAGTTATCGAGACAAACAACCTACTATCTAAGGGCTCACTCACAAAAAACAAATATAAACAAAGGAGGAAAGCTCAAATCACGAGAAACAAATAAAACCAAGGCGATAAAACACGAAAATCCGGTACGAGGCCCCAGGTAAATAGACACCCGGACACTGGACCTCATGTGGTGGAGAGAGTAGTGTCCAAGTTAATTACAAATTATTTTGTAAAAATAAAATCTCTCTCACAAAAAATAGGAAATGCTAGGCTAAGTCTACTCCTTTCCCCCTTCCTTGTTCTTCTCTCCTGCTCTCTCCTGGTCGGCTCACAAAGAGAAGGCTGACCTATGCTCGCCTCGGGTGTGCCCACCTCCTAAGAGATAGCATTCGTCAAACGGTCCATCACAAGAAAGATTAAAAAGAAAAATGGATTAGAACAATCAAATAATTATCAAAGAATAAATATCATAGAAATACATGTAAATAATGAACAACTATATATATAACAAAAATGTGCTACAATCTATTGCTCCCCGGCAACGGTGCTATTTGTTAGAGCATCAGAAACGAAGGAGAAGGAGCCGTACACTCCACACAAGGTAGGAGAGAAGTCGCAGAGCTGACCCCTCACAATGCCTTAGGTGACCTGAACAAATCAACCTAGACAGTTGATGAACCTCGTATTCATCATGCTAAAATTGGTCAATTAGGCTCTGTTCCCCAAAATTCACATTCATTTAATCATTAATAAAGCATTAGTAGCATACATACATGTGTAAATAATATTTGCATTTCATGATGCATAATTGCATTGAAAATATCAAGTGTAAACTAGCCCAAAAGGCCGCTAATTTCTCGTATTTTTAATTAATTCATCCTAACTCCGATTGACCCCAAATCACCTCCTTTGTGTAGATATTACTAACAAGAATAAATAAAAAATACAAAAAAAATACTAACTCAAATACGTGTCAAATAATCCCAAAGACTGATTTCACATCTAACAGACTAAAATGGTCATATCTCCCTCATACAGTGTCCGATTTTGATCTACTCACTTTTAAAGTAATCCATTTTCAAATACCTTCAAAACAAGACCAATTTTGTAAAATTCAGAACTCATATGTGAAAGTTGGGTTTTGGGCCTCTTTTGCGCATTTTAACTTTTTGTTAATTTTGACCGAAGTTTTTATGTATGTAATTAACCCTTTTAATCTTATTTCTTCACCATTTATGTTATTTGATGAAAGTTTTAAGTGGCACAAAATTCCAAATCCATATTAAAACTGAAATCAAAGAAACTGACTGAGTCCAAGTGTCTGTTGTGAGTCTGTAAAAAAATGTGTATTTCAACTTCTATTTTATTTTCCTATTTCTTATTTATTAAAATCCAAAAAATAAGATTAGTGTGTAAATACTTTTCTTGTATTTTATCATATTTTTTCTAGAGTTTTTATCCTCTGTAAAACCACTAAAAAATTACAAGACCTCAAAATCAGGTTTTCTATACACATGGAGAACCACCAAAAATACCACTTCACACAGATGACTTCTTTTGTTCACAGATCCTTCATAAAAGTTGTAGATCTCATCTATACAAACAACTTTTGTGAAGGAAATTTTTCGATCCGGTGTCTTATTCTATTTCTTTTCTAATTTTCTTCATCTTTTATTTTTTGAAATTTTTTAATGACACATGGCAGCCCTTGGGCGTGCCACGTGCCACCCCTGCCTATTCTCTCTCCAGCATCCCAGATCACATGTCGTGCATTGACCTCTCCTCCTCTCTGATCACGTGCAAGGTACGTGACCCGCACTCCCTCTCCTTCCTCCTTCAACACCGTTTCCTCCTCCCCTCTCGAAATCGCCGCTTCACCACTTCCGCCTTGCCTCCGCTCATTACGAGCACACCGCGCGAGTAACAGCCGCCGCCTTAACATCACCACCCCTCATCATTACCATATTGCCTCCTATAAAGACCAAGCCCTCATCGACCACTGAGGTATCCGCCATTTCATGAAGAACCTCGACGTCCTTAGTGACAGCATGGCTTGGGCGACCTCCGGCAATATCCAGCCGCCTTCCCGTGTGCTGCTTCGAGCTTCCAAGCTCACTTCCACTCCGGCAGCATCTACTTGTCATTGAGCTCCATCCCAGGTACTCCCCTTCCTCCTTTTCCTCCGATCCCGCACCACACTTCCACTCCAGCCTCACACAGGCTGGAACCCTGCCTTCAACCTCGCACTCCGCGCTTCGCTGAGTGTAGGACTCGTCGCCCTCCATTTTTCCTTACTAACCCTTGTAGGAACTCCGCCGCGGTAGCCCTCTGCCCCTAGCGCGGCTCCCACCGCCTTCACTTTGGCCGTTCACCCTTGCCATGGTCGGTCCGACCGACGTCCACTCTGCCCCTCAACAATTGTCGCTCCGCGGAGCTGTGCTCCGCCCTCCACTGTAGAGACGACTATCACCACCCGCTACAGCCGAGCCCCCGCTCCGACCGAGCCTCCGCCATCGCCACGTACAGTCACTGTCGGATCGGCAATTGGCCCTTGATCCGACGGCCCAAAGGCCACCCGCGTCTCCGACTCCAGCCGCCGTTGGATCGGGCGCTGGCCCTTGATCCAACGGCCCTGATCAGGCCACAACAGCCTACCCAAGCCTCGGCCCCAGCATCTAGGCTCAGGTCATTTGAAGCATCAGAGGTCCGCCACATAGGCTCGGGCATCCGAGCTTGAGCCCCGCCACCCAAGCCTTAGGTCCGGCTCCGAGCCATAGGCTCGCCGCCCAAGCCTCTGCTTTGCCACACGTGCCTCCGCCTCGGGGTTCCCGAATCTCCATCAGCTGCCACCTAGGCTTGGGACCCCCATCGCATGTGCGATGGGGCAAATTGCACTGAAGCCCCTACAGTTTCCTGAAATAATAAATATACCCCTGCCTAGGGTAAATTACAGAAGTCCCTCTCGGCTTTGCAAAATTACATATAAGCCCCTCTAGGGACCTGTTTGAAGGAAAAACTTTATTTTAATTACATGTTAGTTCCTGAAATTTCATTTCATCATATCTTTTTCATCCGACTCTGATTTAAGCATATAATATGTCATTTTGAAGCTATTTTCATTATCTATCATTTAGCATAGCTTGTGGACAGATCTGAGGTTCTTTTTTGATAATTATTATTTGAGGATCTCTGTTGATAAATGCAGGCTAATTTTAATATATCTGCACTACATTTTTATTGAGAAATTAATGATCTCTTTTGTAGGAGCACGACTGAGGACTTTACATTAAATAATTCCCTTTGAACTATTGGTTATAATATTTGAGGGACTAAATCAGATTAATTTCATGGATAGATACTCTGCTTAAATATTCTCATTGAACTATTAGAAGTAGGATCAATCTATCAGTTCCGATGCTTGCAGCATGAATTAATGTGAATTCTCTTGAACTATATCTTTTGATCTTTGATGAATTTCAAGTATATTGATTAACATATTTTGGAGCAAAAATCTTAATCTCATATCATGTGTTGAACTGTTGTCTCTGTATTTTTGCATCTAATTGCATTTCATTGCATTGTATATTATTCAAACACAGAAAATAATCAACCATTAATTAATTATTTTATTTAATTCAAAATGACACAATTAAGAACCAATGTTCCCTGTGTTTGACCTTGATAGACTTACCAAGTAAAAATACTCCACAACATTCAAAGATTGTGGTGTTTTGATCAACCGATTTTCGCCTCCTATACTATAATTACTGATTATTAAAGCGGTGGATTGCGCGTTCATCAAATGGCCTCGTTGCTAGGGATTACAAGCGTCTGAATGCCGCAACAAAGAAGGATCACTTTTCTGCTGCCTTTTATTGATCAAATCCTGGAGAGATTGGCAGGGAGAGAATACTTATGTTTCTTAGACGGGTACTCAGTCTACAATCAGGTAGCCATCGCCCCCGAGGACCAGGAAAAGACTACTTTTACAGGTCCTTTTGGCATATATGCATTCAAGCGCATGCCTTTTGGGCTTTGCAACGCCTTTGGCATTTCAGTGATGCATGATTGCAATTTTTGCCGACATGGTTAGGGATTTCCCGGAGGTCTTCATGGATGACTTCTCGGTCCATGGTGATTCATTCGATGATTGTCTAGCACACCTAGATCGAGTCCTCCAAAAGTGTAGGGAAGTGAATCGGGTGCTCTCTTGGGAGAAAAGCCATTTCATGGTAAAAGAGGGCATTGTATTGGGGCATGTCATCTCCAAGAAGGGAATGGAGGTTGACCCTGCCAAAGTTGATGTGATCAAGAAGCTCGAGCCACCTACAAATGTGAAACAAGTACGGTCTTTTCTAGGGCATGTCGGATTTTACAAGAGATTTATCAAGGATTTTTCAAAAATTGCCCGATCGCTAACTGACCTCCTATGGAAAGACACCGAGTTCCTAGTAGATCATAGGTGTCTTGAAGACTTCGAACTGCTCAAAAGGAGGATCATTGAGACTCTCATCCTATAATCTCCCGACTGATCTCTTCCCTTCGAGATCATGACAGACGCATCTGATTTCGCAGTAGGAGCAGTGTTAGGACAACGAAAAGATGGAATCACGTATGCTATTCACTACGCAAGCAAAGTTTCATACCCTAATCAGAAAAATTACATTGCGATCGAAAAGGAGATGATTGATGTAGTTTTTGCCTTGGAAAAATTTTGATCTATACTTCTTGGATCGAAGGTGATAGTTTACACAGACCATTCTGCCATTTGATACTTAATGGCCAAAAAAGACGCAAAAGCACGACTCCTTAGGTGGATACTATTGCTTTAGGAATTTGATTAGGAGATTAAAGACAAACCTGCATTAAGAATGTCGTGGATGATTATTTATCACGGATCGAACATAACAGAATCCCTAAATCTGAATCCATCCGTAAAACCTTCCCAGACGAGTCAATTTCTGCTATTGACTCACTACCTTGGTATGGTGATACGGTGAATTATCTTGTCTCCAAGAAAGTTCCTTAGGGATGGCCTAGGAATAAAATCGATCGACTCATATCTGAAGCGAGACACTACCATTGGGAGGATCCGTTCCTTTTCTTTGAAGGACCGGATTGCATACGGAGAAGATGTATTCCTCAAGATGAATACCAAAGTATCTTCAATCTCTGCCACACCCTGGAGGCAGGAGGACATCATTCTGGGAAGAGGATCGCTGAGAAGATACTGCAATGTGGATTTTGCTGGCCGACCTGGTTTAAAGATGCTTACAATTTTGTCAGGTCGTGCCCTGTATGTCAGAGAATGGGAGGGACCATTGGTTCCAAAGATGTCATGCCTATGCAACCAGTAATCATCTGTGATGTCTTTGATGCATGGGGCATTGACTTTATGGGCCCATTCCCTAATAGTTAAGGATTTGAATATATTCTTCTCGCGATAGATTATTTGTCTAGGTGGGTTGAGGCTATCCCTACTCGAGCAGCATATAGCAAAACTGTTTGCAGATTTTTGAAAGATAATATTATTTCGAGGTTTGGAATTCCAAAAATATTAGTATCTGATGGGGATAGCCACTTTGTCAACCGGGAGGTGAAGAAGTTGACTAAGGAATACGGCATTGAGCATCGTATTGCTAGTCCTTACCACCCACAATCCAATGGCATGACTGAGGTGTCAAACATGGAGGTCAAAGGAACTTTACAGAAGCTCGTCCGCCTTGACAGGAAGAACTGGTCCCAACTCCTGGACTAGGTTCTATGGGCTTATCGGACGTCTTCTAAGACCCCATTGGGCACCTCCCCGTTTCGAATGGTATATGGAAAGCCATGCCATTTGTCCGCAGAACTCGTGCATAAATCAGAATGGGCAATCAAAAAGATTAATTGGAACTGTCACTAAGGGAAGAAGAACCGATAAATGAATATGAATGAGCTATCCGAAATCTGAAATCATGCTTATGAAAATAGCACCATTTACAAGGACAAAGTGAAGAGATGGCATGACAAGAACATTCAAACAAAGATCTTTGTCCCAAGGCAGAAAGTATGGTTATTTAATGCAAAATTGAAAATTTTCCAAGGTAAATTGAAATCAAAATGGACAGGACCCTTCATTGTAAGAGAGGTACACAATAATGGTAGTGTTGAGATCTCATGGATCATAGATAACACGCAAACATCTATAGTCAACGGTCAGCTACTTAAACACTTTGTCGAATCCAACGAGCATTTAGTACAAGTTTAATAGACCTCCTTCACTCAGGGAATAGCTTTTGACGAAAGATTTGAACTACCCAGATAGAATACCTTTCCGAATCCAATACTCTTATGTATATCCATCAACCCGCTCTCGGTCCTTAGTTTAAAGGGACCGACTTCATTGTGTATACATCACTTCTATTCTTTCCATTCACCCTCGACTGCCTCATTTCATCCTTTTCTTCCATGATTAATCCCTCAAAAGTCTAAGTATAGGAGGGCATGTCGACTTCTATTTTTCTTGTCTCAACTATACTGAGTACGAGCTATGTCTACATTTCACTTTGTACCATGAGGACATAGCACACGCTAAGTATAGGGGGTTGTGTTTGTATATATTCTACCTACTTTATCCATAGCTCATACTTTAATTATTTTTATCTAACATCAAGGATGGGTACAAGTAGTGTTTATTATGTGTATAATACCTATTTTTCAAAAAAAACAAAACAAAAACAAAAAAAGAAAAAAAGAGAAAAAAATCACTCATGGTCTTGCATTCCATCAAGCATTTCATGCATCCCTTGGTTGATATATTCCTAACACATTCACTATCACTCAAGGCTTGATGATTTTTTAGGCCACTTGATTTCTGAGATCTTGAGATTCGGAGTTAGCCAGCCTTAGTCATTAGGGCTTTGAACTTAATTATCCACACTTCCCTAGTTTGAAAGATTGAGTGCCATATTGCACTCTTCATCTCTACCTTCAAAAAGAATATGATTAGCACAACCACTTTCACAACTGCATGATTGATGAGGTGAGTTGAGTTATCACTTGAGGAGCTGGGACTAGATATTTGAGTTTAGACCTGATTTAATGATATTCAAGGAAGGGATAAAGTTAATGAAGGCTTTAGAAAACCTAAGCGCCAGCAAAATCCTAGCCATTATGTGAACAAGTTCATATGCTATCTTTTTGATATTGATCTAAGTGCCAGGGTGTGTTGAAACTTAATGGAAATTGTTGATCAGTATGCGCCAACTTTTGGTAAAAGCAGTGGAGCTAGCCAACAAAAGAAAAAAAAGAAATGTCAAAGAAAAGCTCTGTCATCCAAAGTCAGATTCCAAATGAGCTTCCACCAATAGCGAGCGCTCCCAAACATTTTCAAAGAGTCCACTTGGACCAATCGTTAATTAGGACTAAGGAGTCGGGCTGACACCAAAAAAGGGCTTCGCATCGTAAGCGATACAAGTCTGGGTGTCGAAGGTATCTTAGATACTCAAAAGAGACACGTCCCGGTGTACTCCCAGAAAAACAAGTGCAGACGACTCCAAATTCTCTTGATTGACACATTGATCAACAAAATAAAAATATAATTTTGTTGAGTAATAAGGCACTTGAGAGGCACCTTGTTCCAATGTGAGGGAGAGAAAATTAGACACAATCCTATGCCCTCCATCATCTGGACGTCCATCTACACTTTGAAGACTGACAAACTAATGAGACGGTTGACTGAAGCAAGAATAGACTTATTCCCTAAGGGAAGGATTAGGTCTGAAGGAGAGTCTCTATGATTGGAACTTTGGTGATGTCTCGACTTGACTCTCATGAATGCAGTACACTAAAAATCATATCCTTATACTACATGTACAAACAGAGTATCTAAAAATTAGAAAAATTGGATTCCTTCGGATTAAATCATGGTTGAGCCCAGAGTTTTTGGATCACTCAAATTAAGGGTCTTCTATGAATTGAGCTTTGAAAATTCACATGCAGAGTCAGGGATGTATTCAACTAAGTCATTCATTCATTGATGCTCAGGGACGAGCATGGCTTAAGTATAGGGGTATGATGAATCTCGTATTCATCATACTAAAATTGGTCAATTAGGCTATGTCCCCCAAAATTCACATACACTTAATCATTAATAAAGCATCAGTAGCATACATACATGTGTAAATAATATTTGCATATCATCATGCATAATTGCATTGAAAATTCCAAGTGTAAACTAGCCCAAAAAGCCGCTAACTTCTCATATTTTTAATTAATTAATTCTAACTCCGATTGACCCCAAATTACCTCCTTTGTGTAGATATTACTAACAAGAATAAAAAAATACAAAAAAATTACTGACTCAAATAGGTGTCAAATAATCCCAAAAGTTTGATTTCACATCTGACGGACTAAAACGATCATATCTCCCTCATAATGTTCGATTTTGATCTACTCACTTTTAAAGTAATCCATTTTCAAATACCTTCAAAATAAGACCAATTTCGTAAAATTCGGAACTCATATGTGAAAGTTGGGTTTTGGGCCTCTTTTGCACATTTTAACTTTTTGCTAATTTTGACTGAAGTTTTTATGTGCATAATTAACCCTTTTAATCTTATTTCTTCACCATTTATGTTCTTTGATGAAAGTTTTAAGCGACATAAAATTCCAAATCTAGATTAAAACTGAAATCAAAGAAACTGACTGAGTCCAAGTGTCTGTTGTAAGTCTGTACAAAAATTGTGCGTTTCATACTTCTATTTTATTTTCCTATTTTCTTATTTATTTAAAATCCAAAAAATCATATTAGTGTGTAAATACTTTTCTTGTATTTTATCGTATTTTTTTCTAGAATTTTTATCCTCTGTAAAACTACCAAAAAATTACAAGACCCCAAAAATCTGGTTTTCTATACACATGGAGAACCACCAAAAATACCAATTCACAAAGATGACCTCTTTTGCTCGCAGGTCCCTCATAAAAGTTGTGTATCTCGTTGAGACGAAAAATTTTCATGAAGGAAATTTTTCGATCCCAGGTCTCTTCTATTTATTTTCTAATTTTCTTCATCTTTTATTTTTTTGAATTTTTTTAGTGACATATGGCAGCCCTTGGGCATGCCACGTGCCACCCCCACCTATTCTCTCTCCAGCACCCTAGAACACATGCCTAGCATGTGACCTCTCCTCCTATCTGGTCACGTGCAAGGCTCATGACCCGCACTCCCTCTCCTTCCTCCTCCAACAATGTTTCCTCCTCCCCTCTCGAAACCGCCGCTCCACCACTTCTGCCTCCGACCGTTACGAGCACGCGCGCGAGTAACAGCCGCCGCCTCAACGTCACCACAGCTCACCGTTACCATCTTGCCTCCTATAAAGACCAATCCCTCGCCGACCACTGAGGTATCCGTTATTTCAGGAAGAACCTCGACGTCCTTGGTGACAACAAGGCTTGGGCGACCTCCGGCGAGATCCAGCCGCCTTCATGCGTGATTTTTTGAGCTTCCAAGCTCACTTCCACTCCGGCAGCATCTACTTGCTGTTGAGCTCCATCCCAGGTATCCCCCCCTTCCTCCTTTTCCTTCGGTCCCGCGCCACACTTCCACTCCAGCCTCGTACATGCTTGAACTCCTCCCTCAGCCTCGCCCTCCGCATTTCGCCGAGTATGGGCCTCACCGCCCTCCATTTTTCCTTGCTAACCCTTGCAGGAACTCCGTCGCGGAAGCCCTCCGCCCCTAGCGCAGCTCCCACTGCCTCCACTTCGGTCGTTCGCCCCCACCTTGGCCAGTCTGGCCGACGTCCACTCCGCCCCTCGACAATCGCCGCTCCATGGAGAGGTGCTCCGATCTCCACCGCAGAGACGACCACCGCCACCCGCTACGCCCGAGCCCCCGCTCCGGTCGAGCCCCCGCCATCACCATGTACATTCATCGTTGGATCGACAACTGGCCCTTGATCTGACGGCCCAAAGGCTGCCCGCGTCTCCAACTACAGCCGTCGTTGGATCGGGCGATGGCCCTTGATCCAACGACCCTGATCAGGGCACGACAACCTACCCGAGCCTCGAGGCTCTGGTCATCCTAAGCATCAGAGGTCCGCCACGTAGGCTCGGGCGTCCGAGCCTGAGCACCGCCACCCCAGCCTTAGGTCCGGCTCCGAGCCATAGGCTCGCCACTCGAGCCTCCGCTTTGCCACACGTGCCTCTGCCTCGGGGCTCCCGAACCTCCATCAACTGCCACTTAGGCTCGGGACCCCCGAGCCTTCACTTCGCCTACCGAGCTTCCAGGCGCACGTGCAACGCACATGTATTGGAACAAATTGCACTGAAGCCCTTGCAGTTTCTTGAAATTACAAATATACCCCCTCTTGGGTTAAATTACAGAAGACCCCCCACCCCCCTACTTTGCAAAATTACAGATAAGCCCCTTCAAGGACCTGTTTGAAGGAAAAACTTTGTTTTAATTACATTTTAGTCCCTGAAATTTCATTTCATCATATCTTTTTCATCCGAACTCCGATTTAAGCATATAATATGTCATTTTGAAGCTATTTTCATGCTCTATCATTTAGCATACTTGTGGACAGATATGATGTTCTTTATTGATAATTATTATTTGAGGATCTCTGTTGACAAATACAAGCTAATTTTGACATATCTGCACTACATTTTTTATTGAGAAATTAATGATCTCTTTTGCAGGAGTGCGGCTGAGGACTTTACATTGAATAATTCCCTTTGAATTATTGGTTATTATATTTGAAGGATTAAATCACATTAATTTCGAGGATAGATACCCTGCGTAAATATTCTCATTTAGGATCAATCTATCATGTGCTGAACTGTTGTCTTTGTATTTTTACATCTAATTGCATTTCATTGCATTGTATATTATCCCAACACAGAAACTAATCAAACATTAATTAATTAATTAAATTTAAAACGATGCAACTAAGAATCACCATTTCCTATGTTCGACTTTTGTAGACTTGCCAAGTAAAAATACTCCACAATATTCAAAGATTGTGGTATTTTGATCGACTGATTTTCACCTCCTATACTACAACTATCGATTATTAAAGAGGTGGATTTCACGTTCATCAATAGTATAAATCAATCAATGAAGAAGCAGGTGTGAATCTATATTTATTATAAAACCCTACAAAAATGATCGTATAGTGACAAATAAAGTAGGGTGTCAAACACAATGAACACACGATGTAGCACTCAATATTATCTATAAATAAATAATGAATAAATAATGTCGAGATATATATAGTTATGCGCAATATTAACCAAAGGATGTGGGTTCTTAGTTTTATATTATTTATCTTTTGGGTTTTTATTTTTTTAATATTTTTTTATATTTTATTTTTGATTTTATATGTTAATATGTAAGATAGCTATATTTATGTAGGTATATGTAAAATAAAAGGTAATATATGGATAATATATATTGAACACATAGAATCCTAAAAATATCTACAGGTCTAGTTTTATTTTATTATGTTTTTTTAGGTTTTAAAATTAAATTAAGGTATTTATAAACTTTATAATAATGTAATAATTATATTGGTATATATACACTATATAAGGTGTTATGTATATAAAAATATGGAAAATGACCAAAATATAAAAAATAAAGTATTTTTAGGTTTTTAATATTTTCTAATATTTTTTGTGATTTTTCAGCATATTTTGCACGTTTTTAGATATTTTTAAAGTTCTAAATACACAAAATTAGGGAACTTTTAATTAGGACAAATAGTTTTGAGATTTAAAAACACTTAATAAGTCATAAAATTCTCAAATTTTTTATATATACTAATATATAAGTAAAAATATAGAGCATGAATAAGTATTTTGGATTTTTCAGTAGTTTCTGTAATTTTTATAGTATTTTTAGCCTTTTAATTTTTAAGCATTTTCCTTTATATTTTTTTGGGATTTCTATCTGGAGGTATTACAAACTATAATAAGCATACATTATTTTTTTGGGAATTTATGTACACGATTTTATAACTTTTTTTGGATTTTTTAAGATAAACATGGACTAGCCATGGACTTTTTTATTTTTAGAAAATAGGAACATGGCATAAAATGCAAATGTAAATATACAACATGAACAAGCATGCATCCATGTACCTACTCCTATTTTTTGTGATTTTTAGGGTACGAAACTATTTTTTAATAATTAGGAAATAACATACAAAAATATTTAACCTAGCAGGCTATAGTTGCAAATAAAACTGAAGGCAAGGAGCAAAGTGCAATTTATCCCAAAGTTTAACGCTTTTCCACAAACTTAATATATTAAAAGATAATTAAAACAAACCACGAGGGTGTTCTTGCAATGTTTACAGCGTAAAACGTCCGTACACACGTGAACAGCAATGGCTAAACTACAATATTAAATAAGTTCAAGGGGGCCTATGTAGTTTACCCATGACTTTTTGAACTACATAAAATATTTACAGGATGTTTTAGAAAATATAAAAAGACGGAGGGGGAGTATGCAATTTATCCACTTTAACACCTTAGGATCCAACCGTCCACGGGGTGCCACGTGTCAAATCATGCAGTCTCCTTCGTGTACCCCTTCGCAGATATTCAACAGTTCAGATTAAAACTGGACCGCAGTTCTTGATCAAACGATGTTGAGAGGCATTGCAAGAACAATAAAGAACACGCCGCCAACGAACTTCGATCCCTCGTTCCTTTGTGCTCCGACGGTCAATCTCTCCTCCCATAGGCCCATCAGGTAGCTGGGCTTCCTCAGTGTACAACGATGGGATCCAAGGAAGGCGAGGGGGCTCGCGGTGCTCCGGCGAAGTCGAAGCGAGCTGCTCTAGGTGGTTTTTAGACTCTCAGACGTGTCCTTAAACCTGCAAGTTAGCACCAAAATGTTCCTAGGTGCGAGTTCTGTCTCCTCCATTCATGAATTGATCGAAACAACGTGGGGGATGGAATGAAGGGGGAGCTCCGACGATGGGCGGAGGAGGGAGCTCTGAATCCCATATCCACAATGGATCTAGGTTGGATGAAGTGGGGATTTGGTGGAGAGGGAGAATAGGAGTGATATGGTGCAAAGATCGGGGCGAGCCAATGGTTAGATGCTTTTGATTTTGACCTGGAGCCTTAGCCCCATGAATTGAGGATTTATGAAATCAACGCGTTCCGCTTGATTGAACTTAAAATTTATGATACATAATAAAAACTACACTACCAAAATACTTAGGGATGTAGATAAAATGGATCAACTGAGTTAGAGGCTCAAGAGCAGAACCATGCGTCGGAGGTCCGCCGCAGGTGGTTGGATACACCTATGGGCCGTCCTCCTCGCTGCAAACCCACACCTAAAGTTCCCTGTCACCAAGGTGGAGGTGCATGAAGGGGTTTGGGGGGCTAAAGTCAGCCAAAGAACGATCAAAAATCAAAAGGAGATTTGGGGGGATGTATTTATAAGCGAGTTTTGGGGATTCTTTGATGGTCGATTACATGAAGACGAGTGGTGGTAGGTGGAGATTCGAGGATGGGCGATGAGCGTGAGTCTAGGACAGAGAGGCTACGTCGTAGTGGAGGTCTCGAGGAAAGAGGAGGAAGATGGAGGTGTAGAGAAAATGGAGAAATGGGTGTGCTCGTGACTTCTAATAGAATTCAAAGGTGATGAGGTATAGCTGACCGTGGTCAACAAATGGGGAAGATGAAATTCTAAGGCAAAATGCCTTAGAAAATGAATAATACATAATAATTGATTTTATTATTTTTAGATTATAAAACGACAAAATATTTTAAATTTTCCGTAGTAATTCATACATATTTTATTTATTTATTAGAGGTTATTAATTACACATTTATTTTTAGGGTTTTATTTATAGGTATATTTACCCAAGTTTTAATTATTTTTTTATTTTGTAATTTTGATTTTATTGTTTTATTTTGTTATTTTATATATTTAAAACTTATTTTTATATACCTAAATCCATTTTTATTATATTATTATGACATAACCTATATACTTAATTAAATATAAGTGTATATTGTATAGGTATAAGTATTGTATATTCATTTATGTACTTTTGTATTTTATTTTATTTTAATATTTTATTTATGGTTTTATTTTAGTTTTAATGTATACATATATAAATAATATTTACAAAATTATAAAAATATAAAATTATAAAAATAATAAAGAATAAATAAAATGAATATTTTATTGGGGTATATTGTACAATAGGGATCTAAAACTTAACTTTCACACCTTTGACTCTAAAAATATGAAACTACCATCATTAAATAGATTTTTAAAAGTAATATACAATTAAAGGTGATTTTGATACATTTTAAATTTTTATTTGGGAGATATAAGTCTGTGAAGTTTGGGTTTTAGGATTTTATTCTGTGTACAAAATGTACATTGTATGTTATTTTTATATGAAATAAATTTTGTATTTATCTATACATTTTAACTACAATTTTCATGTACAAAGTCTCCTTATTTGTGATGTAAATAATAAAGAATAAAATAGGTCTGGAAGAGTAATTATTGGTCTATTTTGTTGAGTGATTCGTTTGTGTTTTCTGTACAATTAGCCGCTCTATTCCCTCCTACTTTATTCCTTGTCGACTAAGTCATCATAGTGACTGAGTCTCGCGGGCTAAGGTCACTTCAGTGTCCTTAACACCTCACTCTTTTTCTTTTCTTTCATTTATTCTTTTATTTTAGCAATAAATACAATAAATGTATAATATTTTATACAGTATTTATACAAATTAATGAGTATTTATTTTGGTAAATTAATGATATATTTATGCATTTAGCTAGGGATTAAAGGTGAAAATGAAAGAATAATGGTGATGAAATGAAGATTCATCACTACCGCTATTTCCGTTTGTTGGTCATATTTCTACTACTACTGAGGGATCATATGCCTTTGCATGGAATCTTCATCTTGGTCATTTATTTCTACCAAAGGGAAGCTTAAAAACTTGGAAAACACCATAGGTCTTCTTTTCCAAGTCATCTTAGTCGTGTGTCTAAGTCAATCTTTGAATTTTTGCATTTTGGTGTTTGGGATCCTAGGTGTGCTCCGAATCACTCCAAAGCATAGGTTTTTTGTCTTCTTGTTGTTGATGATTTTAACTGTGTCTCACGGGTCTTTCTTGTGAAATCTAAAACGATTATGAAGGACTTAACAGTTGAAATGAAAAATTCTTTTTATTTTCATGTGAAATGTGTTCATACATGCAATGCCATATATTTTTGCAGTATCTTCGTGGGATCTTTCTTCAAAGAGCATGTCATTTTTCACCTAACATATTATCCTTACAATTTGTAGCAAATGGGGGGTACCTGAGCATACCATCATAACAAATTGGATGAAGCCTGGGCTTTACATTTACAAAGTAGTGCACTGCCTACATTATGCAGGACAACATTCTTATTACCACCTATCTCTTTAATTGGTTGCCTTCAACCATATTGGAGGAAAAAACTCTATACTTTTTTCTCTTCCCTGGTAATAATCTTTTTTATAGTGAACCCAAGGTGTTAGGATGCACGTCCTTCGCTCATCATCATTATGTAGGTCATGATAAACATGCTCCAAGAGCTCCAAAGTGTGTTTTATGGGATATTCCAGAACCCAAAAGGGGTATACATGTTATAATCCTATTCATTGATGTATTTACGTGAGTGGATGTCACATTCCTTGAGTCCATTCCATATTTTTCCACTACAATCTCTCGTTTAATGACTCTTGAAGTAAAGGAAGTTGTTTATCTTCCTATGCCTCATGTATCTAGTGTTGATGTTCCACCACAACATCATTCCATATTGATGTGCTCTCGTCATGATATAAATCAAGAGAATGCACCCAATCCCCCAATTGTCACACCCTCACTCGCTTCCGAGGAGTGTGTTATTGAGAACACAAACAACTTGTTATTTGAGAATTTAGTGCCTACAAATGAGTACCATGCAGGAGAAGACATTCAAGCACAACTTCATATTGACCTCTGCTTGGTTTTCAGAAAGGGAAAGAAACATGCGCTGCATTCAGCTTCCAATTTTGTCTCTGTGAATCAATATCTTCAATGTGCAAGCAATTTATAGTAGGTTTTTTTAGTGATGTTCCTTCTACCTATTAGCAAGAAATATTGGTGCATGAATGGAAGGAAGCTATGTGAGAAGAAATGGGGACTCTACTATCTCGAGGTATGTGGTCCTTATTTGACCCTCCTAAGGATGCTACAGTTGTTGGTAGTCGATGGGTGTTTACCACCAAACACTTGCCTAATGGATCAATTGCACGATACATTGCCTGTCTAATAGCTGAAGGCTATAATGGTGTGATTTCATGGAGACTTTCTCTCCATTGGCATGTCTTCTAATTATGTGCATTTTGATTTCCATAGATTTCAACAAGTCTTGGACACTCTACCAACTTGATATCAAGAATGTGTTTCTATATTGTGACCTTCACGATGGGGTCTGTATGTAACAACCACCTAGGCTTGAGACCAATGGGGGTATCACAATGTATGCTGGTTTCATAAGGCCATTTGTGGTCTCAAAATAGAGCTCAAGAGCACGGTTTCAGAAATTGTCAGATATTGTTGCATGAATTGGCATGAGTCGATTTGAAGAAGATTGGAAAGGTAATCACTGTTATGATTGTGTATGTTGATGATATTATTCTTATATATGTTTATAAGATTATGCTTTTTGGATATGACACTCATGGTATATCAAATCTCAAGAGATTTATTGCTAAGCACTTTGTTACGAAAAAGGACTTCCATGAAGTTTGCTACTTAGGCATTGAGGTTAGTAGAAATGCTTGTGTGCCGCTTCCTTCACAAAGAATGTAGGTTACATATCTATCACAAAAGGACCAGAATGTTTGGTGCCGAACATGCATCTATCCTCATGGACCCCAATGCATGACTATAAGAAGATACATTTGTGTATATTGATGCTCAAATAATACATGTGTGTAGTGGAGAAGCTACTATATATGACACACTACTCGTCCTGATATTTCATTTGCTGTCAAATGGGGTGACTGGATTCATGGTTAAATCTTACCAAGTTCATTGAGATGCCATTGTGATGATCTTGAGATATTTAAAGTTCACACATGGAAAAAGACTTCTCTTCACATGTAGAAACTCTCTGAGATCTTATCCAATTCTGGTATCGACTATGATGGATGCCCTAGCGATAGAAAATCCACCATTGGTTTCTGTGCTTATATCTGTGGGGTTCTTTTTACATATAAAAGTAAGAAGAGAGTAGTTGTTGCTCACTCTAGTGTCGAGTATGAATATAGAGCAATAGCCCAAGCTACAATGGACTTAATGCATATTAGAACAGTCTTGAAAGATCTTCACTTACTTGACCCTAGTCCTATGGTCATGAGGTGTGATAAATCAACAACTCTGATTATCACAAACAATCCAACATTCCATGAATACACCAAACATGTGGAGATGGGTTGCCATTACTCTTGTGACATGATCCAAAATGATTTTATCAGAACCAAACCTGTTAGTCATGAAAGATTGACATATGATGTTTTTACGTAGGCATTAAGATGCCCTCCCTTCACCAAATGCATCTCCAATCTACGCATGATAGACATCTATGATCCAACTTGAGGGGGAGTATTAAAGCTTATTTTTGAATCCATTTGTTCCTCTTCTTTTCTCTTTATTCTACCCTAAGGGGCAACTTGTAATTGTTGCTTTTCCAATATAAAGAGGAGACCACTTTAATGAGATGATAGAAAATAGAAATCACTCTTTCCAAAAATCCACAATTACATAGTAAAATTATTGTGATAATGATGAAAAGATTGATTAGGATGAGTAGATATTATTTACCCTCTTCTAACATGTGGTTAAATTTTCCTTAATCCAAGTGTTAACCTCAAAAGGGATAAATCTTACTCAAAGATGCCAGGAAATAAAGTATTTAGGTTACTAATCATACAGTATAAAATGCTCCCATGATTGTATTGATATCCTTACAAGTATGGTCACTGGTTCTTCGGAAAGGGCAACTCCCCCTCCGCCAAAGGCCTCGTTTGCCCCAGATACCCATCAGCTTAAGCCAGAGTGGATAGAACCATTCTGGGGCCCCATCTCGGCACACACCGAGAAAGAAAGCAGGGTCAGTGTGCAACCAGAATGGCAAAACTGGCAGCTCATGGTGATCCTAGAGTGCTCTTACCCTCATTAGGAATTCAGTACAGGGGCCAGTCGCACTGGACGTTCTGTGGTTGGAAGGGTTTCGGGGAGAACCCAATTGGGTTGGAGAAGAGGAGTAGAGCTGCTGGGTGGTCCGGGAAGGTCTGTTCTTTGGGGAAGAAGAAGAAGAGCAGAAGTCTTGTTACCGAGGAAGAGTTCTTGAAGGATGAACATGCAATTTACGGGGATGATGATTATGATATGGATGATTTGAGTGACGAGTTCTCTTGCTTTAGAGGGTTGGTGTTGGATATTTCTTACAGGTTTGAGGTTCTCTCTTCTCATTATTCTTTTCTTCTTCTTTATCACCATCATCTTCATTTTCTCCTCCTTTTGTTATCTATTTGATGCTATTCATTACTGTCGTCCTTTCTTTTCTGTTCTTTTAGTGACGTGCTATATGAATGTTGTGGTAAGTTGCAATCCCCGTCGCTCATTGTTGTGAAAGGGACATTGTTGGCAAACCCCCTACCATGTACTTTGACCATTTCCTGCTTAATTGTGTTTTCTTATAAAGTTTTTTTCTGTGCAATTTGATGACCAGAGTCATTTTTGTTGTGATTTGCCTACTCTTTACAAACATCTTGTGTCACCTCCTGCTTTAGTATGTTTTCTTAGAAAAGTTTTATTCTTTATACTTTTACCATTCACCGGATATCCTTGTTATCCTGCTTTTAGTTCTTGCTGCTCCCGCTCTTAATGCCTTGTTGTATCTGTATCTTGAAATCATGATATATGTTGATTCCTGTCTGGTAAAATTGTTATGGCTGTTTAGAAGCGATTTACAAGGCTTTGATTTTCTTGTATTCACGCCTGAAAGCTTCTAGAGTTGGAATTCATGAACATAAGGATTGTACTCTGGATTAAATGTGAAAGCCTCTATGAATCTATGACACGAAATACTTTAAGGTATATGTTCACATGCACGGATCAGTATTATAGTTTGTTTGTCCATGATATGGGTTTGCTCACGTTATAAATTGGATGTTGGACTTGATAATGATTACTTCCGTACATCATAGTTTTCTATAATAATTAGTCTACCTCCACGTTTACATGGAATACATTAATACCTTTTTCCTTTTTCAGAAAACCACTTGAAAATAATATAAACGTCTTATGGAAAACTCCAGAAGGTCAGTTGAGCAAGGTTTAAAAAAGCGCGAGGCGGTCCGAGGCGTTTTTCCTAAAAATGAGGCGAGGCGTAAGCCTCGAGGCGGTCGAGGCGTAAGGCTCAATTTTTTGGAAAAAAATTAAAATTAGATCAAAATACATTGAAAAAAGTATATGATAATATTAAGTTTTCCCAAAAACACATTTAAGAATAGTTTAACACTAGTAAAAGATACAATACATAAGCGATGAAGGCATTGTAGTTCAAAAAAAGTAATACTAAGCTACTAATATATGGAATGTCAAGTTCCAACTCCAACTTTCAATAATTCTATATGAGTATTGAATTAAAGTCTATACTTAAAGTACAATAAAAATAATAATTTTTAGTGTTCGAAGTAAAAAAAACCAACATACCTTGAATTCCAACCATTTGTCTTGCTAGACGTTGTTGGAGAACCGTATGCATCCCCTCCTGCCATATGATACCCCAACAAGACGGGAGTCTCGCTGCCCGGTCAGCGAGCCTGTGGGGGGGTCTGGGGGGAGCAGGTGCGCTCCCCCCTGCGGGGGTGTGGGGACAGCGCCCCCGGCGAATTTTTTTTACTAACAATGTTATTTTTATTTTGCTATTCACAATAAAATGAAATAATTATTTTACTTCACGTGTTTATTTTCAAACTTTCTTCTTCATATATACGATAATTAATCTAACATTCACAACTTATATAACCAAATAACAACATCAAGTTGAAAACTTGCAACTAATATAAAATATTTATTACAATTCAAACTCAAATATGTGTGCAATAGAAATAGTATGTGTAGGTGTATGATAAATCGAACATGATGTATACAAGATCATGGAGCTTCACTTATTTCAAGCGATCAATTCTCTTTGAACGCCCCCCTCCCCCCGACCCTTCGGTTTTGAAAAAAGAAAGCCGAAATTTAAAAAAAAATACGATTTTTTGAGGCTTACGCCTCAGCCTCGCCTCGAGCGCCTCACGCCTCGAGCGCCTCAGGCGAGGCTGAGGCGTACGCCTCTTATGATGTACCTGAGGCGTGCGCCTCGGGGCGTTTTGGGCCCGCCTCGCCTCGAGGCGTACGCCTTTGCGCCTCGAGGCGGCGCCTTTTAAAACCATGGTTGAGAGTCATTTTATCTTATCCTATTTATGCATGTTGTTTTCTTTTTATCTCTACAGGGTTTTTCCTTTCTATATAAGAAAATCTTAGAACCAGATGAATAAACAACTCCATATTTTCTTTTCACATGGTATCACATGACGGTCCTAGACTAGACTTTTGTAACCCTAGCCATCCCCCACCTACCAACCTCATCCCCAAGTCCTCACGATGCTACGCATGGCCCCACCATCATTGAAGCCACCAACGGCTGCTGGGGACCACCAGTAGCACAACCGAGAACCCGTAGGGGTCCAGCCGATCCTGGTAAGAGCTACCGATAGCTGCTGGAGGCCACCAGCGGTGTCACATAGAGGTCCTAGGGCTCGTGTGGTCATGGTTTTAAAAAGCGTCGCCTCGAGGCGAGGCGGGCCAAAATCGCCCCGATGCGCATGCCTTGAGTCTTTTGGTGGGGCATACGCCTTGCCTTGGCGTGAGGCGTTCGAGGCGAGGCGGAGGCGTAAGCCTCGAACACGATGCTTTTTTGACCTTTTTGGTTATGTGCTTTGCACATGACCCTATTTTCCATAAGCATTATATATTTTTTATGTTCGTATTTTTGTTTCCATGTCAAACCTTACATATTTTTATATATAGCCCCATGCAAAGAGAAGAGATCGCTTGAAATAAGCGAAACTCCATGATCTTGTATACATCATGTTCAATTTATCATGCATCTACACATACTAGTTCTATTGCACACAAATTTGAGTTTGAATTGTAATAAATGGTTTATATTAGTTGCAAGTTTGCAACTTGATGTTGTTATTTGATTGTATAAGTTATGAATCTTAGAATAGTTATCGTATATAAGAAGAAGAAATATTTCAAATAAATAAGTGAATTAAAATAATTATTACATTTGATTGTGAATAGAAAAATAAAAAGAATATCTTTAGTAAAAAAATCGCCGTCTTGTTGGGGTATGATATGGCATGAGGGGATGCATATGATAGTTCTCCAACAACGCCCAACAAGACAAATGATTGTGATTCAAGATGTGTTAGTATTTTTTACTTCAAGCTTTAAAAAATATGGTTTCTATTATACTTTAGAATTAAGTATAGATTTTAATTCAATATTCATAAAATTATTGAAGTTGAAGTTGGAACTTGATATTCCATATATTAGTGGCTTTTTTTGAACCGCAAGGCCTTCATTGCTTACGTATTGTATATTTTACTAGTGTTAAACTATTCTTGAATGTGTTTTTGGAAAAACTTAATATTATCATATATTTTTTCAACGTATTTTGCTGTAATTTTATTTTTTCCCCCAAAAATTGAGGCTCACGCATCGACCACCTCAAGGCTTAAGCCTCACCTCAATTTCAGGAAAAACATCTTGGACCGCCTCACGCTTTTTTAAACCTTGTGTGTGGTCATCAGATCTCCCCTTAGACAGACCCTTTACAAATGGGATGGATCCTTTTCAGCCCCATGCCCCTTCTTTCGTTGCCAAAAGGTTGTTCTAACCCTATTTTTGTACCACCCGGTAGGATCTAGGGTGTGGGAGGTCTTTTATCACAAATTTACATTTCCCAGGGTCTCAAAATGATCTGATTTTGGATCGTTGATGGTGAAATCAGACTTCTAATTTATCTACAAGATCTAGAGTGCTTCCTCAGTTGATCGTAGCGATTGTGGCGTGAGTTTGCTCCAGTTCACAACTGATTCCCTTTATATTCATGTAGATGCATCTGCTCCAATCTACATCCTTAGTCTTCATCTATTTCTGACATCATGTCAGAAAACAAGATCGACATCCCATCAAGTGCCTTCAAGTGTCCGACGTCCATCGTCAAGATGGATGGGACCAACCACGAGTCGTGGGCCATGCTATCCATGAACTTTATGCAGTGCAATGGGAAGAAGTACATTTTGACACTGGATGGGATGACCGACAAGATTGGGCCTAATGCCTCTTGAGAGGTAGATGACACATAAACATGTATGTGGTTGTCTAGTACCTTGATTGTGGAGGTAACCAATGATATCTTGCATCAGCCAACAACCAAGGCGATGTGGGGCATCCTTGCTGCCATACTCTCAGGTGAGAAATGAGACGAAGATATTGCAACTCTAGCATAACATCTTCAAGGTCAAGCAGAATGACCGTCCTCTTCACACTTTATACACATCTCTCATGGGCTTGTTTGAGAAGTTCCTTAGCTTCATGCCTCTTGCAGTGACACCAGAGTAGTAAAAGGAGTACATGAACACCACTATGTTGGTGTCTTTTTGGCGGTCCTTGATCCAGAGTATGATGTCGCATGGTCCCAGTTACTTGCGGATGCTACTATACTTTCCATTGAGGAAGCATACCGCAGACTCAGCAAGATCATGATCCCTTCGTCTGCTGCCTCTTAGAACTCCTCGACTATGGCCCCATCTCGTGGCATGGGAGGACCTTCTCAGTTCAAAGGACGAGTTATCTGTGGCAGAGAGTCAGTTCGTTTACACCAGCCATGCATGTATTGTCCGATCTGGTCACTCCGAGGACACATTATTCTAAGGATAGCTTTCTGACATCCGCCCATGTTGCTAAATATGTTGAGATGGAGGATATGGGGAGATCCTCAAGCGTATCATGGAAGTGTGTGGATCGCATCGAATGAGATCGGGAGCGACTAGTCGCACTAGTTGTTCGATGCATCATAATTTAAAAATTTTAAACATGATGAAATCACATGATCCAACAACACTTCTTAGATCGTTTCATCTTAACCACAAATAGGTATAAGGTTTACCTCTTAGAGCGTAGTTGCGATCGAGTCTCTAAACGAAGAGACCTCCTGTCGGAAGTCCGATCCGACGGAGGAGACGTTTGTGAGCGCGTTGATGAGACGCGTCCTTCTCGCAATCCAAGTTGATGATCCAAGCGACGAATCTCCTGATCTCGTCATACGAGATTCGACGTCTTCTTCACGAGCGAGGTACACCGAAGGAGACGGAGATTCACGAGCAAGTACTCCAGCAGCATAACGACGATGCTGCAACGATGTCGACTCTCTCAATGGCTCCATGGTGGACAACCATAAAAGAGAGAGGGAGAGAGGCACATGACGTGTAGAAAGAGAGAGGAAAAGAGTATTCATTGTTGTCGTAAAATGTGTCTCTCGAAGAGCAAGGATGCCTCTTCTTATATAGGGTTTTAGGAGTCCATGGATCTCAATACATGGACAACACACAATCAGTGGTTGAGATTGATTTGTATTTCTTTCAATGGCTAAGATGTTGTAAAAACACAACAAGAATTGATTTAATTTGAATTAATTCATATTGATAAATCAACATAATTAATCCCAATTTAAATCACAATTGACTAGAGATGAGATAATGAGAAGACCAACATTATCTCCTTAAGAAAAGGGTAACGTCCACTTATCCCCACGAGGAGATAAGTGGCCGTCCACTACTCTTTTGAGTGGACTTGGTCTTTCTCTATTATCTGATGATTATCTCTTTAATTTACAATAACTGTTATTGCAAATATTGTTTTTTTAAAATAACTCACAATTATATTGTGAGAAAATTTCAATCAAGCCATTGAAATTATATGAATCTCATTCACAACCCAAAACTAAATGTAATTATATTTTCAATTAATCATTCAATGTGAATCCAATTCACATTAACAATTAATCAACAAATGTAAATCACAATATGCTCTCTTTAATATATTATAAATCACATTTATAATATACATAAATAATATGGATAGTTCTATCCACATTATTCATATCCATGATAATTAAATCACATTTAATCACCTTCGATCTCTTTTCTAATGTGTCCAAATAACATGAATCACATTCACATTATTCACATCTTTGATAATTAAATCACATTTAATTATCTTAGATAACTCTCCTATTAATATGAATCGAATTCATATTATTCATGATAATTAAATCACATTTAATTATCCACTTTCTCAATGCTCGGATACATATATCAACACTGAAATTATCCATGAACTCTTTCAAGGATAATGCGCTTTCTCCACGGATAGTTGGACATAAGGACATAGCGATTGTATTGTTCCACGTATAGTGACTTGGATATTGAGATCACATCACAAATCCAGATTTTGGCCTCCCATAGATGCTTGATTAAATCAAGACCGCAAATCTAATCTTCTCATTGCATCTGAATTACATTCAGATCAATGTCCAACATTTGGACCAAGATCAGATTACTTCTGTATTGAAAGGAGCCACTAGAATTCAGACCCCTTTCATCACTCCTTAGGAATGGAAGCGTCACGGTTATACAATTGTTTATGATCACATCACCATCAGGTATTCCCAATACCTGTACATCCTGCATACTGGAAGACCCAGATTAAACTCGAAGTTTTAGATCTCTTTTAGACTGTCTCCTTTAGGGTTTTATCATTAAGTTTTCTCATTCGATCATTGAGAGTTCGTATCGATCATATACTTTCCAAAAGCATATATCATACCTAGGTCTTGATCATATACTTTTCAAAAGTATATATCAAACCTACAAATTCAATTAAGCTTTCAAAGAGAGACGACCATGCACGGAATTTGATTTTCCCAACATCTAATGAGTGATCTCATGTCTTCCGGTTCAATAATGAACCTGTATCATCCCTTTGAGAGATCGTATTACTCATATGTCCTTATATGCAACCAGCGCGCCGGTTTATAGACCTTGATCAGGTCATCAACTGTAAAGCCTTGAACTTGGCATATCTCGGACCTATATAATAAGATCCGGCTCGTCAAGAGGAAACCAACAGAATTTGTTTCGTGTGAATCGGACTTCGTTTCGATTTGTTATGAATTTCAGAAGAAAGAGAAGTGAGGAGGGTTAAGACGTCATTAACCCATAATGATTGTCATTAAGACTAATTAAACATGATCAAAGAAACTAACTACGGATTGAAAACATCTAATGATCATTAGCAAACACTAATCAATAGTTAGCAAAAGATAAGCGTAAACTGCGAAAGTTAAATCGCGATTAGTAAAAGTTAATCACGATTAGTGTTAATTAAGCGTCATTAGCGAATCTAGAATCATTTAGAATGTTCTAACTTAAGCCCCAAGTTTGGGATAAGTTTTGGCCAAAACCATGGGTCAAAACAATGGGCCACCAAACCATGGTTAAGATAAACCATGGTTTCCTAACCATGGTTAGTGGTTTTCCGAGAAATATGTCCCGATACAAGGGGAAATTCTGCCGAAATTTTCCGAGAAATATGTCCCGATATAAGGAGAAACTCTACCGAAATTTTAAGAGAAAATATGTTCTTGGCGTTCTTCGTGTTCTTCGCGTTCTTCACGTTCTTCGTTTGTTCTTCAAGTTCTTGACATGTTCTTAGCGTTTTTGATACGAAAATGAAATTCGATCTTTTCATGAGCCTTAAAATAGCCTTTCTAAAAATGAAACACGATAAAGCCTTGCATACACAAGAGAGAGCTCGATTAGGTAACGAAATCCTTCCTTTTGCTGTTGGGTTTTCAAATGAGATTATTGAAATTCTTGATTTTATGTTCTGTGCTATAAAGAACCCTAATTTTGGCTGTTTTTTTTGAAAAAGTCTGAACAGTTGCTTTGAGATTCCCACGAAAATAAGGTTTAAGCATCAAATTGATGTGGTGGCTTTGAAAGTTAGGGTTTGGGAGTTAAAATAGGCATAAATACGAGTATATATGCATATGAATAATATTTATGTGTGTCTATACTATTTATTACTGATTATGCAAATCGAAGACTTAATGAAAGAATTACATCATGTGAATTGATGTGGTTTGAGTTGGATCCTGAAAAGGATTGTGTGTCTCACGCTAAGGATGACTGGGAGTAGAACTACAGGTCGGGCATGCAACCTGTAGGTTTGTCGGAAGGAACCCGTATTGGCATTTCCCTACCTAGGCGGTACACGGTTGCCCTATTATGTTAAGTGCGCAGGAAATGAATGTTTTGCAATGCGTGGTACCGGGAGCCAATATCGTCGGGTTGAACGACGGAAGATGTGGTCGTGCCATGTGGAGGCACGGGTGGTTCAATAGCGGCTGGGTCACGATAATATGTATTTAAAGCTGCTAGGTTATATGATTAAATGTTAGCCTGAGGTTTTAAGAAACTGAGTCCTCGAAGATGGTGTGCTAATTTGTTTTCCAGGCTGAGGGTTGAGACCTTAGTTAACAAAAGAAAAGGAAATTGTCAGGGTAGTATTGGAGGATTGATTGAGGCGACGTGCGGCGGCATATGCTTAACAAGATCAACGCAATCTCCAATCTCGAAGTATCCACAGCTTTGGAGTCCAAGAAGGGTGGGGTTCCCCTGGACTAATCCCTGACGTGAAATAGAATGGAATATGACTTAAATTAACAAGAAGTAATGAAACCTTTTGTGATAACAAGTTTTTTGCAAAATTATACAATTTGTTTTCTTTTCTCTTCTTCGTTACTTAGCATTCGCTAATTTTTATCCTATGATTTATGAAAAACCCAACAGGTGTCGGTGAGCCATCGAAAGGACTTTAAAAATTCATCCAGCTTACATACTAGACATCCAGCCAGGCACAATAGCTTTACTTTTTAAGGTAGTTAGTAATCTTTTGTATATTTTCCTTTTAAGCTGATGTACATGTAAGTGGTTATAGTGGAACAGTGTATCATCTGAACTTTATTTTGTGAATGGAAAAGTGTTGAAATACTTTCTTTTGAGTATTTTTATTTGCAGTCTGTTTCTTAATGTTAGTTGTGATTGCTGAATAAATTATTGCTGAGTAACCCGATCCGGATATGGGAGGATTCGACGGCCCGGGAATCGGGGTCGCGACATCAACCTATTGGTCTACCAAATGTACATAGTCAGACATATAGTAACACATCTGTCTCCTGTAAGAGGATGCGTGCCTATATTGTGACAGCATACGACATATGACTTTGGTTATCTCGATCTCGTTAAGTCAACTCTTCTACCTAACTAATATGACACCTCCGAATCTCTATTCCTATGCAGAGGACCTGCATCAAGAGGTCGGTCAGATATTAGCCTATGTGAGAAAGGATTGCCATCTTCTACTCAAGTTGGAGATCATCTCTTAACAATCATTTGACGGTGCTTGATGAGTCCTCAATCTAACTCTTTGGATATTCATCCAAGCACCAGCCTCTATGGTTCAATAATTGAATAAATAGCTGTATGATCATTAAGATGGCCATGGTACATAACCCTAATTGTACTAAGGGACCTATTATGCAAATTAATCATTCTTCATTTCAGATCAGAGAATGATATTCGCAATAACATTTATTGCATAATGGCTCGCCGTGGTCTCGCGTGTCCAACAATCTCCCACTAGCTCAAAGAGCTATTAATTGGCTAATCATTTAAATCCGCACTCATGTGACAATCATAGGCTATTTAGAAAAATAACTAGGTAAGCTGATCAGTCACTCTGTTCTCAAGAGACTATGCCAGGTCCTTTTACGACACTTGCTTATCCCCAGTAATAGTACTCGCATCCAATGCGAATGTTGCATCTTATGCAATCAATACTCAGTTTTGTCAGTTATAGTGTCCTTGACACTATAGCTTAATAATTATTATAACCAGTATTTTCATAATCCTTATCAGAATACCCTTATTCCTGGAGATCTCTATGTCCTAAGGTATCTGCAGTTAAGACCTTTTAGATCACTATCTATAAAGTCTTAATTTCTTGAAGATAAGATTTAGAGATCACTATCTTTAAAGTCTTTTCATCTTTGAAGATATTGTTATTACTGCAATAAAGTGTTTTATTTCCAAAGTAGGATTAGTAACAATTTACTACTCCCACTACATGGCAGACATCTGGCTTTTGTATACATCTAGCATACACCCGACTTCTCATAACTGATGCACAAGGGCAAGCAGTTTTAGCATTCACTCCCTCAACTCTTTGAGGTGTTATCCCTTTAGATAGGTCAGTACCTTATCTTAAGGAAAAGAAGCCTTTCTTGGAATTTTCCCAAAAAATGGAACATATCCAAGGTGTATTACTTAATGTGACAGTCCCAACACCCCCTTCTCTATGCTTCCAAACACCTTCAGAACTAAGACCTTAAGAGATATCCTTGAGATCATATCTCAAGTTATGGAACAACCATATTATAAAACACTTATTACCATCCTTATATCATTCCAAATGATTTGGATATCATCTACATTTAGCATGACGAACACAATGGCACTCGCACTAAGCTTCATATGGCACATAAAGATCATAACATTTATAATTTCATCAAATCTTATGTTCCAACTAAAGAAGCTTATTTGAGTCCATAGATGGATTTCCCTAGCTTGCACACCTTGCTTTCCTCAACCATGAAGCCCTGAGGCTACTTCATGTGAATATCCTTGATGAGGAATTCATAGAGGAATGCAATCTTGACTTCCATCTAGAAGATGGCATAGTCAAGTTGTCTAGCTATAGCTAGCAATATTCTGATGGGTTTAAGCATGGTCACTGGAGAGCAAGTCTTATCACAAACGATGTCTTCTCTTCTGTGTGTATCTTGAGGATACGAGATGTGCTTTGAAGGTCTCTACCTTCTCATCAGGTTCCCACTATCTCTTGAAGATCTATTTACACCTTAATGGGTCTTACCCTTATAGGTGGATCCTCGAGGGTCCATATACAACACTTGTATTTGAAGTCTATTTTAGACTTTATAGCTAACATCCATCTTTCCATGATATGATCCTCGTAAGCTTCATCACATGAAGTCAAATCATTGTCAGACTTGACTGACACATGGAATACATCTTCAAACTCAATTGAAGAAGTATGAGTGTTTCATCTTGAATTATTCTTTTCGTTTCCGATTTTAGGAGCCTCATTATCTTCTCAAGATTAAATGAGATCCTTCACTTCATTTTCATCTTGATTCTCAGGAGTCTCATCCTTTAAGAATCACATTCTTAGAGATGAGATCTTTTAAGAATCTCAAGGTCATAAAGTAGCTATCCAATACCATCGTTTATTTTCCTAATGAAGTAGCACTCTTTTGTGCTAGATTCCATCTTACTTGCATGGAACCTTATTAAGGATGTATATATTATAGTCTCTACTATATATATACCTGGAAACTACGAGGTAATTATGCTAATATTCATCATTGACCAAATCATGTCACACATGATCTAATTGTATCTCCCTACAACTCTATCGAGTTTAGGTGTATGAGGAGGAGTGAGATAAGTCATATCTCCATAAGGTATTCCTTGAATTCATCTAAATATGTATTAACTACCTAGATTAGATCAAATTCATTTTCATCTTTCTTCGAACTTTGGTTCTAAATCAAAATTGTGAAATCTTGGAACATTTCAAAGGTTTCTAAGGTGAAGGGAAGAAATCTCATATCACAAATAATCATTAATAGATATCACATATCCATAATGTTTATTCTGATATAGATAATCCACATACATCAATATGTATAAGATCTTGAATACCTTGGAATCTAACACCATTCCCAGCCAGAGAAGGGTGTATAGGACAATTTACTTTGGAAGCACGTAAGTTTTGAAATTTTAGACATTCTAAAGTTTCATCTCTTGCTAGTCCATTGATCTTGTCAACAGACACATATCCAAGCCTTGATTCCAGATCATTATCAAATGATCTTCATCCTCCTATTGATCTAGTAAGGTTTAAATTTCAGTATTAGAAATTTTAATGAACCATTCATTAATTTTCTAATTTAGTAGAGTCCTCCAAATGTTAGATTACTATCTGAAATATATCCATCATAACTCTTTATGATAGGTCTATTACAGAATTCATGTTTATTTCTAACACTTAGAAATAAACTACGAGTGTATTCTAATATCCAGGTCATAGAGGCATTCTCTAAGATTAAGGGCTCTCCCACTGAAATTGAAGTCTATCAATCCAATAGAGATTGTTGCAAAAATTGCATCAATTTCCATGTGGATGACTATTAAACCTTAAGATCAAGTTTCTAGTCTACTAAAACATATGCAACCAATTGCAAGTGTTATTAGAAAAATGAGATACAATTATTAGACTTTGATCTTATCAAATAAGAAAGTCAATTTCAATGATTATATGTAGATGTATATTATTTCGATGCATTATCTGGGTCCTTCTCTAAGTATCCAAGATAGTCTAGATAGTTACACTATCAGTACATCGACTTATTGCAGTATTATCATTCATCCAACTCTTTGGATGTTATATGTATGATAACCATAGAAATACAATCAACTCTTTGACTTTCCTTCTAACTTGGGTCCAACCCATGCTTCCATTGCACTCCTTTCATCTATAAACAACAATTGCTTAAGACAAAAGATCTCTTATGTTGAATTCAAAAGATTTCAATATAAGAGTATTTCAACATTTATACATGCTTCATTCAATTCATACAATGTGAATACTATGAAGCTTCATGAATGACTAGAGTACGGACAGTAGGATGATGACACTCATCATATCTACATCCCTCTTAACTCCTAAAATCATTAGTTCAGGTAGGTACTCAAGCATTTTGAGTACATCATCTCTTATAGAGCCACCATTCTGCATAATGCAGTGAACCATGTCATTCATGATTAAATGTCGAGAACGCATATGCATGCTAGATCATCTTCTTAGATTTTATAAGGATTAATTGACAATTGCGATCATCATTGACATGTCACTTCCAAAGTACATTCGATGAGATCAAGACTATAGAGACATACAAATCCTAGGGTTGTAGTCCTATTGTCTATTTAATTGTCATTCCTCATTATTATGAGGAAACTTGCACATTGCAACCACATATATTATGTGTTCGACTGCAAGTACAATATCTTGATCATGAATCATATTCATGATATTTTACTGGTTATTATTGAGTATAGTATTGAGTGGGTTTAATGATTATCTGAAATAAGAAATTTGCATAAAATATATATAAATATATTTTACTTTAATTTAGGAATTTTTATATCAAAGTTGTCTTGCCTTGTCAACACTAAAAGTTCATTCCCTTAATCACTTTCAATGTAAGAGATATACTTACAGATATATCTCTAGCAAGATCTGAGATCTCCTCTTTATCTTTGTTACATCCCAATAAGATGAGAACCTGTAACATCGATAAAAAGAAGCGAGAACACATTCCGCCTTGCAAGTCAAACTTGCATTTCAATTCGGTCTTTAACACTCGGGCCCACCACTCCTAAGGCGATTTTGACCCGCCGTTAATTGAATCAACTGTCAACATGAATAGTACTCGTTATGCGCAATCCAATATCGTTCCAATAATATGAGGACTCGATATTGGGATCAATACGCATACGACCTTACTCTTTCGAGAGGCAAAGAGCCTGATCTAGATGCGCTTGCATACAGGAGCTGTCACTTTGGACATGTATCTCCTACATACAATCCCTGGCGACGGAACTCTTCGCCTTGATGGGAGATCATGGATGTCACTTATGTGATCCTCCACCTCTTATTCAAATTCAATAATTAATTATCATGAATCACATTCATGTAATTAATTCTTCCAAGGGAAATACACATCTATTTATAATAAAGTGTTTCAATTAGATATAATCAATTTAATCATATTAAATTAATTATCAATCCAATCTTAATCAACAAACTTGATTATTACTTGAATGGAAGGTATAATCTCAAAGTAGGTATTATTCAAATTTTAATAATTAGAAAAATACACCTTGATTTCTCTGGCATTATCGAGTCCCTACCCGCTGTCATAGCCAGTACCGACGGGAGTGGGACAGACTGCATACGGTACAACCTGTTACCCCAACGCTCCTCGACTAGACACGATATCCACCTCAAGAAAGGATAATGCCAAATAGATCATTGTGTACTTGAGATGTTGATCGGTTTTTCAACTGAAATTATACCATATAATAATAATCAAAACCATTTTGATTATAAGTAAATTTGCTATACAAATTCCCAAACCTATTCAAGTAACATGTTTGTTGAAAGTGTATCAAGTAACCAATTGGTGATCTTAATCATATCTAATCATTTATTGGTTGAGGCAGTGTCATTTAAGGGAACAATTCTCATTCAAATATTTCCCAAATATTATCCATAATTATTCCAAGAAATTAACCATTAATTTCACAAGTTTCTTAAATGATTATCCAAGGTTCAAGATTAGGATTGCAATTTTCAGCAGTGACCCTCACTTATTAAAATTAGCCCATCTCATTCATTTTAAATCCAAATGAAGCAAAATTAGTTTCTAAAGTTTGCTAACTTGATTTCAAAGTAATAATTACGCATTTCTAGGCGTGTCAAAACAATAACCAACACTTTAATTACATCATGAATTGCCATCCTTGAAACAGTGGATATAAGTTCATTAAAAAGATCATATCTTGAGTTATCGGATTCCAAATCACGCAAACTCAAATCTCACGGTTTCCTTAATTAATAAGGAACATTATCCATTTGATAGATTCACGTTTAAACGTTTTAAACAGGACTGGAATTTATCACAAAACGGGGCTGCGAAAATCAAAATGCGGAAGAAATTTTCACGAACCCCAACAAGCTCAAATCTTCGTAGGTTCATGGATCGTATCCAAAACCTTCAACCTGGCTCTGATACCACTTGAAGGATATGTGGAGATCCTTAAGCGCATCACGGAAGCGTGTGGATCGCATCAAATGCGATCGGGAGCGACTAGTCGTATTGGTTGATAGATGCAACGGAATTTAAAAATTTTAAACACGATGAAACCACATGATCCAAGAATACTTCTTAGATCATTTCATCTTAACCACAAATCGGTATAAGGTTTACCTCTTAAAGCGTGGTTGCGATCGAGTCTCTAAACGAAGAGACCTCCTGTCTCATGTCCGATCCGACGGAGGAGACACTTGTGAGCGCGTTGATGAGACGCGTCCTTCTCGCAATCCAAGTTGATCCAGGCGACGAATCTCCTGATTTCGTCATACGAGATCCGACGTCTTCTTCACGAACGAGGTGCACCGAAGGAGACCGAGATTCACGAGCAAGTACTCCAGCAGCATAACGACGATGCTGCAACGATGTCGACTCTCTCAATGACTCCATGGTGGACAACCATAAAAGAGAGAGGGAGAGAGGCACATGATGTATGTAGAGAGAGAGAGAGGAAGAGAGCATTCATTGTTGTCGTAAAATGTGTCTCTCGAAGAGCAAGGATGCCTCTTATTTTATAGGGTTTTGGGAGTCCATGGATCTCAATCCATGGACAACACACAATCAGTGGTTGAGATTGATTTGTGTTTCTTTCATTGGCTAAGATGTTGTTGTAAAAACATAACAACAATTGATTTAATTTGAATTAATTCATATTGATAAATCAACGTAACTAATCCCAATTTAAATCACATTTGACTAGAGATGAGATAATGAGAAGACCGACATTATCTCCTCAGGAAGAGGGTGACGTCCACTTATCCCCGCGAGGAGATAAGTGGCCGTCCACTCCTCTTTTGAGTGGACTTGGTCTTTCTCTATTATCTCATGATTATCTCTTTACTTTACAATAACTCTTATTGTAAATATTTTTCTTAAAAAATAATTCACAATTATATTGTGAGAAAATTTCAACTAAGCCATTGAAATTATGCGAATCTCATTCACAACTCAAAACTAAATGTAATTTTATTTTTAATTAATCATTCAATGTGAATTCAATTCACATTAACAATTAATCAACAAATATAAATCAGAATATGCTCTCTTTAATATATTATAAATCACATTTATAATATACCTGAATAGTATGGATAGTGCTATCCACATTATTCATATCCATGATAATTAAATCACATTAAATCACCTTGGATCTTTTTTCTCATGTGTCCAAATAACATGAATCACATTCACATTATTTACATCTTTGATAATTAAATCACATTTAATTATCTTAGATAACTCTCCTATTAATATGAATCGAATTCATATTATTCATGATAATTAAATCACATTTAACTATCCACTTTCTCAATGCTCGGATACATATATCAACAGTGAAATTATCCATGAACTCTTTCAAGGATAATGCGCTTTCTCCGCGGATATTTGGAGATAAGGAAAGAGCGATTGTATTGTTCCATGTATAATGACTTGGATATTGAGATCACATCTTAAATCTAGATCTCGGGCCTCCCATAGATGCTTGATTAAATCAAGACCGCAAATCTAATCTTCTCATTGCATCTGAATTACATTCAGATCAATGTCCAACATTTGGACCAAGATCAGATTTCTTCTGTATTGAGAGGAGCCACTAGAATCCAGACCCATTTCATCGCTCCTTAGGAATGGAAGCGTCACGGTTATACAATTGTTTATGATCAAATCACCATCAGGTATTCCCAATACCTGTACATCTTGCATACTGGAAGACCCACATTAAACCCGAAGTTTTAGATCTCTTTTAGACTGTCTCCTCTAGGGTTTTATCATTAGGTTTTCTCATTCGATCATTTGGAGTTGGTATCGATCATATACTTTCCAAAAGCATACTAGGTCTTGATCATATACTTTCCAAAAGTATATATCAAACCTACGAATTCAGTCAAGCTTTCAAAGTGAGACGACCGTGCACGGAATTTGATTCTTCCCAATATCTTATAAGTGAGCTCATGTCTTCCGGTTCAGTAATTAAGCTGTATGATCTCTTTGAGAGATCGTATTACTCATATGTCCTTATATGCACACCAACGTGCCGGTGTATAGACCTTGATTAGGTCATCAACTTATTGGTCTGCCAAATGTACATAGTCAGACATATAGTAACACATCTGTCTCCGGTAAGAGGATGCGTGCCTATATCGTGACAACATACGACATAGGAATTTGGTTATCTCGATCTCGTTAAGTCAACTCTTTGACCTAATTATCTGACACCTCTAAATCTCTATTCTTATGCAGAGGACCTGCATCAGCCATCAAGAGGTCGGTCAGATATTAGCCTATGTGAGAAAGGATTGCCATCTCCTAATCAGGCTGGAGATCATCTCTTAACAATCATTTGACGGTGCTTGATGAGTCCTCAATCTAACTCTTTAAATATTCATCCAAGCACCAACCTCTATGGTTCAATAATTGAGTCAATAGTTGTATGATCATTAAGATGGCCATGGTACATAACCCTAATTGTACTAAGGGACCTATTATGCAAATTAATCATTCTTTATTTCAGATCAGGGAATGATATTCACAATAACATTTATTGCATAATGGCTTGCCGTGGGCTCGCATGTCCAACATGAGACTCATGTGCCACTGCTTCTGATCGGAGATTCAATGAGTTTGTCTCCCGTCCGAGGGATATCATGGCTCTCATAGTTCTCTATCGAGCTTGTCTGAATTCATTGCCTCCGCATTTTCCAGTACTTCAGGTATTGCCTATGCCATCACTACTTATCGTAGGACAAACCTCTTTGAGTGGATCATGGATTCATGTTCTACTCATCACCTGTGTGGACAATCAGAGCCTAGTTCCCTTCCTATAAACTGTTCAACTTGGCAGAATGGTGGTTTTTGCTGATGGGACGAATTTCTGTTACAAGACATGGGGAGATTAGACTGACACGATCCATGCACCTACAGAATGTTCTTTATGCTCCTGATTTTTCAATGAATTTATTATCTGTTAGCCAAATCACCAAGGAATTACACTGTCGTGCCATCTTTGACTCCTCTTCTCTTGTGTCTCATGATATACTCAAGGATAGGGTGAGTTGATGTGACCATGAGCAGGGGTTCTCTACCGACTGGTTCGGTCTCCATATGATGGTGCCTCTTCCATTCCCACTGGGTCAATCTCCTCCTACATGTGGCATCTTCGATCCGGTCGTTCCTCAACAGAAGTTGTGTAGAGTCTTCCCTCAGACATAGAAGGTCGTATCGGCGATATATCACCGATATATTGGTTTCGACAGGGAAGGGTATCGAAATCACCCGGTATATCCTTTTACAGGGATATCGGTGATATATCGCCATATCGGCTCATATCGGTCAAAAATGATTGGATTCAGTACAAAAAATCCTGGATATCGATCGATATTGTCGATATTTCGCCGATATCTCTGTATATCAATGCTATTATTCATTCAAGATTGATTCCACTATTTATCTAGCTACATCCAGTATTAAAACACATATCTAGCTACACCTAGTATTAAAACACACAATGGTTTATATATATTTTGTTTCAGGTTGGTAGCGAGACCCCCATACTGGTAGGGTATGGTGCGACAGGAGGGTGCATACAATGATTCTTCAACTTGGAGTATATTTGCAAGTTATTTCATATTGTAAAGAACTTGAATGAAATTCATTTCCAATATCTATAAGTTAATTCTTCAAAAAATATCTATAAGTCAAGAATCAACATTACTATCAGCATGTTTGAAATGATCGATATATGCGATATAAACTTCATAGATGAATGATATATGTGATCTACGAGTATATTTGTAAGTTATTTAGTGATATAAGAACTTGGATGAACTCCATTTTCAATATATATATATATGTATATATATATAGGTCAACAACTAACAATGCCATCAATATGTTCGATATAACCGATATGTACAATATAAGGATCGTAATCTTCACAAATGATCTATATGTGTCATCTAAGTATATATTTGTAAGTTATTTAATGTTGTAACTCATAAGAACTTGAATGGAATTCATTTCCAATATCTATAGGTCAGGAATAAATATTAACAACGATATGTTCGATATGACTGATATGTGCGATACGTGGGCTATAAATGATCGATATGTGTGACATAAGTGTGTATTTATATGTTATTTGTTGTTTTAATATCTTGGATGATCTTAATTTCTGAAAAAACGACAAAAATGGCTTTTTTGAGCCATTTTCGACATTTCCACATATATCGTCGATATATCGACGATATATCTCGATATATCCATTTCCGGGCGGACCCAAACAATATCGATATCGATACGACCTTCCCTGCCCTCATATATCTTCAGATCTACCTTTCAATGTGAGTCTTGCTAGCTTGGGAAGCATCACCATTCTAGTTATCTTGGTTGTCAGAGTCATAGCCGTAGTTCTTTATTTGAGTTGCTACATTTTGATAGCTGGGGTCCCAGTCGTGTCTCTGACCATCAGGGGCAAAGGCTTTATCTCGTAGTCATCAATGATTATTCTAGATTGTCATGGGTTTTTCTTTTGAAAACAAGTTTGAGGCTTGTTCTGCCATTCAATTTATATTGATGAAGTAAAGAGTATTTTTTTTGTTACGATTAAGTATGTTTGCTTTGGTAATGCTTTGAAGTTTTGTACTTCATAATTATCTCGGTTTTCAGGTCTCATGGCATTATACATCAGAAGTCTTGCCTTTACACTTCTCAGCAGAATGGTGTTGATCTTCTTGATGTGACAAGGACTCTTCTCGTTCAGAGTCGTGCTACCCACTCCTTTTGGGGGAATGCTTTTCTCACTGCATGTTATTTGGTCAATCGAATGTCGTCCTCTGTGTTAGGTAAAAAGGTCCCTTTTTTATCGTGTTTCCTGATAATGATCTTTTCTTCCTAATATAGTGTCTTTGGTTTGGTGGCTTTATGTACCACATGACCCTGGTCGTGACAAGCTCTCTCCCAGAGCTGTCAAGTGTGTCTTTTTGGGACACTCCCGGATTCAAAAAGGGTACCATTGCTTTGATCCGGTTAGATGGAAACACTGCATTAGTGATAATGTCACTTTCTTTTAGTCAGTTATGTACTTTACTCCTACGGGTGATGGGAATGACTGCTTCTGAGATCGATGAGGAGGTTTACCTATGCCCTCCTACTTAGCTACCACGTTATGATGTGGTTCCTCCTACGCCACTGGTGAATCTCATATTCATCACTCTAAATCTCATTAATTTTAAGATCAAATCCCTCAAAATCATTGGCATTTCTTCGTTTATTCTGCATAATTAGCATTCATGCATGTTTTAATAAGAATTGCATTTTATCACTCATTTCTGCACAAAATAAGAAGCCGAAAATCCCAGTCAAAATTGACCTCTAAATAGCCTAACTTCCCTGATTTTTAGCTAATTCATGCTAACTCCGAATGACCCAAAACCACCTCCACTGTGTACATACCACTAACAAGAATAAATAAAAATACAAAAAAAATCACTAACCCAAATAAGTGGACCAAAAACCCAAACCCTAGTTTCAGGATTTCCGGACTAAAACCCCCATATCTTCCCTGTCCAGTGTCCGTTTTAATCCTACTCACTTTTGAACTAATGTACATTCAACTACCTACAAAACAAGACCGTTCAAGTGAATCGGAACTCGTATGTGAAAGTTGGGTTTTGGGCCTCTTTTGTACATTTTGTATTTTAGCTGATCTTGACCTAAGATTTTATGTACATAATTAACCTATCTAATTTTATTTCTTTTTCATTTGTCTTCTTTAATAGAAGTTTTATTAAAATGCGCAAAAATCCAAATCCAAACTGAGCTTGAAGTCAAAGAAACAAATTGAGTCCAAGTTTTCACTAATTGTATGTACAAAATTGGTCTTTTTCGTGTTTTATTTTATATCTTCTTTTTCTTAATTAATAAAAATCCAAAAAAATATATTAATGTGTAAATATTTATCTTTTATTTTACCATATTTTTCTGGATTTTTATCTGATTTAAATATGACAAAAAAATATAAAACCTAAAAATCTAGGTATTCTATGTACATGGGATATCACTTTGTGCAAATGATTGATTTTGATTTTGATGTCTTCATGAAAGTTGTATATCTCATCGAGACGAGCAATTTTCGGGAAGAAACTTTTTCGATCCGAGGTCGTTTGCTATTTCTTTTCTATTTTTAAAGAATTTATTTTTTGAATTTTCTGAGGCTGACACAACCATTTTTGAGGCTTTTATTAATTAGTTTTTATAAAAAATAAAAGTCCTCGCACGTGCGTTGCACGTGCCTCCCAAGCTCCCTCCCTTTACCCCCAACCGCGACGTGCTCCCATCTGGGCCGTCCGATCTCGACCGATCGGACGGCCCAGCACCATCGTCCACCTCCAGTCCCTCTTCTCAGAATACGCCGCCCGCTGCACCTCCGATTTCTCCGCCGAAATCACCTCACTCCGCCACCTTGTCTCAGATCTGCGATCACCAAATCGAATCCTCGATTAACGGCCGCAGATCTCCCTCGGATCCCCTCCGCAAATCTCCGATCAATCTCATCAAATCTTGAATCCATCATCGATCCCCTAAATCGCCCTGACTACTTCCATCTCCGACCTGTCCCATCCTTCTATAAAACCAGCACCGCCGCCCTTCGTAACATCCATCTCCGATAACCCACTTCATCATCCTCGCTACTCGAACCCCCTCTTCGCCTCATCTCGACCATCATCTTCATCTTCCCATCGAGCCGACGACGGTCGTCTCCAATCTCCGACTTCGCCGACCACCGCAACGCTTCTACGACAACCTCCGACTTCGCCGACCTCTGCAACGCTTCCAGCCAACATCATCGTCAATGCCAGCCCGTCGCAGCAACTCCGACCTTCTTCACCAGCTGACGACACCTCCACCGGTCGACGCTACGTAGCCACTTCCTCCATTGGAGCTTCGTCGCTTCGCCTCTCCACCGACGCCCGCTGGCCGTGTGTCGTCCAACTCTCACCGTCCGATCAAGAAGGTTCCCAAATCTCGACCGTCCGATACCGCATCTGCCTTAGTTGTTAGATCCAAACTTCATCAGCGACTCTGATTCACTCCGAGGCTAGCTTCGAACCGGCTATCTGAGCTAGAGCCTCGGGCCGCATCCGAAGCACGCTAGCCTGCCACGTGGACATCAGCCTCCAGCCTCCATCCGAGCGTACTACCAGCATGTGGGTGTCACGTGACACACGTGGTTAAATTGCGAAGAAGCCCCCGGCTCTTTCTCCATTTACGCTTCAGCTCAGCTGCAACATGTGCCCCTCTGGATATTTTGCGCTCTACACCCCAGGATTATAGGTAATTGCAGAAAAACCCCTCTATTGCATTTTTATATTTATTTTAATTATCATCATTGCACTAGCACCCCTGTATTCCATTGTCATTCCGTACTGCTACATTGCATTATTTAATTATCCAAAAATAGTATTTTGTTTGTCAATTAATTCTCTACATTGTGGCAATTGCTTGACATTTTTATGATCAATGGTTAATTAATAATTAATTATTTTATGGAAAATTATTATTTTGCCCATCTTTTGCTCTGAAATTTGTCATTGATTAACCGTTACTCTTAAAATTCTCGAAAAATCACGGATTGTAGATTTAATTGTGGTCAACATTGTACCCAAAAAAGAATTGCATTTGCATGCATAATTTGCCTTATAAAAATCATTTTACACATTTCAGTGTTTGATTTTTATTAGGTATTGAATATGGTATTTTCGAGGTTTAGGATTTTTCTGAGATCCATCACCTAGTGATAAAACTTGGATAATTTTGTCCCTTGAAGATAATTAGGTTTAATATTTATTATAATTACATATTGAAATTCACTCTGTTTGCATTTAAAAATTCATAATAAATTCATCTTGCATCCTAAAATTCTAAAAGAATTACAGTGCATTTATTCATTATAATTATCATCTTGGCCAAGTTTTATATTTTTCGGACATCGTTTGATCGACTTTTACATTTTAGTCCCTAAAATAGGCCGAAATTGCATTTTGCATCCCTTATTGCATTAAAAATTACAAAAAAAGACCGCTTCAAAAACTGCATACGAATTTTGATAGACATAATTCTAGATTGTTCCTTTCCCTCCTTGTGTTTGACCTTGGGACTTGCCCAAGTAAAACAAAAATAAAACACACGATTAAAAATTGACTAAATAATTTTGGTTATTTTCTTAACTGATTCTGATTGCCGCCTACAACGAAACGACACATTTTTTTAAGCGAACGATAATTCACGCTTCTTAACACATGCAAATTTAGACTCGTCAGATGGCGCCGTTGCCGGGGAGTTAAACGACTTAGTTTTTTGTCTAAATTTTTTATTCAGTTTTCCGCATTCGGGTAGTCTGACCCCCGAATTTTCACTGTAAATTCCATTTTTTCAGCATTTATTTTCTTGTTTTATTTATTTTTGAGTCACTCTCTTACACACACTCTCTCTTATTTTTCTTGCGAGGTACCCGGCATACGTGGAACGATTTTCCAAGAACCGACACATCTTCACCGACTTCCGATAAGCCGCAATTAATTTAAGATCGAGTCGAATTGTGAGAGAGAGTAGAGTTTAGGATTTTATCTTCTACAATTTTATTTTCTGTAATTAATTTCTCATTTATAGCTGTGTCCGTTTGGACTCTCGCGTGTGTAAAAGATCTTTTAACTCTTTTTGTGGTGTGTCGTGACCTGTTTCACTCTTCGGTGAGGGTGGGATCTGACTTGAGTGGCGCTTAGGATAGACCTGCACATACGGCTCTTAAAGCTTTTAAATTTTTGATTGTGCTCGTAGGACCTAGGGCCACGCTTTACTTTAATTGAGACGCACATAGATTGTTTAATTTAGTCAAATTCAACACAATTCTTCCCCGCTAATAGAACTTTCTGATAGGTGTGGCTTTTCATCGGCTTGCATTCATTTACAATAATATTTCAATTCTTGTATTGCATCCCACATGGAGATTGCGAGTAATCATTGTAAGTCTTCTAACTGAGCATGCATCATAGTTTTTCGCGTGCATCGCCTTTTCCCGAATTTCTCCCTCTTGTTTTGTCACATAATTTTAAAAGGAAATTGGGACTGGACGACAGACGTGTATTTGTGCGAACTTAATTCTTCCGTGATCGCCTAATTAAAATTGAGTTTGCTAAATATAACCGATTTTAAAACCCATAAAATCAAAAATTTTTGCAGGAGAGCAACCCCGAACTTGGATGCATTTATTTTTCTGAGTGAGTGAGAGACGACACTTAAGGTTAGAGCCCAGCTCCGACATTTTCATTCAGACTAGTGATTTTAAAAACAATTAGCTACTTCTCAGTGAGGAATACAGGTAGCCGGTAAATGTTCCGGAATTCCTTAGCAGAGTGGGTGGTTTAAAGGACACTGCATAAGGATCCGTCCTTAAGTAACACGGGTAGCCGTTTTACGGTCCGTACTTACACCTATACTGGCTGAAAAAAAATGTAACTAGTTGTAGGAATTCAGTACAGTCTTTAAAAAAATCTTCGGCACCTAACAACTCATTAAATTCTTTCCAGGATTGATTTATCACCTACTTAAAATTGAAAAGATAAATAGTCAAACTCTTGCAGCTTTATTGTGTGAGTTGGTGAACCGGGGGTTTGATTTGTGTTTGCATTGATGTGTGTAAACCGATTTCGGAGATCAAAAGTCGCACACTTGTGCCATCACTCTCCTTTTGTCAACCAGTCATGGAGCTTTTGTCCAAGATCTCTCAAGATCCAGATCATGAAAATCAATTCGTCTCGAACAAACCCAAACCATCATTCATTTCAGCCCTTGCAAAAAGACGGAACATTTATCCAAAAATCCATTAGAGCTGTACTATGAAAATGAATTCGTATCGATTAAACCCAAAACTCCAAAATCGCATCCAACTACACACCATCCAACTTCCACAGGAGACTCTCAACCACCAAAAGATCCAATACTCTATACAAATCCGATCTACTTCATGAATGACAATATTTTGTATTCGGGTCATACAAACCAACAACCTACTGAGGTATCCACTTCTACTTATGTCAATCCACTCTACTCCGATCATACAATTGATCGTTTATATTCGGTAAATGTCAATCCATCATTCATGGGAGACTATAACCATACGATCGAATTTAAAACTACTTCACATCTCCCATATTCCCTACCATTGAGCACAAATGAACAACCATCATCTTGGATTGACCATGACAACCCCCTCTTCAGACATGACACTCATACAAAGTACTGGACTGACTACATAGAAACACATAAACCATGTATGCTGACTCCACAATATCAAAGTTCGACCAATCATGATCAAAGGATTGAAATCTATTCAGACCAACTCCACATGCCTGGATTACATAAGCAGCCTCCTTCCATAATTTTTGAGGAGAAATTTTTAGAGAATAATGATCATATATCGGATATTCCAAAAAAATCTCTTCTCAGCACATACAAAATGGAAGATGAATCTCAAATGTGGAAACACACACCGACTGCTCCCATGATTGATCATGAACAGAATTTTGAGGATGATATTTCGAGGAGAAATAAGAGATTCGATTTAATGAAGGATAGATTTCGAAAGTTTGCCGATCGATTAGTTTCAATCTCTGGTAGTTCGAACATAAAAATGGATGAGGAAAAGATTGAATCTCAGGTTGACAATTTTGAGGATATTCAAAAACCTAGGGACGATTCTGACAGCGGCACTTCTGCATATTACTCCCCTAGAAATGACTATGCGTCTGACTCTTACTCTGAACATCAAAGCCCCTTCTCATCTACAGAAGACACCACATCACCACACCACACAGAAAATACCAAAAAATTTGAAATATTAGAAAACAACAAAAAAATCAAAAATATTGAAAAATACATAAAAATTGAAATGAAAAAGATCTGAAGAATTTGGATAACAAAGACTGAAAGACATATCTTGTCAATGGCCTCCTCCTTGGTGTTGAGGAGAAAAACCAAGAGCCGCATAGTGAAGCGGTTGCCCAGATTTGACTGTGGAATTAAAGATACAATTTTCACTCAAGCTCGAATTGATGATGATTCACCAATCAATATCATCCCGACCTCTGTATTTCACGAACTCAAACTCGGACCGATCGGGAAGATACGAGAGATTGTTCAATTGGCTGACCGATTGATAAAGCGGTCGAGAGGAATTATTTCTGTCATCATGACATTCCAAGGTACCCCGCTCAAAGTAGACTTCACGATCATTGATATTCATCATCAAGGAGAATTCACCCAGTCTCCAATTATTCTCGGAAAGCCATTCTTGGCATTGACTAAGGCAATTATTGAGTGTGAGACTCGGGAAATCAATTTTACACCATTGGAAACACTTCGATCTCACCCAGTCTTTGAGGAACCACGATTTTCTGAAGCAATCCAAGAAGTCCTCAACAACCGTAACCATCAAGCGGTAGAAGAGCCCTACCCCGTTGATACGCCTGAGATAGCGGTTGTTGATGAGACTATTGGTTTAGATACTCTTCCCCCTGCTCCATTCCCAGCTGCTTTCACCATGGAGAATCAAGTATATGAATCATATGATCCGGAGACTTATGCATGGTCGCAGTCTGGGTCAACCTATTCTCACCACCTTGATCACATCAACTCGACACATGAATTCTCCAATGTCAAATCAATTGAGAACGAACATGCAGAGACTCTCCCCAATATTTCAATTCCTGCGGATCTCACAATAGAAGAATGTTTCTTATATGATCTTGAGATATATGCATGGTCACACCCTGAGGCAACTTACTATGAATACGTTGATCAAAACTTCCCAAATCAAGAGTGCACCAGCATTAAGAAGACCAAGAACAAACACGCAGGATGAACACCGACCAAGGAGAAGAATTCCAATGGTTATTCATCTAGAGACTCAAGTGGACTGACACCTTCACGAAACAAGAAAAAGGAAGTCACCTTTAACCTTCAAGAATCAGCTGATGATCCCTCATCAGGTCCGGAGAAGGTAATCTACATGAGTGAAGTCTGTTCGGCAGTTCTAAAATCATATATTCGCAAGGATCCAAAATTTGGTTCCCGTTGGACGACTCCCATTCCTAACTATTATTCATCAAAAGCTGATGCTCTTGTTCTCATCAAATACACTGGAATTATTTCTTATGAGCTGACTGAGACTGAGACTGGTGCTTCAGAGTATTCATCCGAGGACAAACCGCTTGATCCCAAGAAGGAACGAATTCTGAGAAAACAACTGAAGAAACAAAAAGACAAGAATATCTGGAATGTGTCCACTTTCAAATACTATTCCTCTGAGGATAACTCTGATGATGGCTACCTTTCATCTGACTCAAAAGCTTCATCTACTATCCATCATGATTTTTTTGAGGATAACACTGATAATAGTTGGGAATCATATGCTTCATCTCCTTCTCATCATTACGATCTCCACCACAGGCTCACAAAAAGATCAGCCGAAAACCGCCTTAACCATCGGCTACCCACCCTCACTCCCCGACCACATCGGTCTCCTTGTACATCTTCTTCCTCTACTTAGGCCAAGGCCCAAGTATAGGGGGGACCGATGCCCATCTGTACATACCATTCTCCCCATCTCTCGATCATTCTATGGGGACCCGATACCCATTTGTATATACTCTCCTCATTCACATATCCCAACCAACTCATTTTTTTGCTCTTCTTCTATATTTAGACTATTCACAGCCTAAGTATAAGGGGGCGGACCGTTCTTTCTTTTTCTTTTTCTTTTTCACTCTCTTACGCTTAGCACGAGCTATGTCTTCTTTACGTTTCTTGTGCTTTAAGGACACAACACTCGCTAAGTATAGGGGGTCTGTATATATACTGTGTATATATTTTACCCATATCTCGTATTTTCGCGTAAGTCTATATGTATTTACGGGGTGGGTAACTAACTTGAAAAAACAAAACAAAAAAAGACAAAGAAAAAGAGTTTTGCTACTAACACTGACTGTGTTTTACCCAATTTTTTTGAAAAAAAGGCTTCTTATTCAGTTTTGCATAAGAAATTCCCTGCATAAAAAAATCAAAAAAAATTACACAAAAAAAATGTATCCGCATTTCACACACCTGCACTTCATCCAGCATTTCATTTGCTGTGTGAAAAGTCCTTGGGTTCTGAACCGAGTTATGAGCAGAAACCGAGAGTGGTCTGGACTTGACCTTAATCCACCTAATTTTCAGAGGAACTTCACCGAGAAATAGGATTTTAGAAGCTTCAAGTCTTTGACTTAATTCTTTAAGTTCAACATGACAATGTGCAGCATTTGACTCTTAGTGTCTAACCTGCTCTCTTCATTCTGGGTACAACTCTGGAGTAAGGAATTAATTTGTACTCTCGCACTATACACTTAGCTCAACTCAGACGAGATGTTGGAAGACTGTACCTGAGTTTCTTTTCTGGTAGCGTGGAAATCTAAAGACCAGAGTACGGGTTGAAATAAAGCTTCGGAAAAGGGATGGACGGCTGAGCACAATTTTTTCTGAGACTCCAAAAAATGTACGGAAACAAAAAGATTCTATATCCATAGGGGCACAACAAGATCTAAGAAGAACCACCAAAAATTCAAATACAAAGAAGCCACTACCAAATAAATATCTAACCAAAAAGGTCCAAGCTTAAAGAAAACCTGCAAGATCTTGGTGGAGACTCGGCTATACTGGCCATCTTCACAAGGAGAGGTGACTACACTGGCCACCCTTTAGTTCTTTCCTCCTTCTAACTTCTCCACCAAATTCGATTGTGAACACAGTACGACAGACCTTAGAAGGAAATACCTGACTCCCCTCGGACGAGTTACTGTAGAGGAGATTAGCATGGTAGTCCGGTAATCTGGATGGGAAGAGCTAAAACCTTTCACACACATGAGTTGATTGTTCAATTTTTATAGGGTATGCTTTGGGAAGAGGTTTGATCTAAGATGACTTCTGAGCCGAAACTGTGACAATGATGTGTAGAACTTGAAGGTTGTTGAGTTTAAAATTCTAAGTCTCACAGAAGTTCGCCAAACTAATAATCCAAAGGTCGAGTCTAGTTTCATTTTCACCTTCAACTCATGGTCTTGGTATGGAACCCAATCTCATTTCATCTCATGGAATTTCTTTTGATGCTCAGGGGTCGAGCATAAGGGGATGATGAATCTCATATTCATCACTCTAAATCTAAATTAAGCTCAAATCCCTCAAAATCATTGGCATTTCTTCGTTTATTCTGCATAATTAGCATTCATGCATGTTTTAATCAGAATTGCATTTTATCACTCATTTCTGTAAGAAGCTAAAAATCCCAGTCAAAATTGACCTGTAAATAGCCTAACTTCCTGATTTTTAACTAGTTCACGTTAACTCCGAATGACCCAAAACAATACATATCACTAACAAGAATAAATAAAAAATACAAAAAATACTAACCCAAATAAGTAGACTAAAATCCAAACCCTAGTTTCAAGATTTCCGGACTAAAATCCTCATATCTTCCCCATCCAGTGTCCATTCTAATCCTATTCACTTTTGAAGTAATGTACATTCAATTACCTACAAAACAAGACCAAGTTCAAGTGAATCGGAGCTCGTATGTGAAAGTTGGGTTTTGGGCTTCTTTTGTACATTTTGTATTTTAGCTGATTTTGACCTAAGATTTTCTGTCAATAATTAACATATCTTATTTTATTTCTTTTCGTTTGTCTTCTTTGATAAAAGTTTTATTAAAATGCGCAAAATTTCAAATCCAAACTGAGCTTGAAATCAAAGAAACAAATCGAGTTCAAGTCTTCACTAACTGTCTTTACAAAATTGGTCTTTTCGTGTTTTATTTTATTTCTTCTTTTCTTAATTAATAAAAATCTAAAAAATTAGATTAATGTATAAATAATTATATTTGATTTTAGCATATTTTTTCTGGATTTTTATCTGATTTAAATATGACAAAAAATTATAAAACCCAAAAATCAACGTATTCTATGTACATGGGATACCCTAAAAATATCACTGTGTAAATGATTGATTTTGATTTTGATGTATGAAAGTTGTAGATCTCATCGAGACAAGCAATTTTCGTGAAAAACTTTTTCGATCCGAGGTCGTTTTCTATTTCTTTCTATTTTTAAAGGAATTCATTTTTCAAATTTTCCGGGGCTGACACGTTGGCAGCTCCTGGAGCCGGCACGTGTCAGCCATTTTTGAGGCTTTTATTAATTAGTTTTTAAAAAAAAAAATAAATAAAAGTCCTCGCACGTGCATAGCACGTGCCTCCTAGGCACATGGCACACCCGTGCTCCCTCCCTTTACCCCCCAATCGCCACGTGCTCCCATCTGGGCTTTCCGATCTCGGCGATCGGACAGCCCAGCAACATCGTCCACCCCAGTCCCTCTTCCCAAAATACGCCGCACGTTGCACCTCCGATTACTCCGCCGAAATCACCTCACTCCGCCACCTTGTCTCAGATCTGCGATCACCAAATCGAATCCTTGATTAACGGCCGCTGATTCCCTCGGATCCCCTCTGCAAATCTCCATCAATCCCATCAAATCTCGAATCCATCATCGATCCCCTAAATCGCCCCGACTACTTCCATCTCCGACCGGTCCATCCTTCTATAAAACCAGCACTGCCGCCCTTCGTAACATCCATCCGTTGGTTGCTTCTTCAGTCACGGAGCTCGGTGATGACAGCCCGAGCTCCGCCTCCTTCCCGGCGAGGTCCGAGGGCCCCTTACCCTCTCGTCGTAGCGCCGCTACATGCCCTCTGCTCCAGCTCCGGTCGCTTCGCGCCGTCGAGCCATCGTTGACTACCTCCTACGGTCGCATCAACGACCTCCACCGGTCGACGCCCCACCGTCTTCTTCATCGTCATTGACAACCTCTAGCAACCGCAGCTCCGACGTCAACACTTCCGTCGCAACGCTCTTCTCTAGGAGCCAATAACGCCCCATCGTCATCGTCAACGCTTCTTCGACGACCAACATCTTCACCGTTCTGCCAGGAGCGTCCACCGGTGCTCCAGGCCATCAACGGCACCGTCCAAGCCCCACTGTCGTCTTCGACCTCCTCCTCCACCGTCTACCCTCCAGGAGTTCCCCCTCCGTTAGTGACAGACCGAGCCCCTCTCCCGTCGGCGTGATCCGGGGCCCAGTGCCTCGTCGCAGCCCAGCCACCCGCGTCGCTGCTCAGCTCCGGCGTGCTTGCCGCGAGCCCTCTCCGCCCAGGTATCCCCCACTCCTCCACTCATATCTCCATCTCCGATAACTCGCTTCATCATCCTCACTACTCGAACCCCCTCTTCGCCTCATCTCGACCATCATCTTCATCTTCCCATCGAGTCGACGACGGTCTTCTCCAATCTACGACTTCGCCGACCACCGCAACGCTTCCACGACAACCTTCGACTTCGCCAACCTCTGTACCGCTTCCAGCCAACATCATCGTCAACGCCAGCCCGTCGCAGCAACTTCGACCTTCTTCACCAGCTGACGACACCTCCACCGGTCGACGCCACACAACCACTTCCTCCACCGGAGCTCCGCCGCTCTGCCTCTCCACCGACGCCCGCCGGCTGTGTGTCGGCCAACTCCCGTCGTTCGATCAAGAAGGCTCCCAGATCTTGACCGTCCGATACCACAACAGCCCCAGCCGTTAGATCCAAACTTCATCAGCAGCTTTGATTCACTCCGAGGCTAGCTCCGAACCAGCTATCTGAGCCAGAGCCTTGGGCCGCATCCGAAGCACGCTAGCCTGCCACGTGGACATCAGCCCCGATCCTCCATCCGAGCGTACTACCAGCATGTGGGTGTCACGTGACACGTGGTTAAATTGCGAAGAAGCCCCCAGACTCTTTCTCATTTGCGCTTCAGCCCAGCCGAGCAGCACGTGCCCCTCTGGATATTTTGCGCTCTACACCCCTGGATTATCGGTAGTTGCAGAAAAATCCCTCTATTGCATTTTTATATTTATTTTATTTATTTTAATTATCATCTTTGCAGTAATGTATTCCGTTGTCTCATTCTATACTGCTACATTGCATTATTTCAACAACAACAACAAAGCCTTTTCCCACAATTAAGTAGGGTCGGCTACATGGATTCTTCGCCTCCTTTCAGATCCATCTTTGGCCAATCCCGAGCTTATATCCACAAAACTAAGATCCCTTCGTATGGTCTCTTTCCAACACTTCTTGGGCCGTCCTCGCCCTCTCTTAGCCGGCTCAACATCCCAACATCGCATCTCCTAACTGGTGCATCAGCTGATCTTCTTTGCAAATGTCCAAACCATCTTAAGCGGTTTTCTCGCATCTTATCCTCGATCGGAGCTATACCAACTTTCTTTCTGATTGCATTATTCCGAATCCGATCTTTACGTGTGTGTCCACACATCCACCTTAGTATTTTCATTTCTGCTACATTCATTCTCTGCACATGTCTTTGGTTCACATGCCAACATTCAGATCCATAAAGCATAGCAGGTCTCATGGCTGCTTTGTAAAACTTTCCTTTAATCTTTAAAGGAATTTTCTTATCACAGAGAACAATAGAGGCTCCTCTCCACTTTAGCCAGCCTGCATTTATTCTATTAGTAACATTTCCATCAATTTCTCCATCATGTTGCAGAATAGATCCCAGATATCTAAAGGAATCTCTCTTCTGAATGTTATCGTCACCAATCTTCACCTCAATTCCTTCACCATTGCTTCCATCAAAGGTGCACTCCATATATTCGGTCTTAGCCCTACTTATATGAAATCCTTTGGTCTCCAACTCATGTCTCCAGACCTCAAGCTTCTCATTTACTCCATCTCTAGTCTCGCCAATTAACACAATATCATCAACAAATAACATACACCAAGGTAACTCATCCTGAATGTGACTGGTCAACTCGTCCATAATCAAAGTAAAAAGAAATGGACTCAAAGCAGAACCTTGATGTAAACCAATGTTGATGTCAAAATATCCAGTCTTCCCAGACGGGGTCCTTACACAAGATGAAGCCCTATCATACATGTCCTTTATGAGATTAATGTATAGGACATGTATTTGTCTCTTCTCCAACACTCTCCACAATATCTCTCGTGGGACAGAATCATAAGCCTTCTCCAAATCAATAAAGATCATGTGGAGGTTCTTCCTTTTAGCTCTGTAAATCTCCATTGTTCTCCTCAACAAATGGATGGCTTCAGTCGTTGAGCGACCTAGCATGAATCCGAATTGGTTTTCTTTTACATTAGAAATTTGCCTCAACCTTCTTTCGATCACACGTTCCCAAATTTTCGTAGTGTGACACATCAACTTTATACCTCTATAATTTGAACAATTTTGAATGTCTCCTTTATTCTTATAAAGAGGCACCACGATACTCCTTCTCCAAACTTCAGGCATTTTTTCGCCAAATAACATTGAATAGATTCGTAAGCTAAGTCAAACCACGCTCACCTAAAACTCTCCATACTTCTACAGCGATGTCATCTGTTCCTACACCTTTTCCAGGTCTCATAACCTTCAAAGCCTCCTCTACTTCCTTTCTTTGTATCCATCTATAGCATGCACGATTCAAGTAACTTTCACTACAAGCTAGATCACCCAAAGTGATATCTCTATTTCCTTCACCAATGAAAAGTTTATGAAAGTACTGCTCCCATCTAGTCTTTATATCATTCTGAGTAACAAACACATGATCTTCCTCGTCCTTAATGCATCTCACTTGAGAAAGGTCTTTGGTTTTTCTTTCTCTTGCTTTGGCCAACCTGAATATATCCTTCTGTCCCTCAGAGTCGAGATTTTTATACAAAACTTCATAAGCTTTTGACTTAGCTTCGCTTACGGCCTTCTTTGCTTCCTTCTTCGCTATTTTGTAGTTTGTGATAGTTTCCTCTGTTCTATCCTTAGATATAGCTTTAAAGCAAGCTCTTTTTATTTTTAGCTTCTCTTGCACCCCTTCACTCCACCACCAAGCTTCCTTTTGACATGGAGCTCCTCCCTTTGACTCGCTTAGCATCTCTTTGGCTACCTTTCGGATACAAAATGCTATTGCCTCCCACATCTCATTTGCACTACCGCTACAATCCCAAGATAAGTCTTCTAAAACCTTCTCCATGAAGCTCGCTTGCTTCAGTGAAAGATTCCACCATCTAGTTCTAGTTATCTTAGAACTTAGAAACCCTCCTTTTCTTTACCAACCCTTTCATTTGTACATTCAAGACTAACAAACGATGTTGGGTTGTCAAACTCTCTCCTGGGATTACTTTGCAGTCTTTACAACACAGCCTATCGCTTCTCCTCAACGCAAAGTAATCTATCTATGTTCTAGTTGGCCCACTCTTATAAGTAATTAAATGTTCCTTCCTCTTCTTAAAGAGAGTGTTTGCTATGAAAAGATCACATGCCGTTGCAAAATCCAGGATGGCTTTTCCCTCTTCATTTCTATCTCCAAAACCATGTCCTCCATGAACACTAGCATACCCGGAAGCATCTTTTCCCACATGTCCGTTAAGATCTCCACCGATGCAAATCATCTCTCTTTATGGGATTCCTTGTACATTCTTATCCAAATCCTCTCAAAAATCTTGTTTAGTCCTTTCATCTAAACCAATTTGTGGTGTATAAACTGAGATGATATTCAGAATTTCTTCTTCAAGCACCAATTTTAGCAAAATAATTAGATCCCCGAATCTTTTCACCTCAACCACACAATCCTCTAAATCCTTATGAAAAACCACTCCAACACCGTTTCTACCATTATCTTTACCTGAATACCAAAGTTTAAAGCCTGTCTTCTCAAACTCCCTTGCTTTCTCTCCAACCCATTTAGTCTCTTGAAGACATAGTCTATGAATCTTCCTTCTTTTCATTGTATCCACTATCTCCATCAACTTTCCAGTTAAAATGCCAATATTCCAACTACCAATCCGCAACTTCCGTTGTAATGTCTTTTGGACTAACTTCTTTACTAGCATGCGTCCATTATGCGAGAACCCTTGTAAATTTTGGACTGCATCCGGGCGGTGATGCAGCGAAACTAGCTTAACTACCCGCATGCGTTTCTCATACGAGAACCCTTGCAAATTTTGAACTACATCCAGGCTGCAATGTAGCGGCCCTTGCTAATTTTTCATTGCATTCGGGCGATGCAACACGTCGCAAGTAGGGAACGCCCCAACAAAATCTGTATTATTTGCTTAAATCCATGTTGAAAAGATCCGACAGTCATGAGGCAACTTCTTAAATAGTATTTTTTTGTAGAAAAAAAATACTATTTAGGAAGTTGTCTCTAATTGTTTTACGTTGGTTGTCGGCTACCTACGCAACCCTCCTCATTTACCCGGGCTTGGGACCGGCCTGGCTGAGTTATTACATTGCATTATTTAATGATCCAAAAATAGTATTTTGTTTGTCAATTAATTCTATACATTGTGGCAATTGCTTGACATTTTTGTGATCAATTGTTAACTAATAATTAATATTTTGTGGAAAAATTGCATATTTTAACCTATCTTTTGCTCTGAAATTTGTCATTGATTAACCATTGCTCTCAAAATTTTCGAAAAATCACGGATTGTAGATTTAAATTGTAGTCAACATTGTGCCCAAAAAAAATTGCATTTGCATACATAGTTTGCCTTATAAAAATCATTTTGCACATTTTAGTGTTTGATTTTTAATAGGTATTGAATCTGGTATTTTCGAGGTTTAGGATTTTTCTAAGATCCATCACCTAGTGATAGGACTTAGATTTTTTCCCATTAAGATAATTAGGTTTAATATTTATTATAATTAAATATTGAAATTCACTCTGTTTGCGTTAAAAATTCATAAAAAATTCGTCTTGCATCCAAAAATTTCAAAAAAATTACAGTACATTTATTTCATCATAATTATCATCTTGGCCAAGTTTCATATTTTTCGGACATCATTTGATCGACTTTTACATTTTAGTCCCTAAAATAGGTCGAAATTGCATTTTGCATCCCTTATTGCATTAAAAATTACAAAAAAAAGACCGCCTCAAAAACCGAGCACGAATTTTGATAGATATAATTATAGGTTGTTCTTTTGCCTCCTTATGTTCGACCTTGGGAGTTGTCTAAGTTAAATAAACATAAAACCACGTGATTAAAAATTGACTAAATAATTTTGGTTATTTTCTTGACCGATTCCGATTGCCGCCTACAACGAAACGACACATTTTTTTAAGCGGATGATAATTCACGCTTCTTAACACACGCAAATTTGGACTCGTCAGCCACCACCTCCGCCAGCTTCACCACCTCCACCTCCTATTATGGTTGCTCCTTCGCTTTCACCATCGAATATGTTGGCTCTAGTTTTGCCACAATTTTTACGTTTACAGGCCTCCCTCTGTACCCTCTCTTCATGGGCCTTCCCCATCATCCAACATGCCTTAGGTATATTATGAGCACTTTCTTTCTATTGTTGGCACGAGTGATTTGTCTATGCAGCATGCTACTTGTAGGACGAGCTATTGCCTTGTCAAGAGGCTACTTTACATGTCACAAAGAATACTTATGATCTTGACGTGCGCATTGCTCTCTGGAAACGGAGGCGTACGTGTGCCACGTAAACTCTCGCTGCTCATGTTTCCTTAGAGCATCTTTCATAGGGTTTCTGGAGGTTTGTTGTAGGTCTATCAGTTGTGGAGATACCACATACAACTAGGAGGCTATGCGTAACAATCACTGACGTCTAGCTATGGAGGAGGAGATGACCGCGCTACAATCACGTGGCACATAGAGCCTGATCATTGCCCCTACTTAACCTTGATGGAAGAGAAAACATGTGAATTTTGTAAGAAGTTAGGGGCACAATTGATATTCCAAAAAAGGGAGGGGCATAACTGATATTTTAGAGATCAAGAAGGGTACAAGTGATAAAACCCCTTAAATTTGAAATGAGTTATCGAGTCAAGTTAATGAGTTGACCATGCTTCAACTCGAACTAGGATCCATAACACTAACGAGTTATTTATTCCTCTCAGACTCAAACTCAATGACTTTTTAAGCCTAGCTCACAAGCTGTTATCGAGTTGAGTTCGAGTCGAGCTCATCGAGCTTGAGCCTTCCTGACACCCCTAGTCGTCTACTTACAATAAGGCTACTGGAGGAGAAGAATCCACACAATGGGTTGCTTCTATGGGTTAGGAGATGTAGTTTCTTCACAAGAATCAAACATAGAAACTTGTCAAGCTATCAATGAGGTATAATTGGATGCAAATGGGTCTTTAAGAAAAAGGTTAGGATCTCATGTAGTTGAGGTATCAAATACAAGGCATGTGAAATTGTAAAAAGGTAGCGTATTACAGTGAGATATTCTCTGATCACCCCAATGCCTATAACACCTCCGATTGTCGTCACAATGCCTTCAATTGCCACCCCAAGTTTTTGCTGGATGCAAGTGGGTGTTTACGGCGAAGCACTGAGCAAATGGTAATGTGGATCGTTACAAGATGAAACTTGTGGCTCACAGGTTCAACCAGACATATGAAATGGACTATCAGGATACTTTCTCTCCTATTGCTAGGCATTCTACATTGTGGATTCTTCTTTATGTTGTAGTAATATGGGACTGGCCCTAATATCAACTTCATGTGAAGAACGCAGATCTCTATGGTGACCTACAAAAGGAGGTCTATGTTAATCCCCTCAGATCCGGGCACCCGTTTACCATACATTCGTGGTATTACATTCATAAAAATCGCACAAGACACATGAATATGCGGGGAAATTTTTCGCTTTTCTACCATGACATTCTAATCAATATTCACAACCATAGAAGAATCACAGGAAGATGTGTCACCAATATTGCATTTCATTATTTTCATATATTTCTAGAACACATACAAAAGAGTTGACAGTACATACATGTATTCCCAAAATATACAAAAGAGAAAGAAAGTACTTTACATCATACACTGAATAAAACTGTGACAAAAGTAATTGTACCGTCTAAAATAGTAGCGGATATCTAGAATCATCAACCATCTACTGAGTTACAGGCTGCTTGCTTCCTACACATGAAAGGTACAAGAGATATCAACGAGCGCTGGTAAATCCCTAAACTTAATAAAACAAGTAGGCATTTTAGGGTGATTGCAATAGAAGCAAGCAGTAAGGCATAATCAACTAAAACATTACGATTACTTGCTATGAACAAGGTTTTCAAACTAGCCGAAAGGAATGTCCCAAGTTTTACCCAATTTCCTTTCATATGTCATATTTTTATATCGTGGTTAGTGACTCATACATATATCTGTTAATATCTTATTATTTAAATATCTTAAATAGAGATTTTGATAATGGGAAAGATGGGGTTTTGAACTGATTCTTGATTTTATTTAATTTCTCAAGTTTAGTGGATAATCTGTAGTCTTGGTATGTGTGTGACCTCACACTATGACTCTAAGGCGTGAAGAGTGCCTTAGGGTCGGGGTGCCTCTGTTCCCAACACGTCCACTAACATATAATGATTCTGAATCCAACCTAATTATAGTCAACTCTAACTAGCGCAACTTATAATTAATTTAATCTCTTAGCCAAGATCCGTTATACTTCATTCCGAGTTTAACCGTGACTCCTCCTAATATGACCCTAGATGATTCAGATGTAGACATAAATGATTCGGATGTACATCGCCAAGCCTGTTGGCGGAAAGTAACCAAAACTCAAGTGGTGAGGAAGTCTCCCAAGAGACACTTTCGTCTCGCCCTTTAAATGGAAGTGCGATCCATTAGTGGGATATGTCTACTCCAAAACTACGCCACTAAGACGGGTGAAAGAGACTTTCCGGAAAAGTCACTCTAGAAATCGGTCCGACTAGTACGGGCAGATGAGCTCATAAGAAAAACTAAAATTGAGGATCCCCCTCTTGGGTATCCTAAAACAAAGGGTCGACAGAGCTGATTAAAAGTTAGGATTCTAATGAGGCGTAAAAACACCGCGAGCTCGCGCAAAAATCGAAAAAAAGACTGAGATCCTAGACCCATGCACTTGGCGGCCATTGCGCTAACTGGACTTACTATCTCCCGCCCAGTTAAGGGTCACCGTGCCCTTGCACGGTCAGGTGTAAGAGTCACCATGACCGACACTAATATTTAACAATCCTTACAAATTTCCAACCTTCTTTCTCAATTACTTTTGTGATTTACTTTCCTAGTCTAGGTATTTTGTCACATGTCATTAAAGATACAGTAGATTCTACACATGATCAATCGATCAGAAATTTTCAATCTTAATGATCTATCCATAGTAATTAGTAAATATTGCTTAAGGATTATTTGATAAAGCTTATTACTCATAATAGTACAGGAATGGATTTCAAATTACTTGGATACCCCCATCCTCATAAATCCTACCATCACAAGGGATTAGTTGGCTGATAAATAAGGTGATTGAAAAGAAAAAAAAGATGGTTTGTATGTGTGTGTGTGTATATATTGCAAAGTGCCCGTCACCGGGAGTTACCCTACTCAATTAGAAGTTTTATTTTGCATCTTTTTTCCTTCTAAATAGAAATATCATTTGTTAGAGACCACTTACTACATACTTATTTTCCTCACCAGTCTAAGTCAAACATCTTTAAAGTTGATCACAACTGAAACAAAGTTGAAGTTATTAATCACATCCCAGGCCAATAGGTGCTGGTTTACAAATCATGAACTTGTAGCTCCATCTGGAAACTTTCATAAAAAATAAAGAGCCAATGAACCTATTAAAAGTTTCAGATGCAATAAAGCAAGGAAGGTCGTATCGATACCGATATCGTTTCGGTCTGCCTGGAAATGGATATATCGGGATATATCGCCGATATATCGACGATATCGGTGGAAATGTCGGAAATGGCTCAATAAAACCCATTTTTGTCACTTTTTCATAAATTAAGATCATTTAAGATATTAAAGCAACAAATAACCTACAAATACACACTTATGCGACACATATCGGTCAACATTTATAGCCCATATATCGCACATATCGGTCATCATCTCGAACATATCGTCGGTACTATTAGTTGTTGACCTATATATATTGAAAATGGAGTTCATCCAAGTCCTTAGATCACTAAATAGCTTACAAATATACTCTTATATCGCACATATCAGCCAAATCTGTGAAGCTTATATCGCATATATCGATCATTTTGAACATATCGATATTAATGTTTGATTCTTGGCTTACAGATATTTTGTTTTAAAGAATTGACTTATAGATATTGGAAGTCGATTTCATTCATATCTTACAACATGAAATAACTTGTTACCATACACCAAGTTGAAGAACCATTGTATGCACCCTCCTGTCGCACCATACCCTACCAGTACCGGGGTCTCGCTGCCCGGTCAGCGAGCCTAGGGGGCTGGGGGGGGCAGGTTGGCCCCAATTGCAGGGGTGCGGGGGCAGTTCCCCCGACCCGAAACAAATATATATAAATCATTGTGTGTTTTAATACTAGGTGTAGTTAGATATATGTGTTTTAATATTAGGTGTAGCTAGATAAGTAGTTAAATTAATGTCGCATGAATAATAACATTGATATATAGAGATATCAGCGAAATATCGACGATATCCAGATTTTTTCTACTGAATCCAGTCATTTTTGACCGATATGAGCCGATATGGCGATATATCGTCGATATCCCTGTAAAAGGAGATAGGGTAATATCGAAACCCCTACCTTGTCGAAACCGATATATCGCCGATATATCGCCGACACGGCCTTCATGCAATAAAGAGAGTAAAATTAGGAATTTTAGATGCAACGGAAATATGTGGTCTTTAGGAATTGTCACACATAGAAAATGTGTTGAGCATTTGTTCCTTCCTTGAAATCCTGAATGGTAGTCCTTGTTGTATAATTGATATTCTTATGAATGACATGTCAAAAAGCTATTAATTCCAGTGTTTAACCTCTTTCTTTCTTTATATATATATGTATATATATAGCGGTTCTCCATGACCTTTTAGCCTCGATTTGTAATGAGGTTAGTATCCTCAAAATCAGGGTTCCCTTCAGGTGGGTAGATTTGGTTTGATCTAGGGATGTTGGATCCCTTATTTCCTAGGTGGTATTCTGGCAGGGATACTGTAGATATTTGATCTAACAGAGATATGATTCATCATCCTGAAATCATTGATTCTGGAGACTGCAGTGGCTTTATAAAGCCATGTTATTTTTTTAATAAAATTTTACACTCAGATCCAGATCGGACTACCAAAACCCATACCTACTATGATACAACCTATCGTAGGATATCCGTGCATTTAGCAAAACTAAGTTATCTTGCATTTCATAGATAATGTCATGTTTGTTTATAATTACCATAATTAGTACTCCTTTCAAATTCTCTTTGCACAAAATAAACTTGTTTTCAACTTCTCTAATAAAGTCTTACCTAGATTCCCGAAGCACATGTATCGTGCTTGACACTTCAATACATCTATGACTACAACCATTAGCAATTCCCCAACAAACCTCATAAAAAAATCAAATATAGGAGAAGAATGCATGTATGGCAGCAATGAGGGGGAGGGGAATTGTACCTTGATTATATCTCTAATTTAAAGATCAATCAAGGGACTTTCCAGCAGGGAATAGGAGCAGCTGCTTGATTGCTTGGGAGATAGCATCTCCTGTTGCTCTTCCAGGAGTAGAATATATGCTAAAGGTGCCTTGGCATCTTGCTGTAGCAGCAACTTGAAGGAAAGGTTAATATTCCTCTATCGACTGGAAATAGGAGTGAAAGAGAGGGAATTTGGGAATTGTATGAGAGGAGAATGAAAGATTACGTTGGATTGTGGAATAAAAGAGGAAAGGTTTCGGTCTTATATAACCAAGGATAATTAAGTCTTGGTTTGCCAAATGGAGCCTCAATAAAAGCCAAGTGGGTGAATTTTGAAAGGTCAAATGGGAGAAAAAAAATCAAATGAGCTGCCTCAGATAACAAAAATAAAATATTATTTTTATTTTTTCCATTTATTTAAGATATCAAAATCAACCGTACTCACGTCTCGAATGCCGGATTGCAATGCGAGATATCTCGATTTAATCGTTTTGAATGACGATTAATATGAGTATAATGTTGATATACTTTTGATCGGGTTTGCATTCCCGAATTTCTCAAGATACAGTTTCGGTTTCTTATTAAAATTTATGGTTTTAAAATACCAAACTATCTCCGATTGACGAACGGTCGATTCCTTTGTTCTTGTTTTGTCGAATCGGATTTAATGACAGTCTCGGTTTATTTCGCGATTTTAGAATTTGTGTCACGGCTTTTCTGCGGCACACATTACGATGCGACCGATTTTTGGTCGATTTTGCCCAAATGACTTTTGATTCACGATCAGTTGGTCGATTTAGGTTATTTAACGTTGATTAATAACTTTATTGAGTTATGCGGACCCTAATCGGGTCGGATTCGACTTTATTTGCATCCAGATGTTACAGTTTACATGCATCAACCACCTAGGTTTGCTGCTAAGGGGTGGTGCCAGAAGATTTGTAGGCACCACAAGGCGATCTATGGCCTTAAGCAGAGTCTAAGAGCATGATTCTAGAAGTTCTCGGATTTGATAGATCAACAAGGGTTTGTGAGATCAAATGCATATCATTCATTGTTTGTTTAGAGGTCTCAGAGAGGTATAGTTGTCATACTTGTTTATGTAGATGATATCATTGTTACAGGAGATAACGAGCAAGACATCCGGGCTGCTGAAGGATTTCCTAGGTCGGTAGTTTGTAACAAGGACCTTGGCAGTCTACGTTACTTCCTTGGACTGGAGTTTGCTAGGAACCAACAAGGTCTTGTGATGACCAGAGGAAGTACGTCACATATCTTCTCATTGAGACATGCATAATAGATTGCAGGCATGCCACTGGCCCACTACTCCCATGGACCCGAGCATGAAGTTGTATGATGATGACAATGAGGAGGTAAGCAAGAGGAGGTACATGGAGCTCGTCGGGAAGCTCCTATATGTAACCATCACCAGGTTAAATATCATCCTTTGCAGTGAGCAAAGTGAGTCAGTTCATGGAGCAACCTAGACATGCACATATAGATTCAATCCATATGATTTTGAGGTATATGAAGACTACACATGGCACTGGTGATGAATTCATGATTCAACATCTTTATTATTTTATTTTAGCTTAAAATCCTATGCAAAACACTTGTAAATAACAATAATTATCATCTTTTATCATTTATCACCCATGTGTTATTGTATATTTATCACTTTTTTACACCAAAATAAACGAATAAAGAAGAAAAGAAAAAGAAAAGAAAGAGAAGGTTGTACATATAAAATAAATATAAATTGACTTGTACCTCGAAACCATGTCAAGCATTGGGATGGTCGACAAGGAATAAAGTAAGGGGAGATAGGGTCCATAACTTATAATAATTCTAGAAAACTAATGTCACAATGTACATAAACACATTTTTCACTTTGTACATATGTTCACATATTTTATTTATCAATAAAACAACCTCTAAAACAACCTCAAATAAAAATATTTCCTTCATCAAAGTTGTTTGTAATAATATTTATTAATTTATAAAAATACCAGAAAAGTTATTTAATGTATAAATAAATAATTACAATGAACCTAAAAAGTCAAAAAAATCCAACTTTCCAGGTTCATAACTATTTATAGAAAACTCCAAATTGACCAAATTCATTTTTAAACTTCATTTTATAACTAATACTATTTATTAAAAATACAAAAAATCTTGGAATAAATCGTGCGAGTTTTGGCGTTTGACCCCTTTGTATATATGTAATATATGTATATAATCATTCTTTATTTTTTTTATAAAACTCATACTAACTCCGTTGGGAAAAATAGAAAAGATAATCATTCCTTATAACCCTAGGCTCTCTTATATAGAGGAGAGACGTATGGGTAAATTACATAAGATGGATATAAAGAACTAAAATACAGAAAATGTACACAAAGAATATAGAAATATCTCTACACTCCCCCTCAAGATGGAACATAAATGTCGATCATGCTCAGCTTAGACGAACACTTCTGAAATGATCCTCTGAGCAATGCCTTAGTAAAGATATCTGACGTTTGCTCTCCTGAACTAACATGGGAAGTAGAAACTAAGCCCTTCTCAATCTTATCTCTAGTATAATGGCAGTTTACCTCAATATGCTTCGTTCTTTCATGGAATGCAGGGTTATTTGCAATGAATAGAGCATCATGATTATCACATTGTAACTGCATGGGTAGAGGTATATTTATATGCAAGTCTGCTTGCACTGCTCAAACCCACATCATTTCTGTACTAGCTTGTGCCATAGGCCTATACTCAGATTCGACACTTGATCTAGCCATCACAGTTTATTTAATAAGAGAGCTGTCAACAAATACTACAAAGCCCGAAGTAGATTTCTTATCCTTAGGACATCATTCATAGTCTGCATCAACACATGCAGAAATACAGAGAATTGCTCCTTTCCTGAATAGTAATTCAGCACCTGAAGAAGATTTTAGATATCTCCATATCATGTATATAACATCCATATGTACCTGTCGAGGCTGCCCCATGAACTGGCTCACCCGGTTCACTACAAAAGAGATATCTAGCCTGGTAATAGTCACATATAAGAGCTTCCCCATCATCTTTCTATATCTCCTCTTATCAACCTCATCTGTATCATCATCATACAACCTCATCTCCATAGGAGTAGTAGAGGGTCGATACCCAATCATGACCATCTCAACAAGCATGTTTGTAACATACTTCCTTCGGGTCATCACCAGACCCTGCACATTCCTAGCAAATTCTAACATTAGAATTACATTAGGGTACCCAGATCCTTAGTAACAAACTGACGACCCAGAAATTCTTTTGCCGTCCTTATTCCGTGCACATCATCTTCTGTAACAAGTATATCATCAATATAAACCATGATAACAATAATACCTCGAGGTGCCCTCTGCATAAACAGTGAATGGTCTGCATTTGACTTCTTGAACCCCCAGCATTTCAATCAAATCCGAGAGCTTCTGAAATCATGCCCTTGGACTTTGCTTAAGGCCATATATCACCTTATGGAGTCTACAAACCTGTTGACACTCCCCCTCAGCAGCAAACCCTGGAGGTTGCTGCATGTACACTTCCTCTTGTAGATCTCCATACAAAAATGCATTTTTAGCATCTAGCTGAAACAAAAGGCCAATAGCGTACCACTGCAACTGAAAGAAGGATACGTAGGGTCAAGCGACGTGTAACTGGAGAGAACGTGTCCATATAATCCACATCATAGGTATGAGTAAATCCGCATGCCACCAATCTTGCCTTGTAACGATCAAGACTCTCATCCGCATGGTGTTTAACAGTAAACACCCACTTGCAACTGACAACAGAGGCCCCAGGAGGAGCAGTTACATGGTGAAGACTTCAAACATCTCAAAATCATGTAGATAGCATCCATATGAATCTTCATGTGCTGCTCCATGAATTGGTTCACCTTTCTTACAACAAAGGATATGTCTGGTCTGGTGATAGTAGCATAGAGGATCTTGCCAACAAGCTCCATGTATCTCCTCTTGTCTACTTCCTCAATGTCTTCATCATTATAACCTTATACTCGAATCCATAGGGGTAGCAGGCTTGAACCCTGTTATTCCTCTCTCAAGTAGAAGATCGGTCACAAATGTCCTCTGTTTCATCACAAGACCACACTGATTCCTGGCGAACTCTAATGCAATCAAGTAACGAAGGCTACCAAGATCCTTAGTAACAAACTACCGACCTAAGAACTCCTTGGCAGCCTGAATGTCGCGATCATCATCACCCGTGACAATATTATCATCAACATAAACCAGAATAGCAATTATACCTATGTGTCCTCTAGATAAACAACGAATGATCCACGGTAGACCGCACAAACCCCTGGTTCTCAATCAAATCTGATAGCTTATGGTACCGAGCTCTCAAACTCTGCTTCATGCCGTAAATAACCTTGTTGAACCTACATACCTTTTGAGACTCCCCTCAGCAGCAAATCATGGTGGATGTTGCATATATACCTCCTCCTATAGACCTTCATATAAAAACACATTTTTCACATCAAGTTGGTAAAGAGGCAAGTCTTGAGACACAACAACTGATAGAAGAATGCACAACGTCGAATATCTGGCCACCGATGAAAAGGTATCCTGATAGTCCACCCCAAAAGTCTGGGTGAACCCTCGTGCTACAAGCCTTGCCTTGTAGAGATCCACGCTGCCATTCACTTGATGCTTTGCTGTAAAGATTCATTTGCACCCTAAAATAGATGCACCTGGAGGAGCAGAAACAACAATCTATGTACCACGAGATAGCAAAGCGACCATCTCCTCCTCCATGGCAAGACACCGGCTACTATCCTATACAGCCTCCTGGTATGTGCGTGGTATAATAACAACCGAGAATACTATGACAAACCTCATGTACTCCTTTGACATATGATCCAAGGAAACATGAGCAGCTAGAGGATGTGTGGCACAATTACGACGCAACTTCCTCAAGGCAACAAGTACATCAAGATCATCATCCTCTCTGTCCTCTATTATCACCTTCTCTTGTTTATCCTGTGGTACAATCATATCAACAATACCATTAATAGAAATAATGTGTTTGTTGGGAAAATAAGAAAGCTTTTCCATCCACCCTAGGCTCCCTTATATAGGAGAGTAGCCTATGGGTAAACTACATAAAGAGTCCAACGGGAAAGTAAAATACAAGAAAGGTACATAAGTGAATAATATATTTCTACACTCCCCCTCAAGATGGAGCATAGATATCAATCATGCTCGGCTTGGACGAACACTTCTGGAATGGCCCTCGAATTAATGCCTTGGTAAAAATGTCTGCAGTTTGATCCTCTGAGCTAACATGGGATGTAACAATAATCCCCTTCTGAATCGTATCACGTATAAAGTGGCAGTCCACCTCAATGTGCTTGGTTCGTTCATGAAATGCTGGGTTATTTGCAATGAATAGGGCCGCCTAATTGTCACATTCCAAAGCCATTGGAAGCGGGACTTCCATATGTAGATCTGTAAGCACAGTCTTTACCCACATCATTTCTGTACTGACATGGGCCATAGCCCTATATTCAAACTCAGCACTAGACATTGCTACAACCGTTTGCTTCTTGGTTCTCCATGAGACTAGAGAATCTCCAACATACACAGCAAACCCAGAGGTGGACTTCCTATCCTTGGGACACCTTGCGTAATCTGCATGTGCACAAGCTGAGATAGTAACCTCCTTGCCTTTCTTAAACAGTAGACCCGCTCCTGGAGATGACTTAAGGTACCTGAGTATCATATGTATGGCATCCATGTGTACCTGACGTGGTTGCTCCATGAACTGGCTCACTCGACTCACAACAAAGGAGATATCGGGCCTGGTAATAGTAACATAGAGAAGTTTGCCCACCAGTTCTCTGTATCTTCTCCTATCTACCTCATCAGTGTCATCATCATATAATTTCATAATAGGATCCATAGGTGTAGTAGTAGGTCGGCAACCAAGCATTCTTGTTTCACTTAACTGGTCAGTGACGTATTTCCTCTGAGACATTACCAACCCATGAGGATTTCTGGCAAACTCCAATCCCAGAAAATATCTAAGAACTCCAAGGTCCTTGGTGACAAATTCACGGCCAGCATTTCTTTTGCCCCCTGGATTCTGTGTTCATCATTACCTGTGATCATAATATCATCTACATACACCATAATTGCAATAATACCTCTGGGTGTCTTCTGTACAAATAGGGAATGGTCAGCATTAGAACGTCTGTACCCCTATTTCTCAAACAGGTCTGAGAGCTTCTGGAACCACGCTCTGGGGCTCTGCTTAAGGCGATAGATAGCCTTATGAAGTCTGCACACCTTAGGACACTCCCCCTCAACAACAAAACCAGGTGGCTGTTGCATGTAGACTTCCTCCTGTAAGTCACCGTATAAGAACACATTCTTCACATCCAATTGATAGAGTGGCTAATCACGAGTAACTGCAACAGAAAGCAGGATCCTTAGGGTGGAATGGCGAGCAACCGGCGAAAATGTATCAAGATAATCCACCCCATATGTCTGTGTAAAGCCACGAGCAACAAGGCGAGCCTTGTATCTGTCAATGCTACCATATGTATTCTGCTTAACTGTAAATACCCATTGCAGCTAACTAGAGACACATCAGCAGGTGCAGGAATGACTATCCTTCAACGCATCTTGGTAATTTCGTGGAATATCCACTGCTGACAATGCAAAGACGAAGTTCCGGAAATCTCCAGTTAGTCGATCAAATGACACAGAAGATGCTATAGGATATGACGCGCAGCTCCGCTTCTGCTTCCGTAGAGCAATAGGGACATCTAAATCATCCGTCTCCTCTTCTGGCCTCTGTAACACATCCTGCTCAGGAAGATCATCAGATCCATCAATAGTAATATTTTCAGAACATACCTCAGGCGAGCTAAATGATGAGTGGTGACCATGAGCAGAAGCAGGCCTGTGGGTATAGTGATATGGTAATGGGGAAACAGGCACAGTGACACGAGGTATAGGAGATGGTAGCGGTTCTGGTGGTGGTGGTGGTGGCATGTATATGGCATTAGTATTATGAGAGGATACCAACTGATCACCTGTAGATGAGAAGTACATAACAGATTCGAAAAAGGTAACATCAGCACTAGGGAGATATCGCCTGCATGCACAATGGATCGTAACACTTGTACCCCTTCTGTGTTCTTGAGTACCCGATGAAGACACACTTGACAGCCCTAGAGAGAGCTTGTCAGTCCCGGGAGACAATTGGTGGACAAAGGCGACCGAGCCAAACACACGAGGAGTAAGGGAGAACAAATCTTTGTCAGGAAAAATAAGAGAGAAAGGAATCTTCTCACCTAAAACAGATGACGGCATACGATTGATGAGGTAACATGTCGTAAGAACAACATCACCCCAGAAAGAAAGAGGAGCATGACTCTGTATAAGAAGCGACCTGATGACATCAAGCAAATGACGATGTTTCCTTTCAGCAACCCCATTCTGTTGGGAAGTAAAGGCACATGATGTCTGGTGGATGATCCCTTGAGATGAAAAATAACTGGATAGGGTATGAGTACAAAATTCCAGAGCATTATCACTTCTCACAATTTTAACATATGCAGAAAAAATATTACGAACTTCATTAATGAAATTGATGATAATATTCCCTACTTCAGATTTATTCTTTAACAGAAATACCCACGACACACGAGAGAAGTCATCCACAATAACTATATAAAACCTGTGTCCCTGATGATCAGGAACACGACTAGGACCCCAGATATCGACATTGAACAACTCAAACTTAGAGGTACTACTCTGACACTGACGTCTGGGAAAGGTAGAACGATGATGCTTTCCCAACTGACAAGCCTCACATTGAATGGACGTGTGAGGTGAAACTTGAGGTAACATATGACACAGTTTCTGAAGCGGTAGATGTCCAAAGTGCAGGTGCCACAGTAATGGGGAGATGGGTCCAGCAGGTAGAGATGAGGTTCCAGCATAAGGAGTCTGGCTAAGGCGATAGAGGCCGCCTTGCTCATAGCCACGCCCAATCACGTTTCCCGTAAGGGTGTCCTGAAAAACAAGAGAAGATGGATAAAAAATTGCTCGACAGTGTAAATCTTTTGTAATTTGGCTAATGGACAACAAATTCATCGAAAAATTAGGTGCATGCAACACATTCTTGAGATACATGGATGGTGTCAGTCTAATCTCCCCCTAACCAGTAATCGGGGAATGTGTTCCATTAGCAATAACCACTGTACGGCCTGGAGAAATCTGTCTGTACCCTGTAAGTAGACTTTGATCACCACACAGATGATGTGTGGCGCCAGAGTCCATAATACATGCTAAAGTATCTGATCCACTACTGCTAGTGAATGCATAGGTGCTACCTGATGTACTGGTGGATGCAGAGGCAGACGCGACAACATTGGAGTGACTCTTAGAAGTAGGTGCTGATGCAGCTGGACCAGATAGAGGAATGATGCCCCTTAGATGGACTACAAGGTCATCAAAGTGTTGATCCATAGATGAAGCAGATGGGGGCTCGATCTGTTTGGCGACTCGTGCAGAAACAGGAAACCCATGCTTGGAATAGCATGTGTCTTCGGTATGTCCAGAACGATGGCAAAAGGTACATGATGGCCGAACACGGCCTCCTCTGCCACGAGGTCAACGGCCACGGAACTGATGATGATGACCTCCACGACCTCGATTGGCCATCACAACTGTCTGATTCGTCGTAGACGAAGAAACAGTGATACGACTCAGTTTGTGGAAAGCTTCCTCCATATGAGGAATAATAGAATCCGCCAAGATCTGAGAACGTGTTGCCTCGTACTCTGGATCAAGGGCAGCAAGAAAAACGCCTACCATAGTGGCATTCCGATATGTCTTCTGTTGCGCTGGAGTGGCTGTCAGAGGCATGAAGCTATAAAGCTTCTCAAACATTCCTCGTAAAGATGTGTACAACGAGTGCAGAGGTCGTCCATTCTACTTGATAGTAAATATGTCATGCTCGCGTTGCAGAATCTTCGTCTCATTCTTTGCTTGAGAATATGTAGCAGCCAGAATATCCCCAATTGCTTTGGCAGTGGGCTGATGAAGAATATCATTGGCAATTTCAATTGCCAGGGTTCCAGATAGCCAAACCTTGGCATATGCATCATCTGCCTCCCATGAGGCATTGACCCCAGTCTTCTCAACAGGCTCTTCTTCAGTAAGAATGTGTTTCTTACCGGTTGACTTCATCATACTCATGAACTGCATTGCCTACAGTTCATAATTTGAACCATTCATCTTCACAATCGGCTCTGGACCTCTGAAGGCGCCAATAGATGGGTGTCTGCCTTGCTTTCTGACATAGTAATAATGGAGGACTGGGGTAGTAGACTGAAGATATGATCGTCTACACGGACATTAACGGGTTTAGTTGATGTGTAGACTCAAACAACCAAACTCATTAATTTGGAGGAGAGCGCGCGGAACAAGATCTAGGGTTACACACGCGCTTGACTTAGTGTTGCACGTGCACGAAAGACGTGATCTTTACAAGCACAGTTGTGTGTAGGGAGATCACGCGCGGGGGGGGGGGGGGGGCACGCACTGGAGCACACAAGATCGCACGCAGACCACGCGCGAAGATCACGCGCAACAGGCGCGAAGATCACGCGCAACAAGCGCGTAGATGACGCATAGCAGATGCACAGACGAGGCGCACGATCACACGCTAGCGCGCAGCGAGCAGCACGCACAGCGCAAGAGGCGCGAGATCGGAGAAGAGGCATATGACGCGCGATCGGAGGCGCGGCGTGGGAGGCGCGAGAGGAGGGCTCGAAGGTGGGGCTAGGGTTAGGGTTTGGTTCGAGAACTCCGGTCTAGGACCGTCGCTCTGATACCATGTTGGGAAAATAAGAAAGCTTATTTATTCCATCCACCCTAGACTCCCTTATATAGGAGAGTAGCCTATGGGTAAACTACATAAAGAGTCCAACGGGAAAGTAAAATACAAGAAAGGTACATAAGTGAATAATATATTTCTACAGTGTTCATTACATACCTGAGGCGTGGTGAATGATGGGGAAGGCATATGTGCAGAGGGGTGAGTGGAGGACATGCGAATTTAGAAACGTAGCAGGAATTGTGCCGGGATAGATGGAGGTGGTGGTGGTGGAGATGACAATGAATCAACATGAGGTGGTGGTGGTGGAGATAACTGAGGTGGTGGAACTAAAATATCCTCTCCAGAGTCGGAGTTAGACAACATATCACCTGTAGGAGAAAAATACATGATAAACTCAAAAAATATGACATCAACACTCACATAATATTTTCTTTCTACAAGATCAAAACATCTATACCCTTTTTGGGTACGAGAATAGCAACGAACATACATATGACAGCTCTTGGAGAGAGCTTGTCATGATCATGAGTAAAATTGTGGACAAAGGAGATCCAAAAACCTTGGGAGTAAAGGCGAATAGGTCCTTCTAGAAAAACACAGTCAATAAAGGAACCTTTTTCTCCAAGGATCGTGGAGGGCATGTGGTTCACAAGGTAACAAGCACTGAGAACCGCATCACCCCGGAAAGAATGAGGAGCTCAACTCTGAATCAAAAAAGTCCTTGTGACATCAAGAAGATGGTGGTGTTTGCGTTCAACAACACATTCTGTTGCGAAGTGTAAGCACAAGAAGTCTGATGAACAGTACCAAGAGATCTGAGGAATTCAGACAACTGTAATGTGGAAAATTCTCAGGCATTGCCAGTGCGAATAAACTTCACATTAGCAGATTTTTTTTAATTTAATAAGAAACGATTTAATGATAGGACCAACTTCGGACTTATTCTTTAACAAGAAGACCCTAGATAATCTAGAAAAATCATCCACAACAACCATATAGAATCGATGTCCCTGATGATCGGGAACACGACTAGGACCCCATATATCAAAATGAAACAACTCAAACGACTGACTACTGTAACGACTCGGAAAAGAAGACCGATGGTGCTTCCCAAACTGACATGCCTCACACTCCAAGGTGGCGCGAGTAGATCTGAGAGAGAACTTGACATAACTTATGTAGAGGAAGGTGTCCAAAGAGAAGATGCCACACGTATGGAGATATTGATCCAAAAGGAATGGTAGCAGCACCAATACACGGAGGCTGGACAAGTATGTAAAGTCCACTCTACTCACGGCCACATCCAATTGCCCTACCCGTGAGTATGTCCTGAAACACAAGAGAATATAGATTAAATATGGCACATCAATGCAAATCTTTTGTAATATGGCTAATAGACAAAAGATTCATCTAAAATGCATGAGCATGTAAGATATTCTGCAGGCGCATCGAGGGAGCTAAGACAATCTCCCCATGACCAACAATTGGTAGATGAACCCCATTAGCAATCACCGTTGATCTACCATGAGGGATATGCCTGTAAGAATTGAACTGTGCTCGATCGCCCCATATATGATGAGATGCTCTGGAGTCCTTGATCCAATTAGTCAAATCTGAAGTGCTACAACTTGTAAGTGCATAAGAAATACCGACGAACTCGTAGAAGATATGGCAGTAGTGCGACATCTGAAGATCCTGCAGCTGGAGTGGTTGGTGTAATCATTATCTCTCTCAACCCAGAAACAATATCATCAAACCACACATCATGAGACGAGCTAGAGGAGGTTATGTCTGCTCAGCTACATGGGGAGACGCATGCTGCCCATGCTTCAGATAACATGTCTCCTCCAATGACCTGGATGGTGGCAATGTGAGCATGGGTCACGCTGACGTCCTCCTCCTCAGCCACGGGATCCTCACCCATGAAACTATGAAGTACCCCCTCTGCTACGAGAAGCTGCCATAGCAGAGGGAGTCTGGACCATGGTAGTAGACGAAATAGTGATCTTGCTCAACCTCTTGTAGTTTTCCTCCATTGGAGGTATCGTTTTTCCAGTAAGTAGTTGAGTATGTACTGCATCGTACTCAGAGTCAAGGGATGACAGAAAGACTCCTGTCATTGTGGCATTCCGGTATGCCTGTTGCTGCTCAATGATGGTAGTAATAGGCATAAAGCTATGCAGACGCTCAAACATACCTCGAAGATGTGAGAAGTGGGTATAAAGAGGTCGACCATTCTGCTTGGTCGAAAATATGTCATACTACAACTGTAGAATCTTGCTCTCATTCTTGGCTTGCTTATATGTATCTGCTAAGATGTCCCACATAGCCTTGGTTGTGGGTTGGTTGACGATGTCGTTGGCAATCTCCATGGTGAGCATCGCAGAGAGCCGAATCCATGCATAGGCATCATCTTGCTTCCAAGAAGCATTAGCCCCAGTCTTGTCCGTCGGGTCGGATTCCATCAGAATGTGCTCCTTGTTGTGACACTACATAAAGGTGCGAAACTGCATGAACCATAACTCGTAGTTGGTCCCGTCCATCTTTACGATGAGAGCCGAGCCCTTGAAGGCACTAGACGATGAAAAAACGTTACCCTTATTCTCTGACATGATAAAAAGAATGCCGGACAAAACAAATCCGGAACAAAACTAGGGAGTAGACTACTTTGAGCAAGTCTACACAATCATATAGAGGAGTGGTTGTATGCGTAGACTCATACAACCATCCTCTTCAATCCTTGTTGAAGTCTAGGGCCGGAAAGCATGATTTATGTGTATGAAATCACGATCCCTGGTTAAAATCAGACTGTATTTGGCTTTAGTAGTGGCCGAACGACAGCTATATAAAGGTAGAGAAGCCCACCAAGGATTGGGTAGCGGCTGGCCGGAGGTGGGGCACCATCCCGTGACTTGGGACTGCGGCAACGAGCGACCGCAGGCAGTGGGTTGCAGCCTGGTGGTAGCTGGCGGACGGGCAGGCCAGAGCGGTTGGCAGCAGGCGGCAAGGTGCGGGGGTGTAGGGTTAGGGTTTTGATGGGATACGAGAATCCCGATCTAGGATTGTTTCTCCGATACCATGTTGGAAGAATAGAATAAATTATCATTGAAGAGACCTTAGGGCTCTCTTATATAGGAGAAAAACCCTAGGTTAATTAGATAAGAGGTACATGAAGAAACTGGAAATTAGAAATAAACATAATGAGAGACAACTATCTCAACATATACTATATACTATTTAGTATCATTTAAGTAATATTTTATATATTTTATGAATATTTCATCATAGTACATGTAATGCATTATCCTTTCTCTTCTGAGTTGCATATTTTGCTTTCTAAGACGCGATTAGTTTAGCATATGGTATATGACGTGGTACAAGTCAAACCTCCTAATTGCATCTCTCTTTTAGCAAAGAAGTGCATACTTTCATCTTATTTATTGATTAAAGGCTATTTGGAAATCAATTTATAGAATCATTTCCATGATCGCCAACAATATCATCAAGTTATCAACTAAATTCTCTAGAATTTCCCTTTCCATGCTTTGGCAAAATGACACTAACATCGTCTTTTGAAGCCATGCCATTGTATGTGTCTCCATCAATCCATAAACTGACAAGGAGCTCTGCAAGAATCGTCAACCACACAATGATTGTGTGGATACCCTCAATATGTAAGGAATAACATGGAGAGCATCTATAAAAAAAGTTCAATAACGAATGGACTTATTTTTTGTAAGAATCAAACGGGTGAGCCCCCATTTTAGGGGTCACCGCCGCTATATTCCATTAAAAAGTTTTAGAGTACATTACCGTGATATCCAGAGATTATAAAGAGCGTTACAACGGGGCAAGGTGTTTTCGACATAAAACCTCTGGTTGAAGATTGTCTCGTTTCTCCCAGTCCAGATGGCCCATAACATAGCAAAAGGCTTCGAACAATCATCATTTGAGTTATTGCCGACCACTCTAATGGATCTCCAAAATTCCGTGAAACCCTCGCTCCGCACCCACGAAATCGCCATCTCAGTCCAAACCGTAGTCGAGGAAGGGCAATTGAAAAAAAAATATGCTCAGGATTCAACTAGTCTCCGTCTTCCTCGAATGGATCTCTTAGTTGTGAGTTGCCCAAAAGCGGTATATAAGGCATACCAAGTCAAACTGACAAGTCAACCTCCGATGTTCCGCATCTGTCACATCGCGTATCAACCATCCCTAGAATGCGTCCCCTCCGTACCTTGTCGCAAATACGGTTCCTCCTCACGCACCAAAGAAAAATCTTAACTTTCAATGGGATTCTTGCAGCCCAAATGATATTGACGTCCTGGCAGAACTCCCTGTCCTGCTCTTCTCTCCAACTGAGCTCCTTGTAAGCCTTCTTCACGGAGAAGGTGTTTCCCATCCATTGGAAGTGGTTTCTATTTCTAGTGCGATTCCCCCTGAGCGGTATGATCGACTGCATCGTCATAGACTCCTCGAATCGTTGATCAGACAAGGCTGAGAAAAAAGACGGTGACCACAAACCGCCATCGACTGCCACCTCCGAGATCACCGTGTCCTTGGCCTCCGCCAACGAGAAAAGATGCGGGAACCTCTCCTCCAAAGAGCCATCGCCGATCCAATCGTCGCGCCAGAACCTGAAAGTTTGTCTGTCCCCCACCTTGGGACGCAAAAGATTGGCCAAAGATGGGAGCAACTCGTGAATACCCGTCCAAAGTGGAAACTCGAAGGGGAGTCTCGCCGTGGCCAGCCCACCCCCCACACCGTATACCTTTCGTAATAGAGTAGCAACCAGCGAGGTGGAGGGCCCCCAGATTTGTATTATCCATTTGACGATGAGGGTCATGTTCATGCAGCCGATATCTCTGACTCCCAGACCAGCTTCCCTGCGCCCCCTTGTGACATCTTCCCACTTGACCAGATGGAGGCCATGCCTCATCTACTTCCCATCCGACCAAAATAATTGCTTCATCAAGGATTCAATTTTCCTCCTCACCCCGACCGGCATGATTCTGGTCGAGTAGAAGAAGATCGGAATTGCCGAAAGCACATGCTTCAGAAGAACCAGCTTTCCACCTTTAGATAATGTGATAGCCTTCCATCCGGCCAGCCGTTGTTCGATCTATTGCACCCAAGGTTCAGGAAAGAGGTATGCGTATGCATTCAGACTGGTCACCAAATACTGAATAAGCGGTATGCAGGGGCATATGCAGGGCATATGCAGTTCTACGTGGTTTTCTTATTTTTAATTTAAAAATAAATAAATATCTATAAATAACATTACCACTGAATTTATGTATTTAAATGGAGTTAAAGAAGATCTAAGAAAAACGGTTGATGTTAAATGGGTGTGTATACATACTTTTAATTGCCTCATATTTAATCACAAAAAAAACATTTACCATAAAACTTTGCATATTATATGATTCGTAATAACCAAACATCAATATACAAACATGCACTACATAAGCAAAAGCTGCAAAACCTCAATCGACATATATAAAAAATATTCGACGATACATTGCATATACTCGTAAAATCAATACATGAGAAAAACATAAAACATTGCATATACATAATGGTATAATGCATTGCAATTGTATAGAAATGCATGTCATATTCTTACCATTGATTGAAGGAAGAGGCAGAGTTACGGAATTAAGGACCTGAGTGAGAAGATTCAAAAGTTGGAGCTGTTGGAGCAGTATGCGGGGCATATGCGGGATATGTAGGGCATATGCGGGGCATATGCGGGCCGCATATGCGGAGAGGGTGCTTATTGCACTGATTCAAGTAATCGGTGCGGTCTGCATGCCGCACGGGTATATGCGGCCGCATATGCGGCTCGTGCGACCGATTTAGTGAACACTGATTGCACCACATGATCCCAATCCCTGTTCCTTAGTTTTCCAGCCGTTAAAGGCAGCCCCAAGCAGGAAATGGGTAGTTGACCCAGTCCACATCCGCAGACGGCAGCAAGCTCCACACGGTCAGCCTCCTCCAACCCAAATGTTACCACGGATGACTTCCGCCTGTTAATCTCGAGGCCCGAGATGTCACCAAAGATCTCCACCAACTGGGTTGCGTTCTTGTTCTGATCAGCCGTACCTCCCAAGAAGATGACCGTGTCATCCGCATATTGTAATAGGGGGGTAGAAATATCCTACACACGGAAGCCCTCGCACCACCCCGATTCGATCGCCTGCTTAAAGGACCCCCAAGGCATCAACCACTATGACAAATAGCATAGGCACCAGCAGGCAGCCCTGCCTCACACCCCGTTGCGGCTGAAAGAAGCCACCCTCAAGGGGTTGTCTTTCCTCCACCCCTAAGGGGTTGTCTTTCTTCGATAACAAAAAGATCAGCGAACGGTTTATCTTCTCAAAACCAAAATTGCCCTCCCTGGACTCAATTAGGACCCCCATAACGTCCTCCTTCAGTAAGTCCCAGAATTCATGATAGAACAGAATGGGAAATCCTTCAGGCTCAGGGGACTCTTCTGCATTTAGAGACCACACTGCTCGCCTTAGCTCTTCCTCCGTGAACGATGTCGTCAACCCGTCTGCCTGAGATGCCGACAGGGATTCCACCCCGGTTCCCAGCCATCCCCAACTGCTTTCTCCCCTTCTTCTAGTAGCCCCAAAAAGTGGCCCCGCAAGGCCCCCCAATAGCCGCCTCTCCCGAAAACCGCACACCTCCCACCTCAATATCATGGATGAAGTTTCTTCTCCGCCGCCCAGAAGCCATCGAGTGGAAGAACCTGGTGTTGGCGTCCCCCTCCTTCAACCACTTCTGCCTGGATCTCTGCCACGATTCCACCTCCTTCTTCCTGTCGTCAAGAAGAAGCTCCTCCAATAGGGTTTGTCGTGTCAAGAGCTCAGAAACGGAAAGTCCTCTTTCATCATCCAGGCCGTCGAGTCTAGCCACCTCATTTTGAGCCTCCACCCGCTTTATTTTTCGTCGAGTCCTGACTTCCTTCCCGAAGGACAATAGGATGTTCCTCAAAAATTTTAACCTTGCCCGCCAAAAGCGAGACTGTGGTTCCCTCGGAAACCGCCCCTCTCCAGTGTTCTGCAACCAACTCTCGGAACCCCTCCTCCAGTAGCCAACTCTTCTCGAAACAAAAGAAGAACCTCCCCCGCCCCTCCTCTCCAGACGACCACATAATCGACGTATGATCTGAAAGCACCCGCGGAAGAGCCCACGCCCTAGAGAGAGGGAAATGTTCAGCCCACTCCTGAGATTCCAGAAACCGATCCAGGCAAGATCTGGAGTTCGTATTCCGTCAAGTGAATGTGCAACCGGCCGCATCCACGATCGAAAGGCCCAGCCGATGAATCATCCCTCCTAATGCCGCCGAGCTCGGATCCAACCCCCCACGCCCCTGGGGCCAGTCATCCTGTAGTAGGGTGATGCTGAGATCTCCACCGATCAGCCACGCATCATTCTCCCCCAAGCTTCCCAATTGTTCAATCTCCGCCGCAAGGGTGGTGTCGCCCCTGCCATTAGGGCCGTAAATGTTTGTCACCAAGAAGTCCAAACCGTCTGAGCAATGCCGGAGTAGCGTGGAAAGACAGAACTGGGACTTGGATACGGCCCGGAGATCAAACAAATCCTTCTTCCACCTCGTTAGCATTCCTCCCGACGTGCCATGAGCCTCGCGCTCCGCTAGCTGATAAACCCCACCTCCATCCAGGCCACGAATCACCCCCGAGGATTCGGCATCGAGTTTCGCTTCCTGAACCATGAAAATGTCTGCTCCATTGTCCCTTATATGCCTGAGGACACCCCTCCGCTTCTCCAGCCTTCCCAGCCCCCTCAGATTCCACAACAGAACTTTTAAAGGCATAAGAACTAGGATGTCCTCCTTGGCGGGACCAGGCCAAGAAACAGTCCTATCTAAATCCGGAAGCGGTTATGGAAGGTTATCCGAGCCCCCTGGGCTTCCTCTTGCGATGCTCCGTTCACCACACGAGCCGCTTCCTCTAGTAGAACCGCCCTCTGCCATCTCCTTTTTCGGGAGGTCTTCCTGGAGTAGCACGTCCCAAATCTGGCAGCACCGTTGACCGTCGCTTGTAGTCTATGGATATCCTCTCCTCCCTCCACGGTCAACAGTTCATTGGGCATGGAAGCGGCGTGGGGCTACATCCCCCCGAACTTTGCATCCGGATGTTCTGCATCAGCCGCTAACAGACTCGGGAGCTCACCAGAAGAATGCCTCCTCGGGTGTTGAGACTCATTTGGGCAGAGGGGCCCGGTCGCCGACACCCTCCAAGCCTCTGGGGAGGTCCCCTCGCTAAAGCCCTCCATAGCTATTTCACTAGTGCACGGTCTCTCTGTCGGAGACGTCTTAACCCGACCGAGGCCCATAGCAAGGGAATCTGAAGCGCTAGTCGGATCAACAACCCGGATCTTCAACCTACACTGCTCTCCGGGTCGCCCCTCCAGGGTCGGGTCATCCGCTTTGACATGATCCACAGATGGTGTGGGGTCCATAAATTGGGTGGTTTCTCTGAAAGTGCCAACGTGATCTGTAGATGGGTCCACATGCTGAGTATAACCAGGCCCGCCGACCCTTACGTCCCCGTCATCTTCAATCGACTTACGAGCCTCCGAAATCACAGCAGGAGGGCCTGCCCGAGGCGATTCGGATCACCCCCCAAATAAATTCCCGAGGTGGATATCCTGGGGAAAACCAAGCAGCGCGGCCAAAAATGAACCAAATCACATTGACTGTGGTTCACAAAAGGGCGCCAGTGCCTCCTCGTTTCTCGCAGCAGCGGTTCGATTGTCCAGCGGCGTGCCAACCACTCCTGACGGCAGCCACTCTGTCGCCTGAGTTCCCCAGCGCTCGATCGTTTCATGACCAGGGATGGGAATGGTACGCGCGAACTGCATAAGAGATCTCCTTCCTCCAATATTCAGCCATCTCGGGCCCAGTGACTATGGCACGAGGTTGGCAATTTCAATCACGAGGTCATGCAGTTCTCCAGGAAGAAAACTCATAGAGATGATGTGGAAGACGCCCACCCGTGCCCCCAGTAGTTACTTCAGCCGACTCCGCCCAGCCAGGCGAAAGGGATGCCCCTGACCGACACCAGGGAAGTAGGCTTCAGATGTAGAAGGCCGTCTTCCACCCCGGCTTGCCGCCACCTCAACTTCGTCCATCCCTCCTTAGACCAACGCAACAGCTCCGCCACATCAATATCCCTCAGGCTACGAACCATGACCCGCCATGGAGACAATCTCGTGATGTCCCCTTTGAATAAGCCCATCGTAAGCAACCCCACATCAGAGGTTCCCGGGAACAGAGCATCCTCTGGGTCGCCGCCTTCTCCCACCGGCAAACGTGTACAGAGGACAACGACGACTTATGTGTGCGAAACCACGACATGTAAAGCACCGCAGGGGCTTCCGGCATTGCTGTGACCAGTGGGATAGAGAGCCACAACGAAAGCAGCCCCTCCCAAAAGGATTGGGGAGGGGAGTGGGTTTGGTAGACAACCTCTCTCGGCGTACCAATCTCCTCCGACGAACGAGCGTCCACCCCCCCCCCCTGCCTCAGAGCTTCCCCTCATCTCCATCTCGTGACTTTAGATATCTTATTGCTTAATCCACGAATCGACTTATATCATTTAGAAATCAAGCAAATAAGCATGCAATCGAGACATGATTCAAATGGAAGCCTCATTTACAAGAATGAGAAAGCCATAGGAATGATGGACAAGCAGCCTCCTTCAAGCTACTAGGTGTTTTGATCTCGTAGTTAGAGTGAATGTTTTCCTAAGAAATAGATGAATGAATATACATAGACCATCCCGGTTATGAATGAGTAACGGGTAGATGTTGGTTGTTCACAATGCTTTGAGCCTTTTGTGGAGCGTCTAGTAGTTACTATGACCACTTCCATCCCATAGCCTAGGGCAGTAATCACTAATAAGGTACAATGGCAGCATAGGGCCCAATCAAAAAGAGGGGCTAGTTCATTCTAGTGTACCGCATACAAGAGGGTGAATCAATTTGCTCATTCGTGGGGCATACATAAAGAAGGAACAATAGTCAATGAAAGCCCGCCTGGGTTGCCACCATTGGTGAAAAAATCGGGAGAGGACTGCATTTTCCAGAGGCGGCAGAACAAAGGAGGAGCATATTAAATGAGTTCACACCCAAGATCCATTTAAATCAGTACAATGTTTTCAACAAGGCCTAAGCCCAGGTCTGATTCTCCATGTAGACTTGCCCGTTTGTTGAGGAAAAAGGCATCGGTTTCGATTGGTTGGCATATGGAGATTTTAGAACATCTTTCTTGTCCTATAAGATAAGGAATTTCAAGGCACCTCTTCTTTTACCCCAAATCGGGGCCAACACAAGTGCATAAGGTCAAAATGTAGGTAAATACAACAATCTTAAATTGACATCAATATTGAACTTTATGTCGCAGATGAGCTCGGATTGTCACATGAGAATATAAGAATCAGTGGACTATGTCGATGATTTTTCTAATGCAAGTATTAGCACATATGTACCTACAAAGATGATTACAATTATGGGAAGATGGAAGATTTACTGTAAAAAAAGCATACATGGCATTCTATGCGGATTTGGAGGATGTTCAGGGAGATGCATTGAATGTTTATTAGCTCGTATGGAAATCCCCATTGCCAACGTGTGAAGATTTTTTTTGGCGGGTGCAGAAAAGAAGACTCATGAGAAAGGTTTTTAAAGCTAAATGGTTGCTGAACATCGGCATGAATTGTCCAATATGTTGTATGGCGGGGGATGATATGCAACACTTGCTATTCGAATGTTCATGTTCCCTGGAGCTTTGGCCATGGTTAGCGGTTTCCTGGTTAGATTGCAAGCATTGAGGGTTTCTGTTCGAGCTGCTTGTATCTCCTCTCCTGCAGGCTGCTTTAGGCCACTTATTCTTGCTTGGGTCATTTGGCATTCAGAGAATGATGTAATTTTTGGGCAAGAGCATTACTATATTGATAATGTAACTTATCATGCCGTGACTCTTTTTTCGGCATGGTCTCTGTAAGTATGATCTTTTTGATTTAATATGATATGGGTGTAAGTCGTCTCAGTATACACTATACACCCCATTTCCTTTCAAAAAAAGGATGATCACAAATCTAGCATGCAGTGATAAGAGAATGGTTTGAGGATCCTTCCTAGTTTGGTTTTTAGCGGCATGCTACCAGGAAGCAAATATGAAGTTACCAACCATATTAGGAAGTGAAGTATCATCATCACCTAATTCTGCCAGTAGCACCATATGTGTTGTGATATTTTGATGAACTTCAGATTTTCAGGTGTCCATTTCCTAAATTTATCCTGATGCAAATTTCTCCACTGCGGATCATTTAAATATATATGTAATGGACACGTCCTCTTACTGTTTGTATGTCTGTTTGCTTTGTTCTTATCTTATTTTTGCTTTGTTAACATCTTCTCAGGCCTGTCAACGTCGTTTGCTGGAAGCGTGCAATATGTCTGGAATTCACAGAGAAGGTTAAACCATTTTTTTAAAGATAGAAGATTATGGCTTTTTTTTATTGTATAAGAGGATAAGTCTTAGTGTTCTTTTGGTTTGTCTGTTTCTGAAATTTATACTATTGATGCTGAAATCTAGTGACATCATTGGATTTATCCTGATTTTTATAATATTTCATTTTACGTTTTTTGTTTGCTTTTCCAGGCTGATGTTCTTGAGTATTATGATCAGACTGTATCTTCAGCTCAAGGGTCCTTCTATATTCCAGCAGTGTTGAGGGTATCCATATAAATATGCTGTTACTTGCTTAGGCCGCATGATAATAAAGTCGTAGGAGGGACGCATCAGGTGCCATTCTATGAGTTAAACATCCGTTCATGGATTTGTTCTGATGCTTTCAGGTGCCACACCTGTTGCAAGTAATGAAGAGAAGAAGAATTAAATACAACCTCAGCCGCAAAAACCTACTTTTTCGGGACAACTATACTTGTCAGTGAGTATTTCTTCAACACGTTAAAGAACTATAATTATGTATTAGCTATAGGCATTGATATTGGGAGAGACGTTGTGGATCAGTTCAAACGGATATATCGTATACACATGCAAATAAATAAGCTAACACAGTCCCTTGACGAATTGGGGATTAAGGTCAATGTGGTTTACATCAATCTGATTTTTATATGTAAAAAAGCTGGGGTTAAGATGTGGATGATTACAAATTAATACCACAAAAATAGTAAACTACGAGACAAACAGTGGGATACATAATTCCTTATGTTGGTATTAGGATTGGGTTTGAGTAAACTCCTTTGAAAGGGTTAGTAAAATGGGTAATCCTTTTCTGAAAGTAGGTACAAGGGTTGGAATGATAAATGCGATGTGATTTGTGTTTATATGTTAAATTGATTATAGTTATGAAAAAGTATTTTTTGATGTTGACTTATTTGGTTTAAAAACCCACATTATCAATTTTAAACGTAAAATGAAAGGGTAGAGATGGGGGTAAACCCAATTCCAAACAAGGATTACATCTTAGATGACCGGTTTACCCTCATGTATACAAAACACGATATAAGGGATGCACAAGCGAAGATCAGGTTGATCCCTCATGTAAACGACGCACGATATAAGGGATGCACTAGTGAAGGTTAGGTGGATTTTTCTTCTGAAATGGCGTATGGATTGACAAGTATTATTTTGTCCACTTTGTGCTTAGGGCTGTCAGAAAAATCTCAGGTTCGATATTCGCTCATATTCGATTTGATAAGAGTCCAATTCGAATTCGATTCGAACATAAATGAACCGAACCTTAACATAACTTTGAGCTCATTTATATAAACAAACCGAACCTTGAAGTGGTAGGTTCACTTAGATTCTGTTCGTTAATAGTTCGATGTAAATAAATAAATATATATATATAACATCATTTGGGAATTAGGAGTTCATAGATACAATACAAATATGAAAAAAACCCACAACCCTTGTATCTGGTTGTATGTTCAATTCTAAAAAAATGGAAGGAACGTTGAATTTTTTTTCCCAGTTTAATGGAGGGATACAATATGAAAATTTTCCATTAAAAAAAATAATCCTTACAAGTTGCAATTGCAAATCCTAAGGTCCCTATCCTAACCCACTCACAACACTTCTCTCACCATCTGTCCTTTCAAAGTTCCAACCACACACATCTGGAGGGCTGTTGCACCTCTCACCCTTCTCCATCACCCACCGGCCACCACCCCTCTCCTCCATTCTATCAAGAAGCAACAGTAGCTCGCTTATGGCCGGTTCCACCTCCCAGTAGCAGTCGTTGGTGCGCAGCCCCCTTCTCCTTCTTTCAGCATCGTTGACCTCCCCTTTCCACCTCCCCTTCCACGCTAGCACCTCCCAGCGGCCGGTGACCCCCTTCCACCTCCCAACAGCTGTCGCTGTCCTCTTCTCCTCTGTCCAGCAATATCCTCCTTCCCAGCAGCAGCCAACCACCGCCCCCTCTCTCCTCCTTGCAGCAGCTACCTGATCGTCGCCCCCTCTCACTCTTCCAGCAAGCAGCAACAACAGGTTCTCTCTTCCTTCGAGTAGCAATGACGACGATGAGTTCCCAATGCTTGCGTTGAATATATCTCATCTCTAGGTTTGCGATGTTATATTTTCATTCAGAATTGCTCATTAGTATATTTTGCTTAATGGTTTGTCAATTTAATTATTATTATTAGGTTGTTTATTTAGTGTATATACAACGATGAATGTGGTGTTAATAATCATTAAATAATGAATCATACACTTGATATTTATTGTAGATACACCATCCTCCCAACAATCTATTGATCAGATAATGTTAGGGAACGAAAAATCTATTTGGGTTATTAACGACCAAACCAAACCTCTAATCAAACCTTAAATGAACCTAACCGAACCTTCACGAATAAGGGTTGAGCTGAATCGAACCTGAACACCATTTTCATCTTATCGAACCGAACCAAACATGAACCTCCAAAAATGCTAAAGGAACCGAATTGAACCTGAGTAGGTTCGCTCAGGTTCAGTTCGTTTATACCCTTATTTGTGTTTATTAACCATAATCTTATTGCGGAAACACAATGTTTTGTTTGGAAGAGTGTTCAATGTTATGGGGAGCTCCTCTTCTTGGCCTTTTTACGAAGCACATAAATGCTAAAACTCGAAGGATCACTTTTACTCCGCAAACAAACGTTCCTCTTTGGATTCCCTCCAAAGATAGAACCTTCACCATTACTTGTGGATGGTTTCGAATTTTTGTTTGTAATGTGGGTCAATAGTTCATGGGTTTTGATTCATTTTAACCTTGTGGATGTATGTATACATACATATATATATGTTATAGGATGTGGAAAGAGAATAATGAAATTATTATCAATAGGGGTCGTATGATTCTCTTAAATAGGGGGGAGAAACCCTAGATGAAAAATTACATAATAGAAACACAAAAAATAGAAAATACATAAAAGATAGAGTTTTTATCAGTTGTGCCCCTTTGAGATATTGCAATATCAGTTATGCCCCTCCCTTTTTTAGAATATCAATTGTGCCGCTGACTTCTTGTCATTTTATCACTTATGCCCCTCCATTACTTTAACTGTCAATGAGTTGAACTTAACCATGATTTTTCCAACCATAGTGAGGTTAAGAGGGGCATACTTGTCCAAAAACTCCCCAAACACATTCTCCTCCTTTGTCACTAAACTTCTGTCCACTTCAACTGAAGAGAAAGAGGGGGTGGTGGAGGACAAGGAAGGAGGAGGAGCATGGGACGGAGGACTCTGGGGAGTGGGAGAAGGAGGGGGCGCCGGGGGAAGGGGACCATTGACCCCATAGAAGAGTCCATGCCCAAGAGATTCCTTTAAATATTGAAGGATCATAAGAACATCTTGTCAGTGTGTAAAAAGGTCTCTCCATATGCTAGATGACGTTCCTCATGGCATACGATATATCTAGCCTAGTAACAGTGAGGTAGAGTAGTTTTCCCATCAGGCATCTATATCATGTAGTATCCTCAAACCCGGGATCTGTATATGTAGAATGCTTCCTTAATTCTGCATGGATGCCAGATGTCTTGCATCCAAATAGTACAGCTTCAATAATAATGTCTAAGCAATACTTTCGTTATAAGAGATGTAGTCCCTATGAGGTGTGTATCTCCTCAATGCCTAGTGTTGAGATATTCGTGTTATGTCTTTTTCTATATTGTTTTCTAATGTCATGTTTATGTAAGTTACTCTCAGAGTTTTTCTCCTATATAAGAGAACTCTAGGGTTAGATGGAATACAACCTTTTCATTTCCCTCAACATGGTATCAGTGCGACGATCCTAGACTGGAGCATGTGACCTAACCCTAGGCCCTCCCCACTAAAACCCTAGCTCTACGCGGTCGTCGCCTCCCTCCACGTGGGTTGTTGCCTCCCTCTACGCGGAGTGACGCCTCCATCTACGCGGGTTGCTGCCTCCACCCTGTAAGGTCGTCGCCTCTAGCGCGTGCCCTCCATCTACGCGGGTCGCCGCCTCCATCTCACTATGTGGGTTGCGCCTCTAGCGCATGCCCTCACGGTTCGACGTCACGCCAAGGGTCCTCCTGTCATCTCGGCCAGTCATATTGGCCACAGTCTAGGTCCTCTTTTAGGTCATCTTTTGGATCTCTAGGGTGTTAAGGATCATCTATAAACACCTTAGTTACTCAAAGGACTCTCCAGAAGAATGGAAGAGGTTGTGGTATGAGTCTACACCCACAACCATCTTCTTGTATGTCAGTGTAGATGCTGGTATCTCTTGTTGCTAGCCCAGTCTTAAAGATAGTTGTTATCATGTCTGATAACAAAGTGGATGTCCCATCCCTGGGTGCCTTCAAATGCCCGGTACCCATCGTCAAAATGGATGGGACCAACTATGAACTGTGGGCCATGCAGTTCATGAGTTTGATGTAATATAATGGCAAGAAGCATATCCTCACGAAAGAGGAACCACAGGACAAGACTGGGACAAATGCCTCATAGGAGGGGATGATGCTTATGCTCATATATGGCTATCTGGGACTGTATCCACGGAGATAGCAAATGATATACTGAGTCAGCCTACTGCAAAGACTATGTGGGACATTCTTGACGCGGCATACTCTCCTGCAAAGAATGCGTCGAAGATACTCTAGCTTCAGCATGATATCTTCACATCAAAACAGAATGGTCGCCCTCTTCACACCCTCTACACTTCTTTAAGGGGTATGTTCGAGAAGTTACATGGTTACATACACTTGACTGCTACACTAGAGCAGCTCAAGCCTTACAGAGATTTTGTGATGACTGGAATGTTTCTAGCGACCCTAGATCCAGAGTATGATACATCACGTGCCCAGATCCTCACTGATGCTACTATACCTCCAATGGAGGAGGCATATCGTAGGCTAAGTAGACTATCTATATCCTCTAGTAGTCTTGTACAATCTCATACTTCTTCAGCTATGGCGGCTTCATGTGGTAGAGGCAGTCATACACCATATCTTGGCAGGGGGAGTTCCAACTGCGGCAGAGGAGGAAGAGGTCGACCTCGTCAGCCGTGCACGTATTGCCACATGACATGCCATTATGAGGAAACCGGCTATTCTAGGCATGGGTTTCCTGCGTCAGCCAGAGTTGCAGAGCAGACACCGCAAGCTAGGAGTTCATCACCTGCATCTGATCAGAGATTTGACGAGCTTGTAGCACGATTGAGAGAGATCATGCCTAGCACATTTGGATCTACTACTTCTTCTTCAGGATCCTCAGAAGTTGCTGCATCAGTATCTGCATCTACATCAAGTATAAACTATGCTTTTACTAGTTGCTACAGGGCAGACAAATCAGAATGGATTATGGAGTCCGGTGCATCCCACCATCTTTGTGCTGATAGAGGTCAGTTTAGTGTTTTTCGTCTTGTTGGACGATCAGTTGTGATAGCAGATGGTACACATTCCCCCATCACTAGTCAAGGGGAGGTGCAGTTGACCTCTACGTTGAGGCTTCCTAATGTTCTCTATGCTCATGAATTCTCTATGAACTTATTATCAATTAGTCAAATAAGCAAAGATTTACATTGTCGTGCCATATTTGATCCATCTGCTCTTTTGTTTTAGGACATACTTACGGACAGAGTTATTGGAACTGACCTTGAGAAATGGGTCTTTACAGACTTGTGCAATCTCCGTACGCTAGCAACTCTTCTTCTCTGAGCACTGGGTCCGTTTCTCCGTACATTTGGCATCTGCGATTTGGTCATCTTTCTCTGCAAAAGTTGGTCCATGTTCTTCCACAGATTTCTCCTCGCTCCACTTTTCAGTACGAGACCTGCCAGCTTGGGAAGCATCATCGGTCCTCTTTCCAGAGTCGTCAGGGTCCAAGTAGTCATAGTCTGTTTGAGTTGCTCCATTTTGATATTTAGGGTCCTAGTCGTGTCCCAGATCTTCAAGGACACAGATTCTATCTTGTTGCTGTTGATGAGTTTTCTAGGTTATCTTGGGTTTTTCTTCTTAAGAACAAGTCTGATGTTGGTCATGTTATTCAGTCTTTTATTAATGAAATAAAGAATATTTTTTCTGCCAGAGTCAACTACATACGTTCTGATAATGTTTTAGAATTTTGCAGTATTAAGCTCTCTCAATTTCTTAAGTCTCAGAGTATTGTGCATCAGACATCCTATGCGTATACCTACTAACAAAATGGTGTGGCTGAAAGGAAACACCACCATCTGTTAGATGTTACCAGAACCCTCTTGATTCAGAGTCGTGCTCCTCATTCCTATTGGGGAGATGCGGTTCTAACTGCTTGTTATCTGGTAAATCGTATGCCCTCTTCGGTATTAGGAGAAAAGATCTTGTTCTTGATTGCGTTTTTCGAGACGGATCTTTTCTCTCTTACACCTCGTGTTTTTGGTTCGGTTGCGTTTGTTCATCAACTCTCCCCTGGTCTTGGCAAGCTCTCTCCTAGAGTTGTCAAATGTGTATTTGTTGGGTATTCCAAAAGCCAAAAGGGATATCGTTGTTTTGACCCTGTTCGACGAAGGTATTATGTCAGTGCTGACGTCACCTTCTTTGAGTCCATTATTTTTTTTCTCCCACAGGTGACAGGCTTACTCCTTCAGAGGATGGAGAAGAGAAATATATGCATCATCCTCCGCCATTACCATGTTCTACTCCATTACCACCACCACCTCCTCCACCTCCATCACCATCACCATCACCATCGCCACCACCTCCACCCTCACCTCCTAGCTTCTTCCCACACGTCTACCAGCGAAGGCCCCGTGCTCATGCGCCTCCTCCATCATCCAGCATGCCCAAGGTATGTATTGAGCATTTGAGTTCTTCTAATGGCAAGGGTGATTTGCATGTACAGACTGAGGTACAAGGTGCAGATAATGTCTCTACTACTCCTACTGAGGATCTAGATATGCCTATAGCACTTCGGCGGAAGAAACGAGCATGCACTATGTATCCTTTGGGTTCTCATGTTTCCTTGGAACGTCTTTCCAATGATTTTCAGCACTTTTTTGTGGGGTTGTCTGTTATAGAGATACCACGATAATATCAGGAGGCCCTGCGGAGCAGTCAATGGCGTTTGGCTATGGAGGAGGAGATGGTGGCTTTATAGTCACGTGGTACGTGGAGTGTAGTCCATGCTCCACTAGGTGTATCTGTTGTTGGAAGCAAGTGGGTATTTACTGTCAAGCACCAGGCTTATGGTACTGTAGATAGATACAAGGCCAGGCTGGTTGCTCGTGGGTTCACCCAGACACGTTTTCTCCTATAGCACGCCACTCTACCTTGCGGATTCTTATTGTTGTTGTTGTAGTACTTGATTGCCCACTGTTCCAATTGGATGTAAAGAATGCTTTCTTGTATGGTGATTTGCAGGAAGAGGTATACATGCAACAACCACCTGGGTTTGCTGCTGAGGGGAGTCCTGTATGGTGTGCCGTCTTCATAAGGCTATATATGGCATTAAGCAGAGTCCAAGAGCTTGGTTTCAGAAGCTCTCAGAACTGATTGAACAGAAGGGGTTTGTCAGATCTACTGCAGATCATACTCTCTTTGTAAAGAGACACCAGAGAGGTATTGTAGTCATCTTGGTTTGTTGATGACATTGTTATCACCGACAGTGATGAACAGGGCATTCAAGCTGCTAAGGATTTTCTTGGGCAGCAGTTTGTTACCAAGGACCTTGGTATGCTTCGTTACTTCCTTGGATTGGGATTTGCACGATATCAGCAGGGTATGGTTATGCCACAAAGGAAGTACATCACTGATCTTCTATTTGAGACATGCATGACAGGATATAGACCGGCTACTACCCCGATGGATCCTAATGCGAAGCTTTATGATGGCGGATCTGAGGAGGCAGACAAGAGACGATACAGAGAGCTGGTAGGGAAATTATTGTATGTTACTATTACCATGCCTGATATATCTTTTGTTGTGAGTATAGTAAGCCAGTTCATGGAGCAACCCAGGCAGGTGCACATGGATGCAGTTTTCATGATCCTGAGATATCTGAAGTCATCTCCAGGTGCAGGTCTTCTGTTTAGAAGAGGTACGTATCTCTCAGTTACAGGGTGTACAGATGTAGATTATGTTGGGTGCCCTAGTGACAGTAAGTCTACTTCAGGCTTCATTCTGTTTGTTGGCAGCTCACTAGTCTCATGGAAGAGTAGGAAACAAATTGTTGTTGCTTAGGGCAATGGCCCAAGGTAGTACTGAGATGATGTGGGTCAAATCTGTCTTAAACGATTTAACAATTGAAGTACCTCTTCATATGCATCTTCAATGCGATAATCATGTCGCTTTGTTTATAGCTAATAATCCAGCATTTCATGAAAGGACAGAGCACATTAGGTGGACTGTCACTATACTCGTGATCTGATCCAAAAAGGGCTTATGACAACATCTTATGTAGCGTCAGGAGATCAGATTGCAGACATGTTTTCTAAGGCTCTGGCTAGAGATCCTTTTCATCATTGTTGTTCCAAGTTGAGCATGATAGATATATATGCTCCAGCTTGAGGGGGAGTGTTAAGATATTTGTGTTATGTCTTTTTTTATATTATTTATTTCTACTGTCCTGTTAATGTAAATTACCCTTAGAGTTTTTCTCATATATAAGAGAGCTCTATGGTTAGATGGAATACAACCTTTTCATTTCCCTCAACACCTAGGATGCAGCGGATTTGACCAAGATCCTTCATGACATGGAACTTTTGGAGGAAAATCTTAGTCTCTGAAATGCCTACTTCGTCATCTCTAGTGACAACCTTATCATCAACATAGATTGCAAGTATAATGGTGCCAGTAGACAGTCGTCTGACAAAGATAAAGAAGTCAGGTATCATGAGAGTGCTAATCTCAGTGGTCACTCTTTCAAAGCACGCAAGAGGGCTCTGCTTCAGGCCATAGATGGCCTTACGTAATCGGCATACACGCTCCCCCTTTACTACATAACTCGTTGGTTCAATCATATAAACCTCTTCTGCGAGGTCACCATAGAGAAATGTGGTCTTTACATCAAGTTGAAAATAGGCTAGGCTTTATTAGCAGCAACTAAGAGAATGGTGTGTATGGTATCTATTCTGGCGACGGGAGAAAAATTCTAAAAAATAATCAACCCCATAGGTTTGTGTGAATCCTTTTATAACCAGTCCAACTTTCAATATGTCAATGGACCCATGAGACGACTGTTTGATTGTGAAGACCCATCTGCATGTCACATGTCTAACACCTGGGGGGCACGAAACAAGATCCCATGTATCCTAGGAGGTGAGGGCATTCATCTCCTCATCCATGACTTTTCGCCAGTCATGGTACTGCAGTGTTGGCCTAAATGTTGCTTTCGATCACCATTTGAGCGATCGATCGAAACAAGAGTTCGATCATTTTTTGTACTAGGGCCCCCCATATTTTCGATCATAGCATCCACTTCGGTCAAATTTCAGTAACCTGTCAAAACCGAAATGCGATCGAATTTCGTTGAAATTTGAGACCATGTTGCAGTGTACTGTGATAATCTCTTGGAATAGAAGTGGTCATCATGGCATCTTCAAACTTCTTGTCATAGCTAGATAACCATCAGTAGAAGTAAAATGTGACATGGTGAAAAGTACATTGCCTCTTTTATATCCGGAGAGCTATAAGAAGCTCCTGAGTTTCATCGGGGCAGCAGTAGTGGGAGCACTGATAGAAGGCATATCATCCTGCAAAAAAGAAACATGCAAAGGAACATAGGCAGGTGCAATGACGCATTTATAGACGATCGACGAAGGTGGTAGATCCAAAGGGATGTCACCTACAGACTATGTAAAGAAACTAGTCTCCTAAAAAAGTGACATCCGTTGAAATAAAGGATGCCCAATAGGATCATAGCACCTACAACCCTTCTAAGTGCAAGAGTATCCAAGAAAGGCATACTTAATAGCCGTAGGTGACACTTTCTCGGCAGCATGGAAGTTATAAACAAGCGTCTCATTGGGGTATAGTAGAGAGAAAGGAGTACCCTCGTTTATGATAAAAGATGGGGCCTTGTTTATGAGATGGACGGTTGTAAGGATGGCACTCCCCCAATAGAACTTTGAAATCTTCATCTGAGTGAGGAGAGACCTAGCAATATCAAGAAGATGTCTAAGCTTCTTATATATTACCCCATTTTACTGAGAGGTGAACTCAAGAGCATTATCAGTTCGATTAATTTACACACAGGCAGAGACAAGGGTTTTGACATATTGAAAGAGATTCTTGACAATCTTATTAGTATCGAAATGTTCCTTTATTAGATAAACCTAGAGGATCTACTATAATCATCAACAAAAACAACAAAATATATGTGACCACTCAAAGTTCGGATCGGACATGGTTCCCAAACATCACAATGGGCTAAACCAAAACGAGTGGGACGACATGACTCTATACGGACTGGAAACGAAGCTCGACGATGTTTCCTAAACTCATACGCCTCATATTGTAAAGGCTTTAGAGTAGAGAGTTCATGGAACATCATGGAGAGGATCTTGTTAGAAGGATGCCCAAGACGCAAATGCCATAGGAACAGATCATCGGAGATGGACGCAATACCAACAAAAGTGGAATCCAAGGGAATGCATAAATAATAGAGGTCATTCTTCTCATGTCCCCTGCCAAAAATCTACCTCATCCGGATGTCATGAAAGCAACAATATAATTCATCAAATACCACAATAATTAGGCCCATACAAAGCTTATGAACATATAACAAGCTAAGGAAAATCAGGAGCACAATGAACTTCAGATAATCGGAGCTTGGAGGAGAACTCCGTAGTTCCGACAGTAGTAATAAGCGAGTAAGTCCTATTGGCAACTCGAATGGACTTCACTGATGAAGAGTGTTTGGTGTAGACTACCTGCTCCTGTTTGATCTGTAGGGCCTCCAGAGTCAATGATTCAAGCATGAGAAGTAGTGGCAGAGTTGGCTACTATACATGAAGTCGTAGCAGGTTAGCAGTAGAAATCTCACTTATAGAAGTAGTGTGTCCAGGGTTCTGGAGGATCTACATCATACGAGAATAATCATCAGCATTGAGTTGGACCGTCCATCCACTAGAATCTGGACCAGAAAGCGCCTCTGCAGCATCATAGGCGTTCTCATAGGCACTATTGGCTAGATGATGAGGGTAGCCGAACTTTGGCCAACATCGCTCGATTGATGATTCCGGCGACCATCATGAGTGTGCTGTGGGTACAGAGGAGCACAAGTATCTCATCCATGGCCACGACCCATGTCACATCCACGGCCAAAGTCACGTCTATGATCGTGGTCAAAGTCATGGCCTCAGTCTCCGCAGAAGCTCTCTCATCCTCTCCCAGACGATGCTAAGTGAGCAGAATTCTTCGAAAGAGGTAAAGTAGAAGATTGTCTAGCTGATGTCTTCAGTTCCTGGAGACGACTAGATATGGTCTTCATCGATGGTAGCGTGTCAGACATCAGGAACTGCTCCTTTACTACTTAATATCTAGGACGCAGTCCAACAAGAAAGCGATACACCTGCTAGTCCGATCACTCCTGCACTTGTTTGGTACAACAAGCAGATTGGAAGATCGCAAGCTCCTCACATAGACTAATGAAATGCATGTAATACTCGATGGGAGTAAAGTCACTATGAGATGCAGACCATATCCACATATAGATGTCAGCCATGCGAAACTTAGTCATCTTCTGGGCGTAGATTTGTTTCAGATCATTCCACATCTCTTTGGTTGTGTCCTTGTAGAGTAGGCTCGCAGCAATATGAGGTTTGACACTGTTGGCCATCCATGTGATGAATTGGTTGTTGTCTCCAAGCCATGTGTCGTAGTCTTTATCTGTCTCCTTCGGAAGATCTTTCGTCAGAATGTAGAGTTTTCGTTGACCATTGACGAACACCTTGAAAGAATGAGATTAGAGCACAAACTTTTCTATGCTCTTAAGTTTGATAGAAGTTCCTTGTACCATCGCAGACGACGTAGTGTACAAGGGCTTTGTCTTGGTAGGAAGAAATGTCATTGTGGTCAAGTAGAAGAAGTCAAGAGTTGATTCATGACCTTAGTCAATCATAGGGTTCGATATGTGCCCTAGATGTTGAAAATTCAGCACTCAAACAACCAGCGGAACCCTAATCAGAGGTTCAACGAGTTCCAGATGGCCTGATGGAGTGTAGCAAGGCCTTAGAGAGGGGCTGAAGGAGGTTCGATGGTGACCAGCTGGGTTGATGGCAGTTCGATAGTGGCTGGCAAATCTTTAGGAGGGCTGGCGGAGCCCTAGATGGACGAGGTCCAATATAGCATTAGAAGGGCTAGCGGCACCCTAGGTAGGCGAGGCAGGGCTTCGATGACACTAAGTGGGCTAGCGATTGCTTGGAGCAGGCTTCGGGGGCACTAGCGATGCATCTCTAGCTTTGGTGGCAGTGTTGAAGGGCTTGGGTCCTTGCCAATACCTTGTGCGAGGCCTCGAGGTGAAGAAGAAAGGGCCTGCACAAGGGCTGAGATGGGAAGAAGGCGGCTTGCGGTGGAAGCAGGAGTTGGGTACAAGCCCTGGTCTAGGAACGTTGCTCTTATACCATGTGGAGAAGAGAATGAATCGTTGTCTTATTCCAAGATTCTAGGGTTTCTAATATAGCGTAGAACCCTAGAGAGGTAAAAAAGAAGAATTACATATAAGTCCTCAAAGGGTTACATGACTCAAATAAATAGAAACTACAATAATTCTAACAAATACATTTACTTATATTGTATTGTGTGGCAAAAGATAATAAATTGTCCAACAAGAGGAGAGAAAATAAAGAGCACAATCCTACTTATTCCATACTTGATCTTTCATGCTCACATCATTTTGATTTTAATAACTAAAAAGGTGGTGGGCTGAGATGAGAGACTTTTAAACTAGAGTTGAGGATTGATTATCAAATTGAACCCACATACTTGGATTTTGAACGAAACATTGACTATACACGATTACTTCAATTTACAGGTACATGAATGTATACAAAGAGAATCTAGCATCCTTGATATTCTTGAATTTCTTTCAGTAAGTGTCGATTTCAATCTAACTTTGTTGAGTTCCCAAATCGAGAGGCATGTCTCACAAGTAAAAACACTTCACTAAAAAGTCAAGATTTTGTACAAAAAAATCTTTTCTTTCACTTATTCATCAAATACGTGTTTGTTAAGGGCCTTAGCTAATATACCAAAAAATCACAGTCATTAGGCCCATCAAATAGTCATTAGGCCCAAATTTTGACTTGCATATCCGATAACTTCCCACAAGGTTGATTTCCCGATATTGCATAGAGTCCAAGCTATAGATTTTAGATTTCGAAATCCAGATCGAGATGTTGGTATGCAGGGGAAGATGTGGGGGCAGTTCCTGAAAGAGTAAAAAGAGGGATGAGGACTACCAAAAGAGATTTGAAAACACAAAAAGAAAACTTTACGTGTTGTGGTGTCATAACTTTATCTATTTTAAGAAGCATTGTTGTGGTGTTTGACTCGGTATTTTTAAAAATTCTTCGACACTGTTCATTCCAAATAAGCCACCACATCGACGTAATTTTAGCTTTTGTTAACCGAAAGTCATGATCATTTTCCATCATCATAAATAGAAAATCATCTCGATTTTCTATAAACTTCATTCGAACGCCAATTGACTTGATTCTAATTGAAGTAGTTTGAAAGAGATGTGAATAAATATACAAATATAAGTCAAAAATCACAAGATGCACAAATACTAAGAAATAACAAACCTTAAAAGGCTATACTTTTGCAACTTATGTCTTGCGCAGATGAACTTCAAACTCTACTCATGGGGTCATCAACATGGGGTCATCAACATCCAGCAGACTAGAGCTCCACAACCGTGCGCAGGTGGCCGCGAAACCTCCCGCTGCAGTCGCCCTATCCGCACAGGCGGTGACCCAACCCTGACCGCTCCTCGACATGTTGTTCCCAGACTTCCTTTGGCAGCGAGATGAAGCAGCCCCTCTTGCCGAAGGCGACTCGTGGCCAAGCATATGCTCACCAAGCGGCGCTACCCTCCATCGGGCGAGCATCAACGACTCCGACCCTCTTCCACCGGGCACGTAAGACTCGGCCCCCTCGTCATGCATGAACCCTTTAGTCGAGCTCTGCTCCTCCAAGCAACACTGCTCCGAGAGGCGGGGGCCCATCGGGGGCGGTGCAACGCAAGAATGGTTCCCCGATGGGAACCCTCTATGTGGCGGGCATCGAAAATAAAAGGGATTCCCTCGGAACCCTAGCTTTTGGGTTGCGGCGTCGAATTAAAAAAATGCGTACAAAAAAGGAAAGAAGCGTACGTAGTTTTTAAAAAAAAGGAGAGAGAGAGAGAGATGTTTTGTAAAGCCCAATTGGGTTGATGTATCTTTGGGCCTAATTGGGCCAAATTTATTTGGTAAAAAAAGAAAAAAAGATGTGCGTACATACAAAAAAAAGCTGTACGCATTTAAATAAAAAGAGATTTGCAAAGATGTATAAAAAAAGAGAGGTTGAACGGCTTAATATATTGTTGGGAAGAGGAAGTAATGAGTGAGATGTTTATTCCATAGAGTTAGGGTCTCTTATATAGAGAGAAAACCCTAGAGAGTACAAGGGTTAGGGAACCCGAAGGGTCATGGGGGTTACGGAACTCGAAGGGTCACAGAGGGTTACGAAACCCGAAGGGTCATGGGAGGTTACGGAACCCGAAGGGTTACAAACATAAATGCAAATCTAATAACTCTAACACTCCCCCTCAAGCTGGAGCTGAGAAAGGTACAGCTTGTAACAAAAAGAAAAAGTATACACCACATCTTGACACGATGCATCATAAGAACATATGTCCGATGCTGGTAGAAGACCTCACTCGAGGACGGGTCTGCGGCTTTCAGGTTACCGGAACGTATCTCTGCCATGCCTGTAGAGTCGCTGCGATATCAGGTCACCGGAACGTATCTCTGTCGTGTCTGCAGGTCATCGGAACATATCTCTGTCGTGCCTGGAGAAGAATCGCTATAGAAGAAGTCCAGTGCGGAGGAGTAGTCGGGTCGTAAAAGAAGAAGTATACGCCCTGACGAAGAAGTCGATGCTCGGTGAAGATAGATGATATGAGTAGTAGTCTGGAGCGGCAGTTTATCAGTCATGGTAGGGCAATAGACGTCCTGAAGAATCATCGCTAACTCCCTCTTTCTCTCATACTTGATATAAAAGTATGGAACATGGAGTTGGGAGAAACAAAAAGTTAGGAGAAACAAGTCATGATGAAGCATGGGTTGTTGGAGGGGGGGTCTCCAGGCAGTGTCGACGACGCCGGAGGAGCGGCAGGAGCTGTTGGAGCCTCGGGCGGCGCTTTATGTGTCGTTGGAGGTGGCAGCTGGTGCTGCTGGGGGCTCGGACTGACTTGCGCGAGGCCATGGAATCCACAAGAGATGCAGGATGTCCAGCCTTCTCTCCTTGTCGGTGGAGAGAGGGTTGGTGGTGGCGACGGATTTAGGATATTAAGCCCCGATCTAGGATCGTTGCTCTGATACCATGTTGAGAAGAGGAAGTAATGAGTGAGATGTTTATTCCATAGAGTTAGGGTCTCTTATATAGAGAGAAAACCCTAGAGAGTACAAGGGTTAGGGAACCCGAAGGGTCATGGGGGTTACGGAACTCGAAGGGTCACAGAGGGTTACGGAACCCGAAGGGTCACGGGAGGTTACGGAACCCGAAGGGTTACAAACATAAATGCAAATCTAATAACTCTAACATATATATATTGTAAAAAAAAGAGAACTGAGAGAAAACCAGAAAAAAAATCAAGATGGGCTAAGTGATTTTTATTTTTCTCTCCATTTTTATGTATTATCTTGTCTTCTCCCAACTTGGTCGACACCCATGTTTTCCGACAAGTATGGGAGAAAGGGGGAGTATATGCAGACTTACATGTCTATTCAGATCTTCTAGAAACAGTTTCCAGGCCATTCAGAATCTAGACTCTACAGTTTGACTGTTGTTCAGATACGACGACAACGCATGCCATCATTTGTCGTGGTCCCCATCATTCTTATTGTTTCGGCTAGAGTTTTCAGTGGTATCATAGGGACTCTAGAGTAGAGTACCATTCTCTGAGCCAGATGGGAGAGACCAGTTTCACACTCCAGCTTGTTTGTCCTCCTCATATGCATGCCATGAGAAGCAACGTCCTCGACAACAACCAACAGTTGTACACGTTGAGTTGATATTGTTTGTAGTGTCATGTATTGTGAGTTGAGTTTCTTTTTGTTTGTCCAAGCTGAGAATTGCATGCTCCAGCTTGAGGGGGAGTGTTGGAGTAGTTGTTATATGCGTCACATGTATGGGAGATGGGTAAATGGATCTCTCCAGGATCAATTTACCCCATCCAGAGTTTAGTCCCACATCTACCAGTTTGGAGGTGTGGAGACTCCGTGGGTGCTATATCTAGAGCCCCACACCCCTGTAGTTCGATGAGAAAGTTCAATAGACTATCAGTCCTCTGAGGCGTTCTCCGGTGGTTTCATCCCGCTCCTTAGGGAGTAGGGTTCCACGTAAAAATCATGTCTTGTTCATATTTCTTTATCATTATTTCTGATACGGTTTCACATTCTCTATTTTCTAACATGGTATCAGAGCGGGTTCGATTCTCGCGGAGATAGTTTTCCATTTGTTCGAGATTCGAGTTTGGTGATTTTATTTTTTGAAGATTTTTTCATGTTCAAAGTTTGAGATCTAGGATTTTGTTTAAACCTTAGACGCTCTTGTTCAAGTTGAAGTTGTAGCATCCAGCACTAGGTCGACGACCACCACCTCCATACCCCATGAGCGCCCAGGCAGCGTAGATGCTCCAAAGTGGCAGCCTCCTTCCTGTGATTTCCTCCAGTAGCACATCGGTGATCTCAGCATCGTGCTCGCAGCCTCCAGGCATCGCCTCTTTGCACGCCCGATCGGCTTCACCATCTTCTGCAGGCGGCGTCGCCCTAAACCCCAATCTCCCATGGCGGCAAAGCCATCCAGCCGACTAGAGCTCCACAACCACGTGGAGGTGGCCACGAAACCTCCCGTTGCAGTCGCCCTAGCCGCATAGGCGGTGACCCAGCCCTGACCGCTCCTCGATATGTTGTTCCCAGACTTCCTTTGGCAGCGAGATGAAGCAGCCCCTATTGCCGAAGGCGACTCCTGGCCAAGTATATGCTCACCAAGCGGCTCCACCCTCCATCAGGAGAGCATCAACGGCTCCGACCCTCTTCCACCATGCGCATAAGACTCGACCCCCTCGCCGTGCACGAACCCTCCAACCGAGCTCCGCTCCTCCAAGCAGCGTTTCTCCCAGCCCATCGGGGGTGGCGCAACGCAAGAAGGGTTCCCCGATGGGAACCCTTTGTGCGGCGGGCATAAAAAATAAAAGGGATTCCCATGGAACCCTAGTTTTTGGGTTGCGGCATCAAATTAAAAAAATGCGTACAAAAAAGGAAAAAAGCATACGCAATTTTTTTTAAAAAAAGGAGAGAGATGTTTTGTAAAGCCCAATTGGGCTGAGGCATCTTTGGGCCCAATTGGGCCAAATTTATTTGGTAAAAAAAGAGGCGTGTACATACAAAAAAAAGTTGTACACATTTAAATAAAAAGAGATTGACAAAGCCGTATCAAAAAAGAGAGTTTGAATGGCTTAATATATATATATATATTGTAAAAAAAGGGAACAAAGAGAAAACCGGAAAAAAATCAAGATCCGTTAAGAAATGTTTTATTTTTCTCCTCATATTTATGTATTATCTTGTCTTCTCCCAACTTGGTCGACGCCTATGTTTTCCGACAAGTATGGGAGAAAGGGGGAGTATATGCAGAGTCATAGGTCTATTCAGATCTTCCAGAAACAAATTCCAGGCCACTCAGAATCCTAACTCTACAGTTTGACTGTTGTTCAGACACGACGACAACGCATGCCATCATTTGTTGTGATCCCCATCATTCTTACTGTTTCGGCCAAAGTTTTCATGTGGTATCATAGAGACTCCATAATAGAGTAGCATTCTTTGAGCCAGATGGGAGAGACCCAGTTTTACACTCCAGCCTGTTCGTCCTCCTTACATGCACGCCATGAGAAGAAACGTCCTCGACAATAACCAACAGTTGTGCGCATTGAGTTGACATTATCTGTAGTGTCATGTATTGTGAGTTGAGTTTCTTTCTGTTTGTCCAAGTTGAGCATTGCATGCTCCAGCTTGAGGGGGAGTGTTGGAGTAGTTGTTATATGCGTCACATGTATGGGAGATGGGTAAATGGATCTCTTCAGGATCCATTTACCCCATCGAGAGTTTAGTCCCACATCTACCAGTTTGGAGATGTGGAGACTCCATGGGTATTATATAGCCCCACACCCCTTTAGTCCGATGAGAAAATTCAATAGACTATCAGCCCTCTGAGGCGTTCTCTCGTGGTTTCATCCCGCTCCTTAGGGAGTAGGGTTCCACGTAAAAATCCTGTCTTGTTCATATTTCTTTATCATTATTTCTGATACGCTTCCGCATTCTCTATTTTCTAACACAGACAATGGTTGCTAGATCTAGTGCAGAATCCGAATACAGGGCCATGGCTCAAGGAAGCACATAGATGATGTGGGTGAGGTCGGTTTTGACAGATCTTGCAGTTGATGTACCTCTTCCTATGAATCTTCTATGCGACAATTAGGTAGCACTTTTATTGCAAATAATCTTGCATTCCATGAACGTACAAAGCATATAGAGGTGGATTGCCACTATACCAGAGACATGATCCAGAAGGGTCTCATATCCACCTCTCATGTTTTTACTGGAGATCAGACTGCTGATATATTCACCAAAGCTCTTACTAGAGGCTCTTTCCAAAGATGTTCCAAGCTGAGCATGACAGACATATATGCTCCAGCCTGAGGGGAAGTGTTGAGATTACTGTATATCTTTGGTGTTATTTCGTATTTTATTTTCTTTATGTACCTTTCTTGATATTTACCCAGGATTTTTCTCCTATATAAGAGAGACTTGGGTTCTTTTGAATAAACAAGTCATTCAATTTTCCTAACATGTGGCTTGGACCCCGCATCAGAGCTACCTCTGGTTCGTCGCCCGGTCGCATACTCGTGTTGCAGAGTTCCACGACCTCGCCCACAAGGTGTAGCACCTCACAGAGAGCTTTCACCTTCCGGCACCTCAGTGGGACTCCAAGAATATTCATCTTCCAAGTTGTCGGCTCCCCCCTGGAGCTTCGTCAAGGAATCTCGGCCTTTGCCACTTGATCAATCCCCTCGACTCCGGTGGCAACCAACCCTCCAAGGCCCCTTTCAACACCTGCTTGCTCCTCTCGAAGATAAGCCACTCATACAAATTATCCCACCTGGAAGGCATAGTAAATCTACACCCGCCAATCTCACCGCCAAGACTCCATCATGAACTAATTGCAAAACCTCCATGTTGCCTTCCCCGATTACGAGACCCTCCAGTGGCTGCTCCACTGCAACTCCCTCCGAAAGCCAGCTGAAAGTGTAAACAAAACTCGCCTTCGGTCAAAAGTCCTGATGGGTGTCTTGTCCCGCATCACCCTCAGTGGATATTGGGTGCATTGGAGGGTTCTTCTTCGACTCAGAGTTCTTAATTGGACAATCCCTTCGACGATGGCTGGGGGACCCATAACGGAAGCAAAAACGCATCTTGGATATGTGGTCCCCCGCGCCACACCAGAAGCACCACAAGGCCTCTCCCTCGTGTTTCTGCTTCCAAGGTCTTCTCTACTTCTCAGCACTGCTCATAGGTCCCTTCCCTGCCATCTCCTCCATGATGGAGTCATCAATGGCCTCTCCCTTGGCCTGTTGTGCCTCCCTGCTACTCTCTCTAGTTATGGTTGCCCTCCGATCACCGGAAACGAGTGACTCCCTCCTACCCTCTCCTCTCATTCCCTCACCACTCTTGCTGCTCTCTCCATCCCTGCTCAACCTATGGTGCATATTTCTAACCATCCTGAAAAAATATCAGGATCCAACTTTTGTTCATAAGAAAATTTGATGACCAAACCAGTCATGCCATTGTTTTACTTTTACCAGTGTAAAGTTTCTCTTCTCGATTCTTGACTTCATCACGAAAGCAAGGGCCTGACCGATTTGAGCATGAAGGCGATGCAAACCATCCCCAATCAAACCAATTCAAAATTTCTTTTTTGTCTTCAATTCTTCTCGAACACGTGAGCGTTGATCAAATATCAACTTACAATTCAATTTTCTATTAATTTTGCTGACAGATAGAATATTTATAAGAAAGTCAGGAACATGGAGAGCATCATGCAGAATAAATTGATCTACCACAGAAAGAGTTCACTTCCCAACAATAGTAGCAAGAGATCCATCCGCAACCGTAACCTTCTCTCTTCCAGAGGATAACTTAGTCATTACATATTTTTGGATCACTTGTCATACGGTCGAATGCCTCGCTATCAATAACCTACTAAGAGTTGGCGGAACGAGTGTGATCATTTCTTCTCGTGTTTAGAGCTGAATGAATATCTTTAGAATGCTGAGAAGTGGACTTTTCAGCGACATATCTCTTTAAGAAAAATCGTAACTCCTTGACAGTATCCAACTTGTACGTCAAGAGTAATCAACCACACAAAAAACACAGGAGCAAAATGATGCAAACAATCAACTCCGTCACACACAAAGATCCAATAAAAATGCCTCATCACACACGGAGTAAATAATAAGAAACAAAGATGCAAACCTGAGCACGTGGGCACTGAGAGGGCTACACGTGCAGCCTTCGGGTAGAGAAGCACCACCCAGACGACTATGATGTCACAGTAGCAGATCAACACAGCCTCACTTTCAATATTATTGTTTGAAAATAGGTTCTGCCAAAACATGATTTGCAGTGGGACCACTAGACCCTTCAACTTTCGAATCAAGATCTTTCACAAATAGACCCACTTCACAGCGAAATAACCTCCAAGGCCCTTCAACCTTCTTGATGCAAGGAGAAGCAAGGCCCGTCCTAGGCAACATGGCAGACAAGATGGTTGCACTGGGGACAAAGAAGGGACGCTGCCGGTTGAAGGAGCACAGTTCTGCTGGGGATACATGTAGGGAGGCGCAACCAGAGGTGGTGGGGGCCAACTCTGGCATACCATCTACCACCTGGTGTGCACTACACACCAGCACAGGGAGGGTTGCTGCACTGGAAGGGCTACTGCTGCTTGAAGGGCTGCTGCGCACTCACACAGAGGGCTGCTTTCTGCACAGAAATCGGAGCAACAGATTCTAGAGATAGATGTGGAGGCCAAACACAAACATGAGAAAGAAGAGAGGCCAGAATAGTAAGGGTAGCCAATGGAAAAATCTGCTGGAGTCACAGTTAACTCATCAAATGGACAATCTGCTGCATCACAAGCATTTGTTGCCACACCTATAAGAAATAGGTCCACATCTGAATGCCAAGAATCCAATTTCAAAGAACCAGCCACAGGTACAAGGGCTTCAAGTACACCAAGAGCTGCTATATGCACAGATCCGTAAGGGCTGCTCTTTGAAGGGCTACTGTGCACGTACAGGGAAGGTCCGAGAGGGAAGGGCTGCAGCTTGAAGGGCTTGTTGCTGCTACATGCATGGGGGCTGCTGCTACTGCTGCTGTGTGGAGACCACACACGGAATGAGGGCACACGCAGGATGGTGCACCACTAGAAGTGTACCCGCATGGGAGCACAGCCACTGCACCAGGTCGAGGTCGAGGGCTTAACCTGAGACAAGGTGCAAGGTCTGGAACCACACGTGACAAGGGAAGAAAGACGAAGCACGAGGCAAACCTCAACGAGGCTCTGATAGCATGTTAGAAGTAAAGAACACAAAAATGAAGACTAGGATTTACATGAAAAACCATATGGAGAGGAAAAACCACTGGGACACATTCCCTAATCTCTCTCACAGGAGATTATGGCTCTTTTCACTAAACACTAAAAGATGGGGGATGAGTAAAATATATAGGAATGGGTAAACAATCACTCATGCAATTATCCGTTTACCCATATAAACATATGTCCAACTCAACAAATCCCACATCACTTCATGAATGAATGTTTTGATTGAGTGATTGGGCCCATTAAGGTGTATATACAATAAATGTGTCTTGTTATAAGCTCCTCTTATTTGAGTAGCATGGCATTTTGCCATCATTCAATATGTTGCATCATTTAGCTTTTCTGTTTTCTTGTTGATGTGTTTGTTTTGTATCTGTTCAGTCAGTAAAACCGATTTTCGTATTTTTAGTATTACGGATTAGTTTATGGTTTAATTCTGTGACACCTGCAACAGATATTGCTCATCTCACGAAAACCTGACAATTGATCATGTCTTGCCCATGTCGCGAGGCGGGGAGTGGAAATGGGAAAATTTGGTATGAACTCGCATTAATTTGTAACCTGTTCTGTTCCTGCATCATGCATTCCTTTTCCTCAGTCCTATGATTATTGAAAAATAGCAACTAGATCAGACATTTTAATCTAATTTATTTATCAGATCCCCAGTCGATTTTGTTTGTATATAACATTTTCCACAACAGATATGACAAAGAATCGTGACGATTAATTCCATTCTTATTCAGGTCACGGCCTGTACGAAGTGCAATTCAATAAAAGGCCAGAAAACCATGGAGGAAGCAAACATGTCATTAATCAAGAGTCCGAAGGTCAGAACTAATATCCACGACATAAATCCATACAAAATTGATGAGCATTCACGATGACAGTTGCTTTCTCTTATTACAATCTTAAGGCTCCAAAAGACTATGATATCCTTGCCATACCCTTGACAAGCGCGGCATTGAGGTCATTGAAAATGCGCAAGGGTGTGCCAGAGGAGTGGCTGCAGTATTTGTCCAAATCATAACTACAGCCGGGCAGTTTTGCCACTGATTCCAGAGAGTATCAGAAGGGTGTTTCCAGAGTAATCTGCTATGCCACGTCCACCTTCATGATGCTCGAGGCAGCTAATGAAGCAGCATTCCTGGTCTTTGTTTTTCAGTGAGTACGGAGCATGTATATGATATTTCCTTCTGCTCGTATCTGGGTGAGTTTGATAATTCTATAATTTCATTTTGCTCAAATGGCAGTTATTAGGTGGAGAATTTTAGGCATTTGTTGAACATTTGCATTTCAGATCGTTAGAAGAGCCTTTTGATTAGACTGTAACGCAGTAATGTCATTAATTAAATTAATTTATTTTCAATTTGATGTAATTTTATTTATCATATTTTATCTGATGGAAAAGAACCAGCTTATTGAATCATTTGCCAAAAGTTACAGCAAGAAGTTTTACCGAAAGAGCCAACTCTTTGTACTGCACCGCTTTGATCTTCCTTTTTGTTTCCTACAAAATTGTTGAGAAGAGTAACGGATGGGATGTTTATTCCATAGAGCTAGGGTCTCTTATAAAGAGAGAAAACCCTAGAGAGTACAAGAATTACGGAACCCGAAGGGTCACAGTGGGTTACGGAACTCGAAGAGTCACAGAGGATTATGGAACCTAAAGGGTCATGGGGTGTTACAGAACCCGAAGGGTTACAAATATAAATGTAAATATCATAACTCTAACACTCCCCCTCAAGCTGGAGCTGAGAAGGCTGCAGCTTGTAACAGAAAGAAAAAGTAAACACCACATCTTCACACGATGCATCATAAGAACATATATCCGTTGTTGGTAGAAGACCTCGCTCGAGGACGAGTCTGTGGATTTCAAGTCACCAGAACGTATCTTTGTCATGCTTGTAGAGTCGTTGCGATATCAGATCACCGGAACATATCTTTATCGTGCCTGGAGAATAATCGCTATAGAAGAAGTCCAACATGGGGTAGTAGTCAGGTCGTAAAAGAAGAAGTATACGTCCTGACGAAGAAGTTGATGCTTGATGAAGACAAATGATCTGAATAGTAGTCTGGAGTGTTGGTTTGTCAGTCGTGGAAGGGTAGCAAACGTCCTGAAGAATCATCTCTGATTCCCCCTTTTCTCCCGAACTTAATAGAATAAAGAGTATGTAACATCAAGTTGGGAGGAACAAGTCGTCGTGAAGCAACTGCTGTAGGAGGGGGGGCTCCAGGCGATGCCGGCGATGCAGGAGGTGCGGTTGGAGCCGCTAGAGCCATGGACGGTTCTTTAGGTGCCGTTGGAGGTGGTTGTTGGTGTTGTTGGGGACGCGGACTGCCTTGCGTAAGACCATCGAATCCATGGGCAATGCAGGAGGTCCAACCCTCTCTCCTTGTTGGTGGAGAGAGGGCTGGTAGTGGCGGCGGATTTAGGGTATTAGGCTTCGATCTAGGACTGTCGCTTTGATACCATGTTGAGAAGAGTAACGAATGGGATGTTTATTCCATAGAGCTAGGGTCTCTTATATAGAGAGAAAACCCTAGAGAGTACAAGAGTTACGGAACCTGAAGGGTCACAGGGGGTTACGGAACTCGAAGAGTCACAAAGGATTATGGAACTTAAAGGGTCATGGGGTGTTACATATAAATGTAAATATCATAACTCTAACACTCCCCCTCAAGCTGGAGCTGAGAAGGCTGCAGCTTGTAACAGAAAGAAAAAGTAAACACCACATCTTCACACGATGCATCATAGGAACATATATCCGTTGTTGGTAGAAGACCTCGCTCGAGGACGGGTCTGTGGCTTTCAAGTCACCGGAACGTATCTTTGTCATGCTTGTAGAGTCGTTGCGATATCAGATCACCATAACGTATCTCTGTCGTGTCTGCAGGTCACCGCAACTTATCTCTGTCGTGCCTGGAGAATAATCGCTATAGAAGAAGTCCAACATGAGGTAGTAGTCAGGTCGTAAAAGAAGAAGTATACGTCCTGACGAAGAAGTTGATGCTCGATGAAGACAAATGATCTGAGTAGTAGTCTGGAGTGTTGGTTTGTCAGTCATGGAAGGGTAGCAGACGTCCTGAAGAATCATCTCTGATTCCCCCTTTCTCTCGAACTTAATAGAATAAAGAGTATGTAACATCAAGTTGGGAGGAACAAGTCGTGGTGAAGCAAGTGCTATAGGAGGGGGGCTCCAGGCGATGCCGGCGATGCAGGAGGTGCGGTTGGAGTCGCTAGAGCCATGGGTGGTGCTTTAGGTGCCGTTGGAGGTGGAAGTTGGTGTTGTTGGGGACACGGACTGCCTTGCGTAAGACCATCGAATCCATGGGCGATGCAGGAGGTCCAACCCTCTCTCCTTGTTGGTGGAGAGAGGGCTGGTAGTGGCGGTGGATTTAGGGTATTAGGCTTCGATCTAGGACCGTCGCTTTGATACCATGTTGAGAAGAGTAACGAATGAGATGTTTATTCCACAGAGCTAGGGTCTCTTATATAGAGAGAAAACCCTAGAGAGTACAAGAGTTACGGAACCCGAAGGGTCACAGGGGGTTACGGAACTCGAAGAGTCACAGAGGATTATGGAAACTAAAGGGTCATGGGGTGTTACAGAACCCGAAGGGTTACAAATATAAATGTGAATATATAACTCTAACAAAAACAACTCCCTTCATTGTCCAAAGTTTTCCTCAAGAATGGACCCTTTGATTCCATCACCATTATTTGATCGGTCGGTCCTATTGGTCCGCCCGTTAAAACTCAAATTCTTGTGTATGATGTCCGATTTGATTTTCAAAACCTATGAATGCAAAGATTGCCGTGAGAGAATCTTTCTAGGACGCATCGTGCACGGAGAGTCGTTGGTTCAGTGGGGTTTTTATCTAAAAAGCAATGAAGAAGGGGTTAAAGCCTTTGCGACTTCCGATTGGGTATTTTGGCCAATTATTTCATTTTTGTGTTTCTTTTGGGGGAGAATTCACAATTATGTAAAAACAGAAAATGAAAAAGGAGGGCTAATAAAAAAGAACATTAGTAAAATGAAAGATTTTTTTAAAGAAATGGATAAGCTTGAAGAAGAGAGATGGTGGGAAAAAAAGAGCAAAAAGTTGAAAAAGTTATTTTCATTTGCTATCGTCTCCTAACTTTGTTAGATTCTTTCATGGCTACAGTAAGCGTGAGAAAAATGAGTATGAGAGTAAAACTAGGGAAAATGAGTATGACCTCTTGTGACTTTGTGAGAGACCCATCTATTGTTTGCATGCTTGATCATTTCTTTGAAACTCTTAGGTGGGAGAATCCTTTTTCGGACACCCATGTATGAGATAGACTCGTTCTCCAAAAAAACACAGGAGAGTTTCATTATGGTGTCCTTATATAAAAAGATACTCTTTGAGAAGGCCTCCATTTCTTTTGACACTTATAAGAAATAAGCCATGATAAATTGAGAAAACAAGTTGTCGGCGACTGAAAATAACCTCTATGAGATAGATACTTGTATAATGCTAATTATTATAATTGACAATGGTACATAACACAATAGTTGTGTTGGAGTATCTAATAGAGGGGTAATTGGATCTCTCTAAGATCTTGTTACCCCCACTCATGTTTACTCCTACATCGACTATAAATGAAATTCTAATCTATATGTGGGGCTATATAAGAAGCCTTAAACCCCATGTATTTATTGAAGATTGCAATAAATGATCCGATCCTAGAGACCTAATGCGATTCATCTTGCTCCTCACTGAGTAAAACCTGAGTGTTCCATGTTTCTATCTCTTTATTATATTGTTCTGACTACTGATTTGCTTTCGCATTTTTTTCAACACTACGGTTTCTATATAATTCTTTGATAGATTTTGTTTCAGATATCTCTTTATTATATTGTTCTGACTACCGATTTGCTTTCGCATTTTTTTCAACACTACGGTTTCTATATAATTCTTTGATAGATTTTGTTTCAGATTCCTTCTCTCCACACCATTATACTCAGTAACATGACTATAAATATATAATTGCCATCATAAGCTATAAGAGGAAAATGCTTTGACTCGAGGTGGTTTGTGGCATATGTAATCTACCGTGTAAAGAAGGCTAGGGTCATCGTCGTTTATGATCCCACGAATCCACTCTATTATATGCTTAGTGCGAGAACAAAGGAAATGTATTAGCACGAATAAGGTGCATTTTTTCTAGGCATCCCTGTGAATGCGGGACTAGTCCTTTTCGATTGAGAGGTTCAAGCCTCCAAATTTTGTTCATTGATGACATGAGGAAAAAAGCATATTTTCTCCCTTATTAGGAAGGGAGAGGTGAGGAAGAAAATGTGGAGGAGACATTTTGAGAGTGGCGCCTTACCCTACATGCTCCTCTCAAGTGCATTCGACTGTTGCCAAATGTGATGGAATTGGTTTTGCAAAAAAAAGAGTTTTAATGCCAAAGTTACCAACACTTTTATTGTGTCCCGCCCAAGCCTACCCGACTGAGATACCCAACTTAACCAAGTTGGCAAGATCATTGTCATCTAGCAAAGTTATGCCATGACACAACTTTCTAAGAAAGAACCACAATAATTCATATTGAATGTAACATGATTGAAGAAATGACATGTAAGGGTCTACAATACTCCACCTACTCCGGGTTCTAAAATAAAAATAAATGCACTCAAACATGTGCTGACTTTTAATTAAACAAAAATAAAGTGGACATTTTTTTGCATAAATAGAAAATAATTAATTCTGTCTGATACGAATTTTCGGGAATTTTTGGAGTAATTATCAATTTATTATGAATTTCCAACAGTGTAAAATATGATAATTTTCTTCTCAATAAATATTAATAAATTAATCACATCTCATAAAATTATATTAATAATCCAAACATTAATTGCTCCACAAAGTGCAATTTTGAAATTAAAATATGTTATGAAGAGGACACTCAAAATAAAGTGCAAACAAATGATCTAATATGCAATACAAAAAAAGGAATAGTAAAAAATATGATGACAAGACTAGGACGCAACTACCCAGACCCGTAGGGGTTCTTGTATATTTTCCATGTGCGCACATGCCATGCACGTACTTCGAGAAGGTAGGGGCTGCAACATGATTTCATGGAGAAGTGCAGAGGTTGGGGCGCAATTTTCCCTCGCTCCACATGTAGCTCACATGCCTAGTGAGGCTCGGGCAGCAGGTTTGAGGCTCGGATGCGAGCCTCCAAGTGGCAGGTAAAGACTACTTCGGGTCCACCCGATGTTGCGGCTCGGGTTGAGGTGAGGTGGTGGTGCGAAACTTGAGGTGGCAGAATGGATGGAAGGAGATGATGCAATTGGCAAGGCTATGGACCAAGACCTCATAATGACGTGCTGGAGTGTTGCTGCTTGAGGTGGCGAGCTAATGAGTTGAGGTGGTGTTGGAGCATGGAGGTGAAGCAGTGAAGGGGAGCTGGCGGCTCCGCATGCTCAGGTGGTGACGGTGAAGAATCGAAAGAAAATGAAAGGGATGAAGAGGAAATAGAAGAAGAAAGAAGGAGAGGGAAGAATGAGGAGGAGGAGGAGGAAGATAAAGAAGAAGGAAAAGAAGAGGGGGAGAAGAAGAAAGGGAGAATGGATCTACATGGGTGTTCGTCAGTGGGGAAAGAGCTGCTCGGAGGAGTGGCTCCTTGTTGTCGCCTCAAGAAGTTCGGCGATGACCTTCGAAGCCATGCAACTCGTCTAGAGGGCTGCGATGGCGAGAATGTATCATTGGATCTCACCTCGAGGGGAAAGAGCGTGTCGTCATCACCTACCAGTTTATGAACCTCTCGATGTCATCGGGGGTTCACTCTAGGCTGGTGGTTCTCCTCCCAAGATCGACAGATCTCATGGCACGGAGGTGGCGATGTCCCTTTTATGGGTGGATGGCGAAGGGTTGGCCGAGGGATTTGGTGGAGGGTCATGGATGTCGTGGCTCTGTCGTCTAAGGTGGAGGTGATTGGAGAGAGAGAGAGAGTAAGAGGAGAGGAGATTGAGCAACATGGGGGTACGTGTTGTTGGGCAAGGCAAAGGAGGTGTACCATCACAGAAGATGAAGGCACGACAGTGTAAGAGTCATGTAGTAGAAGGGGTTGCTACGTGGCGTGCTGAGGAGTCGCTACGTGGCGGAGAAGAAATACATGAATTAAAAATAAATAAAAGAAAAATAAAAAGAAATAAAATAAAACAAATTAAAATAAAATAAAATGAAATGATAAAAAATAAAAATAAAATAAAGATAAAATAAAGGGGGCGACACGTGGCAACTCCAAGAGCTACGATATGTCACTTTCTGAAAATTTAAAAGAAAATAAAAAAGAAAATAAAAAAGAAATAGAAAATAAGATCAAATCAAAAAATATTCTACATGAAATTTGTTCTCTCGACGAGATCTGCAACTTTCATGAAGGATCTAAAATCAAAAGAGAACACATGTATAAAATGCATTTTTGGTGGTACTCCATAGATATAAAATATTTTATTTTTGTATTTTACAAATTTTTGTCATTTCCAAATAAGGTAAAGATCAAAATAAAATTAGATATAAAACAAAAAAATCATATACATAATAATCTAATTTTTGGTTTTTTTAAGAAAAGAAAGAAATAAAATAAAATGGACTTCTATACAAACTATAAATATAGACTTCGAGACATTTATTTTCTTTGATTTTTGCATCAATTTTTATTTGAATTTTGCATGTTTTATTAAAATATAAATAAAATGAAATAATTGAAAATAAATAAGCAAAAAAGAATTTTGTACATAAAATAACAAGTCAAAATCGGTCAATATGTACAATATACAATGATTGTCCAAACTCCAAGTTTCACATTTAGTGTATGTTAATTCAAAAGTGGGTAAGGTCCATAGACTGTATGAGAGATATATTCACATTTATGCCTTTTTGTCTCAGAACTGGGATTTGGGTTTTATTGGGATTTGGGGATTTTTTCCTTGATTAATTTCAGTAGTATGTACATAACTAAGTTTATTTTATTTGGAGTTAATGAAAACATAAATAAATATAGGAAAGGATATGTTAATATACATGTGACAGTGTACAAAAGAATTGAGCTTTTTATTTAATGTTATTATGCATGCTAAAATGTGAATCTTGTTTACCTATGCATGAATGATAAAAATGCAATATATATGAATAAATGAAACTAATTCCTTGGGAATGGAGCTCTATTTTCATCTTTTAGAGTGATGGATCACATATTCATCAACCATCTATACTTAAACCTCATCCCCGAGCAAAAAAGGAAATTCATAAGTGAAATGATATTGGGTTCCATACTAAGATCATGAACAAAAGGTGAAAATGGAGTCAACTCGACCTTTGGATTAATTATGTGGCGAAACTCCTTATGAGAATTAGGTCCCCCTCCCAAAGCATCACACATGAACATTGAATAACTATTTCTAGTGAGTGAAAGGTGTTAGTTCTTCCAATCCAAGATGGTGAACTATCATGCAATTAAAGGCTATGGGAAAATCCTTAAGCACGTTATGGAAGCATGATGATCGCATTCAATGCGATCGGGACCGACTAGTCATACTAGTTGCTTGAGGCAGCGGAATTTAAAAAAATTAAAGAGATGAAACTGCATGATTCGAGAACATTTCTCAAATAATTTCATCAAACCACAAACAAGATTAGGAATATCACTTGAAGCGTGGTTGCGATCGAAGTCTCTAAAGGAAGAGACCACGTGTCTCAAGTCCAACCCAATGGATCGTAGAAAATGGAGATCTATGAGTAATCGATCTGGCAGCACAATGACGTCATGATGACTATGAGTTTCTCTAAGTCAATATATGGACGACCACATTATTGATATAGAGAGAAGGGGGGACTGCTATGAGAGAGAGGGGGAGATTTGTTGCTCTTGGAATGATAGACTTGTTGCTCTTTGAATGATGTAGTAGAAAAGGCTAGGGCTACCCTCCCTTTTATACTAGTTTGAAGAACATGGATCTCAATCCATGCCCTCTCTGAATCTACAGTGTAGATTAAAAGAGTTATTAATCAATGATCATGAATGGAAGTGTCAAGGTTATACAATTATTTATGATCACATCACCCACGAGTATTCCTAATACCCGTACATCATGCATACTAGAAGAGCTAGAATCAACCAGAAGTTTTAGATCCTTTTAGACTGTCTTCTTCATGGTTTTATCATTAAGTTTCTCATTCGGTCAATGGGATTTGTTATTTATCATATGGTTTCCAAAATCATATATCATACCTATAAATTCTTGCCATGCTTCCAAAGCAAAACGACCATGCATGGAATTTGATCGGTCCCAATACCTCATGAGTGAACTCATGTCTTCCCTTTCAGTAGTGAACCTATATGATCCCTTTGAGAGATCGTATAACTCATATGCCCTCATATGCACACCAGCTCGTTGGTGTATAGACCTTGATTAGATCATCAATCCATTGGTATTCCAAATGTACATATTCAGACATATAGCAATACATATGTCTCCGTTCTGAGGAGGCATGCCTATATCATGATATCATACGACATATATCTTGTTTATATCGATCTCATTAAGACAACTCTTTGACCTAACTTACCTGACACATCTGAAACTCTTTTCATATGTAGAGGATCTGCATCAAGAAGTTGGTCAGATATCAATATTTAAGAAAGATTGTCATCTCTTTCTCAGAATGGAGATCATCTTAACAATCATTTGATGGTGCTTGATGAGTCCTCAATCTAACTCTTTAGATATCATCCAAGCACTAGCCTCTATGATTCAATCATTGAATCAACAGTTGTATGATCATTAAGATAGTCGTGGTTCATAACCCTAATTTTACAAAGGGACCTATAATGCAAATTAGTTATTCTTCATTTCAGATTTGGGAATGATTTGCAATTACATTTATTGCATAATGGCTCATCGTGGGCTCGCATGTCCAAGAACAATCTCTTCCTTCGATAACTCATTCTTGAGGAGTCAGGTATTTCCTTCTAAGTTTAGGAATGTGCTAGTTCACAATGAGTGGGGGGAGAATTCTAGGAGAAGGGAAAAGAAGTGGAGAGTGATCAGTGTAGTCGACTCTCATGTGATGCTTGGCTGATGTAGCCAAGTCTCTACCAAGTCTGCAGGCTATATGAAGCTTGTGGTTAAGTATTATTCTTTTTAGTATTGGCTTCTTTTTGGTAGGATTGTAGTTGCTCTGCATCGATCTTTTGTGCCCAGACAGATACAGAATCTTTTGTTCCACCTATGTTTTGGGGCCTTAGAAAAATTATGCTAGTAGTTCATCCCTCATCTGAAGCTTTATTTCAATCTGATACTTCGATCTTTAGATGTGCAGGCTACCAAAGAAAAAGATACACGGTCTTCCAACACCTCGATTGAGTTGAGATAAGTGTTTGGTGTAGAGTACAGATTAAATTCCTTATCTAAGAGTCTACTCAGAATGAGACGACCAAGTTATACACTAAAAGTCAAATTTTGGACATTGTCTAGTGAACTTGGAGAATTAAATCTAAGACCCTAACTTCCCAAAATTCTATGTCTCAATGAAGTTCCTATAAAACTTAAGTAGATTAAGGTCAAATCAAATCCACTCACAGTTTTTACTCATGGTTTGGTTAAGAACCCACTAACTTTCCACTTTGCATATGAAAGATATGCTAATGAAATGTAGATAAGATGAAATGCATATGAATGAAGTGCGATTTTTTGAATGAAAAAGATGGTGATTTTTTAATGCAAAAATGAATAAGAAACCAAATTTATTTTACAATTTTTTTTGTTTTTATTTTTGTTTTTACTAATTTTACCCATCCCATATTTATTGAATATTATATACATAAAAATACGTGAAATTAACAAGCTATGGGTAAAGTATATATGTAATATATACACAACCCCATACTTAGAGTGTGTTATGTCCTCAGAGCACAAGAAGCGAGGACGAGACATAGCTCGTGCTAAGCGTAAGAGAGTGAAAAGAATGGAAGTATAGAAGTCGACACCCCCCATACTTAGACTTTGATCAGCCTAAGTGTAGAAGAAGAGCAAAAATGAGGCAGTCGAGGTGAAGAGGCGAAAAATGAATGAATGAATATACAGGGCAGGCATCGCTCCCCCTATGCTTAGGCTCTTGTCAGCCTAAGTATAGAAAAAGAGTAAGTGTGAGAACTGATGGGGTTGGGGGAAAGTGAAAAAGAAAAAAAGGAACAATTCGGATCACTCACCCCCCCCCATACTTAGGATCTGAGCATCTTAAGTATAGCCACAAAATAAAATTGATATGGAACCGGGGTGAGTGATGAGAATCATGGGAGAGGGAGGGAAAGAATAAAAGTATACAAGATAAAGTAAGAATGTACAAGTCTTAATAAGGTTTGTAATGAACCTTCTTGTGTGAACAAGTTGGACGAGAATATAGGTGGAGTAGGTGGAAGAGAACAAGAAGCAAAATCACAGCCATTATCGGAGTCATCCTCAGAAGAGTCTAGTGTACAGTGGAGGCTCTCCAACTAATATTGTGCTTTGGCTACCCACTCATGTGATTGTCCAACTCGACCTCGGATGAAGAATATTCTCGTGAGGAAGTGTCTGATTAGTCATAATGAATTATTCAGGTATGTCTACTTGGACCAGGAGATTCATCCTCGGACATGTCTATCGCAATATACTTGGTTGGTTTGCTAGATCTTCAAGCAAGGAGAGGGGAAGGAACAGAGTGATTTTTCCTTCTACTAACAACCGGCCACAAGGATGTGGCTCTTCTATGTTGAGTCTGTGAGGTGCAAGCCATCGGTTCTTCATCAGATGAGTCACCATATATGGTGTACATCTCCTATAGGGTCAGCACGCGTCTCAGGTACGAGGTAGTGATCTCGGTTGGCATGGATTTGGGCTCATTTTTTACCTTTTGGGAAGCACTAGTGATGGATGGGTGGGTTAATGCCACCTGAGTGTGGGTGGAATTTAAAGATTCCAAGAGGGGTTGTGGATGATTTCTAGTCGTGATAGCATTTTCCCCTTTTGGATGTGAAGACTCCCTGGTGGTATTGGGCTTAGTTGGCTCGAAAGTTGTCTCATCAATTATAGTGGAGAGAAGGGACTCATCTATATCTCGATGGTCATGGTTATATATGGCGAATTGGGTCGCTTGGGTTAGGGTGTGTTCTCAAAGGTCACATGCGACAGTGCATACCCAATGAAGGGAAATTAGTTCCCCTAGTCTCGCAATCTATAGCGTCTTATCCAAGGATAAGAATTGCTTCCCAAAATTAATAGGAGGTGAGTGAACTCTCCTCGGTGCTCAATATCAATAATTGTAAAGTCTACTTTGAGTAAGCATCTTGGGAAATAACGATGACCGAAACAACCCCTCTCAACCATTTCAACCAAATGAACAATATGGGTTTGAGTTTCAGTTGTCAAACAAGGAGGTCAGGAGGATATTTACAGATGATTCATCATCGATTCTCGCATGGGTAAAGATGGTGTCTCTGATTTCACACTCAACTCGGGGCAGTCGCTTCACTTTGCGGCTCTTGGTCTTTCTCTCCATCACCAAGGAGGTGGCATAGACACTAGGTGTCTCTCAGTCATGGTTCTCTTATTACCGAACCTCTATGGCATCAATTTACTTCCTATGAATATTTTAAGGTCGGAAAAGTGTTATATGACCTTTATTAAGGGAAGTTTAAGAATCAATTCCTTAGCAAGTACTTCCCTCAAGGCAGGATCCAATTTTTTAAGTCTTTTACACTTTTATTTTTTTATGATATTTTCAGATTTTTCCATTTTTTAGTCTTTTTAGGATGTTCTATTTTTTGGTCTTTTGATAGGATAATGGTTAGGCTTTGGATTGGAAGACAAGTGGTTAATAGAAAAGGGAGGTAGAATAGACTCCAAATGTATAGAGGGTATGGATTCCCTCATGTGCTCTAGGTTTTCAACATAAAAACTGCTCATTCCATTCTCCACTTCTATACATGATCTGGCAGTAAATGAAATCAATAGATCGGTGACATTTCTCAATTTATCCTCAAATAATTCATATCTCGTAATAACTCTAGAAACACCATCCTTCAAAATACTCCCATGAAAATTTTTTGGAGCAATCTGATCATTTGGACGCTACTACTGAGAACTTAGGGTCTCATACTCAACATAACTAGACTCTGGCATGTAATGTTGGGTCAAGTAGAGACCATCCATGTGGTAGATATTGGTCGAAGCCTCATATGGTGGAGTCAATAAATAGGAGGCTTGTAGATCAAGCTCATGGGTCCAATCCCCTTCACGTATAGGCTCTCCGAATAAGTGGTATGAGGGCTGGTCAATGTGAGCTTAACTGTTAAGGTCAATCAAGTTTGGAAAATCATAATGTGCAAGCCTCTCCATTTGGTTTGTTCTTTCGACCAAGTTGTATCCTAAGGTCAAGTTAAAGTGTCGATGTGTAAAATTTTGACATGTCCCAACAATCGTATGAGGATCAAATGAGGTATGTTGGGGTAAATAACTCTACCAATCATATGTCTCAGCAATAGCTTGCTCTTCAAATGGTTCCTTGATTCCAGCAAGCGCCCGAGAATATAGTAAGTCAGCCCAAGATGGAAGTGGATCAGCAGTGTGAGAATAAGGAGTAGGTAAGAAGTACGAAGAAGTGGACAAGTCAGTCGAAGTTCTAACTTCATATTCGGGTTGAGGTGGGGAGAAGAAAGGTGGCTAATGAGAAACCTTCTTAAAGAGAGGGTTCATGGAGTGGTGAGATGGAGATGATCGGTATTTGGTTGAGGAGAAGTTATATGCAGAGTTTGGTTATAGAGACTGATAAGCCAACATCTTTAGACAGAAATGAAAGGATTGAGGCAAAAACGTGCAATTGCATAGAAAAAAACACATACAAACAGACACAAAAAAACAAGCGCAAGTGTTAACCCTAGTTTCAGCAATCTTAACACGGTGATGGTCTGAAATGTCTGATTATTGTACTTTCAGTTTTAGTTAAGTAAGAAAACAAAATCTTGGTATACATGCACACTGGATGAGTCGCCTTACGCCCAACGGTGCTTGTGTATGCTCCTAATTAATGAGGTGATCTGCTTGGGATGTCGGGTTTAATATCACACCCTAAAGGAGACACACAGGCTTACACAATCGAGACGTATTTCTAAGGTCGAATGAAAGCGCTTTCATCTCCCAAGCTCGTAAGATCGGACCTAGACACTTAGGGTGCAGGTCTAGGGATTTGGGCTCTAACCTTAGTGTGTACGTCCTCACCCACTCTGTCTGGTGGTAGGTACTTATGTGCAATGATGGGGTTTCTCTCCCAAAGACAAACATTAATTTTAATGCAAAAGTATGTATAATTAAGTGGAAAAGTATGGTCCTAAATTAAACTAGCACAAGCAAATGACAAATGACCTATGTAAATCTCTAAGAACTGCAAGTGCAGATCTAACCTACTAACCACTCAAGTCGAGCCCCACCCTCAACACGGGAGTGAAATAGGTCTTGATACACCACAAAAATAAATGTCTAAAGTCCAGTTTACACACGTGATATCTCAAACAGTAACCGTTGTAAATGTGAATTATTACAAATTATTACAAAATTAAAAAAATGCAGAAATTAAATCCTAAGGACTCTACACTCTCTCACAACTCTACTCGATCTTAAATTTTAATGTGTCCTTTCAACTGCCTTATTTCCTAAAAAGGCCGACCTCCAATGCTCCTAAGTTGCTTAACTACCTAAGCAGTTGCTCCGTTACTTGGGTCCCTCGCATAAACAATAAGATGGTGGTCAAAGAGATGACTCAGATAAAATAAAGAAATAAAGAAATGAGGAAATGAAATTTAGGGAAAATAAATAGAGTAATAAGAACAAGAAAACTCGGGGGCCAGACTACTTGGGAGGTGGAAAACCTAATGTCTAAAGTGTATAAAGTTATCATAAGCCATGCTTTCCCGACATTGCGTCATCTGACAAACCCGGAATACCCTTCGCTAGTTATGTGCAAAACGACCACTTAAATTAATTTCTCAATTAAATGCAAGTCGTCAAATTTATTTTTACCTAGGTAAGCCCAAGGTCGAACTCAGGGAGGCCACTATCTACTTAGGTCAATTTTAAGATGTCTGATGTTTTTATGATTTTATAGAAATCAAACAGTAGGAACAAGATAAAATGGTGCACAACCAAGAGTATTTTGCAACTTAAAATACTTTAAGTGTCCAATACTCCTGAAACTTATTTTTAAGCTCAGGTACAAAGAATTATCTACACTCAGAGACTGAAATCACATTTTTTTACTTTCTTAGAATATTCTACAATTTTTTAAAGAATTTTATTTTTTCATAATTTTTGGAGTTTTATAAATGATCTATGTACGAAAATTGGATAAAGTTTTAGAGGAGTTTTTTTGGCAATTTTTATGCAAAATATGATGGAATGCAAATGCAAGATGCCAGTTCTAAGCTCAAATTAGCATATGCTAGTAAATCTAAATTAATGTGCAAATTAACTCAAAAATCTAGAAAACTAATTTTCCCCATTTTTATGCAACAAAGAATCCATGATATATTTTTATATTTTCCTGGTGTAAAAGGCATGCATGAAAATTGGAACTTTTGGGGTTTTTTTTGATATTTTTCATGCAAATGATGTGCAAGAATTATGAAATTTTATCAAGAGGTTAATTAAGGTGAAATTAACCTACTATGAATTTTCAGAATTTTTTATGTGAATTAAAATTATTACGACATAAATATGAAGACTATATGATTTTTATTGAATTAATTTTAATAAATAGTAAACTCAATTAATTTCCCAAGATAACATTATCTTAGATATGTCTAATGAATATATATCCAAGAAAATTAATCACTCATAAAAAATATTGGATTTACGTACTATTAAAAATTAATTACTAAAATCACAACTTACTTATTTTAGCCTAATTACATATGCAAAGTAGACAATTTTGGGCACAAGTTACGAAATAATTAATTCTATCTGATGTGAATTTTTACAATTTTTTGGAGTAATTATCAATTTATTGTCAATTTCCAACACAGACAGGGCAAAATATGATCATTTTCCCAATAAATATTAATAAATTAATCACAACTCATAAAGTTATATTAATCATCCACGATAATAAAACATCAATTATTCCACAAAGTGTAATTTTTCTAATTAAAGTATGACACGAAAAGGATAATCAAAATAAATGCAAACATATGGTATGATATGCAATACAGAAAATAAATTGCAATAGGAATATGATGCAATTACCCATACCCGCGGGGGTTCTTGCAAATTTCCCACGTGTGCGCGTGTCAAACACGTGCTTCCAGAAGGTAGGGGCTTCGGTGTGATTTACAGGAGAAGAGCAGGGGTCAGGCAATATTTTTCCCCACCCCACGTACAGCTCATGTGCCCTATGAGGCTCGAGCATCAGGTTTGAGGATCGGACACGAGCCTTCAGGTGGCGGGTGGACGCTTCTTCAGGTCCATCTGAGGATGCGACTCGAGTGGAGGTAGTGCGGCAGCACAAAACTCGAGGTGGTCGAACGGATGGGCGAAGATGATGCAATCGGCGAAGCGGTAGACTGAGGAGGCACAATGAGGTTGTGGAGGGTCACTACTCGAGGCAGGTGGCATAGGTTGAGGCGGCTAGATGATAAGTTGAGAGTGGTGTTGTAGCATGGAGGCGAAGGGTGGAGGGGAGTTGGTGGCTCCAAGTTCCCAGGTGGTGACGCTGAAGAATCGAACAAAAAAGCAAGGGAAGCAGAGGAAATAGAAGAAGAAAGAAGGAAAGGGAAGAAGGAGAAAAATGAGGAAGAGAAAGAAGGAAAAGAAGAGAGGGAAGAAGAAAGGGAGAAGGGATATACCTTGGGTTCATTGGAGGGGACAGAGCTGCTTAGAGGATTGGCTCCTTATCGTCGCCTCGAAAAGGTCGGTGGTGACCTTTGAAGCTCTACATCTCTTCTGGAGGGCTACGACAGCGAGAAGTATCACCAGATCTCACCTCGAGGGGAAAGAGTGTGTTGTCATCGCCTACCAAGGTTCGAACCTCTCGTTGTCACTGGAGATTTACTCCATGCTGGTGGTTCTCCTAAGATCTACGGATTTCGTGGTGCAGCGGGCTGAGGGAGTGTGTGGAGGGTCGTGGATGTTGTGGTCGTACTGTCTAAGGTGGAGGCGATTGGAGAGAGGGGACATGGAGAGACATGGGAGTATGTGTGGTTGGGCGAGGCGGAGGAGGTGCATCATTGTAAAAGGTGGAGGTACGATTGTGTAGGAGCCGTACGGGACAAGGGGTTGCCACGTGACGCGTTTAGGAGCCACCATGTGGTGGGAAAGAAACTAGTGGATTAAAAATAAATAAAAGAAAAATAAATTTAAATGAAGTAAAATTAAATAATAAAAAATAAAAAATAAAGATATGTCACTCTCAAAAAAATCAAAAGAAAAAATAAAAAAAAGAAATGGAAAATTATGTCAAATCAAAAGTGGCTACATGAAAGTTGTTTATCTTGACGAGATCTACAACTTTCGTGAAGGATCCAAAATGAAAAGAGGTTATATGTACAAAACTCATTTTTGGTGGTGTTCCATAGATATAAAATACTGTATTTTGTATTTTGCAAATTTTTTTGTCATTTTAAAATAAGGTAAAAATCAAAATAAAATTATATACAATATAAAATAATTATTTACAGAGAGTTTTAATATTTTAATAATTAAGAAAATAAAGAAATAAAATAAAAGGTACTTATATACATACTATATATACAGACATAGAGAGATTTATTTGCTTTGACTTTTACTTTCATTTTTTATTTGGATTTGTTCATGTTTTATTGAAACATACATCAAAGAAAATAAATGAAAATAAACAAGTAAAAAAGAATTGTTTTTGTACATAAAATAATAAGGTCAAATCGAATAATACCCAATATACAATGAGGGTCCAAAATTCAAATTTCATATATGAACTCCATTCTTTTGAATTTGGTATTGTTTTACAAATAATTAAATTTATGTTGATTCAAAAGTGAGTAGGGGTCCATAGGAGATTGTATGAAAGAGATATTCATGTTTTTGGCTTTTTGTCTCAGAACTAGGGTTTGGGTTTTATTGGACAAATATACAAATCGGTATTTTTTGCTATTTTTCCTTGATTAATGTTAGTAGCATATACATAATAAAGTTTATTTTATTCTATTTGGTGTTAACGAAAAAATAGATAAAAATAGGAAAAATATATGGTAATATAAATGTGATAACGTATAAGAGAATTGGGCTACTTATTTAATGTTATTATGCATGTTAAAATGTGAATCTTATTGACATATACATGGATGATAAAAATGCAATATAGATGAATAAATGCAACTAATTACTTGGGAAAGAATCTCTATTTACATATTTTAGAATGATGAATCACATATTCATCACTGCTTAGCCACCCCTTCCCCGATGCCTGAATCCTTCTCTGTGCTGCTTCATCTTCTCTGATCCACGTCGCTAACCACCGAACCCAACCACCTGAGAATGGAGGCCCAAACCAGATATATCCCCTTCGTCCTCGATTCTATCCTCTTCCCAAACCTAAACACAACACCCAATCATTAACCTTTTCCTAATCCTATCTCTTTTTCCTTGTTAACCGCCATTATCTCCCCCCAGATCCCGTTTGACAACCCATCACCCGCCTTTGCAACTAATTCCACTATAGAGATTAACTTCCCCCTCATCCTACGTCCTTTTCTCATTCACGTCTTCTCTATATAAAAGCCACCTTCTAACCAACAACGAAGGTACCCGTCGTTCTATAGAGACAAGAGAGCGGGGAGTGACAACCCCCTCTTCCGCTGGTGACAGCAGCAAGAACTCCAATCTCGAGCATGATCTGTGGCCTCTGGTCACATCACACTTTGATGATGATGTAGAGTATGCACTTCCATCATCATAGCATGCAGGAGAAGATTGAAGTGAGGTCCCCCTCCTCCAATTCCAAGCGACTATCAGGTATACCCCATACCCTTTGCCCCTTCTTCCCTTTTCTTCTTCTCAGAGTTATTCCTATTGAGTTGTATGGAACCTAAAATGGATAAACGGATCTTTGGATGAGGGACCGTTTACCCACTTTCATATATATGTATTCATCCCCCTCTTTTTTCCTCGATGTAGTGAAGAGAGATCCCTAATCTCTAGTGAGGGAGATTAGGACTTGTGTACACCCCTGTGGTTTTTCCCTCTCCGTAGGGTTTTCCACGTACATCTTTGTGTCATTCTCGTGGTTGTTTGCTCATTGATTTCTACATGGTATCAGAGCCATAAGCAACTTGACCCTTGTTCACTGCTCGTGCGCGTCCCTTGGACCCCCTTGTAGATGCAAGTTGCCTGGGCGCAACCCACTACATGCCCGGTACCTATCGGATTGTTATTTTTGGTTTACAGAAATCTGATTTTGGAGACGGAAGCTTAGCTCCTGAGAGAAGAAGGTTATTTCAAGAAAACAAGAGCTTTCTTCCTAAACGGAAGCGACTCCCACCATACGGATTCATGGCCATCAATAGTTCCATTATCACACACACACACACACGCACACACACACATACGCACACATGCACCCACGCACCCACTCACGTGCACGCACACGCACGCACACACACACACCCACACACGCACCCACGCGCGCGCGCACACACACACACATTCCTCCCACTCATCCAAATTCTGTTTATCCATTTTAGGTTCTATACAACTCAACACTTCCTCCCACATTTTTCCTTCTTCGTCCTCTTTTATCTATCTCTTTCATTAGCACACACAAATCACATCAGACCTCTGACGGAAGACATGCTTTCAAAGTAACCCTTGTAGTCCTTATTCGACAATCAACATCACCACCACCAACCTCCGCCCACCACTGTCATCTTCATTATTCTTCATCATCGCTTTGCCTTCTATCCCCCACATCTCTTCCCACCTTCAGTGAACTGCCATGGGAAATCTGATCCTATCCCTCGCTCGATAAGAGTAGCCTCGATCATCTTCCTCTTAGTACTCCAAATGTTAGATTCAAGCTTCCAAGCCTGAGTCGACTAATATTTACAGGTACCCCGCCACCAATCAAGGCCTACAGACAACCTCAACACATATGCTCTGACGAACCATGGTAGTGTGTTGACCATTGTGAAGCTTTTGCAGCTGCTCCTCTAGAGATCATGGGTATGTACTTTGACTACTTGAAAAGGAGAAAGCCTAGGACGGCACTACAAGAGCTGCTCAATCTTGATTGAGTGGTACCTTCTATCTCTCACTTTCAACCCTTAGATAGAGAACCATCCAACGACCCAAAAGTTCTTAGAAACTACTGCACGAGCCCAGAGAAAAGCGAGAGGGTCCAATAACATGGAGTCTGGGAACTGAACCGATGCCACATGAGCCTAGTCTCACATGCTCCCACATGCGTACAATTTGCAAACGTAGTCCCGTGACTTTTTGAATTACAAAGAGCCCAAGTCGCATGCTTCATGTGCGTTACCTTGGTTAATTTACATATGTACCCCTTGCTTCTTGAGAGTCACGCAAATACCCCTGTGTGGGGATATATTGCAAAAGGAACTCCACTGAGTTTCACAAATTGCAAATCTACCCTACATAAGGTCCAAATTCTGAAATATTTGTTTTTCTTTACATTTATACCCCTGAATTTCTATTCTTCATAATTTGACATTTATGATCCAATTTTTTAGTTCTTCATGTCGTTTTGAACTTTATTTGATTATATACCATTTTGAACATTCAATTTCACCTTCTAAGACATTATTGGGTATAACTAAATTAGAGGAAGTCATTTGATCATTATGAGCATTTATTCTTTGATATTGACTTCCTCTCTTAATAAAATTGATGGAATATTAGGGCACATAATTGGGATTCAACTTGATACTAATTGACTAATTATTTTTTGAATTGAAGGGGGAGGACTCATTGATTAGCTTGGCTCGTATGTACCTTCATTTGTCCTTTCATTTCATTTGTGCATCATCCATTTCATCATTTAAAATTCATAAAAAAAAGGTAATTTTATTTATTTATTTCTCTCTCACATATTGCATAGCATTTATTTCATGTATTAAAATATTTGTTAAAATTCACGCATTGTATTAATTTGAATAAATTACATCTTTTAAATCTAAACCAATAAAAATGCAAAATAAACAACTAAAAAATATTCTTCTTTGAAAATATAAATTTTATGAATTATTTGAGAATCAATTCTAGACCCTCATATTACTTCATTGTGTTGACCTTGGGACTTACCCAAGTAAAATAAATAAATTGAATGCACCAAGATTTAATTTCCCATATTATATCCTGGTATGATTTTTGATAGATTGATTCATGCCCGACTACAACGCATGTTTATTCTCCTTAATTAGAAGGGTAGTAATGTTGTCTTTCAATCATATGAACACTCATGCAATTGTATAACAAAAATGGTTTGTTAATACGAATCATATGGTATAGGAAACACTTTACAAACCATTTGATTATTCACAAGAGTATTTAGGAACAACTTTTGAATCATGAGTATCTAAAGGAATAGACCTCCTAAATTAAGTTTGATCTGATGGATGCTTGCTTTCGCGGGCACGACAATGACTCGTGGTTCTTCCCATGAACTTAAGAGATCTTCTCCACCAAATTGTCTATGTGAATATAGATTTTGATGGTCTCTACCTCCTGATTCATCGCACTAAATCAAGTCCTCTATGTGTACGAAACATGAGGAAGAAGAAGAAGACTCCTCTCACGATTGGTCAAGACAACATAGAGGAAGGGGAGGTTATTAAGGCAGATGGCTAGGGTTTTGGAGAAGACTATGGGGATGGCCAAGAAGAGAGTCTTCTCTTCTTATTTCTCTTCAATATTCAAGAGAAAGGGTAACTCTATGGAATCAAAATTTATTTATTGTAAAGAGTCTCCAATCCCTTCTTTAAATACAAAGTGGACATCTACAAGGAGAGTCCTACTCTTCATGTGGACGACTGAGATGAGGCCTTCAACTTTATTTTAGATGGTATGATGGATTTCTAATCCTTCATGAAGTTATCAATTAATTTGCCAACTTTATAACCAAAATAATAAGCCAAATAATAGAATCTGTAACCAAGTAGGAAAGAGGCCCACAATTTGGTCTCCAACTAAAATGGTGGGTGTCCATGGTGGATCACCATGTTGGTTTCTAATTTTCTATTCTATTAAGGAGTTGACATTTAATTATCTCTCGATTAATTAAATTGCACACATCAATATTGAGAGATTTATAAAATCATCATCTCAAAAAATGAATCCAATTCACATTTAATCTCGTGTCTTGAATATATATATATATGATGAATAATATCCAAATAAATATTAATTATTATAGATCTATATTCATATTAAATAATATCTAATAATGTAAATCATAGTCGTATATTCCCATATTAATGATAATAACAATTATTATCTTTATATGGATATCTTAATGTACGAGTCGTGATCCATTTGGGACTCCTAAGCAATATTCGCAAATACTTGAATATAATGTCAGGGAAGTTAGAAATCCATGTATAATGACTTGGAATTTAGATATCCATCTATTTTCAATATTTAGACCACTTTGGGAAATTCTAGTTGAATATTTTTCGATTGTCCGAACCTTTTGGATCCATTTCCTACCTTTTCCATTTCCAACCATTAGGATCTAGAAATGAATAATAGAAAATGAATTCCATTTCCATTTCCAACCATTTAAATCTATAAATGGGTACTAGAAATGGGGTTAACGTATTGAAATTTAATCTAATTAATTTTCAAATATTTAGCCACAAAATGGAATCACTAAAATCCACACAATTTCATCACTCCTTAAGAATAGAAGTATCATTATATATAATCTATTATGATTGCATCAACCCAGAGTATTCCCAATATAAGCATCCTACAAACTAGAAGACTTTGATTAAACTCGAAGTTCATACCCTGAAGTGGTGGCGGCTATTCAAGATATTTTTGATGTCCTACTTCGAAGTCCATGAACCTTATGCATGTACCTAAACCCAAGAAAAAGAAGAGACGTCGCAGGACTGAGCACCATGTCCTTACCATGGTCACTGCCCATGACATCACTCATCATATGCCCAATAGGAAAGAGGACACTAGTACACCCTTTGTTAGATGTGTGATTTCTGACCATCACTTTGATCACACTCTTCTTGACAACAGTGCATCGCTTAATATAATACCCTTCTCCCTTGTCGAGATACTGAATCTCGGGCCTCTAAAGAAAACCAATATGATTTGTCAGTTTGTTGATCGATCAATAACGAGGTCGATGGGTATTCTTGAAAACATTGTCATTCAGATCCAGGACATGACCTACAATGTAGACTTTGTTGTATTGCTCATGGAGACCTCCACCTCTATGGAGCGTACTCTAGTCATCTCGGATCAGCCTTTCCTCGCTACGGTGAAAGTCGTTATTGATTATGATCTTGAGAGATATGCTTTCATTCCCACAATTAGAACATGTTGATTGAGATGATTACCGCACCCACTGCCCTTCGGAAACCCACGCTTGATGAGAGTGTACTTGTGTTAGCTGACTTCGAGGACTATGACCTAGCTGACAAGATCAGATATGTTTGTTTTACCATGGATGATACAGACTCGAAAATTCCTAAAGGGGAAGACTCGGAAAGCATAGACCTATGTGTTCCTTCTTTTAGTGTGTGGAAATGTGTTGGTGATATTCGTAGCATATACACCATAGACATCTTACCACAGAGGGCCTTAGGAGAGACTTCCCAGGCCTGACCTGATCTTACTTCTTCCACTGATGCATTCATGCCTTTTCATTTTGAGACCACTGAGGATCTTCATCTTTTGAATCATGATCGGGATGTGTCAACATATGGCACTAATATTGACTTGCATCTTATTAGATCCATTCCTCAACGGTCGTGCAAGAATGTATGTTTTCTACCTTCTTAATCATTGTGCAGCCACCACCTTGTATATATTCGCTTTCATTTACTTCATTCCATCTTCCATTTCCTTTTGTCCACCTCGATCCGTGTGTTTTCCTTTCTTAGGATGAGATTTATCCTGAGTATAGGGGAGGAGGACGAGTCGAGTGTTATATCTTCGTTCTGTTTCATCACTCCTATCGTTGCTTATGCTTAGGGATCTCGTACCTTAAGTATAGGGGGAGTGATATTATTCATTCCTTCATCTTTATTTTAATTATTTATTTTCATTTCTTACGATTCCCCCCTGCTTGTCTCCTCACTTGTTGATATCATGTTTATACTTAAGGATCTTTTACCCCGAGTATAGGGAAAGACATGTCGAGCTGTTGATTTTTTTATTTCCACCCTCGGTCATCCCTATTTTGTATATAGACTGTTATACTTAGGACTATTTGACCCTAAATGTAGAGGGAATGGCCAACTTCTCATTCTTTATTTAATCATTGTAGTATAGACTTTCCAATACTCAACACGAGTTATGTCTTCTTTTTCTCTTTGATCGTTATGAGGAAATAGCTCAAGCTAAGTATAGGGGGTTGTATATACGTTGTATATACTTCAGCCATAACTCATACTTTCATATTTTTGAATAATATGACTAAAAAATACATAGATGGTAAGTATATACAATTAACCAATTGTAAAGAATACACTCTAATAATGTATAAATTTTTTCAAAAATTCTTTGTAAATCGAAATACTAAACCAGTTTTAAAATATTTTGCAAAATATTTTTAAAATAGTTGTAAAATGAGTTAAAAATCTTTTAAATTCATTTGAAAGTTTTTTGTAAACTATTTTCAAACCTTTGTAAATTTTTTTTGTAAAGGTTTGTAAATTTATTTATTTGTTTGAATAAAATTTTTAGAAAAATCAGTTTCCAAATTATTTGGAAAATGTTTGTAAAGATACTTTGAAAAATCTATCTATACCTTTGAAAATTATTTGCAAAATGATTTTCAAATTTTGTAAATGTTTGTAAAGAGTTTTTCAAAATTACTTACAAAATACAGTTTTCAAAGTGTTTGTAAAAACGTTTCAAACTATTTTGAGAACTTTGTACATAATTATAGCAAATAAAATTCTTTATAAATAAATAACCCTTGTATAAAAGCATCATACAATACTTGCTAACTTCTATAAATTCCCTTTGTAAATTCTTACCCAATTCTTGTAAATATGCACATAAACGCGTGTAAATTTTTGACATGCTTCTTTCACTAAAGTTTATTCAAAAATCCCAAAAAACTTCAAAATTTTCAAAAACCTATAAAAATTGCAAAATATTTTCAAATATGCATAAAAATTTGCAAAAATCTTTTCAAAAATCCATAAAAAGTTAAAAATCATAAAACGCTTTGCAAAAAGATTTTCTTGTATTATACATAGCATTTGCATTTTTTGGAATGATCAAGACAATTGAACAAGTCCAAATAAATTTTGAAGATTGGATCTTGGTCTAGACCTTAATCCATTTAATTTTAGAGGAACCCATAGGTTCCATGAGACTATGTTCATGAGTCGATTCAATGTATCTAACGAGAACCCTTCATGTCATCCGTACGTCTCTTGAGACAGTGGCTTGACTAGAAACATCTCACTTAACACTTAGCTTAACCCATATGGATTGTTGAAAGATCTTTGAGTCTAAGGCATAGGCCATTTCATCAAAGATAGCTCAGGAACCAATCTTGGGGATTGTCGAAACCGGTACTTCAACCCACTTTCGTTGGTAGCTGATGACTCAAAATCTCGCTATCGGGTTAAGTTGTAAATAATCAGGGTCGTTGCGAGCCGAACCGCAAGGCTAAGTCAATCTAGAAAATCAAGAAAGACCACCAATATAAAAATCAAGCAAGCAAGCAAACAAATAGCGGTCTCGCTATTTTATTTTACCTGGTATAGTTACCAGAGTCGAACACAAGGAGCACGGTATGGTAAACCTACGAAGTAGTCGGAGATCCAAAAACAACTATTTTTGGTGGATTTTATGTTTGTTATTTTTTTTTGAAATTTTTAATATTAGGAAAAAGGATAAAAACACTCACAAAATCTCAATCAAACATGTATTTAGCACATCAAAAATACTCAAAAAATTCAAATAAAAAATTTTTTGGATTTTGAAAATATTCAGATGTTTTTGGTATTTTTCTTGGATTTTTCTGATTTTAAGTTAATTTTATAAAAATGAAACCAGGCTGAAAATACGAAATAGTGTGCAGCCAGAATCTAAAGGCACTTTAAAAAACCTAAAGTGCCTATAAAATTCAAGTAACAATTTTATTTTAAACTAAAAATGAAAATCTAACTACAAAAACTTGAAATGCATTTTTTGAATTTTTAGGAATTTTTAATTATTTTTCTAAGTTTTTCAATGTTTTTTTAATTTTTATGATTTTTATAAATCCAAATGTAATGAAAATTGGAAAGAAGTGAAAACTCAACAAAACAAACAATCATTAATTTTTTTGGAATTTTTAGAGGATTTTTAATATTCTTAGTTGATTTCTAAAACTGAACAGAAGCAATTTTTAAGGTTTTTGAATTTTAAAAATATAAAATGCAAACAAAATGAGCCCAAAAATTCGTAAAAATTTTTACACCATAGCAGGAGCCATGTTTCTAATTTTCATGAAATTTGGATGAGATTTGCTATTTATTCAAGCCAATGAAAGAGACACAACATACAGGGACCAATATGCAATTATGGAAAAGTATCCAGCCAAACAATAACATGTAGAATGAGTATAGGGCTGTTGAGCACGGTTTTCTCAAGGACGGTAATTGATGAATATGTCGTTCGTTGTTATCCCCAAAAAACCCGTGACAAACAAACAAATATTTTTTTATTTTTGCTACTTATTAACCTATATAGCGGATAGGGTCTCAGGGACGCTACAAATCCCGAGGGTTATTCAATTAATCAAAAATCAATTAAGAGGAAACAGGAATTTCAAATGATAACTATCTTTGGTTTTTGTGATTTTTTTATCTTCAAATTTTTAGTGATTTTGATTTTGGAATTTTTTAATTTTCAAAAATAACACGAAGTAATATTCATAAGATCAAAAATACGCATACCAACTATTTTTGTAATTTTTCAATTAATAAAAAATACTCAGAAAAATCCAGAGAAAATATTTTTGGGTTTTGAAAGTTTTGAAATATTTTTGAAAATATTTGTAGAATTTTCAGATATTTTTGTATTTTTCTAAAAATCAAACAGTGAGAAAATCCGAAAATATGCACAGCCTGGAGGAATTTGCAACTTAAAAATATTTTAAGGTCCAAAACTCCTGACAATTAATTTTATGAAAAAATAGAAGCAATTATCTACAAACAGGATCTGAAATCACTATTTTTAGATTTTGTAGAATTGTTTGTTATTTTTATAAGATTTTTTATGTTTTCTAATTTTCTGGGATTCCTTGTAAAATCTTATCCAGATCCTCCCAAAAAGCTTGTTTAGTCCTTTCATCTAAACCAATTTGTGGTGCATAAACTGATATGATATTCAGAATTTCTTCTTCAAGCACCAACTTTAGCAAAATAATCTGATCCACAAATCTTTGTACCTCAACCACACAATCCTTCAAATCTTTATGAACAACCACTCCAACACCGTTTCTGCCCTTATCTTTACCTGAATACCAAAGTTTAAAGCATGTCTTCTCGATCTCCCTTGCTTTCTCTCCAACCGATTTAGTCTCTTGAAGACATAATATATGAATCTTCCTTCTTTCCATTGTATCCACTATCTCCATCAATTTTCCAGTTAAAGTACCGATATTCCAATTACCAATCCGTAACTTCCTTTGCAATCTCTTTTGGACTAACTTCTTTACTCGCATGCGTCCATTATGCGAGAACCCTTGCAAATTTTGGACTGCATCCGGGCGGTGATGCAGCGGAACTAGCTTATTTACCCGCATACGTTCCTCATGCGAGAACCCTTGCAAATTTTGAACTACATCCAAGCTGCGATGTAGCGGCCCTTGCCAATTTTTCATTGCATTCGGGCGATGCAACGCGTCGCAAGTAGGGAACGCCCCAACGAAATCTGTATGTTTGCTTAAATCCATGTTTAAAAGATCCGAACGGTTTCGAGATAAATTCATAAATAGTGTTCTTAGAAGAACTTTAAGAAACTATTAACGAATTTATCTCTCCTGCGCTGGTTGTCGGCTACCTAACGCGCAACCCTCCTCATTTACCCGGGCTTGGGACCGGCCATGGCTAAATTTATACATATTCAAATAAATCCATAAAAATCCCAAAAAAATAATCATAAGTTAGCTAGCTTGATTTCCAGGTTTTGTCCTAGATTCCCTTAGGTTTTTGATGTATTGAGCTATTTCAGTTGATTTATGAATAACTATCTATGTTCAACCGTGTAATGATCAAATCACTTTAGTTGCGTCATGTAGTGAGTTAAATTTTATGTATTTAATTTCTTTGACAAAGATTTTCACTTATTTTACATTAGAACTACAAAAAATATGCTTTGCAAAATCATTGTCACATATGGAGAGTAGAAGGATGGTGGATCTAATGAAAGTGAAGATTATCTAAAGTGATTGTCATTAATGTTCATCAATAACTTATCTTAAATTGAATCGACCGGTTAAATCATGAACCAGAGGAAAAACAGTCCAACTACCTGATTTTTTTTATCAAAAAATAAAAACATGTGAGAACGGATCAAAACCCAGATGAACCTATTACACAAAACCATCGATGCAAACATCAATTTTTTTACAAAAAAATAATTCAGAATTACTTAATAAAATATATTTCTTATAAATTATCCATAATCTAATCACATTCTAACCTATTCTATGACACTGCTTTATCTATTCTCCTTCCACATTTACCAATGACTCAATATTAAATATAGCTTTACGAGCATTACCTCTCTTTTACCACATTGTGCATGAGATTGTCCCCCCACATATTGTGCATGAGGTTGTGCATGGAGTCATATATGAGAAACGGTAAATTAAAAACATTTATCATTATTGGAGTTTAAATATTAGTAAAATTGTTAATTTTGAACATCATGATTGTGTATTTATATGAATTTGATTAAAAAAATATTCACTATACCCTTTCAAATTTTCTAATAACATTTATCACTTTTTAGCAATTACACTTGTGCCCTTATATTGTTAAAAAGTTAACAATAGTCCTTATGTTAGTAAAATAGACGAGCACAAATGTGTATTAAAAAAGGCCAATATTGTGAATTTAAAATATATATATAAGGATATGTGTGTGATTATAAAAAATAAGGGTATAAATTAAGTAATATTGAAAAAACTTGAAAAGGCACGTGTTATTGAAAAAAATTGGAAAACAATATTCATTTTTATTTTATGAAATACCGATCTTGTTTGACCCATTCGATTTTTTTGCGATTTATAAGAACCGTTGATGTCATCGCTTGACCAGTCAAGCCCATCGGTTCAAGCATAAAACCCAAAACCGACTCCTCAGTTTGATCAAAACACATGTATGGCAAAAGAGTATCAGAGATAAATAACGGTTGTGATATGAAATGGTTGTTAGAGCTCAGGATAAAATAGAAGCTCGCCATGCTAGAGAAGAAGGCTTAGAAGTTTGCCCAAGGCGTGTGAGAGTAGAGAGAATACCGAGGTGGGGCTGAACTCATCAAACCCATGGGAAGCAATAAGAACTCCGAACCTCAAGGGTAGAGTGAAGTTAGCAAGAGCTCGTTCAAAGCTTTGGGAAGGTGGGAGCTAAAGTGGCATTTGCTCACCAGAGAGCTTGCCAGGGCTTCTGATGGAGGGACCAATAGCGAGAGGATTTCTGTACGGCTTGGGAAGGTAGGCATCGAGGGTCACAGGCTCATGAGAACTCGATGAAACTCTAATGGAAGAGGATACAATGGGAAGAGCTCGACCAAGTCCAAGGTATGAAACCTGCTAGAGCTCAGAGGGAGGAAGGTGGTCGGGGAGAGATTTGCATACTCTATTTTCGAATTCCCTTCGTTTCCCATACATTACCATACATATCTTAGGGTCTTGATGTATGCTTACAGTAATTAAACAAAATGTTGGATATTAAATTAACAGGAAACACGAGATGGGTTAAGTTGCTTATATCAATTGATGCTCCTCGAAATACATATACCGCTATTTTCCTCATAAAATTCACATTGACTCTGCCTGTTGTAGGCAAAGATCAACAAATTACAGAAAGATTCATGAGCAGGGACTCTGCTTTAGCAGAAACTTCTAGCGCAAGACTTGATCAAAATGTGATGAGCAGCTGATCTGCAAACTCAGCCACAAAGTAAGAGGAAATGTGATATTAGATAGGAGGCATCCCGTTGTCAATTTGTCCATGGAGACCAATTTTATCAGAAACCAAGTGCATTGGAAACGGATTTTCATGTTGCTATGCTTGCCAGTGAGCCTTTGTGATCTAGATGCATCAAGAATACAAACACTGCCTCCACACACAATTCAGAAGAACTACACCTCCCTCCGAAAATTGAGGCATCTAATCAGAAAAGAAATTGGAGCAACAGAACAAAGAAGGCAGAACTATAATCCAGTCACCCAATCCACCCTGATGCAAACACATTTTGTAGACTCACCCACCTCTACCGCAGCAAGAGAAACAAAAAAACATATAAGCCATACTCACCACCTAAAAACAAAAAAGGAAATAACAAAAGATGCACGAACCTAACAGCCTATAAACCCATTACTAATTTTGATATCTCACGGTAGTCAAAACCAAGATTTCAGGACAGAAGCCAATAGGAATATTAAGATCACAGAATAGCCATATTCGCTCACCACAGGCTCCACCCTGCTGAAGCAAACAGAATTTGCTCCCAAATATTGCTAACTGAATGGGCGAAAGGGCAACAACAATATCTACTGCAACCACCTCAGAGATTGAGAACAGATGCAATCTAACAGCCATTTGTTGCATTTTCGGTGACATCATTGGGCAGAATCCCCATCTCAGTCGTGGATTTCAACAACTTGGGGGACTCGGTACATGCTGCAGATGAAGCATCTACAGCCAAAGCTGAGTCCAAGGATTTTTGGGATCTATCTGAATTGAGTTCATCCTTGCTTTTGTCTTCTGTGAGAGAAGGGGCCACTTTTCCATCCCAGACCTGGGGCAGAATTCAAGAAATAAATCAATGGTATATTTTTCAAAAGCAGTCATGACTAACATCATGCTAATACACATGACAGTCATGAACAGAATATTGCTAATACACATAATGACAAAAGCAAATTTAAATCCTATAGAGATAAAGATAGGAACCAGCAAGCATCGCATGCGATGAGATAATTACTGAAATTCACAGGATAGTAAAGTGGGTTTCGTGTTGAGCACTCCAGTTATAAGATAACAAAAGCACTCTGCCATAAAGTCATACCTGCTTCTGGAACTTTTGCTTTGCCCTTGCCTCTTGCATCATTTTCTGCCGAGCTTCGTAGAAGCAAAAGTCATCAAGGATAGAAGTTTTACTGACATGCTCCTTAAAAATAAGCAGCATCTGAATTCCCTGCTCGAACTTCACCTGAAAACACAACAATTGGTACACTAGATTAGACTCTCAAAGATAAAACTATAGCAATGACTCTTAATGCATGCAGTAATGATAATGTTGAGTCGTTGACTTACCTCCTGGGTATCTCTGCTGTTTGTCACAGGCTTATTCTCATTGTTCTCAAGAGTGATATGTTTCAGAATGCTGTTAGGTACATCTTTCACAATGCGCCACTTGACAGGGAAACATCCATTCCACTTATCCTGCTGCCAGTAGTCAACCGTTTTATTGAAATCCACAGGTCCTACCATCTCAGCAACACCAACAAATTGCCCACTTGTATTAACCTAAAAAGAGAAGAAAATTCATAAAGATCGTGTAATAAGAAAATTCAAAAAAAAAGGCAAAACCATAGCATCTCTTTACTTAATGGTCACTATGTATAGTATTTAGTTAAATGAATAATTATTGTGTAACTATACATACAGAAAAAAGGAGAAATATTGGGCAATGGATGGCCTTCTCCTTTGCTTCCCGGTATGCAGCATCAAGCTTCTTGTTCCCATTGGGTGTGCTAGCCCAAACATTATATTTCACGCTCTTGTGAACATCATCTTCACTGTATGACTTTATCACAAAAAATTTGGCATTGGAATATTCCTCCGGGAAGTCGGCTCTGTTGTACTGGTCCTTGTCAGGAACCAAACTAGAATCCTCGGTGCTGGCAATGGAAGGGAGATTCTGTCCCTTAACAGCAATAACAACATTTGATCCTGGGCTTTTCTGGTTGGTCTTAAACCGTCCTGATCTGGGACCCTTGTTCAACTCATTCAGACCTTCCATATTCTCATTTCCATATGAGTAAAATCCATTGCCTCTGCCCCTTACTTTGAACGTGTTATCAATGAGTGGCCATACCCTGCCATTGGATTGATAACCAAAACCGGCTGGTCCATATCCTTGACCATTTCTTATTGCATTTCCAAACTGACCATAAAATCGGTTGTTATGTGGGAACATCCTATTAACATAGCCATGCCCAACAGGACCCACTCCTGAGGTTGGTGCTTGAGGGAGTGATCCCTGCAGAAAAACAGATCACAACAGTTAAAATTTCAAAATAAATACCAACAAGCATTTTCGTAAACTGGATGCAGTGTTACAACTTCCATAATATACCAGAGAGATTGTCTAACAAAGTATAAGACAATGAGAAAATAGATAAATTCCTAGAATATGGTTCCTAACATAGATAAAGTCATGCGATTGAAATATGTTAAGACTCAGACCTACTTACCAACTTTACAAAATATGTGAATAGAAATTTCTCTACAAAAACTGTGCGGTGGAAAAGGCATACCATGTGATGGTGAAAGGGACGCATGTTTTGGTTGCGTCCAGAAGAGACATTTCCAACATGAGATATACTCGGCGTAATGGTGTTTGCAGATGGTAACCGGTTGTGTCCATCTGGAAAAATGGGCCCATCCAACCAAGATACAGGAGACCGAATACCATCATAACCAAATCTTGGGTCATGGTACCCTGAAGGAACAGCACCAGGTGGGGCACCACGTCCATATGTACCATTTGTTGCAACTGAAGAGTTCTTGAGGTTAGACTTTGCAGGAACAGTCCCGTTACTTACACTGACATTTGTAACCCCATTAGCGCTGGCTTTCAACAAATCCCCGGACAAAGGTGGTTGGTCAGCAGCAACGGATGCTGAAACTTCACTCTGTGAGGTAGGAGGCTTGGCAGGAGCGGAATTGGCGGGTGCACCCGGTGGGTAATATGATGCAGGGTACTGGTAGTGTTGATGGCCATATAACTGCACATCGTGACCCATGGTCGGGACTGGAGAAGCCGGGTAATGATAGTCACCATACGGATGGTAACCATATCCGCCATGGTACATGTCACCATATACTCCCTGCAAAATTTAGTACCGATGAACATATCAGAAAAAGAAAAAATACTAATCAGCAAACAGGTTAGACGACTTTTATTCTTTTTCATTGATCTCAACATCCAGTTTAAACCACATTAAATTAGCTGGTTGTTACCTCCATCCCATCATATCTAGGGTATTCGTCCCATTCAACTACACCATCATACCCTGAGTTAATACAAATAGGTTATCAAACAAGAAATTAAATAAAAGGCATTAATTTAATAACTGAACACCAAAAACCACAACCATGGGTTACTGAATCACAACCGTAAAATAGCAAGTGGTGGTAAAACAATAAGTGCGGAAGAGAAATTCTACCTCCGTAATAAAATCCCTGAGATGGATAGGCATTCTGGACATAGCACATAGTTGGATCCATGAAATCAGGCAACCCCGGGGTTGTCGCACGATCGGACGAATGAACAGGGACACTCGCAGCCTCGGCGTTACTTGCTGGTCCAAGTGGCACACCAGACGGCTGCAAACGATACCAAAAACACAACTTTGTCACACAAATTGATACCTGCACATGGAAAGTAGTACAAAAGAACAAGCAAAAGACCAAGAAAAACACACCTTCTTTGTGACATCGTTGACGTCGTGGTTCTTAGTCTGTGGATCCAACGATAACTTCTGGAGCAACTCGGTAGCCTCTGCGAAACAAAACACCGGTTAGACAAGACGCACATGACACACACACAAACTAATAACCACAAAAATCAACGAATTCGAAAGGTAACATCGCAAGATCCGATCTTTTCCCAACGATTCGGGCCCAAGTACAGGACGCGTCTGGATCAGATCAGAACATCACGAAGAACACTAAAGGATCGCAGTGAAAGCTCAAAAAGGTCGAGAACCCTAGAGAGGAAACAGATCGAGAGTTTAACACATGGGATAGTGTTGCGTACGGTCGGCTGCGGGGGCTACGGCCGCCATGCGCGGGGTAGAGGGTCCGATCTTGGCGGAGGAGTAGGAAGAGATCCGGCGGCGGAGATCTGGTGGTAACCCCTGACCCTAAAGCGGGAGTGGGGGCGGCGGCGAGAACGGGGGGCGAGGGAGGAACCCTAAAAAAAGAGAAGAAAGAGAAAACGATAGAGAAGGGATAGAGATAGAGGCGCCACAACAAAAGAGAGGGTTTTGATCAGGGGATGGGGTGATTCAAATAGGCGCTAGCTAGTGTTTGCTTCGACCCGCACCCACATGTGTCCCTCTTGGCTAAGGTGGCTTCACTTTTTCCCTTCTCTCGAAAACCCTAATGGGGACCCTACCTTGTCAATTTTCCATTCTCTCTTTTTTTGGTTCTTTTGCTTTAATGATTTGCGGAGTATTTGATAAAAACAGGTCCCACATTGTTTAGACTTGAATGGTTGACCCCTTGTGCAAGTCGGGATTGTGATGTACAAGAAGCACTGGATTAAAGGGTTTGTGGAGGTAGTGTTCGTTAATCATGCAATGTGAACAGAATAATTTGCTTTTTGATGTATGAAATGAGAGGGAGAAACTTGGTGTTTGTTGTTTCTTGGTCAAAGATATGGAAGTATGAGTAAGATAATAGGATGAGGTTCATAGATTACATCTGAACGTTGTGCAAAGCTAAACTAGTGTGTTGAATGTTTTAATATCATGATTTGTATAATTGATCATGGGAGGTGTTGAATGCATAATACATCGTTATTATTCATCTTAATTAGAGTTAAAATATACACAAACATGTGTGCAAAATTCACAATAATTTATAATTGTAAAAGATAATAAAATGTGGGTGCAAATTTCATAATAAGCTATATTATAAACACTCAAAATATAATAAGCATAGATTAACACACAAACTAATTAGGGATTATCAATGAGAAAATCAGAATAAAAAAAACTTAAAACTCATGCATGTAATATATGACATATACCAAGAAATCCCCATATAAGATATATTTTTTAAAATATATGTTATATGAAATATATTAAAATGCGAGAATGTAAGTTAAAGTAACTTAATATAAGTAAGAAAAATAAATTAAATCTAAAAAAATCTAGTGTTTTTTTCACGATGACCTAATTATAGTAATTTATATTTCTATATGTGTTTATTCTACTTTATTGTTAGTAAATAATTAGTGTATTTATTTAGAATATACATAAAATTACCAAAAATAAATCATCAAAGATTAATGAAAGTATCTATAAACAATATATATATACACACGCACATCTAGCCCTTTATAAAAAGCAAAGTTAGTAATTGTCAAGGGTAAAGTTGCTTGAATTCAAGTCTGAATAGTTTTCACGAAGCAACTTACTGATAATTATGCCATGAATTGATACGCGTCCAATAGACACCGATGAAGCGATTTTTCAAGGGTTAAATTGGTGTTTTTACCAAGTCGTTGCGAAACACATCGAAAAATCGTGATCAAACACTTAAATTTATAGTAAATGAACTTGCCTTGGTTAATTTTTAAATGGGATATAGTCTAGTGAGACTTCCGAAAGCCTAGTCCGAATGTCGAACTCAGAGAGTCGACGAAATTATCGCACTCAAATTACTTGTGTTTAGCTTAGTATGCTTATCTGGGCAACTATAACTTAGATTTTCTTGAAAGATTATAAAGATAGAAAACTTGTGTATGAGTACTATAAAGATGCAAGGTGCAGTAAGTATTTGAAAATAGCAAACTTGTGATGCAAACTTCAATAACAAAGTAGTTAAAAAATCCAACGGAAACTTATGTTTATTAGGTACAAAGCGTAACTTGAAAATATCAAGACTAGATTAGTTTTTGTCGTAATAAAAATTTCTCTTAAATTTTGAGTGGAATGTGTTGGCCAGCAGCAACTTCTTTGTGTTGAAGGCGGCACACCGTTGAAAAATATGCTAGAGGTGCTGCTGAGATTGGTTCTCCAATGGATTCGTCAACTCCTCGATAAATAGATGAAGATCGTTGTCATCTTCATTCGCACTAATGCATAAGGTATGAAGGTGATGTTCCCTTCGTGATATGCGAGATGACCTGCAAGATCAAAACAAACCAAAAAGATCAAGCGTGATATGTGATTATTAAAGAAAAAGACAGACACAACAGTAGAGCTCGGGGAAGAATAATGGTTGCTAGTCCCGAAGAGGGTCGTTCCTCCTCAACGATCACTACCTTCGTAAGTGTCACCTACAAAGTTGCGATATTCTTGAGCAACCATGCTCTTACTCATGCTTGAAAGGAGATGGCATGTGAAATAGGGGAGTCATATTCCTGGCTCGGTAGCAATAGGTGGTTGTTTATGTCAGGGGGTGTAAGGGGGGGTTTCAAACTTAACGACTATGGATGACAGACGATGGAGAGTGGTGCTAGGCCGAGGGGAGACGAGTTCCTAACTCGGCGATGGAGGTGGACGAAGGTGTGAGGATGGTCTGTGAGTTGCACGACTTGAGGTTCATGCCCTTCAATTGGGGGGTTCGACCCCTATTTATTGGTGATCGTCGAAGGTTCTCGGTCGTGCTGGATATTGGCATCGATGGTGGGAGACTGGGGAAGACGAAGAGAAGTTGAGATCTTCGAGGCGTTGCAAGATGCACCAAGGAAAAATCGAGAAGTATGGGTCGTGGAGTGCATGTTTCAGGCAATGGGAACGAACGGAGGTAGGTGACGATATAAGCATCGTTGGATGATGGTGGAAATGAACGGTGGATGTTGGACTATGTGATACTGTGTGTACGCATTGGGAATTGAAATGTCATGGGAGATTTAGGGGGTGTTCGTTTGGAGGATAAGGGAGAATGGAATAAGGGGAATAAGCCCCCAACACGCTTTCCCGTGGTACGACTATTCCCCATTATTTCATCTTATTTCACTCTTATTCCTATCTTTATCCCATCTTACCTACCTTTATTTCACCTTATTCTCCTTATTCTTATCCTCCAGCCGAACGGAGAATAGACCCTTATTTTCCTTATTTCTCATCCTTATTCCTGCTTATTCTCCTACCGAACGGGCCCTTAGAGTGGGTTGGATGGAAGGATTAATTGCGAGAATTGAGTGGCTATTGTGAGGTCTTCGTAAAGGAAGTGAGAGAGGTATAGATGCATGTCATGTGCATTTCAGAGGGGCTCTGAGATTTGAATTTAGATTCTTTGTATGGAGAAAACTCCAGCTCGCAATTTGGCACGTAGTAATGCTTTTTATTTAAAGGGTTTTTTTACTAAAATGTTCTTTGTACAGCAATTACTTAGACTTCTTATATTATAATTGCATCAGGTCGTGTATTTAATGTGATGTGATAAAATCCTCATTATTATATTTCAATTGATTAGTTGGTATATAATTTAGATATGGTTTTATCTTATACGATAGATAGTGAAACTAAATATATCTTTATTATTATTATCTTAATCGTAAATATTAGTTATTTATGAACGTCTTCTTCACTTTAATAAAGGATGGTAACACATTTCTTTTATCGTTTTTTTGGGTATAATGTATATCTGTAGTTTGAGTGATAGTCTTGTCTTAATTCTTACCAGGCATAGAAACTTGATTTGATTCATATGGGTCGGTCGGCTCATTTTTGTTTTAAAACTAACTGGTTATGTCCCATGTAATTTGTATTAGATTAGGTATCTTTTATCAGTATCTATTTGTACATCTTCCAATTATAGTATATAGAATCCTGCTTAGGAATTCTACCTAAATAGCGGGCTTCAGTTGAGCAAACAACATTGTAAATTAACACCTTATTGGGTTGTTACAAGCTTGTGTTATAATCCTCGTGCATTTATATTGGTTTAATTTATAAATCACATATGTTTAAAGATTATATTTTTAGATTATGGATACTATATAATTAATATTCGTATGGGTTTAAATATTTATATTAGTGTTTTTACTCATAATGATTTGGGAATCATCAATATTATGTATCATTACATCAAAGAGTGGTCATGTTGTGTTTGTTATATTGATTTTATAGAATATTCATGTAGTGGATAGGAAATTTGTTCTGTCATTTGCACATATATTATATACATTTTTTGGGTTATGCATAAAACAAGTATATTGACTAGTTATTTAATTAGTTAGATTTCATGTATCAGGTTATATTAATTGACCTTTTTTATTCCTTGCAACATGAAGTGATGAATGCGCTGTCGATTATGCAGGTATTGATGGATATATGCATACAATAGCAATCAGCATTGCATAATTAAAGCATTATAATATGAGGAATCTATGATTAATACACCCCATGCTTAAATCTTGCTAGTCCCTAGCAAGATATGCTAAAAGGAATAATTGAAGTTCATGGTATGCTCACTCTCCCACGATATCTTAGGATTCTAAGTCAACATTGCATACGACAAAGGTTCGGATCGATCCATCCTTCAAAACTCGTTAGATCTCACTTAGACTAGAGTATTTAACTTAACAGTCTTCAAGTTCCGCATGACTTTAATCAGTTCCAAAGTTTGGTCAAGTCAGTACACCTTGATAAACTTGTGCTCTTCCTAACCGTGAACAAAGTCTGAATTGTGTGTGCAAGTGACGGCTCTTCCAAGTTTTGGTGTGAGACAACCGTGCGATCTAATCAGATACACAAAGATTCCCTTGATCTAAAGCCTTAGTCCTCACCAGATTTTTGGGCATACCCTCACTTCACCTAAATTGTCAACAAAGAGTAGGTAAGAGGATTTTTGGTGGTAGCAGTATTCCGGATTTCGAAATATTGATAGTGTACTGCTTTGCTCCCCATCCCTCATTGTGTTCTTCTTCTTCTTCTTTCTTTTTTTCACTTTTTTCTTCTTATTTTTTGGTGGGCTCTTTAGCCTCTTTTTTTGTGGGCTCTTTGGCCTCTTTTGATAAATTTTTCTTTTTTTAGGGGTTGGGGCACAAAGTCAGTAAAACTTTGGGTACATATGCATTATTTGCTGGCATAGATTATTCTTCTTCAAGGATCTGCATTTTTTTCATATGAAGTATATGAGTTGGTATGGAAATGTTAGTGGCTTTGTGGCTCAATGTATGCAGCTCAGTTGATGACAGATCTAGACTTATAAAGGAAATGTTGTGCCCCCAAAATCTTCTTCCATTGGACTTCATAGACTTTAGATCAGGTCCAGGCATTTGTTGGGCTTAGTTGGAGTCATTATCAAGAGGACAACTCCTCACTATAACTAGACATACACGGCATCTCGCGCTCCAAAACTCATTCAAGCCTTGTGCATTGTGTAAGGTGTTCAAAATTGTTCAAAGTAAAGAATAGCAAACGATGATCATGATGATCTAGTTAGACATAAACTTGATCATCGGTAAAGTTAGCGGAGCTCAAAAATTAAGTAAATATCGTCCTAAGGAACAAAAATACTTGTGCCTGAGGGATCCATTGAGAATGAAGGTTGATTCAGTCTACATCCCGAGTCATGAACAAGCTTAACTTAGCCTCCCAAGAAATAGTTAGAGAAAGAGAAAAAAATTTGGTACTTTGAAAACTTGCAAGTTCTAGAATGGCAGATAATGCAAATGCTTCTCCTTTTTCTTTTTAAAAACTTCTCTCATTTTTTTTGAAAAATAGTTATGCAATGCATTTATGATTGGCAAACCACACAGAAACCACATATAAATTATAAAGTTTTTCTTGAAAGTTTTGAAAGTTTTTCTTTTGAAAAATATTATGCGATGTAGATGCGATTGAAAGATGCACAAAAATGTTTGATCTTCAAAAGGGCTTTCATCCCCCATGCTTACAACATGTTATGTCCCCATAGTATATGCAAAGTGAGAACCAATATGCGAAGTGCATTAATTAGGCAAGGTTTTGTGATTTTTTGTGTTTTATTTTATTTATTTATTATTTATATATATAAATTAAATATACTATTATTATTATTATTTTGTTGATTGATGACTTTTAAGTTTTTTGTCTTTTTCTTTTTATTTCTATTTTGTTTGCTAGTTTTTGTTGTTGTTTTTTGTGCGTTTTTTTTATTTTTGTGGATTTTTGTATATAGTTTTTATTAGTCTTGCTTTACTAACACCCAATTTTTTATTTTTACAGGATCATAATTTATGATTAGTTTTGTGACGTCCTTAGATTATGCCTCACCATTTTTAGTTTCAATCACTAATGATGTCATTCTCTGTATTCTTTGTATTCTTTATTGTTAGTTAGTTGTTGTTCATTTTTTAATCCACAACACCATATATTTCTCAATGAAATACTTTCTATTTTCTGAATTTTTGTTTTACACATTTACTACTACTCTTTCTGTAATTAGCTAATATGTATCTCTCTCGGAATTAATTCGTAAGAAGACTTTTTCCATTGTTTAATCTATGCCATGGTTAAATTATATTAATAAAATTATTGTTTCTTATATTTTTTCAATTTATATTATTAATAAAATAAATTTAAGAAAAAACTTACATACAAAAAGGCAACACGTCCGGTTAGATAACCGAGTGTTACCCTTGATGATCCACCTCTTCTCTTTTGAACCCGACTTACTGTGTCATCTATATTGAATAAAATCATCCTTGCAACTGTGCCAGACCAGATGAAGAATCTTGTATCCTCTAGAGATTCTATATAGTGCAATAAAACTCTTGGGAAATCGTATGAATTGTACGAGAAAAGGAAGATTACGAACATCGGAAGAATTAAACATGTTACGTAGATAGACACCGAGATGTCATCGTCCTTATCGTAATAATCTTCCAGCACGCTAACCAACTTATTTCTATTGAAAACCATCCCCTCCTCAAACAGTTCACTTGAAATGAATGACTTTCATTGCAAATGTCTACCCCTGACTGTGACAGAAAAACCAGGTCTAGGTAGGCCCAAAATCGCTCCAACCTCTTCATCACTAAAACCTACAACCTTATTCCTGAATCTGACTTCCTCCTTGAAACTGTTCAACAAACCATTGAAGTTCTTTGGATTTCAACATGTCCAATATTAGCAAGTTTACTAAATGCCGTTTTTGGCAACAGTGCATGTTGTTTGTTTGTGGGTCTATGGCTATCAATAAATCGCACAAAGTGTTCTACGTAGCATCTATGTTGTACATATCCTTTGCTTTGCCTGTATTCATTTATATACATATAAACAAACTCAAAAAAATCATCCATTTACATAACTTTCATGATTAAACTAAAACAATAACACTTTGATGTTAAATAAAACTTCAATAAATATTTTAAATGCATTAATAAACATACTTCTGACATTGTCTTTCCCCTTTAGTAGTTCTTTTTCACCAACAACCTCCTCCCCTTGTTCCTTGGAATGCTTATTCTCTATGTTCATTTTCATTAATCAAATTATCTTTTATCTAAATAACATTAACTATACTCACGTGTATTTTTTTCACTTATCTTGGAGTTGGATTTTTGTTGTTCGATCTGCAGTGCTCCACCTGAATCCTCACTTCCTTGCTCAGATTCATCTTCATTATTCCTATTGGTTTCATCCATGTCCGATTGGATTATTTCCACTTCCTTTCTTTCAATAACAAATAGCTCAATTTTTATAGTAAATGTTAGTAAGAAACTTAATCTCCTTAGAAATCATTTAATCAATTTTCAGAAATAGTTCAATCTACGATGCCATATTTTACTTTTGTTTTCCATATTTTGCATTTCAAAGTCATATTTTACATTTGAAAGTAATAACATATTAGAGTCTTTTGAAGTTTGATAAGTTTTTTATGACTTTTTAAAGAATACATAATAGCATCGTTTGCCATTTCCTATACCTTAAAGTACTAGCAATTAAATTATAGACAATATACTTGCGATCAAATAAATTTAATTCCTACTTATTTTGAGAATCAGTCATGCTCATTGTTTGAATGCAATGTGTATTTGTACCCAATATTCAAGATTAAGAAAGTTTACAGATGTTACATTGATCAATAGATTTTTCAGAAAATAAAAAAGTTGCATTATAGGTTTTTACAATATAAACTTATTCACTATATCAGAAGTTTTTATTACATCGACAATTACTTAAATAAAAGAAAGAACCTGAGTAGGGATTTAATGTCAATCGATCTCGTCATCCACTGATTTTCTTCTTCTTAGGTCACCGCTTATGTTTGCAGTTGCTATTTTGAAACGCCATCCAGCAAGAACTTCGTCTCTGTCATTATCGTCAAGATTTGTTCCCTTCTCTCTCCCCCCCCCCCAATTAGGTATTTTAATTAGAATAAGGAATAATTACCGATTTCATAATAATTTAAATATATATTAAAAATCTCATTTTTAAAGTCACCCAAATACGAATTCTTTAAAACATAAATGTTTGTTTCACTTTTCTAATAATAGAAAGAATTTATTTTTTTAAAAAAATTATTTTTAGCTAAATGAATGCATTATCATTGCATTTGATACTTTTTTCTAAGAAAAAATGATACTTTCTTGTTCATGTTCATTGTGGTATAATCATCTACAATGTTATTGTAGATTTTATATTCTTTTATCAGTCACGTTCTTCATTTCATTGTCCTCAATTCCTCAACGTAATCGTCTATAGTTTCCCAGGTTCATTTTTGATTTTTAATTCTTTTCATCTGAAATATTCTTTTCATGATTGCAATGTAACTTATTCTTCTATGATAGATTTAGTTTTCAAATTGTTTTACATGTATAACCTTTCATCCAATTCAAGATTAATCTTAACGCTAGATGCAATGAAAATTTTTATTTTGATTTTTTGATATTACTAAAATAGTTTGGAAATTGAAATGCATTTTGTTCTTAAATTTTCTCATTTCATTACTTTGTTTATGTTATGGAAAAATTATTTTACAAATCTCTAGAAAAATATTACAATCAAGATGTGCAAATCAAGATTATACAGTTCATTAGTTAGAATTAAAATGTTGATTCGATATCACATTTTTTGTTATATAAAGTGCAGTATTCCATCTTTAGTTATAAATGAAGAATATCAAGGCAAATAAATGTCTGAATATATACTGTCATTTATTTTATATTAATATATACCATGTTATGGACTAATTGATATCAAGTTAATTTTTTGTATCCTAATCATAGTCTTCAAATATATTTTATGTATTTTTGATACATCAACAATAACTGTAGAAATATTTATACTAACGAAATGTAAAATATATTGTTATTATGTAAATAGAAAATAATTGTACATAATATAAGTCATTATTTAACATCCTCAACTTGCCTATTCATGCATCTTTTTGTAAAAGTTTTTATCAGTTATGCCCCTCTGAGATATTCCAATATCAGTTATACCCCTCCCTTTTTGGGAATATCAGTTGTGCCCCCGACTTCTTATCAATCTATAACTTGTGCCCCTCTGTTAGTCTAGCCGTCAATGAGTTGAACTTAACCATGGTTTTTCAAATCATGGTGTAGTTATGAGGGGTATACTTGTCCAGGCTTCTTCTTCATCATCTTCTTCATCCATTTGTTCTTCTTCCTTTCTCTTCATAATTTCTCTCTCTTGATTACACCTTCATGCATCCAGTAACTCGCAAAAAATTTTACACTTTCACGATATATAATATTTGCGAATCAAAAGGTGAATTTCATTGAATTTTTTGGTGAGTTTTTATGAATCAACTAATCAAAAATTTATCCCAACTAAATAAATGTTGAAATTTCTCCTATTTCAATCTACATCCTCCCTTTTCCCCTCCCCTTCCTCCTCGAGCATCTCATCTCTTGCCATCATCAGAAGCAGCAGCCTCCTCCTTACGGCTGCAACGGCAAGATGCCCCTTGGTATAGGAGGAGGAGGCAGTGAGACACGATATAGCATGGGGAAGAGCTGGGGGTCGAGAAGGAGGTGCGGGGTGGAGGGAAGGTGCAGGTGGAAGAGCTCTGGGCAGAGGGAGAGGTGCAGAGGCGGTGGGAGGAGCTGCATGGATTTTGTTGGGGCAGCGCATGCACTCAGACTTGCCAATCCCAAATCCTAAACCAAGATGCAAATCCCACACCTCCACAACCTACAGAGATCACACCAACTAGCAACTCCAAAATCCCAACTTGCAAATCCCAAAAAAGACTTGCAAATTAGTGGAGCACTTCCACCGCCTACGAAGATCACACAAACCTGTAAATCCCAAACAAAACTTGCATTTGAGTGGAAATCACACCAAAAGGGATCCCAAACAAACCTGCATTTAATTGGAAATCACACCAAAAGGGAATTTCTAAGCTGAGAGGGATCTTGAACGGGTAGAGCTTTGATGCGAAGATCATCCACAAACGACCAGTAGAGAATGGGTTTACAGCTCGAGCTTCTTCGGCTCTACAGAGGGGTCAAGATGGAGTAGGAAGTAGAGGAGGAGGAGTAAGGGACACTGAAGGAGGGAGTAGAGGAGGAGGAGGAGGTCGGGGGGATGGGGGAGAGCTAGAGGCGGAGGGGAGGTGATGGGGCGGAGGGGAGGTGCGGGGGTGGAGAGGGCGAGATGGGACAGAGGGGAGGTGTGGGGGGCGGAGAGAGAGAGGTGCGAGGGGCGGAGGGGGGGAGGAGGAGGACGTGGACGGAGGTGGGAAGGCGTGTGGGCAGAGCAGGATCTTGTGGGAGGCTGCAGGAGAGCTCAAGGCGGAGGAGAGAGGAGTTGTGGAGGAGGAAAAGAAGGGAGGAAGAGGAAGAAGATGGGGAGGAGGAAGAGAATGGATGAAGAGGAAGAAGATGGGGGAGTAGGAGAAAGAGGATGCATTAGACTTTTCAGACCTTTTTTTTTAAATTTAATTCCATTTGTGTCCTCAAAGTTAACGTCCGTTTGTATTGATTATGAATGGTCACTAACCCGAGGGGCAGAAGTGATAGATTGGCAAAAAGTCAGAGGCATAACTGCGATGCCTAAACAGGGAGGGGCATAACTGATATTGGAATATCTCAGACGGGCAAAACTGATAAAACCCCTTTTGTAAAATGTATCTTGATTTTGACAAATAAAATATTTATTTGTATTATAGAACTATACATTGTAAAATTGAAAAACTTAAAAATTTTAAGATATCCGATATTTGCATAGTTATAACATATTTTTTTCATTTTCATAAAACAACAATAGAAGAAAGTTTTATAATTTATCATTAACAAATGTAAAATACTTTATTATTGTGGAAAATATCAAAGAGTTACACGTAATAGAAGTCATTATTCAACACTCTTATTCCATTTGTTCATAATTTTTTGGTAAAATGTATCGTACATTTAAAAATATGTACTTTCTACATAATATATAAGTTATATTGTAAAATGTACGAACCTAGAAATTTATTATCTTCTTTAGAAGATTAATCTCAATCAGATACCAAGAGTCAAATCTCATTCTATGTAAAAAATATAATAGGATCAAAGAGCCATATATTTTAGGAAACACTTACATTTCATTTTAGGATATTTGTAACAAAATCCATCTTTTTAGGAGTTATTCCTACCCGTTTATCAATTTATTAGCACATGATCAAAGCACCCTATTTTTAGGAAACATATTTTCATAAAAAATAGAATTTTTTCTCTATTTTTGATTTTTTGCATATATCAGTGATTACATATTTGTAATTTATAACAGGGAATTGTAAAGTATCTTAATGGTCTGTAAATTGTTAACAATTAGTTCAAAACTAGACCATTTATTCCATCACTACGTACGAAAAATTTTGTACTTTACTCATCTTATACTAAAAGTTAGAATGATCAATGACATGTAATTTACTAAATTACAAATAATTTATTGCACCACCATTTTAGGAACGTTAGTTGGGATGAAAACCACCTAGTACTTTCGATCTTAATCGTTATCTCATCATCGAACGACTTAAGATGACACCTTTCCATACTATAGGAAAGGTGCCATCTCAATTCAAGTGCTTCACACACACACATATGGAAAAGGGAGCATAGGTAACTTTCCTACACCCGCCCCTTTTCCCCTCTATTTTTTTTTTGATTTTTTTAAATTGAATCCTTGGGGATTTAGATCACAATATATCACCATATTATCATTCAAATTTCAACTTATTTCGAGACTTCTAATTTATTCGTCAAGATAATCAAATTTTAACGGACTCGGATTTGCTGAAAACGTCCCCTTCCGATGGACATGTTAGGCATGCCTATTTTACATGAAATTTGAAACGTATACTCCACTTAATATTCTAAGTAAATCCACTAATATTGCATTTCAAAATTTTTTAATAAATTTAGGGGAGAAGGGCAAGTGTAGAGAAGTTACCTACACATGGGTGCATGCTCCCCAATCCAATATACACGTGGGATTTATCCAATGGGCCATGTGCCCATTAGAGTCGTGATGAGCACCAAGCGAAGGCCAACTATGTGTATTTCCAATTGAGAGTTTTCCTATTTTAAAGGGGGATGATTTTGGAAGGATATTAACATGCTTGAGTCTTTTATATTTCCAATTATACCATGTCCTTAAAAAATGGAAGATGGTTTCAGAAAGAAATTTTCAAATCCTAATTTCATGTAGAAGAAACACCTATTGTACATTTGATCAGTAATATATCTAGTCTCAAGTAATTATTTGCTACGAGATCAATAACACCGGAACAGTGGTCATTAGTTTACATATGTAATATTGTCTTGTACAAAGATCAATAATTAATGCATACTATTCAAATAATACACACACACACAATTCTTAGGTAAATTATTTGTGTGAGATCAATAATATATTCAAAATAATTAAAATTATATCATACTTGAATTATAATGTCTAAGATTCAAGATGATAGTTATACAAATATGTCACATTAATTACTTGTTTAAAATATTCTAATTATAATTACTTAGTACTTTTGAATGCCTCCAAGATAATTAAGTAAATTACTAATGTTCATTCGAGCGAGTACTAAATATTGATGTCCATATTACTAAACTCACTGTGATTGGTTACTGAGATTATAGTTATTTAGTAGGTTTGAATTATTACTAGAAGGTAAATAAGAAATGTACATACAATGAAATACTAATTACTACTCTTCGTATCACTAATCTTGTTTGACTAGTTACTGATACTTTGATTAATAAGTACTATGTTCATAGTAATTATCAAGGCATTTTACTGAAATTATACTTACTTAGTACTTGTGTACCATTTACTTATTTAATTATATGTTTTACCAATGTGAGTATATGTGCTACTGATAATAATTTGTGAAATACAAACTAGCTTTGAGTACTTGTGGATATATGTGAAATACTAAAAATGTAGAAATGGTGAAAATTACATTATTAATTACTTACACATCAATTATTTATTTGATGTTTTGTATTTGTTACTTAACTTTTGTACTAATTGTAGGACGATTAGTTCTTAATAATATTGTCAAAGATTTTCTCCTTACCTCTCCACTTCTGAGGCAATGTAATGATCACCAGTGTCTCATTTTTCACATCTTCATCCTAGAAACATAAGAAGTATTCAGACGTCTGATATATCTGAAATACAAATTGAACTAGTAAACTATTATGTGCGAGTTATAAGAATTTAATAGTAAGTAATGCCATAAAGAGATGCTTCTAATATATAAAGTTGAAACACAAGTAACACAAAAGCTTTGATTAATAAATTTTGTTTTAGTAATGGTAATATAAAACCTATTATAAGTAAATAAATTAAATACATTAGTAACTAAAAAAAGTTGCAATGTTAGTAATACTTGAATATGTTATAATGATAAAATTGGATTTCTTCGTATATAGTGAAATTGAAACAATGAACAAATAGAAGACTAAGTTTATGAGTTGTTTAAAACTATGGATTAAGAAGAATGCCCTATATCATATAAAAACTTTTGCATATAAGACCGTGATATGGATATAAAATCAAAATGGCTGCAAATAAGAACTTCTGCTCTAATAACATAATATGAACAACCACATCATCGTATTGGAAAATTTCTTCTCAAATAACATGCTCGCTATAAGAAAGAAAAGAAACCTACAAATTGAAGAACTCAAAGACTATCTTTTCTCATCGCTGGAGATCTTTGAGATTTTGTAGTAAGAGGAAGATGGAGATGATCTTGGAAATTTTGGAAATAAATATGACGCAATCTGAATTAGACGCAATTACGATCTAAAAAAGGAAATTGAACCATGATGAATATGTGATTCATCACTCTAGAAGTTGAAAATAGAGCCTTGTACCCAAGTAATTAGATGCATTTCATCACCTATATTGCGTAATTAGCATTCATGCATACATAGATAATATCTACATGTTGGCATTCACATATGCATTAATAAGAAGCCAAATGCACTTGTAAAAATAACCTATTTGTATATATTTTATACTAACTCCAAATCTCATAAAACTAACTTTATAGTGTATATATTACTGACATTAACACAAGAAAAATACCAAAAAAATGCTAACTTGTAAAATTGGCCAATAAAACCTGAGTCCAAGTTTGAGACCATGGACCTTAAAATGCACATATCTCTCTCATACAACCTTTGATTTAGGTCTACTCACTTTTAATATAATATACATTCAGAGACCTTCAAAACGAGACCAATTTCATTAAAGCTGGAGCTTGTATGCAAAACTTGAGTTTTGGGCCCCAATTGTATACTATATGTACTTGTATTTATACCCTTCTATTTTATCACTTCATTTGACCTCGTTTCCGTTTTCGCCAACATGAAACTTGTGATCTCATCGAGATCTACAACTTTCATGTTTTGATTTTTTCCAAATTCAGCCATTTTCCCCCTCTTATTTCACCTTCTTCTTCACAATAATCTGATTGGGCCACGTGGTGCCATCTGGTTGTGCCACACGACCCACTCCATTGCACGCCATGCACCCTCCTTCCTCTACGGTCCGATCAGCTCTTACATCTCTCCATCCAGGCTGTCCAATCCCGTCTAAACCCCAACCCTTATATCAGATCCACAGATCACATCACGACCATTCATCTCCGCCTCACTCTCCTTGCACCACGTGGCTCATCATGTGCCGCTAGATACCCTCCAAGATGCCTCCATCCGCGTCGTCTGTTCCCGCTCCATCCATAACCATCCGATCTTATCCCAGATATGATCTCCGCCACCCATTAGCACTTAACCCTCGGCCGACCACGCGTCACGCCCATAGCCACCCGATCATCCTCTACATCCACAAATCGTGGCCGTTAATTCCCGCTCAATCCATCACCCTCCGATCCTTACTTCTAATCCAATCTTTACCATTCGTCAGCACCGCACCTACATCCCCCCACGTGGTGCTCTCCATCGCCCTCCAATCTTGCCCGCCTGATCTAATCCTAACCGCTCCCTAGCACCTAGTCAACTCGTCACCTCCTTTTCATTCTCCCGCTTTGTTAGCCACCATCTCTTCTCTTTATAAATACAACACCTCAGGCCACCTTCAAGCCCATCTGCCCTTGCACGAGATACCCTAGAGCTCTTCTACACCTTATCTGTGACAGAGATCAGGTGTGAAATCGAGCGAAGATAGTGGTCCATCTCCGGCGAGATCCACGGCGAAGCTCTGCCGTACAGCAGCTTCACCGACGAGCTGCTAGAGCTCGTCTTCTACCGACCCTCGAGCGACGACCAGATACTCAACCTCGAGCCTCCATTCCCAGGTAGCCTCCTCCATCTTCTCTTTCGACCTTCTTCTTCTTTTCCTCCGATCATCTCCTAATTTATTAGGCCTTCTCGCTCATCAACACATCCCACTAACCATCGCCTGAGCTTCACCTTGGAGCTCTCTTATTCGTGCACTCCTTCATTCACCTTTTCGACACATCGAGCCACCTTCGACCACCGCTCCGCCGATCACGGCGGAGGAACACCACATTACGTTCACCACCTCATTCCATAATGCCTCAAGCACTCACTACACTTCATGCGAGAACCTGCACGCCTTGGCTACATTTACTAACCCTACACAAGACACCTTCTTCATTGGTCGGAACTTCATCGGAGATGCTTCGAGCTCCATCGTTCCCGGGCTCCAGACCCCACCCGCCTCTTCCAGAAGCTCCGGTCGCTCTACTGCACCTCCACGGTGGTGTCCAGCTACTCAGGAGTCCCCGGAGATCAACACCGAGCAAGAACCAAGGCAGTGGAGCTGATAGCCTCTCGCCGGAGCCCAGCCACGTCCGTCGCAGGAGGCGCGGAGAGGAGGAGCACGAAGCCTAGTAACCGTCCGATCATCTTGAGGGGATGGTTCCCAGCACTCCACGTCACATCCTTCAGCAGCTCTAGATATCGTTGGATCCATCTGGATCTAACGGTTTGCCTTTCGTTACGTCTCCAGTTTCAGCAACCGTTCGATTATCTCGATCAAACAGTCCATCGTTCGCCATGTCGCTTCCTCCGAGCCTTTTCCCCGACCCTTAGGCTCGGAGCTCCCGAAGCTACCCCGAAGCGAGTCTGAACCTACAGAAGACCCGAGCCACCGTTCGAGCCTCCGACGCTTCCTGAGCCTAGCACCTCACGTGGTCTCATATGCAGTCTGGGTAATTTACACTGAGGCCCCTGCATGCTTTTCACATTGCATTCCAGTCCCTACCAGGCACGTCACATGAGGCGCAAGTGTTCCGTGGACAATTTGCACATATACCCCCCAACATTATAGGTAATTGCATTTTAGTCCATGTACGCATGTTCAGAATTAATCAATTTTTATTCCTATTTGCAATTTGGTCCATGTGTTTGCACGTTTATTTAGGCACTCATTTAGCATAATTTTTAAATTCCAAAAATAGCATGTTGTAGAGAAACTTGTGCTTTATCATTTGGACATTTGTCACATTTTTGTGAGCTGTGAGGAATCTAATATAATTATTTTTGTGGAAATTTACATAGTTTTGCCATTGTGTGCTTTAAATTCCATATTAAATTATTTATTTCTCCAAAAATCACCAAAAAAATCATAATAGATCTAGTTTAAGTTGTTCTACTTCATATCCAAAAATCACATCATTTGCACACATAACGAGGCCTTAATAAATTAATTACTCTTTTAATTAATTGATTTTTAATAGGCCCAAGATTGATGATTTTTAAGGTTTAATAATTTTCCTGGAATCCTCTTATGTAAAGATAATTTCTGTATCTGAAAATGATTTGATTTGGTATTTATTAAAATTAATTTCGCAAAAATTATCCTATATTCATATTTAATTCATTTAATTCATTTAGAGTCTAAAAATTCCAAAAAATTACAGTAGTTTCATTTCATTTCATTTCATATTCTGGCCAAGTTTTATCATTTTTGGGCTTAATTGGCCATATTTCAAATTTAACCTTAAAATTTGGATTGAATTGCTTCGTATTTTTCTTTAAGTGAGTAAAAAAATAAAAAATATTCTCCTAAAAATATAACATCGAAATTAAATCCAAATTAACATAAGGAAAAAGCTTCCTCCTTGAGTTCGACCTTTAGCTTGCCCAAGTAAAAAAATTCCCCCTTGTGTTTAATTCGATATTATTCTAAGTGGTTTTGAATAGTCTTGATTTACCCGACTACAACGAACACACATTAAATTTGATCGATAATTCGGTTGAATTAAGTAGGGTAGACCTAGGGCTCTTTAGATGGCGCTTTTACTGGGGAAGTATGGCTTAGGTTAATTTTTAGGAAACTTGGATTTTAGATTTCCATCCCCGGATAGTCTGATTCCTGGCTTTTCTTGTGAATATTTTCTGTTCAATTTTATTTGTTTATTTTTTATCATCCTTTATCTGACCATCAATTATTTTCGTACGAGGAATACGACGAGTCGAAGGCGCTTCGCCAAGCGAGCTGAGAAACCTGCATCGAAATAAATTGAGTGTTTTTGAGAGGACTTGTAACATTTTTTTATTTCCAACGGTTCCCGTTTGGGTTCTCATGGGTGTAAGTCATAATAAAACGTGTCCCCGCGTGTTGTATGGTTGCTTAACGTAGGATAGGATCTGCACTTGCGGCTCTTAGAGTTTTCTTAGGACTGTTTGTGCTCGTAATATCTAGGATCACACTTCACACTTAAAAGACACATTTAGAATGCAGGACTTAGCCAAATCTAACTGGTTCTTCACTCTCTAATAGAACTGCTTGTCTAGGAGTGGCTTTTCTCGTTTGCATCCATATAGTGTAAAATTTTCAATTCTATTTTGCATCCTACATATAAAAGCATGAGGATCGCTGTAAGTCTTTTGAACTTGGCATACATCATTGTTTTATTGTGCATCGACTTTTCTCGACTCCTTCTCCATTGGTTTTATAACTTAGGACTAAGGGAAATTGGGACTGGACGATAGGTGTGCATTGTGTGTTGGACTAATCAAGTGGTCACCTAACTAAAAACCGGGATTGCTAAACAAATTGACCAAAAAATCAAATAAAATCAGAAATTCTGTTTGTGGGAGAGTAACCCCGACCTTGATTGTAGGTTGAGTGAGGGTACAGTGTGTGTGTACACCCTAAGGCAGAGCCAAAATCCTCGCCTTCCATATCACTACCCGATCCTAGCAAATATCACAAGCTGAATCCTTTTAGGTTCACTGACTAGCACCAAGTAGCCTCCACCTGTTCCGACAGGTAGATAGGGGTGAACCAACGGTGCTCCGTGACAAGTTGCTAGTAACCCTTCGGGGTGAAGTATCAGCCTTGTCAGCCTCCACCTACTTCGGTAGGTAGATAGGGGCAAGTCTTTGAACTCCTCAGCTTGGGATAGGAGTGAAGAAAGGAAGGACACTGATATCTTAGGCGATAGGTTAAATAGGGAAGACGCATCCGACTTTGAGCCGACTTCCCTATAGGCTGCGTAATCCTTGCTATTTGTCTGAAAAATCGCACTTAAAATCAACCAGACTAATCGGATTCGGTTTTGGGTCCTTCACTGTGTTGAGTGTGAAAATCAGGGTTTCTGATTCGTTTGCTTGCTTCAAGTAGGAGTAAAATCCTATCTTTACACCCTGAAGTCTACCATGTTTGCCTTAGGCGATAAGGCTGCTCATTGGTTGAAGAATTTCGGGGTTAGACGTACGACCTGGACGTAATTCTAAGATTTATTCTTGAAGAAGTTCTACCCACTCAGTAGGACTAAACAGATGAGTACGAAGATCGCTAGCTTTTCCCAGGGTCCCCACGAACCATTCCATGAGTCATGGGATAGATTTAATGACTTGATCCAAAAATGCCCCCACCATGACATTACCAAGGCGATCCTAGTCCAGACCTTGTTCTGTGGCATGACCCCAGAAATGCAAGGGTTAGTAAGCACAACCTATGGAGGTAGATATCTGAATAAGAACGAAAATGTCGTATGGAAGATCCTAGAGCAGTTGGCAGAAATATGCAGATCTGAGGCCACCAGGGCCTATCAATTATCTCCCTCAAGCCTATCAAATGAGACAACTAGGAGGACTTTAGCGGATCTGACAGAGGACCTAATCCCTAGCATGGGGATAATAGCTGATAAGCTCACCATGGTAGAACAGATCCACAAGAGGGTCACCGACCTTGAGGCACTTTCATGATTGCCGAAGCAAGTGGAGGAATTGACTAAGAAGGTAGCCAAGATATGACTACGTGCCCCTTCTGCACCTCCTATACCTGTCCATTGAGTCCATCTCATACAGGAACATGTACAGGGGCCTCAGAGTAGCTGGGTTGAGGAGCAGCAACACACTCAGCAGGAGCAGCATGCACCCCCACAGGTGGAGACAATCTACAAGGAGCCTCCGCAGGTGTTCAAGATCAACGGGCTGTGGTATAGCCATGACCCCGTCGGCATACAGTCAGGGATAGAGAATGGTCAGCCACACCGACCTTCCCTAGCTTACCAGGAAACCGACGCCGTCCCAGCACCGCGCTTCGTACAATCCCAACCAGGATACTAGCCTCACCAGCACCAGCAACAACGCACATTCCACTCAGGCCAGCAGGGCCCTTCGCCACTTTCCCACCCTCAACAGTATCGGCACGGCCAACAGGGCCAGTATAGATAGCCGACTTTCTCGTCTTCTAGTCAACAACAGCAAGCTCTGCCCACTAGTGAATTGGAACCCCTCACCTTGGCCATCCAGACCCTGACTGATAGGGTCCAGCAGATACAGAATGATTACCTGGATATCATGACAGATTTGAACTGTGTTTCACATACCCAGGATCAGTAGATGACGCCGAAAACCCTAATTCCTGCCCAGGTTCAGGCCAAGTTAAATAGCCTGAATTAGGGTCAGCACCGACCACACGATCAGGTATACTATTCATATTTATCTCTATATGAACACAAGATCCTTTCATACAATAATGTAAATCATATGTCCCTCAGTAGCGGAAGGATCGTGACCATACCTGATCAGGCACGAGCACAAGAGGAAGATGCCACCAAGTCTCTACCTGAGGAGAACTTGGAGGCAGAGGAGCAGCATCACCACCACCACCAACATAATAAGAGGATTTCCAAGTCCTCAAGAAAGAAGAAGGAGAGGATCACCAACAGTAATCCGACAAACCAAATGAGGAGCCCGCACCTACATCGGAGGAGGACGTCCCTGAAATAGCGGAAGACGCATCACCTGTTTTGCCACATAAATTTCTTTTTCGTCCGAGTCTATGTCAGAGTAAGAGTCAGAGTCCTATACAGAACTCAGTTTCCAGGTTAAATGAAAATCTTTTAGTTTCAGAATCTGAGTTATCTTTAATAATCCCTTTTCCCCATACCCTTAAGGGAGGAAAGAAGAAAACCAAGAAAATCCAAAAAGATGACCCTGAGATGGCAGACTTCTGTAATAAGTACATCAAGGTCACAATCCCCTTTGATAAGTATGTGGACATGACACATACATTCCAGAAGTACCTTAAGGTGAGATGCACACCTACTAGGGTCAGCAGGAAGATCAAAAGCCGTGTTGAAAAGCACGTTTTGTCAGTATTACTACTTGCGCCATTAAGAATGCGTTTCCAAGGAAATGAAGGGACATGGGTGTCCATTATGTATTGAGTCATATTGATGACACTACGTTTCTACGCACTCTCCTAGATAATGGATCCTCAATTAATCTGATGTCCACGACCCTCTATGAGCGACTAAATCTAGGACCTCTTAGGAAATCTAGAGCCTTACTCCAGTTCACAGACAAATCAACCAAGAGGTCTCAGGGAGAATTAAGGAATGCTATCATGAAATCGAGGGTCAGGATTACATGGCGGACTTCATAGTCCTGGACATGGAGACCCCTCGAAATTGGAGATATTCCCATATCATTCTAGGAAGGCCCTTCCTTAGAACAACAGGGACTTATTTGATTATAAGGTCGGGAAGATTCAGTTCCAAACTCCAGGCAGAGATGAGGAAGTTGAGATGAAGCAGACAAGGTGGTCGAGGCCAGATTTTGAATCTAGCACCGAGTACTCTTTGTCAGAAGCAGATTGTGTTCATGTAGACACTTTTGGACCATGGAGATAGAACCCATCTAGCACCGATGAGTCCCTCTCCTTTGGAGAAGATCTTGTGTATGAGACAGATTACGAGAACCTAAGGAGTGAGTACAACATAGAAAATGCTTCCCCCTACATCTTCAATGACATAGAGGCCCAGCTAGGCCTGCCAGTCCTTCTCTCTTTAGGACAATCAGAAGATGACGATAATGAGCTGGACATGGCTTTCGTCGATTGCCTGGATACTTTTGACAGTCTGACTCAAGAGCAGAATGAGTTGGTGGCAGTTACTTCAGAGATAAATCCAACCACTACCAGCACAGAGGCAGAACTGATTGAGCCAGACTTCCTTGATGATCAGACCTTACCTGAGCTCAAATCATTACCCACAATCCTTAAATACGCCTTCCTTGCAGAACAAGAGAGGAAGTATCTGGTCATCATTAGTTCACCATTGACCAAGGAGCAGGAATCTCGCTTGCTAGAGATCCTGGAGAATTACTGCAAGGCGATAGGCTGGAGCATCTCTGATCTCAACGGGATAAATCCGGCTCTGTGTTTACACCATATCTACTTAGAGAATGAGGCTAAACCTTCTCGTGAATTCCAATATAGGTTGAATCCAAATTTACGAGATGTCATGAAGAAGGAGATTGAGAAATGGTGTGATGCGGGTTTCATTTACCCCATCTATGATTCCAAGTGGGTGGCACCTATCCATGTTGTTCCGAAAAAGTCGGGAATTCAGACGACCACCAATGAGGATGGGGATGAAATCCTGACTCGAGTACCCACATCGTGGCACATCTGTGTGGATTACAGATGCTTGAATGTTGCGACGAAGAAGGATCATTTTCCCCTACCACTAATTGATCAGATCTTAGAAAGATTAGTGGGAAAAGAATTCTTTTGCTTTTTAGATGGGTTCTCGAGCTACAATCAAATAGTAATTGCTCCTGAGGACCAGGAGAAAACCATGTTCACATGCCCTTTCGGTACCTATGCTTTCATTCGCATGTCATTTGGGTTATGCAATGCTCCCGATACATTTCAAAGGTACATGATTGCAGTATTCACCGAGATGGTCGGTGAATTCTTGGAAGTCTTCATGGATGACTTCTTGGTCCACGGCGATTCCTTCGATTCCTGTCTTAGGAATCTGGACCGAGTCCTCAAAAGATGTTGTGAGGTTAATCTGATGCTCTCTTGGGAGAAAAGTCACTTCATGGTGACAGAGGGCATTGTGTTGGGGCATGTCATCTCCAAGAGAGGAATGGAGGTTGACCCTACCAAGGTGGACGTGATCAGACGACTCCAGGCACCAACCAACGTGAAACAATTGCGGTCATTCCTCGGGCATGTTGGATTTTATCGGAGATTTATCAAAGGTTTTTCGGAGATTGACCAACCACTAACTAAGCTTTTAGGCAAAGACAGTGAGTTTATTGTTGATCATAAATGTCTTGAGGCCTTTAAGCAACTGCAAGGGATGATCATGGATGCCCCGATTCTACAAGCTCTAGATAAGGCTCTTCCTTTTGAGATCATGACAGACGCATCATATTTTGTTGTTAGGACTGTGTTAGGACAGAGGAGGGATAGCTTCCTGTTTGCTATACACTATGCAAGCAAAGTGCTTGATATCGCTCAACGTAACTACACAGTTACCGAAAAGGAGATGCTTGCGATAGTGTTCGCCTTGGATAAGTTCATATCTCATATAATTGGATCTAAGGTGATTGTGTTCATGGACCATACAACACTACGGTACTTAATGGAAAAGAAGGACGCGAAGGCACATATTCTTAGGTGAATTTTGATCATCCAGGAATTTGATTTGAACATTAGAGAAAAACCTGGAATGAAGAATGTAGTGGCTGATCACCTCTCCCGTTTCGAAATTCTTGATACGTCTGATAATACGCCTATTCGAGACTCCTTCCCTGATGAGTCGATTTTTATTATTGACTCACTCCTATGGTACACCAATATAGTTAACTATCTTGTCTCCAAGAAAGTTCCCAAAGATTGGCCCAAGAACCACATAGACCGACTCAAGTCGGATGCGAGACTTACCATTGGGAGGATCCGATCCTTTTCTTTGAAGGACCAGATTGTGTCTGGAGGAGGTGTCTTCCTCAGGAGGAATATCAAAATGTCCTCATTCTCTGCCACAGTCTGGAGGCAGGAGGACACCACTTTGGGAAGAGGACCGCATGGAAGGTACTTTAATGTGGCGTATACTAGCCGTCTATGTTTCATGATGCGCTTACCTTTGCGAAGTCGTGCCCAGTATGCCAGCGAATGGGAGGAACCGTTGGTTCCAAGGATGAGATGTCAATGCAGCTTGTCATCATTTGTGATGTCTTTGATGCCTGGTGCATTGACTTCATGGGCCCATTCCTGTTTAGCCATGGTTCCGAGTATATCCTTCTTGCAAAGGACTATCTGTCAAGGTGGGTGGAGGCTATCCCGACCTGAGCTACAGACAGTAGTACTTTCTGTAAATTCATTAGAGATTACATCATCTCTAGGTTCGAGATCCCCAAAGTGTTGATATCTGATGGGGGTAGCCATTTTGTGAACAGAGAAGTGAATAAACTCTTAAAGGATTACGACATCAAACACCGTGTCACTAGTCCTTACCACCCACAGACCAATGGCATGGCAGAGGTGTTGAGTAGAGAGGTTAAGACCATATTGCAGAAGCTTGTCCGCCCAAACAGGAAGGATTGATCTCAGATTTTGGATCAAGTCCTTTGGGCTTATAAGACAATGTACAAGACACCCTTAACCTCCCCATTCAGAATGGTGTTTGGAAAGCCGTACCATTTGCCCGCAGAATTAGTGCACAAATCTGAATGGGCAATCAAGAAGGTCAACTAGAACACACACCTAGGGCAGAAACAGAAAGATGGATCTGAATGGACTTGTGGAGATCAGAAAGCGAGCATATGACAACAGTTTGGTGTACAAGGACAAGGTAAAGCGTTGGCATGATAGATATATCAGACGAAAGACCTTTGTTCCTGGACAGAGGGTATGGTTGTTCAATGCGAGGTTGAAGGTTTTCCAAGGTAAGTTGAAATCCAAGTGGACGGGTCCGTTCATAGTCTGTGTTGTACATGATAGAGAATGTGTAGAGATTTCAGATCTTACAGATGGAGCACAGACATCCCTAGTTAATAGACAACTGCTGAAAGACTTTATCGAACCCAATGAATAGTTAGTCCATGATGAGGAGATTGTTTTCATGCATGAGGCATATTCACTAGACACACATAAAGCCGTACATGAGACCTTGCAACAGTGAGCTCTCGCCATCAGCAACATCAAAAAGATTCAGATCGATCCTTGTATATACTCGTCCTTCATGTATATTCTTTCCCTCTCTCCGGCGACTCCTGTCACTCGCCCTAGCTCCATATCTCTTCATTTTATACTTAGGATGACTAGATCCTAAGTATGAGGGGGGGGAGTGACCCGAGTCTCTTAATAATTAGCTGTGCATTCTCTAGATCTCATCAATTCTCACATCTACTCTTATCCTATACTAAGGCTGACCCAAGCCTAAGTATAGGGAGGATTGATGCCTGCCGTGTACATACTCATCCATTTCCCCTCTTGGCTTCGCCCGCCCCATTTTGATCTTCTTCTACACTTAGGCTGCCAGAGCCTAAGTATAGGGGGCGAGACGACTTCTATACATTTTTCTTAGCTCTCCTACGCTCAGCACGAGCTGTGTCTTTTTCCTCACTTTTCATGCTCTGAGGACATAGCACACGCTAAGTATATGGGTCCGTGTATATATTACATATATACTTTACCCATAGCTCGTACTTTCGCGTATTTTGGTATATACTATACAATAATTACGGGGTGGGTAAAAAATTGGATTTTTTTGTAAAATACATGTATATTTGTAATACACTTGTACAATTTTGAAAAAAAATCAAAATTAAAGGCTTCTTATTTACTCTTGCATATCATCCCTACATTTAAAAAGAAAGAGAGTCTTGCATTCATCTACATAGCATATCATCTGTACCTCTCTGCATATTTAGCATATGCAAAGTGAAAAGTTAGTGGGTTCTGAACCAAGTTATGAATAGATGTTGAGGAGGGACTTGATTTGACCATAATCTACATAATTTCAGAGGAATCTTATAGGAACTGAGTTAAGATTTCTCAGGTCAAGTGACTTAATTCTTTGAATCTGCAAGTCTACGTTTCACATGTCATCTTGATTAGTCTAAATAGAATATCTCGTACACACGCATGATTCTTTTAGACAGTGACCTAACTTGGACAAGCACCATGCACACAGCTCTTCATTGATGAGGTAGTGAGGAGGTAGAATCCTTTAGCTTGGAGTAGCACACGGGTGGAAACATCCGTCCTTCTCTAGGGAGGGAAGTGCATCTCAACCTAGTCTGGTGGTGTTGACATCTAAGGACGGGATGCTGTGGGTTGCAATAATGCTTCAAAAGAGGGATAGTCTATTGTCTCAAGAGGAAAAACTCATGATGTACATGCTGTACCTTGTATATGGTTTAAAAAAATAAAAATAAAAATTGCAAGAACTCCAAAAAATTAGACAGGCTTGAGTGAAAATTAAATGCATGTCGGAGTATGTATATTAGCAAGAAGTCTGCAACTGGATGACTTGGCTACACTGGTCAAGCATCCTGGGATAGGTATCTACACTGGCTACCATCCATTCTTCTCTCCACCCCCTCTTCTTGAGCTGGTCTTACTTGAACTTAGAAGGGAATACCCCTCTCCTCGAGGAAAGAGTTACTAGACCGGGGAATTAGAGTTACCTTGTTAGAGGAGGCTAGTTCTTTGCCATTTCTGATGTGGAAAGCTATCTTTCACTTACACAGTACAAGTAAGAATCGTAGTCATCAGAAATTTACGTATGAGGATTTGTTCTGATCTGACTGTTGAGGCGTCTTGAATTGAAGACTTATGGAGCTTAAAGTCTGTTAGGTCTTAAGTTCAGATCCCAATAAGGTTCCACCACATTATTAACCCAAAGGTCGAGTCAAACTCCATTTTCAACTTTTGTTCATGACCTTGGTATGGAACCCAATCTCATTTCACTTTTGCATTTCATTTTAGTTTCTCGGGGACGAGCAAGGTTTAAGTATAGGGGATTGATGAATATGTGATTCATCACTCTAAAAGTTGAAAATAGAGCCTTGTTCCACATTAATTAGATGCATTTCATCACCTATATTGCATAAATAGCATTCATGCATACATAGATAATATATGCATGTTAGCATTCACATCTGCATTAAATAAGAAGTCAAAAGCACTTGTAAAAATCAACTATTTATATATATATTTTATACTAACTCCAGAGCCCATAAAATCAACTCTATAGTGTATATATTACTGCCACTAACACAAGAAAAATACCAAAAAAATGCAAAATTGTAAAATTGGCCAATAAAACACGAGTCCAAGTTTGAGACCATGGACCTTAAAATGCACATATCTCTCTCATACAATCTCCGATTTAGTTTTACTACTTTTAATATAATATACATTCAGAGACCTTCAAAATGAGACTAATTTCATTAAAGTCGGAGATCGTATGCAAAACTTGGGTTTTGGGCCTCCATTGTATACTGTATGCACTTGTATTTATACCATTGTATTTTATCACTTCATTTTACCTCGTTTCCGTTTTCGTCAACATGACTTGTAGATTTTCATCGAGATCTACAACATTCATGTTTTGAGTATTTACAAATTCGGCCATTTTACCCCTCTTATTTCACCTTATTCTTCGCAATGATCTGATTGGGCCACGTGGCGCCCTCTGGTTGCGCCAGGTGGCCCACTCCATTGCGCGCCACGCACCCTCCTTCCTCTGCCGTCCGATCAGCTCTTACATCTCTCCATCCAGGCCATCCAATCTCGCCTAAACCCCAACCCTTGGATCAGATCCACAGATCACATCACAACCATTCATCTCTGCCTCACTCTCCTTGCGCCACGTGTCTCATCATGTGCCGCTAGATACCCTCCAGGACGCCTCCATCCGCATCGTCCGTTCCCGCTCCATCCACAACCATCCGATCTTATCCCAGATATGATCTCCGCCATCCATTCACGCTTAACCCTTTATAGGCCACGTGTCACGCCCATAGCCACCCGATCATCCTCTACATCCACAGATCATGGCCGTTAATTCCTGCTCAATCCATCAATATTCGATCCTTCTAATCCAATCTTCACCGTTCGCCAGGTCACGCCTAGATCCCGTCATGTGACGCTCTCTATATCCCTTCAATCTTGCCCTCCTGATCTAATCCTAACCGCTCCCTAACGCCCCTATCATGACTGTTGGATCACTAGATCCAATGGCCAAGACATCGTCTCCTACCTCTGAAAACCCCTCGACCACGTCACTCCACCTCACCAACTCGTCGCCCCCTTTTCATTCTCCCCGCTTCGTCAGCCACCATCTCCACTCGATAATCACTCCACGATGAAGCCCACTCTCCCCTCATCCTCGCTAGTGCCCACTCTCTCCATGGACCCCTCTCCCTTACTCCACAACTCCCACGCAAATCACTCCCCCATCACCGGAGTCGCCACCTTCTCTCTATAAATACATCACCTCCGACCACCTTCAAGCCCATCCGCCCTTGCACGAGATACCCTAGAGCTCTTCTACACCTATTTGTGACAGAGATCAAGCGTGAAATTGAGCAAAGACAGTGGTCCATCTCCAGCGAGATCCACAACAAAGCTCTGCCGTGCAGCAGCTTCACCGACAAGCTGCTAGAGCTCGGGCTTCTATCGACCCTCGAGCGACGATTAGAGACTCAACCTCGAGCCTACATTCCCAAGTAGACTCCTCCATCTTCTCTTCCAATCTTCTTTTTCTTTTCCTCCGATCATCTCCTAATTTATTAGGCCTTCTCGCTCATCAACACATCTCGCTAACCATCGCCTGAGCTCTGCCTTGGAGCTCTCTTCTTCGCGCACTCATTCATTCACCTTTATGACACATCGAGCCACCTCCAACCATTGCTCCATCGATCATGATGGAGGAACACCTCATTCCATTCACCACCTCATTCCATAAGGCCTCAAGCACTCACTGCACTTCATACGAGCACCTGCACGCCTCAGCTACATTTACTAACCCTGAGGAGACACCTTCTTCATTGGTTGGAACTTCATCGGAGCTGCTTCGAGCTTCATCATTCCCGGCCTACAGACCCTGCCCGCCTCTTTCAGAAGCTCCGATCACTCCGCTGCACCTCCACGGTGGTGTTCAGCTACTCAGGAGTCCCCAAAGATCAGCACCGAGCAAGAACCAAGGTGGCGGAGCTGATAGCCTCTCACCGGAGCCCAGCCACGTCCGCTGTAGGAGGCGACGACAAGGAGGAGCACGAAGCCCATTATCGATCATCTTGATTGGACGGTTCCCAGCACTCCACGTCACATCCTTCAGTAGCTCCAGATACTGTCGCATCCATCTGGATCTAACGGTATGTCTTTCGCTATGTCTCCAGCTTCAGCAAACGTTCGATCATCTCGATCGAATGATCCATCGTTCGCCACGTCGCTTCCTCCGAGCCTCTTCCCCGACCCTTAGGCTTGGAGCTCCCGAAGCTACCTCGAAGCAAGTCCGAACCTGCGGAAGACCCAAGCCACCGTCCGAGCCTCCGACACTTCTCGAGCCTAGCACCTCACGTGATACTCATGTGCGATCTAGGTAATTTATACTGAGGCCCCTGCAAGTTTTTCACATTGCATTTCAGTCCCTGCCAGACGCGTCACGTGAGGCACAAGTGTTCCATGGACAATTTGCACACATACCCCCAACATTATAGGTAATTAGTCCCTGTACGCATGTTTTAGAATTAATCAATTTTTATTTCTATTTGTAATTTGGTCCCTATGTTTGCACATTTATTTAGGCATTTATTTAGCATTTTTGTAAATTCCAAAAATTGCATGTTGTAGAGAAACTTGTGCTTTATCATTTGGATACTTGTCACATTTTGTGAGCTGCGAGGAATCTAATATAATTATTTTTGTGGAAATTTACATAGTTTTGCTATTGTGTGCTTTAAATTCCATATTAAATTATTGGTTTCTCCAAAAATCACCAAAAAAATCACAATAGATCTAGTTTAAGTTGTTCTACTTTGTTTCCAAAAATCACAACATTTGCACACATAATGATGCCTTAATAAATTAATTAGTCTTTTGCTTAATTTATTTTTAATAGGTCCAAGATTGATCATTTTTAAAGTTTAATAATTTTCCTGGAATCCTCGTTTATAGAAGTATCTAAGATAATTTCTGTATCTGAAAATAATTGGATTTGGTATTTATTAAAATTAATTTCGCAAAAACTATCCTCCATTCATATTTAATTCATTTAGAGTCTAAAAATTCCAAAAAATTATAGTAGTTTCATTTCATTGCATTTCATATTCTGGCCAAGTTTCATCATTTTTGGACTTAAGTCGCCATATTTCAAATTTAACCTTAAAATTTGGCTTGAATTGCTTTGCATTTTTCTTTATGTGCATACAAAATAAAAAATATTCTCCAGAAAATCTAACATCGAAATTAACTTCAAATTAACCTAAGGAAAAAGCTGCCCCCCTGAGTTTGACCTTGGGCTTGCCCAAGTAAAAAAAAAGTTTTGCCGCTTGTGTTTAATTCTGCATTAATCTAAGTGGTTTTGAATAGTCTTGATTTACCTGACTACATGAACGCACATTAAATTTGATCAATAATTTGGTTGAATTAAGTAGGGTAGACCTAGGACTCTTCAAACCACGAGGAGAAAGCGGAGGGAGTTTGTTATGGCTATAGGATTAGCGCTAAAATGGAAATGAATCAGACAAAATATGATCATTGAATTAAGATATGAAGGTTGAAAACACGGGCTCATCACAACTCTAATGGATACAGATCCCACTGGATAAATATCCTCTATATATGTATGGATTTAATGGGATTATCCATAGGGGGAGACAACTTGACTACCACCACCCTTATTTTTTTCATTTATTAAAATATTTTCTAAAAACAACTTAAGGGATTTAGATAACTATATGATACTATATCCTCATTCAAATTTCATGTAAAACATACATTCCAAACATGTTCATGAAGATCGTTAAATTTTAACAATCTCAAAATTGCTGAAATTGATCCATTTTAGATGGATGGATTAAGAATGACTACATGAAATTCAATGAAAATATGGTGTCATATAATGATCTAGATCCACCCATGTATTTTCAGAAAATACCTTGAGAAATGGAAAAAATAAGGGTAGGGTTGGCCAAGTTGGCTCCCCATGGGGGTAGCCCCATTAAACCCCCTATAGAGGGGGTGGCAACTTGGCTAGCTCTACCCTTATTTTTTCCATTTCTCAAGGTATTTTTCAGAAAGAACCTATAGGGTTTTAGTTCACTGGAAGACATGTTGTCATTCAAATTTCATAACTACCAAATTTTAGTGGTCTCATAATCGTTGAAATTGACCCCTTATACATGGATGGACTAGAAATGTATGTTTACATGAATTTGAATGAGAATATGGTGTCATAAAGTAATTTAAATAGACATAAATGTTTCTAGAAAATATCTTAAGAAATAAAAACATAAGAGTGGGGGAAGTCGAGTTGGCTCCCTCTCAGGGGTAGCACCATTAAATCCTATATATATATATGTGATATATGATAAAAATAGAGCTGCTACCTGGGGTAGTCAATGGATTACTCCCGCCCCGTTATTTCATTACTATAACTATTATGTCATTGCAACTTCCTCAGAAATACGAACTTCTAGACTGTCAAAGTTTAACGGTCTCAAAATTGCTATAATCAACATATTCTGGATGGAGAGCATCGGAGTCTATATTTCTGACGAAATTGGAATGATATGATATATTGATATAGTGATGAATGTACATTACTGCATTTTTCCATAAAAACAAAAATAATACCTAAAATGGGATGGGAGAAGCCCCATTTCTTTTTATATATGTATGTATGTACGTATGGGGGAATGGAGAAACTACACCCATTAATAAGTAACTTACCTACATCCAGCCCCCTCTTCATACACGCACAGAGTAAAATGTTTATCCCCAAGGAGGAGCTGACTTGGCTTCTCCCATCCCTTTTCTATTTTTGTGATATTTTTTCAAAACACCTGAGGGGTTTTAGATCACCTAATATCAACACATTCTTAATAAAAAAATCAACTCTTTTTGAGATTCTTATTCCATCCATCAAGCCTATCAAAATTTAGTGATCTTAGAATTGCTAAAATTAACCCCTTTTAGATGAATGTGTTTGGATTGTCTGTTTTTCATGAAATTTTAATCACATGTTCCTATTATTAATATAAGCTAAGCCCCATGTATTTTGAAAAAAACCACAAAAAAAGTTTAAAAAAGAGAGGGGGGGAAGCTAACTTGGCTCCCGTACCACCTTATTTTTTAGTATTGTTTTATTTATATTATAAAAAATGTACAATAAAGGAAAATTACAAGTTACATAAAAATCAAATGAAAAAAGAAATAGAAATGGTAAATTGTATTGTAACTTGACACAAAACTGATATTTCGCATATTAGCTCTATTTTTAGTGAAACCATCTTCATTGGATAGAGAATTTTATAGCTTAAATTTTAGAGAGTGGGTTTGCTCAATTTGGAGTTCATATGTAGTGGTGAATCAGCTGGGAAGTTGAACTTTATAGTTTTGTAGTTTTAGATCTATTAGATTTTATTGGAGGAAGCTATTTTATATTTTTCTGTATATTTTAGGTACATGTTAAAAAATAACTAAGTTAATCTGATTTAGTACAATGTCCATAGAAAATGTGGAACTTTGTATAATGTATACAAGGTGTTCTAAGTCTTATTCTATGTATAGATTAGTTCTTTTTTGTGGTTTTTCTTAATTTCCCCTATCTATCCCTACTTTATTATTTGTCAATCGATCTAGTATTATTAGGCAATCAATCCAATATTACTAGTCAAACGATCCAATGTTGTCTCAATCTCTAGGTTATGATCAAGTCCGTATATATTTACATCCACAATGTTTTTTTCTTGTCATTTTCTTCATTTATTATTTTATTTTTATTCATGAACTTTATTTTATTGAGAAATGATATTTGATATTTATCTGTAGATGGTGTACTTCGAATTTTATAATAATGAAAGAATACATGAGATGAATTATGTATTCATCAGTCTCCAAACCCTGCACAGATGGAAACTAAAAAATATTTTAAGGATGAAAATATGAACACCACTTCGATCACACCTTGAATAAATCCACCTTATTCAGTCATGTTTCCCTTAATTAGTAAATTACGAAGATGAAAATCACATTGTAGTCATCCACACCTCCTCTTTTGATGTTGATCCATCCTTGAGAGAAATTGCAGATCGAATAAACTCCAGAGTTGAATTGAATGGAGTATGATATATTAAAAACATTTTCATGAAAGGAAAAGACAAGCAATGAAATTCGACTAGAGATGACAGACCAACAATCACACTAAGTATAGCGAGTGAAAACCATGACCGAAGCCTTCCTGACTTAGGATTTTCGGTCGGCTAAGCCAACCAACTTTTCACTATATCTCAAGAAATTTCAACAGATATCTCAACCATTTATAAGCACGAACCTTACAACCTTCGATCTCATATCAAAGTTACAAGTTTGGATCAAACACCAGATCACCAATGTAACCAAGGTAGATGAAACACTGCTGAAGCTTCACCTCGAGCTTCCTGTAGAGAGAACTCCAAGAGTATCTGTAGAACATTTTTTTTCTGAGAAAGTTGAAACAACTATATGAGGTGCATGATAATATTAAATAAAATAATAAGTTCATAATAACCAGCTCGACATCGAGGATATATGAACAAGATATACAAATATTTGATTCAACCACATATATATATCTAAATAAAGTGAAAGCTATATAATAAAAAAACATCGCAATTTTTTTTCTAAATAGCTTCAAGAGGATCTCTAACTTAGAGCTTGAGGATCTTACTATATATAAGGACTCGTTTTCATCTAAGAACCCTTCTCTCTTGAAAATGTCAAGAGTCAAGAATATGAGAGAGAGAGAGGAATACTCGAACGAGTTGCGTGTCAAAATGAGGAGGTAGGATCCTTTTATAATGTTTGTACCAAGTAACCATCAAGAGCTAAAAATAATAACCTTTAAATCTTGAATGATTGAACAAAAAGCAATGATTGATCAATGCTCATATGATCGATCAGTCAATGATGTATTATCGATCATAGGGTAAGTTACAAATTTCTAATTCAAATAAATGATCGATCATAAAAGTGACTTATTAATCAATTAAATGAAACTGTGAAAGGTGGATAAAGTTCAAATAATGATTAATCATGAATAAAGTAATGAGAGATCATACTACTTGTCGATTATACAAAAAGTAATGATCGATTAGTTCCAAGTATTCATCAGTAGGTTGTATATGATTGATCAGATCAAGAATGAGAGATCATTGAATGATCGATCAACAAGATTTGCAATGAGCAATAAATTGATGGTCTTACTTGAAGTTGACTTTCCTGCATAAGATTGACTTGACCAGTAGCAATATTGACTCTTGTGTAGATCATTAGAGATACACCAATTGAATGTATTTAGAGTACATTTGATGATTGCACAATAAATACACTGCAAAACACTTAGCCCCAATATATGGTAATGAAAGGAAACTTCTGAAGAGCTTCTATTGAGGGCTTGAACTTTGTCTACATATTCTGAAAAATCAATACACATATGCAAGTAAATCTAATGTGTGTGTCATCTTTAAAATAAGAGTAACCAAGATTCTTACGGTCTTCCCCTTTTTAAAGATGATAAAACAACACATACTGAACTTAAAAACAAATTGCAGTTTACTTTTCAAATAATTAAATTTAATAAAACTTTTTAACTAATTAATTCTTCAATTAATTTCCCTGTAAAGCTAAGATTCCAAAAAACTTAGACTCCTTTTATATTCTTTTTTAAACTTTTTATCTCGTATCTTTTATTTTCTCCCTTTTTATCATAATTAAAAATATCATAAACAAGCCCAGGTAGAAACGTTTTCAAAAAAACTTCAAACTTCAAACTTCATCCACATGAAAGTAGCCTTACCTAACATAACATAGTGCAATAACTCGAACGGATGAGAGAGAGAAGATAGATAAATAAGCATCTGAGTCAAACTGAAAATCAACCATATCTTTATCATCTGAATCAAACTTTATCTCAACTTATTCTTCTTCTTCATCAAGAGTGTCTTCGATGTGGATCCTCAGAGATGATGAAGTAGGATAAAAGGGCCTGGTGTGAGAGAGGGAGGAGGAGAAGGGGTTGGTGCTCTAGCACGATAAGGTGGTGGAGCATGAGCATCCCCGGATGATCTACGAGAGGAGGATGACTTCTTGGAAACTTTGAGCTTCTCCATTCTATCATTGAGATGATAGAGAAGCTCGGCCTCCTCATTCTAGAATGTTGCAAAGTCATTGACATACCGAGCCATATTGATGTTATGCGACATCATCTATTACACACTCTCAAGTTGGCAGTTTAGGAGGAGAGAGATCCTATGAACTACTTCTTGAGGGACAAAAACCTGACTAGAGGCAAGATGTTAGTTTTGGTATTTCCAAGAAAAATCGAAGGTGGATGACACATGGCGGCAATAATGGGGTACATACCCATGAAAGTGAGGTGTCAGTGATGGGAGGAAGGGATTCAGTTGGGAAATATGGGGTTAAGGAGAAGGATTGTCATTGGAGGTTGTGAAAACTTCATTGAGGCTTCTCCAAAGGGTTGAACATGCCTAATGTTGCTAGGATCTTCCACATCATCAATTGAGAAATAATTCATAATGTGACAAACCAAGATGCCAAGGGGTAGGTAATTGGTTGGTGGTGTGGTTATGATAGAAATAAATGATTCCAATTAAGAGAAAGTTCATTTATGAAGATGTAAATGAGAGTTTTCATATCATTGGAACATACTCAAAGTTCATACGCCTATTCTTAAATGTTCAAGAAAAGACACGATAAATAAAATGAGGAGGAGGACAGAAGAAGGGGGTGGAGATAGGACAATCATCTTCCAAAGCCTTGATGGTTAGGAGACTCTCTCATACTATATCATGATGTATTTGCGCATCCCCTACTTACTAGTCATTCACCATATGTCCCTCGCATGAAGAAGTAAGGATGGTGGCAATTACAGTTCATCGATATAAAAAGACCTATTGTGAATGCGATGATGGAGCTAGTAGATATCTAAGTCACGAATTACCTTCAAATTTGCAAAAAACTATGCAATGATGATGGGAGGGTTGCGTGTAATATGTGAGTTCTCAAACTTGGGATATAAAGAAGGGTAAAAAAAGGTGTGTAGTTTGTTTCACACGAAGACGTCACTCTTCATAGGGAATAGACCATGACGATGAACCGAAGGATTGGTTAGTATGAAGCGACAGAGAGAAGAGAGAAGGCAACGAGATGATCACATTTTTTGGTTGAGTGGGTGGAGTGCCTTGAGGAAGATGATCCAACAACAAATCATTGCTTGAGATCCATGGAGTTGGAAGCAAAAGTTCAGGGGAATCATGGGAAAATCATAAAAAATGAAAATAAAAAAGGAAAAGTTCCTAAGTAACCAGTATGATTAATCATAGGTGGAGTTCAGATCAATTAGAGGATGCTCGATCAAGACTAGAGGGATGATCGATCAACATGAACTTCAAAGCTTTAAAAACTAAAACTTAGAGGGGCACACATTTAGGGAAAATGAATGGGAAAGCTCTCATTAAATAAAAATGAGTAAAGGTTCTAAAAGTGAGAAGCCTGAATTTTAAAAATTTAAAATTTGAATTTGGAAGAGATAAATTTGATTTGATATATTCCATGCATCAATCAACATGTGTAACAGTTGAGAGGATCAAGGTGGTGCGATATTTGAGGAGATTGAATTAATACAATAAATCTCATATGCGGATTGATCGATTGAACCAACACTACATGATCAATCATAGGGTGGTCAATCAAGCAATTCCAAGTGATCGATCATGCCAATTCTAGATGATTGACCAATGGAGATTTCTCAACAAAAGACTTAACTAAATCAAATCTTTTAAAGTACAAAGACCCAATTCTCTTTCGAGTTGCTTAAATCGAGCTGTAACTAAGGGTTTAGTGAATATGTCAGCTAATTGCTTATTCATTGAGTCATAATCCAAACAAAATTCTCACTTTAAAACATGTTCATAAATAAAGTTATGGAAAACATTTATATGCTTGGTCCTAGAGTGATTAATAGTTTTTTTGCAAGATTGGTAGAACTGGTATTATCACAAAAGATTTGACTTTTTGAGAATGGTAAAACAAAGTCAATAATAGTGTTTTTCATCCATAATAACTGAGAACAAACTAAAGTGTCATAATATACTCAGCTTCATTTATTGAGAGTGCAACAATTATGCTTTTTAGAAGACCAATAGACCAAAGCATTGCCCATAAACTGACAAATGCCAGTAGTACATTTTCTATATGTCGTACTACCAATATAGTCTGCATTGCTATATTCAAAGAGATCCATGTTGCTTATCTTAAATAAAATAAATCAAAATTTAGTAGCAGACAAATAAAAATTTTTTTTTAACATCTTTCAAGTGACTCTTTTTAGGGGAGGACTGAAACTGTGCATCTAAACAAATGTTAAAAAATACCATGTATACTTGTTGTTAGATAAAGCAGGGATACAATCATACCTCGATATTGTTTTGAGAATCACTGTTAATATGTGTTGCAGTACCTAGATAATCCCTTGTAAATAGCCCTGTGACTATTTACAACTAGCCAATTAAGAATTATTAGATGATGTGTACTAGCAATGTATCAAAAAATGCAATCATCGATTCTCCTGACAGGACACAACTACCACTAGCAAACATATTTCATTAGTGACTAGGAACACATTTTTGTTATGCTACTAAAACTTGTACCTACTCTGTTATTCAGCCAAAGCTGGCTGAGGAGAGTTACACAGAGTAAAACAAAAAGCAGATTTGGGCCATGCATACTTTTTGTAATTATATTACAATTCACGAAAAGTAAGGCCATTTCATTTTGAGAAAAGACCCATACCTAAATTTACATCTGCGAGCACGATCATGATTTTTCTACACCCATAGGTAAAGGTCTCTTTTGGATCGGTCTTTTATTTTGACAGGCTACTTCTATCACCTATATCCAAAGAACAAGACAGAGCTAGTGGAGTAGGATTCCTAAAACATGAAGCAAATCCAGACTTCTTTACCAATTCCTTGGTGAACTTTTGTTGCGATAAGAAAGTCTTGTGCTCAAGTGAGATATTTGAAGACCTAAGAAAGACTTAAGTTCTCCAACTAAACTCATTTTAAACACATCCTACATAAGATCGGAGATATATTTGGATAAATGCATTAATAGAGCCAAACCTAATATCATCAACATAAACTTGAACAAGAAATAAATCACAACCAACAAATTTTACAAACAAAGTGCAGTCTAATTTATCTACTTTAAAGTTTAATGTGATAATGTAGTCTCTTAGCTTATCATGTCACACTCTCAAAGCTTTCTTAAGTCCGTACAAAGCTTTTCTAAGTCTAAAGACAAAGTTAGTGTGTGTTAAGTCTTCAAATCCTAGAGACCGCTCGATATAGGCTTCTTACTTAAAAAGTCTATTTAAGAGATTACTCTTTACGTCCATCTCGATCATCTTGATCTTATAGAAAGAAGCGAAGGTTAAAAGCATTCTGATTGACTTAATCCTAGCTACATGAGCATAGTTTTTATCAAAATCGATGCCTTCTTGTTGCAGGTACCCTTGAAAGTCTAGCCCTATTTCTGACAACATCTCATGACTCATCCAATTTATTTCTGAAAATTCACTTAGTACCAATTACTTAGTGGTTCCGAGGAAGGGGTACTTGTTCACATACTCGATTTCTTTCTAATTGAATAAGTTCTTGCATTACTAAGTTCCAAGATTCATCATTAAATGCCTCATCTATGGATTTCGGTTCGAGAAGGGATACAAAATCGGATAGAGCAATGGACTTCAAGTATGATCTTGTTTGAACTCCTTTAGACACATCTCCAATCACCAACTTGTTGGGGGTGGTCTCTGACAAAGTTGTAATTCTTTGGTAGACCATGAGGATTCACATTCTTAGGTATACTAGATAGATCGATGAATTTAGTCTCATCCTCATTTTCCAATTCATGTAGTTGAGGGGTTTATCTAAAGTTTTTTTTCAAAAGAAACATTGATGCCTTCAACAACTGTCATAGTTTTATTGATAAAGATCATGTAAGCTTTGTTGCGTGAAAAGTATCGTATGAAAATACCTTCTTCACCTTTCTCATCAAACTTGTCAATATTATCCTTTGTGTTAAGAACAAATACTTACGTCTGATGATTCCGTAAAGAACTTATCCTTGGAGAGCATTCACAATACAACTCAAAGGATTTCTTCTTTAATCTTGATCGAATTAAAGTTTTATTTAAGACATAAAAAGGAAATACTTATGGCTTATGCCCAGAAATAACAAGGCAAATCATATTCACAAAGTGTGAGCACATTCCTGTAGTGTGGAATCCGTCTGCTCTATGACTCTATTCTGATATGCCATTCTTGGAGCTGAGAATTCATGCTTGATTCCCATCATTGAACAATATTCAGAGAAATATTCATTCTCGAACTCACCACCATGATCACTTCTTAACTTAGTGATGATAGTTCCTCATTCATTTTAAATCTATTTAGATAGCTTTTTGAACTCTGTAAAACTAAATCTTTGGCGGTAAGTAACAAAATCTAAGTGAAATGAGAGTAATCGTCAACTATGCAAAGTAGTTATGACACCCACTTAAACTTGTATATATTTGTGGGTGGAAAACAAGTCTAGATGTAGAAGGTCTAAAGGTCGTGACGTGCTAATGAACTTCTTAGGTTTGGATGGATTTTTATGCATTTTTTTGAACTCACATGCTATACACATGTTCTCCTTCTTCTAGGATAGCTTAGGAAGTCCTTTAACTAGGTTAAGTTTTCTAAGCATATGGATTTGCTTGAAGTGAATGTGACCTAATCATTTATTCGATAATACATATTCTTATGATGCCATAAGGCAATCTAACGATGAAACTTTATCGAATCTAATTGTGTATACATTTTTGTCTGTACCGCCTCTTAACAAAACATATACTATGTCTTCTTTAACAACTTCAAAACACTTTCAAGAGAAAACAACTTTAAAGGATTTGTCACATATCTATGATACATTGAGCAAGATATTCTTTAAGCCTTTAACTAGATTAACATAATCAAAACTAGTAGTAGGGGTTCTAGTCATACCTTAGCCAATAACTATACATGTATGGTTGTTGCCAAAAGTGAGTGTGCCTCCATCCTTAGTTTCCAAGTGTAGGAAGAGGACTCTGTCTCCATCATGTGATTGGAACATTCATTGTACATGATCCGATAATCTATCTTTCCTTTGTGTTGTTCCTGCAAAATATGGTTTTGTCATTTTTCTCTTAGAATAAGATTTTTTTTGCAAAAAGAACAAAGTTCTTTGGTACCCATAAGGGACGAAGCCAGAAAATTCATCTTGGGGGGGTTAAATTATTTAGATATTATTTTCTAATTTATCTTAGAATTTTAGTTGTTAATATTTGGGGAGTGGTTCCTCTGATGTAACGTGAGTTACAAAAGAGGCACTTAACTATTTTTTGTTCAATTTTATTTCTTAAAATCATTTGCTATTTTATATCAATGGCTAAAAGCCTATTTCTCTTTGAAACGAGACTTAAATTTCTTAAATATTGATTGAATTTTTAACCACTAAGATAAACTAAGAAATGATATCCGATTTAAGCGAAATTTGGAGGATATATAGAACATTAGTGGAAGTTTCAATCTATAAAGTTTGATTCTTGAAAACGAATTCAATCTAAGGTGAGTTTCCAATAATTTCTTAATTGATCGAAACTAATATTGGAAATAGATTTTTATAGAAGTATCTATATAAACTTATAATTGAACATAAATAATCTCTATAAACATCGTATTGACAAAAAGATCCCTATAAAACTGTTCATATCATTGAAATATACATTTATTAATATGATATTAAGTAATACCACTAGATTTAATATTTTCAAATAAATAACATTATACAATACTTTTTACTTACATGGATGCAAACCAACATATATATATATATATATATATATATGTATGTATATATATGTATCAATCCTTTATCATATTTGTTACATATATTTTGATATGTGTACGTTTATCTGCATATCTATTTTAAAACAGACACAGATACAAATAGGGTTGCAAACATGCAGATACAGATAGGTATCTGTATCCATATATGTATACACTAGAAAAATATGTAACCTATGTTTTACGATCCTAAAAAATGATCGAGGTATCTAAACCCATATCCGTATATGCCAAGAAATAAAAAAATCATTATCTATATAATATATCATAAAAACAATTACATATCTATGACGGTTTACTATATATATGATGATGGACATATAAAGTTGTATCAGTATCTGATTATGCACATCATATATTGTTAATAGTTAATAATTGTAATTATATTATATATATGGGTGCAATGGGGCTGTCCCACCCCCATTTTTCGAGTTTTTTATTTTTTTTAAAATATCACCATGTATATTCATCTATATATACCACATACATGTCATTCAAATTTCATCAGAAACAGAGACTCTTATGCCTTCCATCAAGAACAGGTTGATTACAACAATGTTTATACCATTAAAATTACCTGTTCTAGATGGAGGGTAAAGGAATCTTTATTTCTGATGAAATTTTAATGATATATTTGAGGGATAGATGAGTATGCATTGTGATATTTTTCAAAAAAATTGCAGAAAAGTGTGGTGGGGGCAACCCCTTTATTTCCTATATATTGTCTTTTTTGTTGAGATATGGGGAGGCTATTATACATAACATGTAAATTTTAATTATTAAATAATGTATTGAGATTATATATAGTACTATATATTAAACGTATATACGGATTTTGATGGAAAGTCGGAGGGGCTAAGCCCCCACCCGCCCCTCCCTCTCTCCGTCACTGCCATATCACTTGGCTTCTTAGCTTGGTTCTAAGGATTTCTCCCTGTTTCCGTGAAACAAGGATTTTGCGTGATTTAAAATAATATTTTTATCACCACTGTTGTGTGCGCATAAGAATCGATCAATTTATATAAAATATTACAACTATGAGTAATGGAATACGATAAGTAGATGATCGAATCTGCAGTGACAAGGCAAGTTTACGTTGTTTTCAGGTGTATTTTTTACTTGATTTTAACTCAAACGGATCAAACATGACACTATCTTTGTTTCTACTATCCAAAGTCTCAAAATATGGAAGCACCTCAACCAAGGAGTTCGAAATGACTCCTAATGCTTTGAAATATTTTCAATTTTTTTAACTATGTTTGGTAGTTAAAACACACACCATAAGATTCAGAGACTAATGTGTACGTAAGTCAAAATATGGGAGGCTGAAGTGTAAATTAAACTAGTATTCTGAATTGGTGGGGGAAGTTTATAATTCCATGAATATTAAAAATGAGAATGTGATACTTTGCACTAGAGTAGGCAAACTTTCAGAAATAGCGAAATGGTCATATTCCAAAGGATCAATATAGAAAAATGAAGACTAAATGACCAAATTGAATAGATGGAGTTTGATATAAAAATCAAATTACTTCTCAAATAAATACTTACAATAATTTTAGATATGGATACGAGGTATATGTATAATCATTTATTTATGTATATTTTAAAATACGAATACGAATGTGGATACGGATCTTGACGGATATGAAAAAAGTGTTACCATATCCTTAAAAACGAATACGAATGGGATAGAAATAGTAACAAAAGTATTTGATCGATTAACTAAAATATGCATGTTAAGGATAGTTTTACATAATAAATATATTAAATATATTTATTCCATAACAATTATATCAACCATGGTGAATGCAATCATAAAATATGGTTACACTCAATTGTAAACCAACAGAAGCATCTTTTGTAAGGGCACATGGCTCTTTTTAGTTTCCAACATAAAAAGTATTCCTTTCGGGTTCCGTCCAAAACTGATTCATTATAAAAACTCATGTCAGCTGCTTAAATTCAGAATAGGAGCATGTCACGGATGTAGTCTTATTAGTACATCACATAATTTATAAAGCTTAGTGTAGGTGGCAACTATAATATAGAAGTAGATAAAGCATGTAGAGAATATGTAGTTAGATATAGTTTTGTATTTTATATTTTCCATTTAGTTACAACCATGTAATTTATTACATGGTTTAGATTGAGTAGATATTTAATTATGATGTATATACGTGAATAATATTTTAACTCCACCTTGATTTGTATTATGTATGCTTTGCAGAGTTTATACTAAACTTTATAATGTGGCTGTGGCTATATGTAATTTAACATTTAGATATTGGTTTCAATTTAAGTGTTTAGATGTGCATTTGTAAAAAATATAGGGTTTTTATCAATTGTGCCCCTATGAGATATTGCAATATCAGTTATGCCCCTCTTTTTTGGAATATCAGTTGTGCCCCTTCCTTCTTGTAGAATTCATAGTTCTGCCCTTTTATAGTATCAGTTATGCCCCTACTTTACTTTAACAACATGACAGAACTGTGAATTTGGCAAGAAGGTAGAGGCACAACTGATATTCTAAAAAGGGAGGGGCATAACTGATATTACAATATCTCAGAAGGGCACAACTGATAAATACCCAAAAATATACAGTAAAGATCATTCGCATATATACATGATTTTAGTACCGGATATGTGTTGAAAATAGTAATGCATAGGTTTGTAACATTTCGGTATTTTCAGAAAACGTTGCCATTGCATATGTTACATGATATTAACTATTCATACAATTATAAGAACTTTCACACAATGATTTATCAGTAACAATTATAGGCATAGTATATGATGCATAGGTAAAAGTATTAAAAGCAATGATTTACCTACTTTTATATCAAGCATATATTCATGGTTAGAATTGTTCTATGTCTTAGCCAGCTTGTAAGGATATATGTATAATTGATATACTTTTGTTTTGGGGGTTTGAATAATATTTGTAGATGACACTAGCATCTTCTTCTAGGATTTTATGTGGATTGTGTGGATAGAATAAGCTATAAAATATGCACAAAATATGGTAAAATGCATCAAGAATGAGGTGAATATTATGTAAGTTAGAGAAGTTAGAGCGATAAATCAGATATTTGTCATTCCTTTATCCTCTAAGGAACTTTGGTTAAGCAAGACTTAAGCAAGAATGACATATTTAGAAGTGCTAGATCCACCGTTGTTATAACCAAAAGCATACTTATTTATGCTTTCATAAGTACCACATAACAACTTGTCTAGATTTTTTTTCTTTTGTGAATATAGCAAGACCATTAAAGAGTGCTTGTTTTATTCTTTTGTGTACTAATAGTACTCTCTATGTTATCTATGTTTGTTCTAAGGGACTTAGTTTTTGTTTCATGCTATTTTTTTAAGCAAATAAACTATTTGTAAGTTCAACTATATGCTTTTCAAAAGCTCCAACTTGTGAGACATTGTTTTCTAGTGTAGTGCATGTATTTTGCTTGAGAATCCTTTTTTCTCTTTTCAATTCAACATCAGAGATAACTTCTTTTAAATCATCAATAGAATTTTCATGAGAATTTACCTTATCATCAAGAGCTATGAGTCCTACAAGAGCTTCTTCGTTGTTTGATGAATCTGAGTCATTGCTCAAGTTATCGGAAAAGTATGAAGAATCATGAAAGCTATATTGAGCGCTTTCTTCAAGTGCTTTTCGTGAAATTTCTTTGTACTGAAACTCTTCTTTTCTTCTTGGAGCCCGATCTTCTTGCTTTCGAACTTTTGACTTCTTTTGAGAAGCATACAATCCTTCTTGAAATTTCCTTTTCTATTGTAATTGTAGCATATCATATCCTTGCCTTTCTTCTATTCTTTGTTTTTGAGGAATTTCTTAAACTTTCTAGGTATCATAGCAAAATCCTCATATGAGTTGGTTTCTGGATCTTTGGTAGTAGGGAGAGCAAGATTCTTTCTCTCTTTTTTTTTTCAAATCAGCTTCTTTAACATGTTCCCTTTCAACTTCAAAAGATAGAAGTTTACTCTCACATCATGAATGGGCAAGGTATCTGCATTGTTAGCCTCTTTGATGATCGTTGCATAATATTCCGCTAAGGGGTAAGAGATCTAAGAAACGTTTTCACCTGATCGGACTCTTCGATGTTGACATTCAAGTTGAGTAGTCTATTAATCAACCCTGAAAATCTAGTATACATATCTCCAATAGATTCACCTGATTCCATTTTAAAAAGTTTGTACCTTTGTTTTAGGAGGAGGATCCATATTTCTTTCACCTCGTTTGTGCTTTCGTATGTGACACTCAACTTATTCTATATTTTGTAAGATGTTTTACTAGCTGAAACTCTATTGAACTCTTCTTTGGTGATAGCATAGAAGATAGAGTTCATAGCTTTTGAGTTGTATGTTGTCCTTTTTTTTTCTCAACATCAGATAGAGAAGATTCAGCGGTTGGGGTCTGCTTCTCATATTAGATTCAATAATGGTCCATACTTCATAAGCAACTGACAACAAAAATATATGTATATGTACCTTCCAACATGAATAACTTGCACCATCAAAGTGAGGAGGATGTACTGTAGATTGTCTTTCATGATTGATGTTGTCAAAGTTTCTTGTAGTACCATCAGATCCGAGATCGTGGCTTTATTCTCAGTCAGGAAACCCGCTCTGTTACCACTTGACAAAACTTACGGATCGAATACACTCCAGAGTGGGGTGAATGGAGTATGGTAAATTAAAAAAATTTTCTGCTAAAGCAGAAGACAAGCAATGAAATTCAATAAGAGATAACAAACCAATATCTACAGAACAACGTTAGGTGAACAAGATAAAACAATTATTTGAGCTGACATGATAATATTAAATAAAATAATCAGTTCATAATAATCAAATCAACAATGGAAATATATCAACAATATGCACAAAATCTTGATTCAACCAGATACATCTCTAAATCAAATGAATGATATATAATCAAAAAATATCACCGATTTTTTTCTAAGTAGCTTCGTGAGGATCTCTGACTGTATAAAGAGAGCTTCAGGAGCTTGTCACAGATTGAGACTAGCTTTCAGTTTGAAAATCTTCCCTCTTAAAATGTTAACACTCAAGAATGAGAGAGAGGAATACTCAGGTGAGTTGTATGTTGAAATGAGGAGGCATGAGTGTCCTTTTATAGTGTTTGTACCAAGTAACCGCCAAGAGCCAAAAATAGTAACTTTTAAATATGGAATGATCGATCAACAAAAATCAATGATCGATCAATGCCCATTTGATCATTCCGTTAATAACCTACGATCAATCGTAAGATTGGTTACATAATTCAAAATTCAATCAAATGATCGATCACGAAAAGTGACATGTTAATCAATAAAATGGAATGATCAAAAGTAGATAATGTTCAAATAATGTTCGATCATGAATAAAACAATGAGCGATCATACTACTTACGGATCATATAAAAAGTAATGATAAATTAGTTTCAGGTGTTCTTCCACAGGCTGTAGATGATCGATCAGATCAAGAATATTGAGCAATCATTGAATGATGATCAACAAAATTTACAATGAGCGATCAATTGATGGTATTACTTGAAGTTGACTTTGTTGCATAAGCTTGACTTTACCAATAGCAATATTGACTCTTGTCTTGATAATAAGAGATACAACAATTGATTACTATTTCGATTACATTCAATGATTAGACAATAAGTATAAGGCAAAACATTTTCCAATGACTTTTAATAATGAAAGGAAAGTTTTGAAGATTTTTTGTTGAGGTCCTGAATCTTGTTTAAAGATCCTTCAAAATCAATACACATATGCAAGTAGATCTAATGTGTGTGTCAACTTTAAAATGAGAATAACCAATGAGTAGATCTAATGTATGTGTCAACTTTAAAACAAGAGTAATCAAGATTCTAACAACCCTCCCTCCCCTAGAACCTTCGAATGATGTATGTATTGCGAATATTATAATGTGGTCTAACCCGAGCTTTTTGTTGAAAACAACAATGGATATCAACGTGAATAACTATAGTGATTATAGGGAGAAAGTCAAATACAAATCACCACTAGTTCTGTGGACAATATATTCATAGACACACAACCTTAGTTTATTAACATTGAGTTCATCTTAGACCCATCCGAGCTCGACTATGTTCATCAATACCACTTTACATTCAAAAAGCTAGGGGAGAATGTCTATGACACCATTCTGCCCTCTCCCTCGCCCTCGCCACCGACCAACTCAAGTTTTGTTTACTCACTTTCCATGATCCTCCCTCGACTAGTCACTCCATTTAGCATATTGACCTAGATACATAATCCCTCACATTTTATGTTACCAATTACACACATCTACCACTTCTCCCTTATATGTTTCCACTTCACCATCCCAACTCTAAAGACATACCATCATTATTACTGTGGCTTTCTCAACACAACCTCATGTCATATAAGTTATTCTCGAGAAGTCAATTGTTTAGTTGGGACATTAAGTCAATACATATTGTGGGTCTACACCCATAGGCATCTTTCTATATTCCTTGTACACTTTCCTTCCTTTCCATTGCTTGCATGAGATAAGTATGGGGAGGACCTATTTAGAAAATATAAAAGGAAAAACATTAGAAAGATTTGGAAAACTAGAAAAAAGTCTCTTTCTTCACATTTTGCATCATCCCACTCACATCTCTAGGTCCTCTCTCTAGTTTCTTCATTATTTTCATCATGGGGTCATGGCTTATGCTAAGAAGGGGGCAATTGAAGGATATGGTTAGATCCTCAAGCGCATCACGGAAGCGTGATCGTCGTATCGAATACGACGAAGAACGACTAGTCGCACTAGTTGTTCTATGCAGCGGAAATTAAAAAATTTTCATGTGACGAAACCACATGATCCAAGAACACTTCTCGGATCGTTTCGTCTAAACCACAACCAAGTATTAGGTTTACCTCTTGAAGCGTGGTTGCGATCAAGTCTCTGAACGAAGAGACCTCCTGTCTCAAGTCCGATCCGTCGGAGGAGACGCTTGCGAGCGCGGGGATGAACCGCGTGCTTCTCGCAATCCATGTTGATGATCCAAGCGGCGGATCTCCTGATCTCGACACACGAGATCTGATGTCTTCTTCACGAGCGGGGCGCACCGAAGGAGACGGAGATCCACGAGCAAACCATCGGGCAGCATAACGACGATGCCGCAGCGATGGAGAACCTCTCTGGGGCATCCATGGTGGACGGCCACATGAGAGAGATGGAGAGAGGACGTGTAGAGAGAATGAGAGAGAGAGAGAGAGATTTGTTGCCTCAACTTATGTATCAAGAAGAGCAATGGGGTGCCTCTCCTTTTATAGGGTTTTGGGATCCATGGATCTCAATCCATGTGTCAACACAAATCCAATGGTCCACATCAATTTGTGTTTCTTTCAATGGTCATGATTTGTTGCTAAAAACACAACAACAATTAATTTAATTTAAATTAAATATATGTTGATAAATCAACACAATTTAATTACAAAATTAAATCATCAATACATGGAGATAATGAAAGGAGAGAAAGCCTCCTTCCATGTGGAGAGGGGGGGACGGCCTCCCTTTCCTAATGGGAGTGGTGGCCGTCCACCCTCCTCCATTAGGAAGGTGACTATTTCACCTTTTATGTAATCTCCATTATTTGCAACAACTTTTGTTGAAATTATTTCACAAAAAATAAATCCAATTTATTTTGTGAACATTGCAATCATGCCATTGAAAAATTGTGAATCACATTCACAACCCAAAACAAAATGTAAATTACATTTTCAATTTGATGTCCAATGTGAATCCAATTCACATTAACATTTAATTAACAAATGTAAATTACAAACATCTCTCTCTTATATATTATAAATGACATTTATAATATATTTGATTAATGTGGATATTGCTATCCACATTATTCATATCCATGATGATTAAATCACATTTAATCATTTTGGATCTCTATTCTCTTGTGTCCAAATAATATGAATCATATTCATATTACTTACATCTTTGATAATCTAATTATCTAAGATAGCTCTCTTTATAATATGAATCAAATTCATATTAATCATGATAATTAAATCACATTTAATTATCCATATTCTCAATGCTCGGATACATATATCAACAATAGAATTATCCATGAACTCCTTCAAGGATAATGCGCTTTCTCCGCAGATACTTGGAGATAAGGACAGGGCGATTGTATTGTTCCACGTATAGTGACATGGATATTGAGATCGTATCTCAAATCCAGATCGCGGGCCTCCCATAGATGCTTGATTATATCAAGACCGTAAATCTAATCTTCTCATTGTATCTGAATCACATTCAGATCAATGTCCAATACTTGGACCAAGATCAGATCACTTCTCTACTGAGAGGAGTCACTAAAATCCAGACCCGTTTCATCACTCCCTAGGAATGGAAGCGTCATGGTTATACAATCGTTTATGATCACATCACCCTCAGGTATTCCCAATACCTGTACATCCTGCATACTGGAAGACTCAGACTAAACCCGAAGTATTCGATCAACTTTATACTGTCTACTTCATGGTTTTATCAGTAAGTTTCTCATTCGATCATTGGGAGTCGGTATCGATCATATACTTTCCAAAAGCATATATCATACCTAGGTCTTGATCATATACTTTCCAAAAGTATATATCAAACCTACAAATTCAGTCAAGCTTCCAAAGCGAGACGACCGTGCGCACGGAATTTGATTCTTCCCAATATCTCATGAGTGAGCTCATGTCTTCCGGTTCAGTAACTGAACCTGTATGATCCCTTTGAGAGATCGTATTACTCATATGCCCTTATATGCACACCAGCGCGCCGGTGTGTAGACCTTGATTAGGTCATCAACCTATTGGTCTGCCAAATGTACATACTTAGACATATAGCAACACATCTGTCTCCGGTCAGAGGATGCGTGCCTATATCCTGACAGCATACGATATAGGACTTTGGTTATCTCGATCTCGTTAAGTCAACTCTTTGACCTAACTAATCTGACACCTCCGAATCTCTATTCCTATGCAGAGGACCTGCATCAAGAGGTCGGTCAGATATCAGCCTTCAGAGATAAGGATTGCCATCTCCTACTCAGGCTGGAGATCATCTCTTAACAATCATTTGACGGTGCTTGATGAGTCCTCAATCTAACTCTTTAGATATTCATCCAAGCACCAGCCTCTATGATTCAATGGTTGAATCAACAGCTGTATGATCATCAAGATGGCCATGGTACATAACCCTAATTGTACTAAGGGACCTATTATGCAAATTATTCATTCTTCATTTCAGATTAAGGAGTGAATTGCAATAACATTTATTGCATAATGGCTCGCCGTGGGCTCGCATTTCCAACAATCTCCCACTAGCCCAAAGAGCCATTAATGGGCTAATCATTTAAACCCGCACTCATGTGACAATCATAGGCTATTAAGAAAATAGCTAGGTAAGCTGATCAGTCACTCTGTTCCCGCGAGACTACGCCAAGTCCTTTTACGGCACTTGCATATCCCCAGTAACAGTGCTCGCATCTAATGCGAATGTTGCATCTCATGCAACCAATACTCAATCTAGTTGGTTACATTGTCCCTGACATCATAACCAGTATCCCCATAATCCTTATTAGAATACCTTCATTCCCGGAGATCTCTATCTCCTAAGGTATCTAAAGTTTAGACCTTTATAGATCACTATCTATATGGTCTTAAACTTTTGAAGATAAGACTTTGAGATTACTATCTCAAAAATCTCCTCATCTATGAAGATTTTGTTATTACTGCAATCAAGTGTTTTATCTCTACAGTAGGATTAGTAACAATTTACTACTCCCACTGCATGACAGACATCTGGTATTTGTACACTCTAGCATACACTCAGCTTCTCGTAACTAATGCACAAGTTCAAGTAGTTGTAGCATTTACTTCCTCAACTCTTTGAGGTGTTATCCCTTAAGATAGGTCAGTACCATATCTTAAGGGTTAGAAGCCTTTCTTGGAATTTCTATGAATAGAATATGTCCAAGGTATACTACAAATGTGACAGTCCAATTATCCTCTTCTCTTGGCTTCTGAACAACTTCAGAACTAAGATCTAAGAGGTATCTTTGAAATCATATTTCAAGATATGGAATAACCAGATTATAAAACACTTATTATTATCCTTATATCCTTTTAAATGATCAGGATATCATCTATATTTAGCGCAATGAACACATAGGCACTCCCACTAAGCTTCGCATGGCTCATCAAGATTTCATTTGAAATCATAACATTTATAATTTCATCAAATCTTATGGTCCATCTCAAAGAAGCTTATTTGAGTCCTTAGATGGATTCCTTATCTTGCACACCTTGCTTTCCTTAACCATGAAGCCCTGGGGCTACTTCATGTGAATATCCTCAGAGAGATATTCATAGAGGAATGCAATCTGGACTTACATCTCAAAGATGCAATAGTCAAGTTGTGTAGCTAAGGTTAGCAATATTCTGATGATTTTAAGCATGTTCACCGAAAAGCAAGTCTCATTGCAAGCAATGTCTTCTCTTCCATGTGTAGCTCATTGCTACGAACTATGCTTTGAAGGTATGTACCTTCTCATCAGGTTCCCTTTCTCTTGAAGATCCATTTACACCTTTACGGGTCTTACCCATATAGGTGGATCCTCGAGGGTCCATATACAACACTTGTACATGAAGTCTACATTAGACTTTTATTGCTAACATCCATCTATCCATGCTATGATCTTCAGAAGCTTCATCACATGAAGTTCGATCATTGTCAGATTTCTCTGACACATGGAATCCATCCTCAAACTTATTTGAAGAGGTTTTAGTGTTTCATCTTCAATTATCCTTTTAGTTTCCAATTTTAGGAGCCTCATTATCTTTTCAAGATTAAATGAGTTCCAACACTTCATTTTTATCTTGATTCTCAAGAGTCTCAACCTCCAAGAATCACATTCTCAGAGATGAGATATTTCAAGAATCTCAAGATCATAAAGTAGGTATCCAATACCATCCTTTAATTTCCTAATGAAGCAGCACTCTCAAGTGCTAGATTCCATCTTGCATGGAACCTTATTAAGGATATACATTGTAGTCTCTACTACACATATATGCCTGGAAACTAAGGGATAATTATGCTAAAATTCATCATTGATAAGATCATGTCACATCCAATTGTATCTGCCTATAACTCTATTGAGTTAAGGTGTGTTAGGAGGATTGAGATAGAAATGATATTCATATCTCTATAAGGTATTCTTTGAATTTATCTAACAGGTACTTGCTACCTAGATTAGATCAAATTCATATTATCTTCCTTCAAACTTTGGTTTTAAACCAAAAATAATGAAATCTTTGAACATTTCAAAGGTTTCTTAGGTGAAGAGAAGAAATCTCATATCATACATAATCATCAACAGATATCACATATCCATAATGTTTACTATGATATAGATGATCTACATACATCAATATGTATGAGATCCTGAATACCTTGACATCTTACACCTTTCTCTAAGAAGGGTGTATTGGACATTTTTCTTTGAATACAATATTCATAAGTATGTAAGTTTTGAAATTTTAGACATTCTAAAGTTTCATCTCTTACTAATCTATTGATCAAATCAATAGACAAATGTCCAAGGCTTGATGCTAGATCATTGTCAAATGATCTTCATCCTCCTATTGATCTTAAGGTTTAATTTCAGTATTTAGAAATGTTAATGAACCATTCATTAATTTTCTAATTTAGTGGAGTCCACTAGATTTTAGATTACTTTCTGAAATATCTCCATCATAACTCCTTATGATAGGTCCATTCCAGAATTAATGTTTATTTCCAACATTTAGAAACAAACAACGAGTGTATTCTAATGTCTAGGTCATAGAGACATTCTCTAAGACTAAGGTCTCTCCCACTGAAATTAACAAGTCTATCAATCCAACAGAGATTGTTGCAACAATTGCATCAATATCCATGTGGATAACTATAAACCTTTAAGATCAATTTTCCAGTCTTCTAAAACATATGCAACCTATTGCAAATGTCATCAGAAGATTGAGATACAATTATTTGACTTTATCTTATTTATTAAGCAAGTCAATATCAATGATTTATGTAGATTAATCTGATGCTCCATCTGAGTCCTTCTCTAAGGATTCTAAATAGACTTGATAGTCATACTATCAACACATCAACTTATTGCAGTATTGGCATTCATCCAACTCTTCGGATGACATATGGAAGTCATAGATGTACAGTCAACTCTTTGACCATACTTCTTACTCGGGTCCAACCCATGCTTCCACTGCGCTCCCTTTATCTATAAGCAACCATTGCTTAAGACTAAGGATCTCTTATGTAAGAACATTTCAACATTTATACATGCTTCATTAAATTCATACAATATGAATATTATGAAGCTTCATGAATGACCAGAGTATAGATAGTAGAATGATGACACTCATCATCTACATCCATCTACACTCTTAAAACATAGGTTCAGGTAGGTACTCAAACAATTTGAATACATCCTCTCTTATAGAGCCACCATTCTGCATGATGCAGTGAACCATCTCATTCATGTTAAATGTCAAGAGCACATATGTATGCCAGAATATCTTCATTAATTTTATAAGGATTATTTGACAATTACGATCATCATCGACATGTCACTTTCAAAGTACATCCGATGAGAGATCAAGACTATAGAGACATACAAACCCTAGGGTTGTAGTCCTATTATCTATTTAATTGTCATTCCTCAATATTATGAGGAAACTTGCACATTGCAACCACATACATTATGTGTCCAATTGCAAGTACAATATCTGGATCATGAGTCCAATCCATGATATTTTACTGGTTATTATTGAGTATATCATTGAGTGGATTTTAATGAAGGATTATCTGAAATAAGAAATTTGCATAAATATATAAATATATATATATATTACTTTGATTTAGGATTTTTATATCAAAGTTGTCTTGTCTTGTCAACACTGAAAGTTCATTCCCTTAATCACTTTCAATGTAAGAGATATACTTACCATTATATCTCAACAAGATCTGGGATCTCCTTCCTTATCTTTGTTGTATCCCAATAATATGAGAACCTACAATTCGGATAAAAAGAAGCGGGAACACATTCCGCCTTGCAAGTCCAACTTGCATCTCCCAATTCGGTCTTTAACACCCGGGCCCACCACCCCTAAGGCAATGTTGACCCGTCATTAATTGAACCAACCGTCAACAGGAATACAACTCACTATGCGCAATCCAATATCGCCCCAATAATATGAGGACCCGATATTGGGGTTACTACGCATACGTCCTTACTCTTTCGAGAAGCGAAGAGCCCGATCCAAATGGATCGTATGCAGGAGCTGTCACTTCGGACAGGCGTCTCCTACATACAATATCTGGCGACGGAACCCTTCGCCTTGACGGGAGACCATGGATGTCACTTATGTGATCCTCCATATCATATTCAAATTCTAATTAATCATTATGAATCATATTCATTATGATTAATTCTTCCAAGGGAAATAACACATCTATTTATAATAGAGTGTCTTAATTTTAATTGGATTCCAATTAATCTAATTATATTAAATTAATGATCCAATTAATATCCAACAAACATTTTAATAATTACTTGAATTTTGGTATTATCTCAAATACGTATTATTTCGAATTTTAATAATTAGAAAAATACATCTTAATCCCTCGGACATTATCCCGGCCCTACCCGCTGTCATTGCCAGTACCGACGAGAGTGGGACGGACCACATACGTTGCAACCCGCAACCCCAATGCTCTCCGACTAGGCACCATATCCGCCTCGGGAAAGGATAATGCCAAATTGATTAATTTGTACTTGAGATGATCATCGGTTCTTCAACCGAAATTGTACCATATAGTAATAATCAAAACATTTTTGATTAACATTATAATGAGATTTGCTAAACAAATCCCAAGTCCTATTCAAGCAACATGTTTGTTGGAATGTTGATCATGTAGATCATGTAACCAATCTTGATCTAGATCACATCTAATCATTTGTTGGTTAGGGAAAAGTCATTTAAGGACATAATTATCATTAAATATTTCACAAATATTTATGCATAATTATTCCAGGAAATTAAACAATTTAATTTCACTAATTAATTAAATGACAATCACTAGGTTCTTGATTAGGAAAGTATTTCCAGCAGTGACCCTCACTTACTAAAAATATCATATCTCAATCAATTTAAATCCAAATTAAGCAAAGTAAATTTCTAAAGTTTGCTAACTTGATTTACAACAGAACCCAAGTGATTTGCACGCATTTCAAGGTGTATCAAATCCGAAATTAACATCTTAATTACGTCATGATCCGCAGTCCCCGAAACAGTGGATACATGTTCACTAAAATGAGCATATCTAGAGCAAACGGAATCGAAATCACGCAAACTCAGATCCTACGGTTTCCTTATTTAATGGGGAATAAAATTCAAATATTATTTTCGTGTTCAAACAATTTAAACAGTGCCGAAAATAATATCAAAATAGAGATGCGAAAATGAAATGCAAGAAAACTTTCGCATACCCTAATGAACCCAAGTCGTCCTCGGTTTATGGATCGTATCCAAAACCACCGACCTAAGGCTCTGATACCACTTGAAGGATATGGTTAGATCCTCAAGCGCATCACGGAAGCGTGATCGTCGTATCGAATACGACGAAGAACGACTAGTTGCACTAGTTGTTCTATGCAGCGGAAATTAAAAAATTTTCATGTGACGAAACCACATGATCCAAGAACACTTCTCGGATCGTTTCGTCTAAACCACAACCAAGTATTAGGTTTACCTCTTGAAGCGTGGTTGCGATCAAGTCTCTGAACGAAGAGACCTCCTGTCTCAAGTCCGATCCGTCGGAGGAGACGCTTGCGAGCGCGGGGATGAACCGCGTGCTTCTCGCAATCCATGTTGATGATCCAAGCGGCGGATCTCCTGATCTCGACACACGAGATCTGATGTCTTCTTCACGAGCGGGGCGCACCGAAGGAGACGGAGATCCACGAGCAAACCATCGGGCAGCATAACGACGATGCCGCAGCGATGGAGAACCTCTCTGGGGCATCCATGGTGGACGGCCACATGAGAGAGATGGAGAGATGACGTGTAGAGAGAATGAGAGAGAGAGAGAGATTTGTTGCCTCAACTTATGTATCAAGAAGAGCAATGGGGTGCCTCTCCTTTTATAGGGTTTTGGGATCCATGGATCTCAATCCATGTGTCAACACAAATCCAATGGTCCACATCAATTTGTGTTTCTTTCAATGGTCATGATTTGTTGCTAAAAACACAACAACAATTAATTTAATTTAAATTAAATATATGTTGATAAATCAACACAATTTAATTACAAAATTAAATCATCAATACATGGAGATAATGAAAGGAGAGAAAGCCTCCTTCCATGTGGAGAGGGGGGGACGGCCTCCCTTTCCTAATGGGAGTGGTGGCCGTCCACCCTCCTCCATTAGGAAGGTGACTATTTCACCTTTTATGTAATCTCCATTATTTGCAACAACTTTTGTTGAAATTATTTCACAAAAAATAAATCCAATTTATTTTGTGAACATTGCAATCATGCCATTGAAAAATTGTGAATCACATTCACAACCCAAAACAAAATGTAAATTACATTTTCAATTTGATGTCCAATGTGAATCCAATTCACATTAACATTTAATTAACAAATGTAAATTACAAACATCTCTCTCTTATATATTATAAATGACATTTATAATATATTTGATTAATGTGGATATTGCTATCCACATTATTCATATCCATGATGATTAAATCACATTTAATCATTTTGGATCTCTATTCTCTTGTGTCCAAATAATATGAATCATATTCATATTACTTACATCTTTGATAATCTAATTATCTAAGATAGCTCTCTTTATAATATGAATCAAATTCATATTAATCATGATAATTAAATCACATTTAATTATCCATATTCTCAATGCTCGGATACATATATCAACAATAGAATTATCCATGAACTCCTTCAAGGATAATGCGCTTTCTCTGCAGATACTTGGAGATAAGGACAGGGCGATTGTATTGTTCCACGTATAGTGACATGGATATTGAGATCGTATCTCAAATCCAGATCGCGGGCCTCCCATAGATGCTTGATTATATCAAGACCGTAAATCTAATCTTCTCATTGTATCTGAATCACATTCAGATCAATGTCCAATACTTGGACCAAGATCAGATCACTTCTCTACTGAGAGGAGTCACTAAAATCCAGACCCGTTTCATCACTCCCTAGGAATGGAAGCGTCATGGTTATACAATCGTTTATGATCACATCACCCTCAGGTATTCCCAATACCTGTACATCCTGCATACTGGAAGACTCAGACTAAACCCGAAGTATTCGATCAACTTTATACTGTCTACTTCATGGTTTTATCAGTAAGTTTCTCATTCGATCATTGGGAGTCGGTATCGATCATATACTTTCCAAAAGCATATATCATACCTAGGTCTTGATCATATACTTTCCAAAAGTATATATCAAACCTACAAATTCAGTCAAGCTTCCAAAGCGAGACGACCGTGCGCACGGAATTTGATTCTTCCCAATATCTCATGAGTGAGCTCATGTCTTCCGGTTCAGTAACTGAACCTGTATGATCCCTTTGAGAGATCGTATTACTCATATGCCCTTATATGCACACCAGCGCGCCGGTGTGTAGACCTTGATTAGGTCATCAACCTATTGGTCTGCCAAATGTACATACTTAGACATATAGCAACACATCTGTCTCCGGTCAGAGGATGCGTGCCTATATCCTGACAGCATACGATATAGGACTTTGGTTATCTCGATCTCGTTAAGTCAACTCTTTGACCTAACTAATCTGACACCTCCGAATCTCTATTCCTATGCAGAGGACCTGCATCAAGAGGTCGGTCAGATATCAGCCTTCAGAGATAAGGATTGCCATCTCCTACTCAGGCTGGAGATCATCTCTTAACAATCATTTGACGGTGCTTGATGAGTCCTCAATCTAACTCTTTAGATATTCATCCAAGCACCAGCCTCTATGATTCAATGGTTGAATCAATAGCTGTATGATCATCAAGATGGCCATGGTACATAACCCTAATTGTACTAAGGGACCTATTATGCAAATTATTCATTCTTCATTTCAGATTAAGGAGTGAATTGCAATAACATTTATTGCATAATGGCTCGCCGTGGGCTCGCATTTCCAACAGCAATATCCGCACACTTTTCATATTTTGAAAATTTGCATACTTCTCAAAAATGCATGGTTTTTTTTTACAAAAATCTCAAAAATATTTTCAAAAAAATTGCATAACAAAAAATCACATAAATTTACAATGTAAAATAAAAATCTTTATCCAAAAATATAAGCATTTTTCAACAATCCAAAATATGCCCTTCCTTCGTATTTCATTCCTTTCTTTTTCAGGAAAGTAGGTCTTGTTTGTATAGGTCATGGACTGAGATTGAGTTGACCATAACATAAATATTTTTATTATTCTTCAGGTCCATCGTAGACTTTATTTCTTGAATTATATCGACTCTAGCAGTAAATGAACTTTGTGTTGGGAACAGATTCCTCGTATAGATCAAATTACGAAAAATTATCAAAGTTGATAAGTGGATCCTGCACGATATATCACTACAAGTATGGGGAAAATATCTCAATCACAGATGCACGAAGAATTTTTAACATGGAAAACCCTCAATGTGAGGGAAAAACCACGAGGTTGATTACAACCTAAAAAAAGCACTATAATCGAAGTAATCTCTTGTGAGGGGCTTACAAAAGGCCGACCCTCAATACGGTGCTACAAATCACCAAACAATGGAGAATAATAGAGAGGAAAAATATCACTCAAAGGGTAAATCTGTCGTCAAACTATAGGGAAGAATGCTGGAGAAGAACTGCTACAAAGGTTACTCCCACCAAAGTCCATGGCAACCGCGGACCTTCTTTTTTCTTCTTCTCTCTTATTTCTTTCTTGTGCTAGGAGAGCTTATGTTGGGATGAATCTGGTATGTACCCCATATCCCTATTTATACTCCATGGAGATGAAAAAATTAGGAAACATGAATTCCTACTTCCAATAGTATTAGGAAAAGATGACTCATAATCCTAAAAGGTAATTGATCTCCTCCTCCAATTAGTAATTGATTTTTCCTTTTCTAAATAGGACTACCAATATCACATATATATACATATATATATGTGTGTGTGTGTGTGTGTGTGTGTGTGTGTGTGTGAGTGTGTGTGTGTGTGCATGCGTATATATATGGATTAGGTTCCCAAAAGGAGGGAAATCCATCCAACAAATCTCTCTCTCACCGACGATGTGGGAACTACTCCAAACCTGTGAGGGAGCAACATCTTGCAAACTTTCCAAGTGTAAAAGTCTTTGTCATCATATCAACATCGTTATCATCTGTGTGGATCTTATAATATACAAGCTGTTTCGACTCTACACATCACACATCCAATGATATGTGACATCGATGTTCTTTGATCTTGCATGGAATGTAGAATTCTTGCCAAGGTGAATAACACTCTAACTGTCACAGTAAAGCACGTACTTGTCCTGATGAAAATCAACTTCTTGCATGAACTTCTTCATCCACAGCAACTCCTTGCACGCCTATGTAGCTGCAATGAACTCAGCCTCTGTGGTGGATAAAGCAATAACTTCTGGAGACGAGACTACCAAGAAACTGCACCACCTGCAAAGGACATCATGTAACCTGATATGGATATTCTCCCATCAATGTCGTCTATCATGTCTGAATATGTATATCCAAGAAGAATATGCTTCTCTACTCCAAAACAAAGAGAGTAACTACTAGTACCTCGAAGATATCTCAAGATCCATTTAACTGCTTTTCAATGATGTTTTATTAGATTTGAGATAAACCTACTAACAACTCCAACTACATGAGCAATATCTAGCCTTGTACAAACCATGGCATACATGAGACTACCTGTGACTGATGCATAGGGAACTCTTTCAATATCTGTCTTCTCTATATTACTCTATTGGGTTATCTTTGGAACTTAACTTGAAATGCGCTCCAAGAGGGGTGCTAGATGGCTTTGCCTTCTCCATATGAAATCTTTGAAGTACCTTCTCAATGTACTTCTCTTGCGAAAGATGAAGTTTCCTTAATCCCCTATCGCGAGTGATATTCATACCTAGAATCTGACTTGCATACCCTAAGCCCTTCATACCAAAGGACTTGCTCAACTCCTTCAGGCCATAAATTCTCTCTCCATTGTTTCCTACAATTAGCATGTTGTCAACATAAAGCAATAAAATGATGAAATCATCACTTGAGGATTTCTTCATGAACATATAATGATCTGAAGTGGTCTTGGAGTAACCATTCTCCCCCACGAACTAGTCAAACTTCGTGTACCACTGCATGGGTGCCAGCTTCAAGCCCTGTAGACTCTTCTTCAGTCTACAAATGTAGTCTTCCTTGCCTTTGACTGTAAAGCCTTTAGGTTGCAACATGTAGATTTCCTCCTCAAGGTCACCATGGAGGAAATTCGTCTTCACATCCATCTATTCAACCTCCAAATCAAGACTAGCTGCCAAGTTGAGAACCACCTTGATAGAAGACATCTTCACCATAGGAGAAAAGATCTCCTTAAAGTCAACTCCCTTCCTTTGGTTAAAACCTCTCACAACCAACCTAGCTTTGTACCTTGCATTTGTCGAGTATTCATCATGTTTCATTCTATAAAGACATTTGTTTCTCAATGCCCGCTTGTCTTTGGGCAACTTGACAAGCTCAAAGGTATGATTGTCATGAATAGACTCCATTTCCTCTTTCATAGCTTCTACCCATTTCTCCTTGTTTACATCTTGCGAGGCTTCTTCATAGCATTCAGGCTCGCCACTGTATGTCGACAAAAATTACTCATGTAAAGAATATCTAGTGGAGGGTCACCTCTCCCCCACGAGTCTCTGTGGTGGGAGAGCCTCGAAAGAAGAAGACCTCTCATCATCCTGACGACCATCATCACCACTGTCATTTGCATCATCATCATCATCAAGAATGGTGATCTGTGGTACATCCTCATCATGTCCTGCATCTGCCACCTGCTCATGTGCATCATTTGGCACCACATGTGGATCCCTCTGGAAAGGGACTAGCTCCATATCATCTAGCTGATATCTGCTCAAAGGAGAGTCCTTAGCAACCTTCTGGATGTCTTCAATAGTTTGGCTTCAGAAAAGATCACATACCTACTCCTCACTAGATTCTTATCAACTGGATCATACAACTTGTAGCCAAGCTCATCTTGTCTATATCCCAAGAAGATGTACTGTTTTGTCTTTGTGTCCAACTTGGACCTTTCATCCTTGGGAACATGGACCCACAAATGGTTGTAGAAGACATTATTTCCATGGCAAACCTTGTCAGGAACATCACCATCCAAAGGTACATGTTGAGATAGATTAATAACATGAACAACGGTATAAATTGCTTCACGCCAAAAGGAGTTAGACAACTTAGCCGCAAAAGGAAGACATACTACTCTCTCCATCAAGGTCTTGTTCATTCTCTATGCAAACTCCATTCAACTGTGATGTCGTGGGTAGAGTCTCCTGGTGCCTCATACCATGAGACCTGCAATACTCATCAAACTGTCCAATATACTCACCACCATTATCACCGCGGATGTACTTCAGCTTCTTTTCAGATTGTCGCTCCACTAGTGCATGAAAATCCTTGAAAGCTCCAAGAACTTGGTGCTTCCTCTTTAAGGTATAGACCCAAACTTTCTTGGGAAAATAATCAATGAATGTAACAAATTAATTTGCATCACCAAAAGGACTTACTTTCAACGGACCACAAACATCTGTGTGAACAAGTTCCGATGGTTGCATCTTTCTAGAAGATGGGTGACTCTTGAAGGATACACTTGTCTGCTTCCTAGCCAAGCAGTGTGTGCATATCTCCATCTTCTCTTTCTTGACATCTGTTAGTATATTCTTCCTCACCAAAAACTACAACCCCTTCTTGCTCATGTGCTCCATCATCGATGCCACAACTCAATGGATTTTGCATCTCTAGTCACATGTGCAACATCATGGGAAATGGATGCATTCATGATGTAAAGATTGTTACTATACTTCGTATCACGAGTAACAACCATAGATCATCGGATAAGATTCCAATGATCACCACTGGAAGCGTTAAAGTATCTTTCATCATCAATCTTGCATGTAGAAGTGAGATTTAAGTGCATGTCTGGTGCATGCCTCACATCTTTGAGTGTCAATACCACTCCATTGGCTTTCTTCAATGCAATATTACCAATGCCAACAACATGAGATAAGAACCATTCCCCATCTTCAATGTGCCAAAATCATCGATTGTATATGAAGAGGAAAACTCTCTCTGATATGTGACATGTAGAGCAGATCTGCTATCAACAAGCCAAGAAGTATCATCCTGTGCGACATTTATCATCTCCTCATCACAGACAATGAGGAGCTCATGTTGTGCAATTGCAACAGCTTGTTCATTCTTTTTCTCTTTCTTGTCACCACCATTCTTGTTATCTCTCTTGAATTGAAAGCAATACTTTTTGATGTGCCCTTTCTTCTTGCAATAGTGGCATTCCATATTCTTATATCTGAATCTGGACTTGCTTATGCTATTATCTTTAATCGCATCAGTCTTGGTCTGACACCTCCCTCTGTTCTCTGTGACAGGAACCTTTGAATGTGAGGAGATTCTTCAGTTTTTTCTTCGCATCTCCGTATTGAGAATGCTAGACTTGATTGTCTCCAAAGAAACAACCTCATTGACAACAAAATTCGTAAGTGAGATTCTGAAAGTCTCCCATGAATCTGGTAGAGTAGCAAGCAGTAACAATCTCAACATCTTATCTTCAAATTTTATCCCCATGCTTGTCAGTTGACTAGTAATTCCTTGGAATTCATTCAAAAAATCTACTACATAGCTGCCATCCTTGAACCTTAAGTTCACTAGTCTCTTGAGAATAAATAGTTTGTTACTTCCCGTCTTGGAGGCGTAAAGATAACTTCAATCACAAGCTTGTAACGTGACTTTCATCTTAGATATGATTGTAGACATTTTCATCAACAAACTATCTTATGAAGCCACAAACCTGCTCAAGTTCAAACTCCCATTCCTCATTGGTTTTGGCTTTAGGCTTCTACGTGTAGAATACCGGAAGGTGGATAGCCTTCACATATAAAAGATCCTTCATCTTGTTCGTCTACAAATTGTAATTAGTCCCATTAAGATTAATCATACTGCTCGAATCAAACTCTATCTTGTAATTTGCTAATGAACCTTGCTCTGATACCACTTATTGAGAACATATTCCCCATATAGATCGAATTACGGAAAATTATCAAATTTGATAAGAAGATCCTGCACGATATATCACTACAAAGTACGGGCAAAATATCTCAATCATAAAAAAAATCAACCACAGATGCACAGAGAATTTTTAACGTGGAAAACCCTCAATGTGAGGAGGGGAAAAATCATGAGATTGATCGCAACCCAAAACCAAGCAGTATAATGGAAGTAATCTCTTGTGAGGGGCTTACAAAAGGTCGACCTTCAATACAATGCTATAAATCACCAAACAATTGAGAATAAAAGAGAGGAAAAATATCAACCAATGGTAAATCCTTCGCCAAACACTAGGGAAGAATGATGGAGAAGAACTGTTCCAAATGTTACTCCCTCCAAACTCCACAGCAACCACAAACCTTCTTTCTTCTTCCTCTCTCTCTTATTTCTTTCTTGTGCTAGAAGAGCTTCTGTTGGGATAATCCTGGTATGCACCCCATGCCTCCTATTTATACTCCTTGGAGATGAGAAAATAAGGAAACATGCATTCCTACTTCCAATAGGATTAGGAAAAGATTACTCCTAATCCTAAAAGGTAATTGATCTCCTCCTCCAATTAGTAATTGATTTTTCCTTTTCCAAATAGACCTACTAATATCCTATATATATGGACTAGGTTCCTATAAGGAGGAGAACCCATCCAACACTTTGGTATATAACTAGATCACCTAAATAACTAATATCACTCTTATTATTTTAATCGCATGTTAATGAAATGCAAATTCCTCATAGCTTGATTGACTTCATTTTGTGATATAATGTCACAATCTAACTGGGGTGAGGATTTATCCTCTTAGCTTTACCAAGGCATGAATATTTTCTCTAGACAAAGAAGGAACTTGATTCGAGATACAACATATTCTCTTTAATATAAATTTATCAGCTTGTGCCATATACCAAAAGTCAATGTTAAACCAATACTATCTTGATCCCAAGACAAACAAACATTCCACCAAAGAGAAGGCATATCACAATACTAGAGGATGCCTAAGCCACCACAAATGCACAATAGTGTAAAGCAAAGCAAGTTTAAAAAAAAAAGAAGATCTACCAAATAACCCAACTCCACCATACAAGGTATGGTAGCAATCAATGATGCTACCTATATTTAAGGAGGCCAATGAGTTCTAGTTTTATGCTCTGCAAAAAGAATGAGAGCAACATACTAAAGCGGCATAAGAATAACCCATGAATAATCTACTCTACACATGAACCACTCCCTATTTTTCATATTGATATATTTAAGTCAAATGAGATTTTTTCTGGATTCAAGTGAGGACTGAGATTATAGACTTACAGAATCATTGGATACCTTGGTTAGATCATATGACTGTCTTGCTTTCTAACCCCAGGAGAGTTAAAACTTCACTATCGTTATTTATATCTACTCAAGGTCAAAGAGCATGCTTGTAATTTATGAGGATTTGACTTAGACCAATTTTCTAAAATCATTTAGATTTTGTTGGAACCTAAAAATACAAGTCTAGTTAATCATTTGACCAAATTTTAATCCGTGAGTCAATTATTGTTATGATTATAACTTTATGCCAATTTGACATTGAATCTCAAGACTTTGTGGGAGCGTTTTGCAAACCCTCATTTTCACTATTTCTTTATCTTTTCTTCATTTATTTTCATATTTATATTGTTTGGGACTAATAAAATTTATGCATGAAGGTGTAACAAATTCATGATTTATTGCATTAGCTCATTTAAATTATGAAACATATCATTTCATTTGCCTTCATTTTCAATATATATATATATAATACATATTTTTATTTTTTAACCATCAGGCATAGCACATTCCATTGCAGATAAGTTGGTTACAAATGTAAATCCAAATTGTCAACACAAACCATGGTCATAGTCCTTTTGGTGAAAAAGAATTTATTTGACATTTACATCTTTTGTGTAGACTAATTTGATATATGATGCAAGCTTTTAAATTCGATCCAAAATTTCTACTATATAAATTCAAATGCTTGATAAAAAAAGTGTACCTTCAATAAATATCTACAAATTGATACCAAGAGAAACATAGTATTTGTTATCTATTGGTCCATTCAATTATGTATTTTCCCACCTCATTTACTGCACAAAATCAACTTTCAGATAAAAATTACACCACTATAAAATGAAATAATATGCATTGATACAAGAAATATTATTGTGGCCATTCAATTTCACATTTTTTCATCCATATGAAATCAATTAACCCGAGTTTTAATATTATTTTGTAAAATCTTGCAAAGAAAAATCATCTTAACCAAATAGAAATCAAATCATCTTAACCAAATAGAAATCAATCATTCAATTTTATTATGTTTCTCGTTTTATTTATCTTCCACTGAATTTATATTCCCTCTTTGTATTTTGTAGAAAAACAAACTTTTACCAACAAATTTGGAAAGGCAAGGCTAATTAATGGTTTCAAAAATACAACAACTTCCCACAAATCATGTAATTGGTGGTCAGGGACTCCGGTATGTTCTCACGCAAACTCATGCATTATAAGAAGAGATGGAGATTTGTTGCACATGAGCGCGGAGCTAAGTATGAGGGAGAATCGCGGAGCTTATCCAAGATCATCCAAACACCACCACCATCTCCGCACCATAATGGGGGAGAATGGATCAGTGATATTCCTTATATTTCGTGGGCTCTAACTAAAAGGAAATAAAATAGATCCTTATACAAAAGCATGGAAGGAGCACATCTTCCATTTAAATGGTACATGGGAAATTAAAAGCAACGTAAACAACAATAAATGAAGTTTCTCATGAGTTATCAACAAACAAATGACAACAATAACGATAATATCGGATTATGTATGAGAAATTAAAACGTAAAAAGTTGTTATGATTTTATCTTTAAACAAATACACAGAAGGATGAATATGAGATGATAGTCGGTCCTATAAAGTATGAGTTGTTTTGGCTTTACAAATTACGTATATTAAATATAATTAATATTAGAGGAAAGGGGGCTTATTGTGTGAAGTAGGTAACCTTACCTACTTCACATCCATTTTTAACAAATTTTTTTATTTTTTTTGAAAATTATCATCGTGGATTTTCATAACTATATCCCTCTAATATGTCATTCAAATTTCGTCAGAAACCGACTCCTACGACCTCCATCCAGACAATCATTTTTTAACGGTCACAAATTTGCTGTATTTTACCTGTTCTGGATGGAGGGCATAAGAGTCACTGTTTCTGACGAAATTTGAATAACATATTAGAGGGATATACTTATGAAAATCCACGGTGGTATTTTTCAAAAACATAAAAAATGCTAAAAATAGATTTGAAATAAGTAAGGTTACTTACTTGACAAACTAGTCTCCCTTTCCTCTTAATATTATTAGTTAATATATATGATTTATGTAAAAGATGATATTTTCTAAACTAAAGATTAGATCGCATGGAAAGATGAGGTCCTAAAGTTGAAGGACCATAGATCATTGCATCATCCGTCTTGCATCAGATTCTGCGTCACTATCAGCTTCTCATTCCAGTGTAATCCAGTTTGTAGACCACCTTCGTGGTTCTGTCATGCGCACCGCCGAGCGAGCTTCCAGCCCGTCTTCGTGCATCACCACACACCGGTCGCGCTCTCGGGATCCCTCGTCGCGCACCAACTCATGACCCCATACCATCGCACGCACCCACTTGCGTGTCGCCAATGCGTGCCCCAGCTGGTCGCGCTCCTCTATTGTCTCGGCTCCCACCACCGTTATTCGTCATCGGGCCCAGGTAGCACTCTGATGCACATCCCCCTACAATGCCATGCATCCCGACGCCACGTGCACCACATGTGTTGCGCATACCGGCCTCCGTATGGCTGATGCATATCCCCCTATAATGCCATGCATCCCGACGCCACGTGCACCACATGTGTTGACTGTTGCGCACTACCGGCCTCCGTATGGAAGCCCATGCCCTCGTCTCCTCGTCGCACTTCGGTCTCCCACCACCCGACTTGCTGTCGTCAACCATCCTCTGCCTCCCTGAAGAAAAATCACTTCCCCGTTTATTTTCATTTGTTGTTTAATTTCCACTTAAAGTCTTTTGAATTTTATTTTATGTTTGGATCTATGAGAATGTAAGCTCCCTAGCTATTTTATTTGCAATATGATCATTTAATCCTATTCTAGTCAATCGTTTTATCCCTGCCAACTTTTTCCACCATTTTAATTCAGATTAGTTTAGTTCATTTACATTTTAACGCCTTATTCGTTCTTTTAGTTACGTCTATGCCTAAATTTCATGAAGTTGATTTAAGCTCTAAAAAGTCCTAAAAAAATTTCTAGAACGTGTTTAGAATAATTTAGGATAGTTTTCATTATGTTCTGTTTTGTGGGTGCATAAATTGAAGACCAAAATACATTCCCCTTTGATGACTTAGAGAACAAATTGAGTCAAGAAATCATTGAAATACTGTGTGAAGCTTGTTGAGTCACGTGGACTGATCATCGGTTGCCATCCACATTTCTTTAGCATCAAAATCACATTTTAGTAATACAAAATTCTTGTCACATGATATTGTAACACCCCAACCCCAAACATAGTGTCATACCTAAAACTCACGAAGTGTGGGTGTGGTTTATAAGTGATGGAGACTACTATTTGACAACTTGGGCTTAAGCATTTTGGGTGGTTGTCAACGGGTCCAATTGGGCCTGAACCCAACAAGTTGTCAGTGCCAGTTTTCCTCATAACGGACCAGGGACCTAAGCCCGAGACGTTACAAATGGTATCAGAGCCAATTTCCCTCTGATAATGGAAAGAGCTACCCGAGAGGTGGAGCCACCCCTACAAAGAGGTTGGAGGAAAAGGCTACCCGGAGCGTGCAGCCGCCACTGTCACTGGGAATAAGTGATGGGCCATGTCGCAACGAGGACGTTGCGAATATAAGTGGGGGAGGTTGTAACACCCCAACCCCAAACATAATGCCATACCTAAAACTCACGAAGTGTGGGTGTGGTTTATAAGTGATGGGGACTACTATTTGACAACTTGAGCTTAAGCATTTTGGGTGGTTGTCAACGGGTCCAATTGGGCCCGAACCCAACAAGTTGTCAGTGCCAGTTTTCCTCAATAACGGACCGGGGACCTAAGCCCGGGACGTTACAGATATACTGCACAACCAATTTAATAGATGATGCTCAACTGAGATAGAAACTCTTGCAGTAATATTTGCTTTAGATAAGTTCAGGTTCAATCTATTTGAATCTAATGATTGTTTTCATCGAGCACTCACTATCAAGTATTTGATAGAGAAGAAGGATGCAAAAGCATATATCTTCTCAGGTGGATTCTCATGCTCCAGGACTAGGAAATAAAAGACAAATCAAAACTTAGCAATGTGCAACCGACCACCTTTCCAAACTTAAGCTACATGAGATCCTATATGATAAGACATTCAATAGAGTTGCATTCCTAGACAAGATGATACATGCTATCAACTTGCTCACATGGAACACCGATATAGTGAACTTTGTTATCTCTAAGAATATTCCACGAGATTGGTCGAAGAGAACATCAATTGATTTATGTTGGGTCTTCAAGAACTACCATTAGAAATATATGCTCCTTTTTATGAGATGTGGGTTGCATTTGGAGGAGGTGTATTCCTCAAAAAGAATACTTGAGTGTCTTTAATCTTTGTCATACTTTGGAGGTAGGAAACATCATTGTGGAAGAGAACAACTTAGAATGTACTATAGAGTGGATTATCGTAGCCGACTCTATTTAATGACTCTTGTGCCTTCGCAAGGACATGCTCGGGATGCCAGCTAATGGGAGGAACCTTAGGTCCTAAAAATTCAATGCATATGAAGTATGCCATCATTTGTGATGTATTTTCCTCATGGGTTATCGACTTTATGGTCCCGTTCATCGGGTAACCAAGGCTTTGAGTACATACTTCATGATGTAAACTATGTTTCTAAGTGGACGGTGGCAATCCCCACCTGAACAATTGACAACAAGATTATTTGTAAGTCCATGTGAGAATACCATTTATCGATTTCGAGATCCTAAAGATTCTCATATAAGGGATCCATTTTATGGATAAATATATGAAGAAGTTTGCGAAGGACCATGGCTTGGATCCCGTGTCATGAGTCCTTACCATCCACAAACCAATGGCATGGATGATGTGTCAAACTAAGAGGTCAAGATGATAGTATAGAAACTCCTTCGTCCAGAAAGGAAAAACTTGTCCCAACACTTAGACCAAGTTCCCTAGGCTCACCAAACATTTTATAAGACACCATTGGGTACCTCTCCATTCATGGTGGTTTATGGAAAACCATACCATTTACCTGTTAATTCATTACATAAATTAAAATGAGCAATCAAAGAATTAAACATGGATGTTCACCATATTAAAGCAAAATGAGCTTATTGAGAACATAAATATGGCATATGGAAACAACATAATCTACGAGTACAAAGTTAACAAATATCATGATAAGAACCTTCATCATAAGATCTTTGTCCTCGACCAAAGAATGTGGTTATTTAATGCTAAGTTGAAGTTATTTCCATGCTAGTTGAAAAGCAAGTGGATTGTGTCATATGGTTGGACACATGAGCCCAGGACGAACCATTTTCTATAATAAATGTTATTGTAAACTTTTTATATATCAATAAAAATTATTGATTTCACTCCTTATCCGAGGTTAATGAATGAATAAATGCACTTATAAGGTCCCTTCGTACAATTAAGATTATGTACCAAGGCCATCTTGACAATCACACACTATTAATTTAGAGGTTGTATCATAGAGATTGATGCCTGCATTATATCTAAAGAGTTAAATTGAGGACTCATTGATGAATGACTAAATGCAAAAGTTAATTTCGATTCGTTGTAGCACGTGCATTTAGTGTGTCATACAGAACCGAATGAGAGATCTCCAAAGGAGGACTCGGCTTGAATTTATAGCCTGGGAAGTCCAGGGTCGAACACAAGGACATGAGCTATAATATAATTAAATAAGTTTTAATATCTTCATTAAGTGATTAATAAATCATTTAGGTCATCAAACAAATAAACAATACATGGAAGCAAGACAAGATAATGCACATTACTAATGCATGCATGATATGATATTTTTCAACATATAACTCCAAGTTAAAAATAATGCCATAATGAACATAAATGTGCAAATATACACAAAAATATGCCCTAGAATGGCCAAGTAACTTGAGATAGACATAAGATAAAAATCTGAATTTAATTGAGCATTTAATTATAAGACAAGTTTCATTGAACATAAATAAATGCATCTGAATGAATTTAATCAATTATCATGTGTTAATTCAGAAGTTTAATTAAACCATATAAAAGAGAATTTAAAGAGCTTTCCAATGAAACTGGAATCACATCAATCAGATAAAAGATGCTCAAGTAATTTAACATAGAGTGCAAGGGCATAAATGCTATAAAACATAACATGAAATATGGCATATAGGTCAATGTAAGGACTGAAATGCAATTAATGAAAACTGGCTCCTAAATTTATTAATAACCCCTACACGAGGGCATTTCTGAAATATTGGGAAGTCAGCATGGGCCAGTTGCAATTTGCCCAAGATCCACGTGCAAAGTACACTCGATCTTAGATTCAGGTGGGCCGCTCGTGACTCGGGCTATGCGGTAAGATGCGATGCTTTGGTGGGCAGTCTGGAGAGGTTCGAGGCTGTAGGCTCTAGAGTCGTCGACGTGGCCTTCGAACAGCTGTTAGATCATGCCAAATTAAGTGTGATCCAACAACACTTGTACATTAGTGGTTTTTCTCCTTCACCTTGCATGGATGCAGAGATGTGGGGGTTCGCTGAGAGCCCCTTCGCTCCTCCATCGATCTGAAGCTCATATGAAGGTTGGTGATTTTCCATTTAAGGTCCGTGAAGGTGAAGCATGGTTGGCGAAGGGTTGCGAGCACTTGGAAGTCAATGGAGGTGAAGACTCCATGGAGATAAAATTGCAAATCGGAGAAATACTTCGATTTCCGTCCATTGAAGGCATCGGCATCTACAGATGTTAGAAGAACATATAGCCCAAGCAACTAAGTGTCTGTGTGCTTGATATTGAGTGAGTTGACAGGCTTAGGTGACTGAAGAAGGTGAATCCCAAGTGAGTTTCCTTCATCATGAACGGAGGAAGATGGGTCGAAGGGGAAGCAACGAAGGAACATAGGAATCATAGCACATGAACTTCCTCGTAGGTGATGGAGTCACGGTGAAGGTCGAACACATCGTTGATTTGCATGATGATGTATGTAGAAGGTAGGGAAAATCAAATAAGTTCAAAGAAAATCTAATTACCTGAGTCTCAAATATGTAGAATGGAGTGTATGGCTTGGACTCGAGGTTCTTCAGACCTCAGGGTCGTCGCTCCAGTATGTTAGCCATACCTAGAAGCTCAAACATCCGCCTAATGGTGTTGTATCTTGGCCATTCCGACCAAGGGTCGCAACGGGTCAAAGGTCATCGTGGCCTCCGTCGATCCTAGCCTAAACAATGGTGGAACACCAACTGCGGTGTCTGGGTGAGGAGTATTTGAAGAAGATATCGACGACGATGCTATCCAAGGTGGTGATCTCAACTGCCACTCGAGATTGGTCAGTTAGGGTTTCAGAGATTGTGAGGAGTTAGCGTGGGTTAGAGGAGTTCTACGATGGTTAGGGTGGTGGTAATTAGGGGAGAAGGAGGTTAACGATGGAAGGAAAATGGGGGAAGTTGGGAGGTAAGTGAGGTTTACGTTGCCTGGAAGATTTGAGTCGGAGGTTGGGGACGAAGGATCAACTGTCTGATCAAGATCAGACGATTATCCTTAAGGCGGTGTCCAGTGGATGCCATTTGATCCAGGGTTCAGATCAAATGGCTAAGAAAAGAGCCCCAAAGGACGATGGGTATGGGTTTTAATTAAAGATCCAACGACGCGCAACATAAGGCATGTGGCATACCAGGAACGGGACACATGTCGCAATCTAAAGGTGCCACATGGCCCAATCAGAATTGAAGAAAACAAATAAATTAAAGTAAAATAAAAAAAGAATTAGTTACAAGGAGAATTAAAAAAGTGATGAACATGAAAATTGTAAATCTCGATGAGATATACAACTTTCGTGTAGAAGTCAAAGAGATCAGAGGTCATTTGTACGTAGATAAAAATTAAAACAAATTAGAACAATATAAAACCTTTTTTTTTATTTTCTTTTGTTTTTTATGGATTTTAATTTTAATTAATTTATTTTATTTATATACAATATTATTCCAATTTTTATTTGATTTTTAATGAGGAATAAAAACATAAAGTAATATACCATAATATGGTTATATTAATATATATTAAATAGTATCAATTAGATACAACACGTCAAATAATAATTATCATTAATTATTCAATGAAACTTATTGATTAACTTAAGAAAGAGAGTTAATATTAGTGATTAATGCTGATACATACATGATTTATCATCCCCTATACTTAAGCTAAGCTCGTCCTCGAGAAAATAAATAAAGAATAGATTAGAGAGTTAGTTTAATTAGTGAGATCCCAGATATGTACAAGTGAATACATGTTGACATGGGATCTCAGATTTTTGATTTAAATGATATATGAAAGTGTCGTTGACCCAAATAATACCGCTACAAACAAACAAATTTTTTTCTTCTCAAATTGCAAAATTAACTACAAGCGAATAATGAAGCAAGAGAAAATTTTGCTACTTATTTACCTATATAGCAGATAGGATCGAACTCAAGGAAGCTATAATTCTTGAATTTTATTTAAATAATCGATGAAAAATCAATTAAGAGAAATAACATGAACCTTAAAGGCAAACCATCCTTGATTTTTGTGGAAATTTTATCTTTTAATTTTTTAATTTTTTATTTCTTTTTTTATTTCTGATTTTCAAATTTTTAGTGATTTTAATTTTGCATTTTGTTAAATTTCAAATAAGGAGCCATAAGCACAAGATAAGAAATACCTACACCACAATTATATAAAAAATGATAAAAAATTCAGAGAAAGTATTTTTGTTTTTAAAAGATTTTGAAATGTTTCAGGAATTTTTAGAATTTTCATGTGTTTTTGTATTTTTTTAAAATCAAACAATAGCAAAAATGATAAACAATGCACAACATGGAGTAATTTGCAACTTAAAAATATTTTAAGTGCCCAAAACTCCTACAAATATTTTTATGATGAATTTTTAGAATTTCAGATGTTTTTATATTTTTTAAATCGAACAGTAGAAAAAATGATAAATAGTGCACAACATGGATTAATTTGCAACTTAAAATATTTTAAGTGCCCAAAACTCCTAGAAACTATTTTATGATGAAATTTGGTAAATATCTACAAATAGGAACTAAAATCATGATTTCTGGATTTTTGTAGAATTTTTTATGATTTTTATAAGTTTTTAGTATTTTATTTTTTCGGGTTTTTGAAAAGAATTAAGCGTGAAATTTGGATAGGAAATAAAAGACAATAAAATAAAACTACTATATATTTTTGGAATTTTTAGGGCAATATTCGAATTTTAGGATTTTGGATTTTGAAATTCAGAAAGAGAAAAAGACAATGTTTTTTATTTTTAAATAATAATAAATGATGATAAAATGCATGCAAAAATTACTGCAGATAGATCAACTAAGCATGAGATAATACAATTTTTCGTATAATTTATGAGTACAAATGCTATTTTAATTCTAATAAAAAATAAGCAAGATATAAAGTCTGGAATAGAAGGATTGGAATGCAATTTGTTCATTGTTTTTACATGAAATAAATGATAAAAATAAAAATAGAGGGCTTAAAGCGATAATTACCCAAGAAAAAGCGTGCTATACACATACTTGAATGCTGGAAGGGATCCTCTTGCAGTTTTTAGAAATGTGGGGAGCTTGCTTGCAATTTTCCCAAAGTGCACGTGGCAACGTACGTGCTAGGCTCTGGAGTGTAGGGTCGTAGTTGATATTTTTCCAATTTTTTAATACCCCCACCTATTGTTCATTTATCTTTCTTTTCAAGAGCTCAAAGGCTTCTAGGCACCTGTTGTCTACAATGAACTCAGTGTCAGCATTCGGGAAATTTTTGAAAAGACTTTGATAATCTCCTATAAAATTTAATAGGTTCTGGAAAACAACGCACTGACTTAACACTGGCTGGTGGATTAAATTTATTGATTGCATTCAGCTTGGTAGGTTCTATCTCCATTCCCTTTTTGGAGATGACATGCCCTAGCACAATACCCTCATGAATCATAAAATGAATCTTTTCCCAAGAGAGCACCAGATTATCCTCTGTACACCCCTCCATAACAAGATCTAAATGTTCTAAACACACATCAAAGGAATCTCCATGAGTAGAAAAATCATCCATAAATACCTTCATGAAATCGCCCACCATCTCAGCATATACGGTGATATGTATCACTAAAAATGTTTGGGGTATTAATAGCCTGAAAGACATATGCTTAAATGTGTATGTACCGAATGTACATGTAGAGTGGTCTTTTCTTGGTTTTCTGGAACTATGACTACTTGATTGCAGCTAGAGTACTCGTCAAGAAAATAGAAGAACTCTTCCCTACAAGCCTCTCCAAAATCTGATCAATAAATGCCATGGGAAAGTGGTATTTCTTGGTCGTGGCATTCAAGCATATGTGATCAACACAGAAATGCCAAAATGTTGGTACTGTTGAAGGGGATTTTGCGAGGATCTAGAAATCTCAAAAGGCGAGAAATCCAGTCGATGCGTCGACCGCTCACGAAACCCAATTTCAGACAACAATTAACCCACAATGATGATCAAACAATGAAAAACAAGTGCAGAGTTCAAATATATTTAACTCTACAACAAGGATGAGTATAGGTTCAAGTATGTGTATAGTGTTGAATACAAGGAACAAGCAGTATAAACCGAGCAATGGATTGCGCAAAATGTGATTGTGATATATGTGGATATATGTACTTTTTTGTGGGTTTTTAATTTTTTCATTTTATTTTTATATTTTATTTTTAATTTTTTGATTTCATAGTTCCTTTTTGTATTTTATATTTTTATATTTCTTTTTTCTTTTAATATAGAAATAAGCTATATATAGTATATATATAATATAAGATGTAATAGATATAATAGTTAATCAAAAGTAAGAAAATAAAATATTGCTAGATTTTAGATATTGTTTTTACTATTTTTGTGATTTTTTAGATAATTTTACCCATTTTTATAGATTTGTAAAGTTAAAAATACCTAAAATAAGGATAAATAAATACCTGCAATTTAAATGGAGATGAAAAATGGGAAACAATAACAAAAATTTCCAAATTAATTTTTATATATAGATAATAATATATAGAAAATTATAAAATAAAAAACATAATTTTTGGACTTTTTAAGAATTTTTTTATAATTTTATAAATGTTTTAAGGGGTTTTTCAATTTTATGTGTTTTCTTTTATGTTGTTTTAGTGATTTTTGGTTTGGAAGTTCAAAACAATAAATATAATATATATATGGGATTTTTTCAAAATGTTTTTATAATTTTTATGTATTTTCTATTGTAGACAGGAACAAATACGATACTTTTTGGTTTTTAATAAATACTTAAAAGGTCCAAAATGTAAAATAGAAATAATGCATTATAGCACAATGCAACAAGAGTTATAGATATTTTTTTAGAATTTTTCAAGTTTAATAGAAGTTTAAAACGAATAGAGAACGAAAGGAAACTACACTACTGGCAGGGGTATAAATGTAAATAGCTATAAGTTTTGGGGACCAAAGAGCAAGTTTCACAAAAAATTATAACACATACAAAAAGTAACAATACTGTTGTAAAATAGATAAAACCCCAAGGGACCCTATACAAAAATGCCAAACTCACGTGTACGCACACGTGAGCCATGCTGGCGGAGACCAAAATGTAATTATCAAAAACTAAGGGGCTATTATGCAATTTTACCAAAAAGTTAAACTGAATAAAAGAGCTCCTAGACCAATCAGAAATACCGAAAACCCCAGTGGTTCGGCCGCAAAATGTCCACTCATGTGATGTATCACGTGGGGTGACGTGGCTAGGACCTACTTACAATTATAACAAAGTAGAGGGGATTTATGTAAAATATTACAAAATATAATAAAGCCCAAGGAAAGTTTTAGAATAATATTAAAATACAAAAATAGGCTAGGCTAAGTTATAAAATGCCCAACCTTATGCACGATCGAACAACGGGGAGCCGCTCACTTGGACACGTGTCACGCTACTGTAGCCCTGTGATGGTTTGGAAATGGAGGTCCACAATTAGATTAGCTGATGGGATCCGATGGCTGATGGCAATGCTGATCCAACGAAGGTTGTACAAACTAGGTTGCGACCCTGATCCGATGGCAGAGGGTGGTCGAGGAAGAATAGGGGAGGAACGCCGGCCATGGCGAGGCTTCCCCGACCCCGATCTCCCTCCTCTAACACTCTGAAGCTCCAAAAGCCCAAGATCGATCCTGTAGGCATCCCTCTAGGTGCTGGTGGAGTCAAAATGCTCCAACGATGACCGGAGTGCTCGCACGAGGTAGATAGAGCAACGAAGCACCATGAACCTCGACGGGGCTCAAAATCACACCAGTAGCACGCGAAGCTCCGGTACCTGCAAGAAATGGTAATGGGGTCAAGGGAAAATTCCGTCAACGAGGCGGTTGGGAATGGAGAATGCGAAACGGAGGCTCACCGGAGCAAGCTCTGACGAGTGGCAGTCTAGGGTGATTGAACGGCTAAGACGCGAAGGGAAATGTATGATAGAGATCCTAAGGCTAAGGTTAAGCTAAAAATGCAAGAAAAAGAAATGAAAACAAAACTCACTTGGCCGGAGCCAAGGAAGAAGACATCGATGGCCAAGGTTGGCTGGAGATGGGGTGGAGAATGCCTTAGCCTTCGCCCGACCTTGTTACGGTTGGCTGGAGGCAACCTGTAACCTCATCGGTCTAGAGCCAAACGGGGCCAAAGCTTCGTCAAAAGGGGTTCAAACAGAGTAATAAGGTGACATAGTGGTTTTGTACAGAGTGGTGATGAGATGATAAGAACGAGGTAAATCTAATGATGTAGTGATCCATTCCTCGATGCAATCCCTAGGAGTGTAAGAGGGTGTTCGAGGAGAAAAAGATGTTAAGGCATCAACATGGATTGGTGAAAGGTGTGGTATTGAAAAAATCGAGAAAGATAGCAAGAGACGATGTATGGCAAGGGGCAGAAGGCTGGTCGGAGAGTTGACCCACGACCAACTCTCCATGGCTCCTGGTTGGTCCACGTGGACCAACCACGAAAAACCCATGGAAAAAGATTTAGAAAATCAATAAAAAATAATAATTGATTTATTAATTTTAGGTTATAAAATAAAAATATTTATTTTTTATAAAGTATTTTATTATGGTTTTTATTTATTTTTTAGAGGTTTAGAATTACAAGTTACATTTTAGGGGCTATATATAGGTCTATTCATCTATGTATTTTAGTCTTTTATTTTTATTTTATATTTTATTTTATTATTTTATATACTTATAACTTATTTTTAAATATATATATAAATATATTTTTATATTTTTCTGATATAATATTCACACATAATTAAATAGAAGTATGAATTGTATATGTATAATTATAGGGATTTTTATTCATGTTTTAATATGTACATATATTTTAAAAAATATTTATAAAATTATAAAAAACATAAAAGTATAAAAATAATGAATAATAAATAAAATGAATATTTTATTTGGTATAACTACATAATAGGGGTCCAAAACCTAACTTTCACACCTTAGCTCCAAAAAATATGAAAGCACCTGCATTAAATAGTTTATTAAAAGCTATATACAATTAAATGTGATTTTGATATATTTTAAGTTTTTATTTGAGATATATGGGTCTGAGAAGTTGGGATTTTGGAATCTTCTTTAGACTGTATTTTGTACAATGTATATTATTTTTTGTATGAAATCAATTTTATATTTTTCTATATTTTATTATCTATAACTTTCATGTACGAAGTTTCTTTATTTAAGGTATAATAAGTGGAACTAAAAATAGGTCCCAAAAAATGAATAAAAATGAATAAAAGAATGAGAATTTAATTGGTATTTTGGCCCTTATCTCCCCCTACTTTATTCCTTGTCGACCTAGTCATCGAGATGACTAGGTCTCGGGGGTTAGGGTCATAAAATATCTATGATATTTTATTCTTTTTCTTTTCTTTTCTTCATTATATAATTTTGGCTTTAAAACTCTATTTTATACTATTTACAAATGATGCATGAATGCTAAAATGCTTGAATCAAGGGTATTTACATGCATTTACTAGGGGTTTTAAGGTCGAAATTATAGAATAAAGATGATGAAATGGATATTCCTCAAGTACTCATGTTGCTATATCTTCTCCTTCCTCATTAGTGACCAAATGAATACCCAACTTCTTTCGAACCACTTACAAAGGGGCCATTCACTTGCAATCAGAGATGGGATAAATGAGTCCTGCTCTTCACCACTTCTAAGTCTCTTTCTTGACCACTTACCTTAGATTTGGATTTAATCTCCTCTGAAATTCACAGGAAGACTGACTTTCTCCCTCAATGTAAATTTGGTGTGAATAGAGAGAAAGATCTATCCCAACGAGATCCAGCACAATCCAACCTATTGCCCTATGGTTCTTCTCTAAAACATTAAGAAATCTAGACTCATGTTCGATAATAAACCTAGAACTAATTATAATAGACTGTGATTTCATTGTGGAAATCAGAGACATATCGCTTTCTTTGAACAATCCATGGATACGGGAAGTCCTCTCCCTGGAGGAGGACCTAGAAAGCACAGTTGACACAAGCTCCAACAATAATTGGGGGACAGATTCCAATATGCTGATGCATCTTTTTGACTCCAATGACTCACTCCAGCTGGAACATGATGAGCCTAGTGAAAGACCGTTCATCACATTTTTAGAATCTCAATAGAGCATTGAGGTTAACAACTCTGCAAAAGTTCAAGCCGCACGTCCACCCACCTATGTAGTTTCCGAAGTGACTAATAAGTTGGCCATATCAGAATCGGAACTCAAGCCACTTCTAGCAGGCCTGAAGTATGCTTTCCTTGCGGGTGCAGAAAACATGTATCTGGTCATCATCAACAACAGGCGAATCCCAGAGCAAGAATCTCAACTTCTCTAGGTTCTAGAGAAGAACCGCAAGGCGCTTGGTTGGCATATGTCAGATCTCTACGGGATAAATCCTGTATTGTGTTCACACCATATTTAACTGAAAGAAGATGCCAAGCCGTCCCGTGAATTCCAAAGAAGACTGAATCCAAATCTCAGGGACGCCGTCATGTATGAAATTACGAAATGGTGTGACACCGGCTTCATTTATCCCATCTCTGATTCAAAATGGATGAGCCCCTTGCACGTAGTTCCAAAGAAGTCAGGGCTTACCGTGGTTACAAATGATAGAGGAGAGGAGATATCTACTCGATTATCGATGTCGTGGCGTGTATGTGTTGACTACCGCTGTCTTAATGCATCAACGAAGAAGGACCACTTCCCCTTGCCATTCATTGATAAGGTTTTGGAAAGATTAGACGATAAGGAGTTCTTCTGCTTTCTAGATGGGTAATCCGAGTATAACCAAGTGGCAATCACCCCTGAGGACCAAGGAGAAGATTACCTTCACTTGACCATTCGACACCTATGCTTTCAGGAGAATGCCCTTTGGATTGTGCAATGTACCAACAACATTCCAGTGATGCATGTTTGCAGTTTTTGCAGAGATGGTAGGAAGTTTTCTTGAGGTGTTTATGGATGACTTCTCCGTCTATGGTGATAGTTTCGATTCTTGTATTGAGCTCATGGACAGAGTACTTCAGAAATGCTGTGAAGTCAATCTATTATTGTCATGGTAAAATAGCTACTTCATGGTTACAGAAGGAATTGTGCTGGGTCATGTCGTTTATAAACGTAGAATGGAAGTCGACCTGGCAAAGGTGGATGTGATTTCCAATCTTGAGTTACCTCAGATAGTAAAGAATGTGAGGTCATTCCTGGGGCATGTGGGGGTTCTACAGAAGGTTCATCCATGATTTCAGCCGCATTGCCCGACCTCTTACATAACTTCTATGAAAGGAGACCGAGTTTAATGTTTACCAGCATGTTCTCCTTTCATTCAATCAACTTAAGGAGCTTATCACTCCAGCTGCAGTCCTACATCCACAGGATTGGTCTCTCCCCTTTGAGATCACGACGGATGCGTCAGACTTTGCAGTTGGGGCTATTTTAGGACAAAAGGAAGGACAAGGTGCCCTATGCTATTCATTAGGCCAACAAAACATTAGATGAAGCTCAAAGAAATTACACCGTAACAGAGAAAGAGTTGCTGGCTGTGGTATTCGCCTTGGAGAAGTTCAAATCTTATTTGCTTGAATTGAAAGTTACCATCTTCAACAACCACCATGCTATCCGATATTTACAGCAAAAGAAGGATGCCAAACCTAGACTGATTAGATGGATCCATCTCCTCCAAGAATTCGATTTGGAAATCAAGGACAAGCCATGAGTTTAGAATGTGGTAGCAGATCATCTCTCTAGAATTGAGCAACAAGAGCTTCCACTGAGCAGTGCACCCATCACAAAGACCTTTCCTAATGAGTCGATTTTGGCCTTGGCTTTACTCCCTTGGTATGCTGATATTGTCAACTACCTGTTTCGGGGGTAGCACCATTGGATTGGACAAAGATTCATAAGGACAAATTCTTTTTGACAATCTATTTCTACCAATGGGAAGATCCTCTCTTATTTAGGGAAGGAGCGGATTGCATTTGGCGCGAGTTTATCCCTCAGGAGGAGCATCATAGTGTCCTCGAGGTATTGTCACTCGCTCGAATCTGGTGGACTCCACCTTGAAGATAGAACGACAACAAAAGTACTTCAATGTGGCTTCTGGTGGCCCAAACTATTTAAGGATGCAACAACCTTCATCAAACGATACACTGACTGTCAAAGATTAAAAGGCACCCTTACAACAAAATATTGAATGCCCCCTAAAATCATTCAGATAGCAAACTTATTCGATGCTTGGGGAATCGATTTCATGGGACCTTTTCCCAATAGTCAGGGATATGAGCACATCCTTCTTGCCATTGACTATGTGAGGTCTCTAGGTTGAAGCTATCCCCACTCGAGCTGCTGACAGCTGTACAGTATGTCGATTTTTGAAAGAAAATATCATCTCATGGTTCGGGATTCCAAAGATTCTCATCTCAGATGGGGGTAGCCACTTCATAAACAAAGAGGTCAAGATTATCGAAGGAATACAACATCGAGCATCGAGTCGCATCTCTTGCCATCCGCAGACCAATGGCATGAACGAGCTGTCAAACAGAGAAATCAAGACAATCCTATAGAAGCTTGTGAAGCCTGATAGAAAGAATTGGTCCCAACTCTTGGATTCCATCCTGTGGGCATACTGAACTACTTACAAGTCTCCTTTCGGTATGTCGCCCTACTGTCTTGTGTATGGAAGCCATGTCACCTGCTTGTGGAACTAATTCACAAATCCTTATGGGTGATCAATATGTGCAATTTGAACTCACAGAGAAGTGGTCAGAAAAGAAAAAAATGGTATGAACATGCTCATGGAATTTCGAGACTATGCATACGATAACACATTGATGTACAAAGAGAAGGTGAAACGATGGCATGACCGGCTCATCAGACGAAAGACATTTGAATTTGGATAAAAAGTGTGGCTATTTGATGCAAAGTTGAACATCTTCCCGAGCAAATTGAAAAGAAACTGGACAGGGCCATTTCAAGTTCGAGAAGGGCGTGACAATGGAAGCATTGCAATATCAGAATTGTCTCCTGACAGACAACCATTCATCATCAATGGTCAACTACTGAAGCCCTAACCTTGAGCATGATACCTTCTTGGCCGTTGTCGACTCAATCTAAGTACTGCGCTCTAAAGATACATCCACGTCGCTAGCAGCATCAAAAGATTCAGATAACGCACCTCAAAACCTTTTCCTCTGATCTCTTGTCATTTCTCTTTTCTTCTGTTCTTCTTCTTTCCATTTCCCGCCTTCATCCTATATATATTTTATTAAAAAATTTAGGTGTATCACCCCTTTTTGTCAGTCTCCTATACTTAGGACGTACTTTGTCCTAAGTATGGGGGGGGGGTTGCACCCCAATTACCTTCATTCCTTTGATCCTCTCCGTTGTCTCCTTTTTTTACCTATCCTCAAGGATCTCTCACCCTAAGAATAGGGGGGAGACAATCCGAGTATGATATGTTCATCCTCATCCTTGACCATCCCTGCCTTGTGTATAGTATGCTATACTTAGGATTATTTAATCCTAAGTATAATGGGGACGGTCAACTTCCTGTTCCTTTATTCCTCTCCTCATTCCTTTATTCTTTAGACTTTCTCAGTCCGAGTTATGTCTTTTATTTTTCTCTTTGATCTATGAGGGACATAGCTCAAGCTAAGTATAGGGGGGTCGTATATACTATGTATATACTTAAAGCCATAACTTGTACTTTTGTATTATAAATAATACGTATGACTAAAAATATGGTCAAATTCATCACAATATTCTAATAAAAAGATGTTTATAGCTCCTCAAACTCCATTTTTCTACATTCTGATTAATAAATCAGGCAAAAATACTTTTGTAAAATGTTTGAAAAATAGTTTGAAAATCCTTTTGAAAAATTGTTTGAAAATTGTTTGGAAAATATTTTGTAAAAAGTATTCAACCTTTGTAAAAATCTTGTTGTTTGCAAAAATTTATTTTCTTTGCGTGAAATAAAATGTTTGAAAAACAATTTGCAAATGGTTGTAAAATGGTTGCAAAAATACTTGAAAAACACCGTTTGAAAAACCTTTGCAAAGTGATTTTCAAATACGTGTAAATGTTTGTAAAAATCGTTTGTGAAAATTAGGTTGGACTATAGTTTTCATATTTGTTGAAAAATTATTTGTAAAAAGTTTGAGGAGTATATACACCGTATTAAAAAATTCTTTATATATGTAACCATTAAGAACCAAAACTTCGGTAAATATAAGCTATGCACTTAATTTCTTAACCTAAACGTTTAATTTTCAAAAACATTTGCAAAACTCAAAATACCAAAAAGATTTTGTATGGACAAATGTATGCCATTTTTATTCCTCAAAAAAATTGTTTGTATATACTAATTAATAAGTCAGGTTAAAAATATTTCCAAAATGATTTGAAAAATGGTGTGACCCGTTCGGAAAACTTTTTGTGAAATATTTTCAACCTTTGTAAAGATATTTTGATTGAAAAAATCTTTTTCTTTATGTGCAATAAAAGTTTTGAAAACCTATTTGCAAATGATTTTGAAAATGTCTGTAAAAATATTTTGAAAAATGTATCTATATACTGATTGAAAAACCTTTGCAAAATGGCTTTCAAATACTTGTAAATATTTGCAAAAATTATTTGTACTATAGTTTTGAAACTTGTTTGCAAATAAAGTTGAATAAATGCATCAATAAATAAAGTAAATATATATTTACATATATATATATATATATACATCTAAATATATATACATCTAAATATATGTGCATCTAAATATATATACATATACATTTACATATTATTATAATAAATACTAAATTCTTTACCAATTGTATATATACCTATAAACTAAATTTTAAAATTTGTACATTCTAAATCTTAACTATTGTTAAAAAAAAGAAGCACACCCGTGTAAATAGCTGTAAATCCTTTTTCTTTACCAAAATACTTTTGATAGAAATTCCTTATATTTGCCAAAATTCTTTTTATAAAAATTCTTTTTATTTGCAAAAATATTTGAAAATTGCATCATTTTTTCTGCATTGCACATAGCATTTGCATATCATTCATTTTCTTTTCAATTGAGCTTAATGATTAAACTAGTCCAATAAAGTTGAAGATGGGAGCTTGGTTGGACCTTACTGCACCTAACTGCACTGGAACTTTTATGGGAACGAGGTTTCTAGTACTTCAGGTCTATCACACTTAATTCTTTGGGACTCAGAGCTGGTTCAAGTCACCTTAACTGACTAACTAGAACTTTTCGAGACACACGCATGACTCTTGTCGGCCGTGACCTAACTTGGACACTTGAACCTTTCACTTGGCTTAACTCAGTTGGAGTGGTGAGGGGGTTGGATTTGCCGGTATGAGATGCACATGGGTGAAACATTTGTCCTCGTCTAGGGAGGGAAGTGCACCCCAACCTGATCCAGTTACAATGAAGTCGAATGACAGGAGAGTGTGGGTTGCAATGATGCTTCAAAGAGGGATAGTCTTCTAGCTCCGGAGGAAAAAGTCCTTATGTAAATGCTGCTGTAAAAAGTATTTCAAAAATAAAAACTCCAAAAAAAAGTAGACATGCCTACAAATAAAATAAAATGCCTGCCAGAGTATGTATATATGTTATATAGAAAATATTCAAGCTTAAGCATCAAAGTTATACCATGTGAGCCTACAACTGGATGACTTCCTACATTGGTTATGCATCCCAGGATAGGTTGCTACACTGGCTACCGTCCATTCTTTTCTTCACCTCCTCCTCCCGAGTTGGATGCCACTCGAACTTATAAGAGAATCCCCACTTCTTGAGGATAGAGTGCTGGATTGGGGAACCATTAGGTTGTCATTTCAGAAAAGTCAGTTTCTTTCATTTCAGTTGGGGAGAGCCACTATCACTTACACTGTACAAGTCAACTTCATAGTCATAAGGGTTTGCGTATGATGTAGGCTAGTTCTGAGCTGGCTATTGAGGTGGGTGAACCGAGTTCTGTGACTCTCGAAGGCTGTTGTGTTTTAAATTTGGTTCCCGACTAGGTTCCACACACATTCTCACATCAAGGTCTAACTTGAGCTTCAAACTTCGATTTTGTCAAGACAAGTTTAACAACTGAAAGCAATTCTATTTATTCTTTCTTTTTCTTTTCTTCTTTATTATTTTTGTACTTATTACACAAGTGTTTGCTAGGGACTAGTAAAGGCAAGTACGGGGGGGGGGGGGGTGATGAATCTCCATTTCATCACCTTTATTCTATCATTTTGGCTTTAAAAACCCTAGCTAGTGCATGTAAATAGTATCAATTTGTGCATAATAGCATTCATTATTTATTGTATTATCAGTATATGAAATAAGATTTTTTAATGCCAAAATTATAGAATGACGAGAAAGAAAAGGAAAAGTAACCAAAATATTGGAAATATTTTATGACCCTAAACACCGAGATCAAGTTAAGAATTGAGTTGGTCGAGAAGGAATAAAGTAGGGGGAGATAAGGGCCAGAAATAAAATAAAAAACTAATACTTTTTATTCATTATTTATGCATTTTTGACACCTATTTTATTCTTTATTCATTAAATTAAGAAACTTTGTACATAAAAGTTATAGATACTAATGTAAATAAAAATACAAAATTGAGTTTGTACAAAAATAATACACACTGATCATTTTATATACAAAATAAAAAACCAGAAATCCAACTTCCTAGGCCCATATCTTTCAAAAAAAAATTCAGAACATATCAAAATCACCTCTAATTGTATATAACTTTTCACAAGCTGGTGGTGGTTTTATATTTTCGGAGTTACTATGTCAAAGTTAGGTTTTTGACCCCTGTTGTATATTATATCGATTAATATATGATTTTATTCATTTCTTATTATTTTCACAAATTCATATTCTTATAATTTTGTATATATTATTTATAACATATGTGTATACTAAAATAGAATAAAACCAAAAGGAAAATGCAAAATAAAATAGTCTATGTAAATACATGGACAAAATACCTATGTTATACATGTATATAAATAAAAAGGGAAACCTATTCCGTTAATATTTATTCTTTATATTTTATAATATTGAAAATATTGTCTATATTATCTAACAATATATAACCAAAATAAAACTCATTAAATACATTAAAATAAAAAGGTGAAATGAAACATAGGTAAAAACACCTATAAATACACCTACGTAATACACATATCTATTTATTTAGGTGTACACATAACAACATAAAAAAGACAACAAAAATATATTTACACTGACAAAAATAATTTATAAATACATAAATTTAAAGAATAAGATAATAAAATAATTTATACAAATTAAAATAAAAATGTATAAAATACATGCAAATATACCATAAAATCCACTATTAAAAAGTAATTACTAATGAAATCCACAAAAAAATAAATAAAAATCATATTAAAATACTACATTAAATAATAAACATTTTTTATTCTATAGTAAAAAATTAATAAAATCATTTATTAGGTGTAATATAAGTCAATAATTGGTCAGCCGATTTTGTCGTTTTGTGCTGTCGTGGACTAATCACCGACCGTCAAATGCTGACCGCAGTCAATTGTCTTCCCCTCTTCCAGATGTGACACGGCTGTCCAATCCCGTGATTTCACACATTTTTCCTGGGTGTCTTGTCGCTCAATCGCCTTCACACCCTTCATACGAAATGATCATTAATCATTGTACGTACACCTCATGCTCTCTAATCACGTGTACATACGCCCAAATCCCTGGTTTTAGCAGGTCAATAAGGGTGCCGTGTTAGGTCTATAAATAAAACCCCCGAGTCCCCTTGCAATTTTGTTCATCCTTAAGTATCTGAAAGCTTTGGGTTAGTGTCTAGGAGAGATCCTCGTGACAGGACGAGCATTCTCTAGCCCAACCCGAGTTTCAAGAGCGAGGGGTACACCCACGACCGCCCATCGCCAGCAATCCTACTCCCTGGGATATTCCAGGTATAAGAGCTGTCCATTTATCATTTACTTTGTCTCTTAGTTGTAGGTTTAATTTCCTGTTGTTAGTTTAGGATTTAGTTGATCAAAGTAGGGTTAATCAATGACCTCGAAGTTTGTGAGAGTCGAGCTCCGACGAGCTCCTCCGTGCGTACCCATCCATCTCTACCATACCTTTTGCCTCCATCTCAACCCTTATTGCTTCCCGATCATCCCTCGTGCATCCAATCTACTAGGAGCACCTCGGTTCTGCGAATCAAGGTTCATCTTCGTCGCCTCGTTAGAAACCTCGCTGCCCACCTCATTTTTCTAGCAAACAACTTCATCCATGGCTGAGGAGAATGCCCCCGAGCCACTCGTTCTTCCTGTGCATCATGCGCTTAAAGGAGCCCTCCTGAGCTCAAATCAATTTGACTTGAAGGTTCTCAGGGCCCATTTCTTTCCCGAGCTCGTGAGGCCTCTTAATGGGGTCCTGGACCTTCTTGTGCACACTAACAGCTGCAGAACACCTCCCCGACATGTAGAGCATCTCACCAGTGAAGAAGACCATCGAAGGATGGAGAAATCGATTATCGAAGCTCAAAGGCAGGGACCTTCTTCCATGTTCTTCGAGCGAAGCAACAACCACCCAATTTGGGGAGGTGCCTCAGATTTGATCGTGACCATCCATCCTCGCCATGTGCCAGCCATTGATTAAGATTCAAGATCTGATCCAGATCAATCATTGACGAAGCGGTATTGGCTCATCAGAACTTGCCACATGGATAAGTGGATGGCTTATCATCATCCGATCCTCACCTATTATGGGGTAATTTGCATATCTCTCCCTACATTTTTGTATTTTACTATTTACTCATGTAAACTAAGTATAACATGTTAAATAATTTGGAATTTTTGCATCGGGACCCTGAACTTTTAGTAATTACAATTAGGTCCAGTCCAGCTCGGCTCACGTGTCATCTCACATGAGATGGGCATTTTACATGTATACCGTGGCAGTTTTTGTTAATTGTAAAATGATTCTTAAACATTAAATAATGGTTGTTTTATGTTATAATATTTGCACTGTTACCCCTGTGGTTTATTTTTATTGCAAAGATGCCCTTGTCAGGATATATATTTTTGTGTGGTTTCTCTATTTATTAAAAGTAGATAATGTGTTTAGAAAAATGTGGAAAAATAGGATTAGCTGCTTCATGTCATATACCTTCACGCCTATATTTTGTTCGGCATTTTTTGCATTTAATCTACTTCTTAAAAATGAAAAAGAGCACATCCATTCTCTGTTTAAAAGATAAAATTCCAAAAAAATATAGAAACATTTTGAAAAATTCCAAAAATTATATATATTCTAAATACTTGTAAATAGAGTCCAAAAAATAAAAACCCATAAAAATGGAAAAAAAAAATGAGAAAAATCATAAAGCTCCGAAATCCTACAAAAAATAAAAATATTCTTCTAAAATACCCAAAATATGTTTGTCTATTTTATAATTATTTATATATTATTATTTAGATATTAAAATTGATTTAGGTAATTTTGGGACATATTTATTAATTTTAACATCCAAATAAATTTCAGGTATTTATTTAATCCATTATGTGGGATATTTTTTACTTTAAAAATATATAAAAATTAGCAAAAATTCATGGAATATTAAGAAAACAGCAAAAATATATGAAAAACCTTAAAAAAGTATTTTCTATATTATATATATTTATTATCATTTATAGATATACTACTATATATTGAGTATATAAAGCCTTATATATGCTATATTGTTTACATAAAAGAAAAAGAAAATATAAAAATATAAAATATAAAAAATACAAAATTAGAAAATTAAAAAAATTAAAAGATAAAAGATATAAAATAAAAAATAAAATAAAAATATAAAACTTAAAAACCCATAAAAAGACCTATATAAATGAATGACTTGGTTGTACATGAATAACCTTAGGTTACCTGTTTTGCTCTCTGTGCTTCGACCTCTACATGCTTATTCACTATGCATTTTATGAAGAGATAATAAATTTTAACCTCACTTGTGCTCTTCATTGCCTTCATTTATATTGTGGGTTAATTTCTGATTAAATCTGAGGTCTTCGCCGGTCACCTCGACGACGATGTTCCCGCCTTGTGTGGAACACACGACCAATGATCACATTCTCGAGTTTATCAGATGACACCGTTTTCGAGGAGCAATGAGTGTAGCCTAATTGTAGGATTCATTTTTGTATAGTCATTTATTTGATTGATTACTTGTCGTGATTATTCATTAATGTATTTTTATTCAATTCATTCTTTATCTATTGCTGTAAATATTTGTTGATATGATGAGATAATTTGATTATATATGCTAATACCATCTTTTTGCATCTCTTATGCGAGGACCCGCCACGCGAGGACGGCTTCCTAGGAGGTCGATGCAGCCAAGTTTAGAGGAGGCTGGTCTTCTCTCTACGACTAGCTGGAGAGAGCACCAAGGATGCAAGGATAAGAAATTTGCTTCGATAAAAAATTAATTCTGTAATTTATGGAGAGAGAGAGAATTTTGGCATGTAATATAACTTGGACTCTACTCTTCACAACGAGGTCCGATGCCCGGGTGTCTGTTCACCTGGGGGCCTCGTCGTAGTTTACCACATTTTCACACCTTCTTTTATCTTGTTTCCCGCTGTTTTGAGCTTTCTGCCTTATTTTACTTTGTTTTTCATGCGTGGAACCCCTAGATTTAGGTTGCTTGACTCGGTAACTGGGTCTACACCTTAATAAGAATGCATGTTCCTCTAGTCTCTTTCGTTTGGATCTAATCAAAATTAATAAATGCTAGTTGTTTGAATTCAAACCCACGTGCTGTGAGAGACATCATGCAATGCTAGCAGGACCCATTGTGGCAGGTACCGAGATGTCTCCAAGATCGGACTCTAGGGTTGGTCTTAAAATAGCTAACATTTGGTTCTTCACGATTAATAGCAGCTACTGTTTAGAGCGATTTTATCGATTATACGCTGCCATGTAGATAGTTTTAAGAATTCTGTTTTGCATACTGCATGGAGAGAGCTGGGAAGCACTCTAAGTCCTCTAACTCAGCATGCATCATTAGACTCAATGGTGAGATTTCCATCATTGAATCGACTTGCACGACTTTTTCGCTATCTCCCTTTGATTTTGAGCACCTAGGACTTAAATGAAAATCTACAAAAATGTTAGGCACTTGTATGAAACAGATCCAAAAAAAAGTGAAAATCCAAAAATTAAAACAAGGGGATTGCTAAATAAACTTTAACCTTAATTAAAATTCGTAATAGACTATCATTGTTTTGGGTTCATAAAGCCCTCATTGTTTTCATGTACCTTAAGAAGGGACTAAAACCCCTCCCATGAGCGAGGCACGTTTTGCTAAGGATTAGAGCCAAAATCTCAGTATGTAATTGCCTTGTGTATCGCCTGGATTTTCAAAGTATTGACACTTCTATCGTATGTGATCGAGTAGGGCCTTGTCAACGATTGTAGTTCCCACCTTGTGTGGAACACCGACATGGTATAAAGTACTGAGCTTAGGCCACGCCTTCACAGAGGTGTCTGTCTCATCGGTTTTCGTCTGAGTAGGTTCTTGCACGCTCACGGGTGATTCCATTCCTAGCGAGAACTGAAGTATTGGTTTCACCTATTGGCTTCTTCTCTCTCTTTCTTTGGATGAGTAGGGTTCCAGTAAGGGTTACAAGGACCTCAAAAAATGCAGACTACATGTTACAAAGGAGGAGGACCAGTATGAGATACTCTTTTGGCTGTACTCTCTCTCCTATAAGGTTAGCGTGCTAAGGACTTGTTATAAGATATGCTTGAAATAATAGCTCTAAAACTGAAAAGATAATAAGTAGCCCAACATTTACGACTTCACATAACGTGAGTTGGTGAACTCAATTTTGTATTGTGTTTGTATGGATCTAGATTAAGATTCAAAGATCCAGTCTCATGCCCTTACGCAAATTTTGTCATGTGTTTCTCCCTTGACCCTCGCTCAGTTTGAGGCTTTCTACTATTTTGCACTCCATTTTATTCCTCGTTGATCACCGTTTCTTTCTTCCTGCATCGATCTCCCTCTTGCTTCACAGAGTCGATCCATGGATGGCTTAGTCGGGACCCCACCGACACTTACATCGATTCCATGGACTCGGTGATCGATCACTAAATACGATATATAATTTGCATACGTTGTAGTATGTGTACTTAGAGAATCAGTCAGAACCGAGAGAAGATCTCTGTGAAGAGTGTCTCGGCATTAATTTATATCTCGGGCAAGTCCGGGGTCGAACACAAGGAGGCAAAGGAACATCTTTAGGCTAATTCAAAAAATTTAGATATAGACTTTCAGTGCGTATATTTTTTATTTTTTTAATGCAAAAAGAATGCAAAAGTGCACAATGCAAGTGAATTAAGTTACTAAGAAAGAATACAATTTAGCCAAACTAACTTTTAATACGAAATAAGTTCAATTTAGCCAAATTGTATTTTTCTTAGAATCCTAATTCAATGATGAATGCAAGACACTTTTGTTGGAATTTTATGGGTTAAAACGGAACGATTAAAAATGCACACTTTTTATGGGTTTTTCGCATTTTTTCACACAAACAGAATGCAAAAACTATGAAAAATTTATTAGAATTAAAACATGATGCAGGGAGGTCACAATAATTTTTTTGATTTTTTTCGAGAAAATTTGAATTTTTTCTGGATTTTTTAATGCAAACAAGGTGACTATGAATAAATAATTTCTAATAAATCTACATTAACAAATTAGCCAGAATGCCAATTATCTCAAATAAATATTTTCATAAGGAATCCAGGAGAGCTGGAATTTTACAAAATAAATGTGTGTGGATTTAAATAAAAACATTTACCAAAATCCGTTGACAGTTTATTTAAGGCACATTACAACTCCAATTGAGATAGAATTTGGACAGTCCTTAGAACATAAGTCCGGGCATCATTCCTGATTTTTGTGAAATATTTATACACCTGTGAGTGAGATATGAATTTAAGAGTCCAGATTTGATAAAGTTTACAGAATTACACTTGAACAATTTTAGTTAATTCATCATAATCACAGAACACAAATAAATATCCAGATGCTAAAGATTTAGTTGCTCAACATAAAGACATTTTTGATTAAATAAAATGATGCAAAATTATGGTCCAAATTATTAGTCAAACACAGGGTTATCCATGCAAAATATAAATAAACTTAAATGAAATAAAATAAGCACATGTACTTTTTTGTAATTACGAAAATATAACAGGAAAGATATGCAATTTTTACAAAAAAGAGAGATCTTCTTCTTCGTTCCTTTGCAGGTGGATGGCGAGGGTTGGGAAGATGGATGGGGCAGCGGTGGCCCCTCATGCGTAGATGGAGTACGGAGGGCTGCCGCGGTGCAACGGTGGAACTCCCCCGGCGGGTGGCGACTAGGGAGGTGGACGCATGAGCGCGAACTGCCGTGCGCCTAGGTGGCATGCTGGAGAGGTGGATGTAGGTTGGAGGTGCTAGTGGATGCCGATGCGCGTGGCCGCGTGCTGAGCGGATGCGCGTGCAGTGGACGGTAGTCGGGGGTGGCACTGGTTGCTGGCTGTTGATCGGCTTTGGCCATGCAGGGCGGCGTCGGCGGTGGGGGCAGGGGTGTGGCGGCTGGAGCAGCTGCACCCACAGCTTTTGCTTTTTTTTAATTTCTTTTATTTTTTGGTGATAATAATAATAATAATAATTTTTTTGTCTTAATTTTTAAGTTTTTTTGGTTTTGTTAAATAGGTAATAAAGACAAAAGATGAGATTATGGTGTGGTGTTGGTGATGATATTAAATTAAAGGATGTGAGTGGTAATGTGAGATGATACAAAAATTGCTAAAAATACAAATGATGACAAAGAAGAAAATAAACTTTACCTACAATGGAAATGGTCGCCTATGGTATGCTCACAAGAAGCACTGTCTTCGCTCGAATCGTTGACGAGCAATGAGCTCGAGCTGCGCACGGAGGCGGCTGCGATTTTCGCCAAGACACCAATGGATCTCACCGGAGAGAGGGCTGTCGTCGCTCGACCGCAGTTGCATCGCTATCACTGATTCAACTCTGAGAGCTAGGCTCTCCTCACATAAAGATAGATCAAGTGTAAATTGAGGAGGATGGGATGTATAAAAAGAGATAGAAAAATGGAGGTTAGAATGGAGGTGGATTAGAATGGAGGTTATTAAGATGGTGGAGTTGAATTAGAAGTTAGAAGTAATGGTAGAATAATGGAGTTGAATGGGTGGTTATTATAGAGAATGGAAACTAAACAAAATTAATAATAAAATGAAGTAGGCTACTAAAATACAATAAAATATAAAGAAGAAGAATAGTGGGGATTTTACAAAAGAAGAAAAACATGTCCATTTTTTGTTAGCTTTTCTAAATTATATTTTTTTATCTTTTAGTTAAGAAATATTTACAATAGAAAAATACAATAAAATACTAGAATCAAAATACAACACAACCATGATTTTTTTAGATTTTTTAATAATTAAAAAATGAATAAAAAATGAAGAAAGAATGAGTATTTACATTATATACAATATACATCAAGGTCCCAAAATCCATATTTTACAAGACAACTCTGATTTTAGTAAAACTACTTCCGTTGGATAGATAATTTTCTAACTTGAACTAAAAGTGAGTTTGATGAATTTGGAGTTCATACGGAGTGGGAATTTGGATGGGAAGTTGGACTTTACAACTTTTACTCTTTGGGATATAGGAGCTTTTATTTGAGGTGCAATTTATTTTATATTTTTGTATTTTTATATACATTTTTATAAAACAAGTTAGAGAAAGAATTAGCCAAAAAACATTGAAATGAAATTATTAAATATACATGAAGTTTTGGGTTATTACAGGTGAAAATCTCCTTTAATTTTGCAACTTTTTATTGTTAATTTATTTTATACAAATCTAATACACAATAATTAGTATGTTTTATTTACAAGTGTCATTTTGTTAATTTATGATTTTATATGCATTTATTTGAGACTTTACTCAGGGATTTTGCTACGACCAAGATATTGAGATGATGGATCACGGATTCGTCACCCCCTATACTTAAACTTTGCTAGTCCTCGAGCAAATAAAGATTGAATAAGTTGGATTAACCCCTAACTATGCATGTGAATGCAAGACTTGATCCGTTCAAGAACTCTCGATTTTATAGATCCTAAAATTCTAAGCTGAACCAAGCTCTAGTCAAAAGGTATCTAATTTACCTAATCATCAGACTCTCTTTGTGTACATATATAGTAAGGATATGACAAGTGTTGACCGCAGTTACAAGAGTAGAGTCGCAACATCCCCCAAGGTTCCAATCTAAGAGACTCTCCTAAGAACCCGACCCTCAACACTAGGGAATAAATCATTTCTTGCATCCAATCCACTGTCTCTTTAGTTGTCAGACTTAAAAGTGTAGATGGAAGGCCAGTTGATGGAGGGCATAGGATTGTGTCATTTCTTATCTCCCTCTCACTGGAAAAAAGATCCTCTCGAGTTCCTTATTAACTCAACACATGTATTTTTTTATTTGTTGGTTAGTGTGTCCGTCAAAAGAAGTTGGAGTCGTTTGCACTTGTTTTCCTGGGAGTACACCGGGGTGTACCTTTTTTGAGTATACATTATACCTTCTACACCCAGACTTGTATCTATTATACCTTATACCTTCTACACAAATCTTTAAAACTAGGGAATTGTGAATAATTAAGTCAAAAGACCCTAATGACTAAGGCTGGTTAACTCAAAATTTGAAGACCTCATAAACCAAGTGTTCTTGAACATCACAAGTCTTATGTGAATGTGAATGTATCATGTATTAAACCAACTTATTAGTTAGTTTTTTTAGAGTTTTTTTTGAAATCTTTTTTTCAGAAAAGACAGGTAAATAAGAAAGGACAATTTTTTTTGAAAAACTTTTTTTATTAAAGTAAATAAGGATTTTTTAAAGAAAGTTTTTTTCAAAAGGTTTTTTTAAAGAGTTTTTTTGAAAATATTTTTACCAATCTCATAATTATTGTATAATATATACAAAAATACGTGAAAGTACACGTTATGGGTAATGTATATATGTAATATATACACGCCCCCTATACTTAACATGTGCTATATCCTCAGAGCACAAGAAGCGAGAAAAAAAGACATAGCTCGTGCTAAGCATAGGATGACTAAAATAATAAAAAGCATAGAAGTCGATCCAACCCCCTATACTTAGGCTCTGATCAGCCTAAATATAGAAGAAGAGCAAAAATGGGGCTGGCGAAGTCAAGTGGAGAAATGGATGAGTATATAAACATGGTGAGCATCAGTTCTCCCCTATATTTAGGCTCTTGGTCAGCCTAAGTATAGGACATGAGTAGGTGTGAGAACTGATGTGATTTGGAGAATATAGAGAGAAGGGAGAATGTACAAGAGGAATGAATCTTGTAAGCTGCTGAATCTTGATGCTGCATCTTCATGAAGAGGAATATGATGTATCTGCTCTGTGCTAACTCTGCAGGAAGTTTATGACCTCGACTTGGACTAACTGCTCTTTTGAATCTACAAAATGCTTCAACAGTTGTCCATTTACCACATGAGATTGTGCACTATCTATGAGATCAACTATCTCTACACTTCCATTCCCGTGCCATATCTTAACAGCAAAGGGACCCATCCATTTAGATTTGAGCTTCCCATGGAACATCTTCAACCTGGCATTGAACAACCATACCTTTTATCCAGGGACAAAGTCTTTGCACCTAATGTGTTGATCATGCCATCTCTTTACTTTGTCCTTATAAATCAAACTGTTGTCATGTGCCCTGTTTCGAATTTCCACGAGCTCGTTCAAGCTCAAGTCTCGACAATGCTTCCCTAGGTGACAACTCCAATTACTCTTCTTAATTGCCCATTTGGATTTATGAATTTACTCTGTGGGCAAATGGCATGGCTTGCCGTAGATAATTCTAAATGGTGAAGTACCCAATGGTGTCTTGTAGGCTGTCCTATAGGCCCACAGAACTTGGTCCAAGAGCTGGGACTAGTTCTTCCTATCGAGACGAACCAATTTCTGCAAAATACTCTTCACCTCTCTGTTCGAAACCTCTACCAAGCCATTGGACTGTGGATGGTAAGGACTAGTAACTCTATGCTCAAATCCATAGTCCTTAGCTAAAGATTTCATATCTCAGTTTACAAAGTGGCTACCCTCATCTGATATCAAAACTTTTGGAACCCTGAACCTAGAAATAATATGGTCTCTCATAAACTTACAGACAGTCTTGCTGTCTACGGTTCGGGTTGTGATAGCCTCCACCCACCTAGATAAATAATCACCCGCCAACAATTTGTACTCATGTCCTTGGCTGTTGGGAAAGGGACCCATAAAATCTATGACCCATGCATCAAAAACATCACAAATAATCATTAGTTGCATGGGCATCTCATCTCTCTGTCCAACTGTCCCTCCCATCCTTTGACAAATCAGGCATGACCGTACAAAATCAATAACATCTCTAAACAAGGTCGGCCAATACAATCCACATTGAAGTACTTTGTGAGCGGTTCTATTTCCCAAATGGTGTCCTCCAACCTCAAGTGAATGGAAATATGTGAGGACACTCTAGTACTCATACCGAGGAATACACCTTCTCCAAACACAATCCGATCCTTTGAAGAAAAGGAAAGGATCATCCCAGTGGTATCTCCTTGAATCTGACTCCAGTTGATCAATGTTGCTCCTAGTCCAACCATGGGGAACCTGCTTGGAGACAAGATAGTTCACCATGTTGACATACCACGGAAGTGAGTCAATAACACAAATTGACTCGTCTGGGAAGGTCTCTCTAATCCGCTCATAATAAGGAGAATCCTTAAGTTCAATCCGAGAAAGGTGATCATCCACAACATTCTTCACTCCAAGTTTATCTTTTATCTCCAAATCGAATTCCTGGAATAGTAAAATCCATCTAAGAAGGCGTGCCTTCGTGTCCTTATTTTTCATTAAATATCGAATAGCTGTGTGATTAGTGTAAATTGTCATCTTAGAGCCTAAAATATATGACATGAACTTCTCAAGGGCCCATACTACAACGAGCATTTTCTTTTCAGTCACTATATAATTCTTCTGTGTAGGATCTGATACTTTGCTTGCGTAGTGGATTGCAAACGGGATCCCCTCTCGCCATTGTCCTAACACAGCTCCTATAGTGAAATCTGAGGCGACAGTCATGATCTCAAAGGGGAGATACCAGTCAGGAGCTTGTAGGATAGGCGGGGCACAAATATTCCTCTTCAAGAGCTCAAAGGCTTCTAGACACCTGTGATCTACAACGAACTCTGTGTCTTTCCCTAAGAGCTCAGTCAGTGGGCAGACAATCTTTAAAAAATCCTGAATAAATCTTTTATCGAATCCAACATGTCCTAAGAATGATCGCACTAACTTCATGTTGGTAGGTGGATCGAGTTTCTTGATCACCTCTACCTTAGCAGGGTCAACCTACATTCCCCTTTTGGAGATGACATGCCCCAACACGATACCCTCCGTCACCATAAAGTGACTCTTCTCCTAGGAGAGTATCAGATTCACCTCTCTACACCTCGTGAGGACTCGGTCCAATTGCGCTAAACATGTATCAAAAGAATCACCATGGACCGAGAAGTCATCCATAAACACTTCCTGGAAATCTCCTACCATCTCGGCAAATATGGCTATCATGCACCGTTGGACTGTGCCCAGGGCATTGCAGAGCCCGAATGGCATGCGTCTGAAAGTATAAGTGCCGAATGGACATGTGAATGTGGTCTTTTCCTGGTCCTCAAGAGCTATCCCAGCTGGTTGCGAGTCTCTCCAAGATCTGATCAATAAAAGTCAAGGGAAAGTGGTGTTTCTTGGTCACAGCATTCAGGCGTCTGTAATCAATACAGACACACCACAACGTAGGTACTCGTGTCGCATTCTCTACCCCCTCCTCGTTGGTGACCATCTGAATTCCCGACTTCTTCGGGACAACATGAAGCGGGGCCATCCACTTGGAGTCAGAAATAGGGTATATAAACCCAGCTTTGCACCATTTCTCAATATCTTTCTTCACTACTTCTCATAGATTGGGGTTAAGTCTCCTTTGGAACTCACGGGAAGGTCTCACATTATCCTTAGTAAAAATATGGTGCGAACAGAGAGTGGGGTTGATCCCCACAAGATCCGACACTGTCCAGCCTATTGCTTTGCGGTTCCTCTCTAAGACTTCTAATAACCTAGACTCCTAGTCTAAAGTCAAGTCTAAGCTAATGATAACAAGATATCTCTCTTTAGGTCCCGCAAGAAAGGCATACTTTAGTGTAGGAGGAAGTGATTTCAGTTCTGGAAATGTGGTATCATCAAGAAAATCTAGGTGAACTGAATTTGAATCTGGTTCTGTGCTGCATGAAGGTGGGCTAAGCTGAGTAGCACTTTCCACCAACTCCGAAGTATGGGGAGTCGGAATTCCAAAGAAACGCAATAGTTCGGCCAAAGCCACGTCCGACTCATCATCTATGTCCCATGATCGTTCCGAAGGGGATGGAACTGATAGATCCAGATGGATCTCTATGTCATCATGGGAATAGGTAGATGCATCTCCCACAAGCTCAAACAACACCTGGCAAATTGCATCATCCACCATGCCCTTTCCAGATGAAAGGGTCTTGCTCTGTCCTGAAGGAATCTGTCCCCAAATCACAATCGTGCTAATCATTATGAAATCTTCCTCTGAAGATGAGTACTCTGTGCTACTCTCTGATATAGGTCACTGACACTTGGTTTGCTTCACCTCAAGGTTCACTTCTCCGCCTGGAGAACATAACTTCATCATTCCCGTACTATAATCGGAAGCTAGGCCTACGATCCTAAGGAAATGCTGCCTGAGAATAATATGAGATTCTCTCCAATGATTGGGGATCTCCATGTCCAAGACGGTGAAGTCAACTTGATAGTTTTGCCCCTCAATCGAGATAACGACGTTCTTCACTTCTCCCTTACGTCTCTCCACTAAACGATCTGTAAATTGGCGTAAAGCTCTAGATTTGCGAAGTGGTCCCAACTCCAATTTTTGATATAATGCTAAGGGAGGTAAGTTGATTGAAGAAGCATTATCCAAGAGTATGCGTGCAAATGCAATGTCATCAATACGACTCTCCACATAGTGAACACCCATGTCTCTCTTTTTCCTTGGTAATATTTTATTCTCGAGACAATAAGTTGTGTCTACTGACAAGACGTGTGTCTTTATATTTTGGTTCTCTTTCTTCCTGCTAACCCTTGTAGGTGTGCATCTCACCTTAAGATATTTTTGGAATGCAAGATGGTTAGCCACATACTCATCAAATGACACCTTTACAATGATGTTTTCTTTACAAAATCATGACATATCAGGGTCATCTTTCTTAATCTTTTTGATGCGCTTTCCTGGCGTAAGAGCACGGGGGAAAGGGATTGAAGCTAGGGAAACAAAAGATGAAGAGTCTGAATCATGAACGGAAAGATCATTCTTGGCATTAACGGAAACAGAGTTCTTCATACATGAATCTTTTTGATGCAACATGGAATCAAAATCAAATCTATCCACTATAGGTTGCGGAATAGAAGCTAAAGTGGTATCCTCCACAACCAGAGATGCAAGGTCCTTCGTAGAATCAGAAGTGTATCCATGCTGCCGATGCTGCATACATGTTCTCCTTCACCTCTCGACTTCTTGAGTAGAAATCCTCAAATGGTGCTGATAGGGCTCCGGAATATGCTGCCTCTCCTCCTCGTCCTCTGAAGATCCCTCAGATAGAGCTCCAGAGATGCCCCTCTTCGTGTCCCTCGCCCGGTCAGGTACAATCACTGTCCTTCCGCTCCTGAGTGATATATGATTAGCCTCGTCACACGAAAGAATTTCATGTTCAGATCTAAGCTGAATAGTATACCTGACTAAAGTGCTATTGAGAACTAGATCGGTTCAGGCTATTGGGGTTAGCCTGAACTTGGGCTAGGATTGAGTTAGAGGGTGCAGTCTGCTCGTCTCGCTATCTGGACAGGTGATTGACATCCACTCGTAAATCATGAATTTCGTTCTGATAGGAACGAAGCTCGTCGAGTATCTACTGCTGTATATCCATGGGTCTAGACGATGAAGAAAGAGGATAAATCTGGGAAGAAGAACGGGAAGACTAGCCCTACTGGATAGGGTACTGCATCTACTGTTGCTACTGGGGTATCTGCTGAGATTGCAGGCCCGGATGGCCCGCTTGATAATGGCCATGTCGACCATACTGCTGGTACTGTTGCCACTGCTGCTGGGGTGGCTGGAATCCAGGGCTCTGCTGTGAAGGAGGTGGTGTGGAGGTGAATGCGGTGTTGTGAAAGGTTGGGGGACACTGATAGGTCTGTCAGTCTCCCGTACTTCCCTTCCTGGTAGGATCTTGAGTTTACCATACTCCATTCACCCCCCAAATCTGTGGAGGCTCCTCCTAAACTATATCTACTAATGGAGGTGGCTGCTGGAAAGAGTGTGCATAGGACTGGTCCTACTCCCACGACTGGGGTTGCCCTGACACCAACTGCTCCTGAACATGGTGAACTCGGTATACGAGAGCAGCGGGTGCAGTCACGACGGCAGTGCTCCACAGGTTGCCTCATGATGTATAGTTGCCTCCACAGGCAGTGCTCACTAAACCCTGCATCTCAGGGTTGAGACCAGTGAAGAACGACTGGACTAAGATGTTGTCATCTAGATTTCGACAAGGACACTTCTACAGGATGTCCTTGAATCTTTCCCAAGCATCACAAAAGGCTTCATGGGGTAACTGGGAAAAACTCATAATGCGCAGCCTCATCATATTAGTCCTACTTAGCTGGGAGAACTTCCTCAGAAACAAGTTCTTGAACTGGGCATAAGTGTTGACCATAACTCCCAAGTTCTTTACCCAGTAGTCAGCTTTGCCACCCAAGGCAAATGGAAGGACTGTAAGCCTAATATAATCCTGGATAACATTAGGATGTTTGAGGTTAGCACAAATGAGCTCAAAGACCCTTATGAATGCATATGGCTCCTCAGAAGCATTCCCCATCAAAGTGTGGCAGCAGGTTTAGAAAGTGTGGCTTCAACTCAAAATCAACTGTGGGTTCTGCTGGACTCAAGTAGTTTCGAATTTTGTACTGTCCAGGGTTGTACGCCGCATCCATTGGTGGTTCGACCCCAACATTTAGCTGTCCTAACTGAGCTCTCAGTAATGCGTGTTGTTGCTCAAATGCATCTAATCTGGCTAGTACCATTCTCATCGGGTCCTCGAGGTATTCTTCTTCCTCTTTTCTTCTTTGGAGGTATTTTTCTTGTATCTTCTTTAGGTCCTGAATCAGCAAGGTGTTCTTGATTAGAAGAAGATTTATGAATCAAGATATTCTCACCGAGGTGAAGGTCTTCCTCAGTGAGGTGGGAAGAGAGAAAGGGAATGGTTTGAGAGTAACCATCCCGAGAGTGGGTGATCCTGGGCTCAAGAGGGTCATGAGTCCAGGTTGTTCCAAGTTGTGCCTGGACCTTTGAAGACATACTTGTTGGAGGGTTCAATGAGAGATTCGCAAAATCCGAATAAATATCTCCCAATTGGTCATCTTTGATGTCAAAAGAACTGATTAGAACTCGATATTCAATGAGGTGCTAGTTCTACGGTACATATAAATGTGTAGAGTAAACTCACACAATAAAACACAATTCAAACCCTCAATTTCACCAACTCAACACGTGATGGCCGTAAGGGTTCAACCGAATTATCTGGTCAATTTTAGTTGGTGATAAATACAATCTTTGGAAAGATTAACGAGCTGTTAGGTGCCCGTATTTTTCTACAGACTGACCCGGTTCTTACGATTAGTTGGACTACTTTCAGCCAGTATAGGAGTAAGTACCCATTCCTTTAGACTAAGGCACCCTCTAAACCTCCCACTCTGCTAAGGAAGTCCGGACCGTTTACCAACTACCCGTATTCCTCACGGAAAAGTAGCTAATCGCCTAAAAATAAAGAACCAGTAGTATGTAAGAAATCCTGGCTTGGCTCTATCCTAGGGTTGTCTCTCTCTCACATGCAAGTAAATCAAACAATGAGGGCTTTATGCACCGGTGAATAAGGTTCTTTTTATTCCAATTATTTTTAAATCGACCTGCTCAATTTAGTCCCAATTTTAGAGTTAGGTTATCACTTGAAATTTATCTGAACACAAAAGCACGTCTACCATTCAGTCCCAATTTCCTTTTTGACCTTAAGTTATAAAACAAAAGGGGAATCAGAAATTAGAATGCAAACGTGAAACGGTGATGCATGCTCAGAAGAAGATATACTTATAGTGAATCCTGACACTCTCCATGTGTTATGCAAAACTGAATTTTTAAAGTTTACACTAAATGCATGCAGATCGAGAAAACCGCACCTAAACAATATACTATTAGCGGGGAAGAATTGATTTAATTTGAGCTAAGTAGTACGTGTCTATGTGTGTCTTATTATAATTCTTATCAGATAGGTAAATCTTCTAAGATATGTGTGGCCTACATTATGATGAGCACAAACAAGTTTGATGCTAAACTACCGTGTGCCTAATCCTTAAATTCACCACACAAATCAAGCCCCACCCTCACTGGAGAGTGAAACAGATCTCGACACACCACAAAATAATGTCCAAGTCTCTTTTACAAGCACAGGCTCTCAAACAAGAGCCGCTATAAAGGAGCGAACTACCTAAATTATTACAACACAATAATTACAAAAATTACAAAAATTCTCTCAAAAATAAATTAATTATCGTACTCTTTAGCAGTCGGCACACGTCGTGCCGTCGACCTTGGATTCACTCCAAGTCCACCGGGCCCTCGCAAGGAAAACAAAATTTATTTTAGAGAGATCAAAATAAAAAATATACAAAAATACACAGAAAGATATTTGAAAGAAAATGAGATAAATAAAAGGTGGCTCGGGGGTCAGACTACCCGAGTAAGTGAAAATATAATCTATTTTTTTAATTAAGACCTAAGCAGTTTGCCTCCCCGACAATGGCACCATATGATCGATCGCTAAATACGATATATAATTTGCACACGTTGTAGTATGTGTACTTAGCGAATCAACAGATTCGAGAGAAGATCTCCGTGAAGAGAGTCTCTGCGTTAATTTATATCCCAGGCAAGTCCGGGGTCAAACATAGGGAGGCAAACGAACAACTTTAGGCTAATTCGAAAATTTAGATATAGACTTTCAGTGCGTATATTTTTATATATTTTTTATGCAAAAAGAATGCGAAATGCACAATGTAAGTGAATTAAGTTACTATGAAAGCTCACAACTTAGACAAATTAATTTTTAGTAAGAAATAAGTTCAATTTAGCCAAATTGTTTTTTCCTAGAATCCTAATCCAGTGATGAATGCAAGACACTTTTTTGGAATTTTATGAGCTAAAATGCAACAATTAAAAATACATACATTTTATGAGTTTTTCGTAATTTTTCATACAAACAGAATGCAAAAATTATGAAAAGTTTACTGGAATTAAAACATGATGCAAGGAGGTTACAGTATTTTTTTGGATTTTTTCGAGAAAACATGATTTTTTATGGATTTTTTTAATGCAAACAGAGTGACATCGAATAAATAATTTCTAATAAATCCACATTAACAAATTATCGAGAAGGAAAATTATCTCAAACATATAATTTCATAAGGAATCCAGGATACTGAAATTTTACAAAATAGATGTGTGTGGATTTAATTAAAAATCATTTACTAAAATCACTTGATAATTTATTTAAGTCAAATTACAACTCTAATTGAGATAGAATTTGGATAATACTTAGGACATAAGTGAAGGCATCATTCTTGAATTTTGTGAAATCTTTAGAGCAACTGTGAGTGAGATATGAATTAAAGAATCCAGATAGGTAAAGTGTACACAATTTCACTTGAACAATTTTAATTAATTTATCACAACTCACAAAAACAAAATAAATATCCAGATGCTAAAGATTTAAGTTCTCAACATAAAGACATTTTTCATTAAATAAAACGATGCAAGACCAAATTATTATGCAAACACAGGGTTATCCATGCAAAATATAAATAAACTTAAACAGAACAAAATAAGCAAAGGGAACTTTTCGTAATTACGAAAACATAACCGGAAAGATATGCAATTTTTACAAAAATAAAAAAGACAAAGAGAGACCTTCTTCTTCGTTCCTTTGCAGGTGGGACGCAAGGGATGGGAAGATGAATGGAGCGGCGGTGGCCCCCCAAGCGCAAGTAGAGGATGGAGGGCTGCTGCGGTGTAGCGGCGGAGCACCTCCGACAGACGATGACTGGGGAGGTGGATGCACGAGCGCGAACCACCATGCACCTGGGCGACGTGCTGGAGAGGTGGTTGTAGGCTGGAGGTGCTGGTGGATGCTGGTGCATGTGGCCACGCATTGAGAGGATGGGCATACGAAGGTAGACAGTCGGGGGCAGTACTGGCGGCTGGCGGTGCGCTAGCTTTGGCCGTGTAGGGGTAGCACCGGCGGTGGGGGCAGGGGTGCAGCGAGTGGAGCTGCTGCACCAGCAGGTTTTGTTTTTTTTTAAATTTTTTTACGGTGATAATAATATTTTTTTGTTTTAATTTTTAAGTTTTTTTTGTTTTGTCAAACAAGGAATAAAGACAAAAGATGAGATTATGGTGTGGTGTTGGTGATGATACGAAATAAATAAATTAAGGGATGTGATGGTAATGTGCGGTGATAAAAAATTGCCATAAATACGAATGATGACAAAGATGAAAATAAACTTACCTACAATGAAAATAGTCGCCTATGGTGTGCTCACGAGAAGCATGATCCTCGCTCGAATCACTGGCGAGCGATGAGCTCGAGCAGCACGCAGAGGTGGCTGCGATTGGCCAAGACGCCAACGAATCTCACCAAAGAGAGGGCTATCGTCGCTCGACCGCGGTTGCGTCGCTGTCACTGATTCAACTCTTGGAACTAGGCTCTCCCCACATAAAGATGGATCAAGTGCAAATTGAGGAAGATGGGATGTGTAAAAAGAGATAGAAAGATGGAGGTTAGAATGGAGGTGGAGTAGAATGGAGGTTATTAAGATAGTGGAGTTGAATTAGAAGTTAGAAATAATGGTAGAATAGTGGAGTTGAACGGGTGGTTATTGTAGAGAATGAAAATTAAATAAAATAAATAAAAAATGAAGTAGGCTACTAAAATACAATAAAATATAAATAAGAAGAAATAGTGGGGATTTTACAAAAGAAGACAAACAACATGTACTCTTTTTGTTAGATTTTCTAATTTATATTTTTTTGTTGTTTTAATAAGAGATATTTACAACTGAAAAATACAATAAAATATTAGAATTAAAATACAACATAATCATAATTTTTTAGATTTTTTTATAATTTAAAAAATAAAAAAAAAGAAAAAATGAGTATTTACATTATATACAATATACATCAAGGTCCCAAAACCCATATTTTACAAAGGAGCTCCGATTTTAGTGAAACTACTTCCTTGGATAGATAATTTTCTAACTTGAACTTTAAAAGTGAGTTTGGTGAATTTAGATTCATACGGAGCGGGAATTTGGCCGGGAAGTTGGACTATATGGCTTTTTCTCTTTGAGATCTAGGAGCATTTATTTGAGGTGGAATTTATTTTATATTTTTGTATATATATATATAAACAAGTCAAAGTAAGAATTAGCTAAAAAGAAATTGAAATGAAATTATTAAAAATACATGAAATTTTGGGTTATTTACAGGTGAAAAACTCCTTTAATTTTGCGGCTTTTTATTGTTAATTTATTTTGTACAAATCTAATATACAATAATTAGTATATTTTATTTACAAGAGTCATTTTTATTAATTTATTGATTTTATATACATTTATTTGAGACTTTACTCAAGGATTTTGCTAAGATCAAGATATTGAGATGATGAATCACAGATTTATCACTCGGCCTCGTCAATAATTCGAGGCGGTTCCCGAAAACCCGATTCGAACCTTGCATGTCGATCTCTAGACTCCTCATCTTCTACCTTTCCTTTTGACCACCCAATAAACCGGGATCACTCTTGTCCCCCCTTCGCTGTTGTAAATGAAAGTCAACTACAGTCCATATACTTTTTCATTCATAACACTCTGGGATTGACCTTAATTCCAGAATTCATCTTGGTATCTGGGAATCGATTTCAAGTGGTTTGATTGAGATTCTCTCATCTTGCAGATAAGATCCAAACCAAGCCATGGATCCCAATCTAGAATTCATCTCCTCAGGTTCAGACCCAGAAATGGAACCTCAAGGAAGAGGAAAGGGTCAACAACCTCCCCAGCCTAAGCAAGGAGAGATGCCTGATCAGAACCAGGTGAATGCATAATTTTTGGCATCTATACAAGCTATCCAATAGCAACTGACAGAGCAAGCCGTAACACAAACTGCATTCTAGGAAATGCTGAATAATGTGATGAACATACCCGAAGGAGGAGGAGGCATACCAGGAGGAGGAGGTGGTGGACCCTGTGATGACAATCTAGACGAGGAAGAGCCTGAACAAGGGAGGACCAAACACACATTGAAAGAAACATGCAATCCTGGAGATAACCAGATGATCGAGTGGATCCTCAAACCATCGGTGCACACTCATTTTGAGCTAAAGCCTCATCTCCTTGCTCTTCTCCCTTCTTTCCACGGGAATACCAATGAAGAGCCTTACATTCATCTGCAGCTATTTTCACGCATCTACCGTACTATCCACTATCCCAATGTCCACTTGGATGTTGTAAAGACGAGGCATTCCCCTTCAGTCTACAAGACAAAGCCCTCTATTGGGTTAATCATCTAGGGAAGGTTGTGACGACTTGGGAGGAATTGAAGTGCGCCTTCCTGCACAAGTTTTATCCTCTCGGTCGGCTCAATCTGATGCGAGCAAGAATTAACAACTTCTCTTAGGGAGCCCACGAATCCATTCATGAAGCCTGGGAGAGATTCACAGATCTGCAGGAGAAATGCCCTCATCATGAAATTCCGAGGACCACTTTGGTCCAATACTTTTTCGGAGGCCTAAACGTAGAGAGTCAAAGGCTCGTTGACGATACATATGGGAGATTACACTTTAATAAAGATGAATATGTTTTCTGGTAGATATTTGAGGAAATAACCTAAGGAAAGGCCACCCTCTCTTCATCCAAGGCATACCAGAGGCAACCCCAGATCCTCTAGAAGCAAGTACATATGGTGGTGTTTCATGAGGCAGAGAGAAATGATATCTCCAACCTAAGAATTATCGGGGTCCATCTCTCAAAGGTTGATATCATTGAAAAGTGACCACAGGACCTTGAGAAACTCGCCGTGATCGAGAAGAGTACATAGAATCTCGATAAGATGGACTAGATCACCAAGAAGTTGGAACAGTTGGTGGGCACCATCAGTTCTGTTCAGTCGGCCACATCATCTCCAGATGCTCTAGTTGAGAAGAAGGATGATCCATCACCGCCTCATCAGCCTCAGCCAAGCCAACAACCACCGATAGTCCAACACGTATACTACATGCATGCGGCCGACTAGGGCCAGCTGCAGTAGCAGATGGTTGTTTATCAGCCATACTTCCTTCCATCATTAGATCCATCCTTCCCACCACCACCTTTGATCCAAGAAGTCAATGGGGTTTGGAGCAATGATGCACAACTGGACCGTCCTACCGGACACCCTCAGGGCCAGCTACAAGCCAACGGGCTGTACCACCCGCCACAAGGTGGTCATTTTGGGCAGTCCTCACAGCCGCCGCCACCACAGTATCACCAGCCCCCTAGTATGCCAACCAATGGAGGCATAATCAACACTATCAACAACCGCATTACCGACAACCACCGCCATACCACCAGTATGCGGCTGCCCCACCTCCGCAGTATCATCAATTTTCTCCTTCCATCAGTTTCAGCTTGCTCTACCACCGCAGCACCACCAGCAGTCGTCACCTCAGCTCCTAAACACATAGCAGCAGCGTGGTCTACACGCTGAACCTTCTGAGGCAAATCATGTAAACCCAACCCTGGATTGCTTGGCCTAGCTTGTCAAAGGCTAGCAGATATGACAAGGAAGTTAGGTGACCTGATGTCCACTAAAACCACCATTTTGGTGCAGGTCGAAGCCAACCCCAATAGCTTCAAGAGAAAGGAGTAGATAGAATGTGATGTCCCATCTATGCCTGTAGAGTCTGATGATTGTTCTATTGTTTTATCTAATGCTGTCACTCTCAAGAGCGGTAGGGCCTTGCCTCCGTCTGCCATCAACAAAGGGAAAACTTCAGGTGAATCGTCATCTTCTGCATCAACCGTACTAGCTACAGGGGTGGGTGAGGAAGAAGAAGAAGGAGGAGCCATTCCAGCCACCACTTGCCACCATCATAAAAAAACAAAAATATCAGCAAAAATAAAAAATAAAAAAGATGATCGTCGTCGATGTGAAGTTGTGCCAGCCTTGGAGGAGCCGCCAACTGCAGTCGATCCCACGCCAGCTGACAGAGCGCATGCCCCACTCTTTATCCGTACTCTAGCACCAACATTTCAGCCTCCAGATTGTATTCCTTTTGTGACCCGGATGCACAACATATTGTGGACGATGATTTTGTTGTAAATAAGAACTCTGTTTCGATTTCCAACAATGTACATGTTCCTTTTCCTGATGCAATAGAACAATTCCAAAAATTGGAAAAAAGAAAAAGTGCATTATCTGATCCTGGAGTTGTGGATACATTAATAACTTGATTGTTGAGATTCCTCAGATGAAGGACATGGAGTACATGCCAGCTGTGAAGAAAGATTATAAAGAGGCATGTACAAGCAAGCGTCAGCCAACACGAAAGAATAGACACAGACAGGTTGAGAAGCACGTTCTTACCATGTCCACTATAGCAGCCATCGGCAATACAGAGGAGCACCTCTTATCAGTTGAACGATTTTTGATCAAGTCTTTGAGCGCATTATGCTTGACAACCATTCTTCAATCAACCTTCTACTCTTGTCATTATTGCAAGAATTTGGGCTAGGTCCGCTAAAGCAGACATGTATGATCCTTTAGTTCGCTGATCGATCCATGATAACCGCCTCCCGCTACCCTTGTTAATTCGAGCAAATTAATGTCCAAATTAATTGATGATGTTCGTTGCAATCGTATAACGAGAGGGAATATCAAAAACCACTTTCAATTATATTCAACTTAATCTCGAGCGACAATTTTTTTACTTGGTGAAGTCCAAGGTCGAACTCAGGGAGGCAACTATCTCCTTAGGTAGTTTTCTAGCAAATTTCCAATGTTCGATTTTCAGAGGAGATATTTTTGGTCTTTTTCGGTTTTTTATTAAAGACACATGCAAAATCAGGCCAAATTAGGAAGTAAAATCAGAAAAATGTTCAAGTGAAGTCCAAAAATAATGAAACTTGGCCAGATGATAAAATATGATGTGATTAAGCTACCCTAATTTTTTTGGAATTTTCTGACACTAAATGAATTAACCATGAATTAAAATTGAATGCAATGTGATTTTGACTAATTTAATTTTAATAAATATCAAATCACAATATTTTCAGAAATAAAAATTATCATAGATAGATCTAAAGATGATGAATCCAGGGAAATTGTCAGACCTTAATTTTGATGTGAAATGAACCTATTAAAAATAAATCAAGAAAATCACCAAATAATTTATTAGGCCTCAAAATGCGTGAAAATGAGATGAAATTTTTATGTAAGGTGAAGCTAATTATCCTAGAGCTAATGTGATTTTTTGGGAATTTTTGGAGTCACAGAGAAATTACTATTAATTAAAAGGTTAAATTGGGCAAAATATCACAGAAATGAACCAATTAATTAATTAAAAATTCCACTGATATCACAAAAATGTGCCAAGTGCCACATAAGATAAAGGACAAGTTAACTACAACATGCAATTTTTGGAATTTAAAAATGATGAAATATGGACACCTAAATATACGTGCAAAGACAGGGGTATAACTACAATACAGAAAATAAAAATTGCTCAAAATAAAATATGCTGACAAGGACCTTAATGCAATTACCTAGAATGCAGGGGTGTGGAGTGCAATTTCTCCGCAGGCGCACGTGCTCCTCACGTGGGGGCGCTTCCCAGGGACCGATTTGCAATTTCAGAAACTTCCCGGGGCCTCAGTGCAATTTTCCCAGGCCGCACGTGTTGATCACGTGAGGTTCCCTAGGATCGGTGGATTCGGAGGCTCGGGCCTTGGCTCGGCTGCTCTGGAGGTTCGGTCGAAGGCTCAGAGAAGCTTCGTGTGATCCGAGCCTAGAGGTCGGGGAAGAGGCTCGGATCGGGGAGACGTGACGCGATCAAGACCGTCGGATCAAGAACGATCCAACGACTGATGGCTGATGACGCTTGGAGAATCAGTGACCGTTGGATCTGGATTGATCCAATGGTGCTTGGGGCTCGATGAAGAGGGCGACGTGGCGTGATGTTGTCCGTAGGATCACTGATCGATCCAATGGCTCTCTGCTGCTCCGGCTGATGTCAACGTGGCTTGCTCCTGAGCGTGGGATCAAGGATGATCCTACGGCTCCTTTGCGAGGATACGTGGCGTGATGCTGACCGTTCGATCAAGATGATTGAACGATGGCTGAACGTCGTCTCCAACGGTCCTCCGCCACCTGCGGAGGAGAAGGCGGGGCTCCGGCGAAGGGGGGCTTGCTCCGCCTCATCCTCTAGGCGTCGATGAAGCTTGTCGGAGGGTCTGGAGAAGCTCGGAAGATGCGCGGATGGTTGGCGAAGCCTCTGGTGGTGTTAGGAGCGGAGGAGGAGCTCTGGGGCACGGTGGCGATGAAGCTCGAAGGGAGCTCCGGTGAGCTTCCGGCTAGTGAAGGAAGAAGCACCTGCAAGGGGTTAGAGGATAGCCGAAGCACGTGGTGTCACGACCCGCCCCGCTAGTCAGCACGAGCGCGACATAAAAATTATCTTATCGTCTTAATCATGATTAGCGTGTCAAAAAAATTCGACAGCAATTCCTCTATATTATGGACTTCCAAACGCTAACCTGTACCTGAAACAACCTTTATAAAACTTTTGCATAAAATTCTCCACTTAACATCTTTCGTCACCACCCAAGTCATAATCCACATTCACAGTATCAAACATATTTCCTTTGTTCCTTATCTACAACCGTTATCTACTACTAACATTTCGATACAAGTCTTTCTATTTCACAAAACACCAAGTACCAACCATTTTACCTGAAGAACCCAAAAACGTTGCTGCAATATCATAAAATGGAGTAAAGGTCCCCACCGTCAGCAAATGGCTTAATTCCTCCGCGCATCCTACAGCTCCTTCTCAGGTGTATCTGTAAATAGTATTTAATAATAGAGGGTTGAGTCTAAACTCAAAATGAGCTTAGACCCAGCGAGTGGGTCTCAAGCATTCAAAATAAACTAGACTACTTTTGAAACTATCTTTTCTTATCATATTAAATAAAAATGTATGGTTACAATAAGGCAACTGCACAAAAATATAAACTAAAGCTATGTCGAGAAATGATGCTGTAAAGACATTGAAATATCAAACAAACTAACTGAAATTGATTTACTAACAGGCTGTTGAAAATCTTGCAGAAATGAAAATGTATGTTTTCCAACTGTTATAACGACACCACTGTGGCTAGCGTACTAAGTACATGAACGCTGAAACAAACTGAGTCATACGCGTAGACAGCCCCAAAGGCCAATGAACACCCTGCATACGGCCCAAAGCCTATATGCATACAGAATGTGAACCCAAAGTTCTCTAAACCATATCTGATGGTTTCGTCATATCTGATGACAAGTTTCAGGGTCATATCTGATGACATCACCATATCTGATGGCTAGTCCATGACTATGTCTGAGAGCTACTATGGTTGTCATTGTTTCTAACATATTTTCTGATCCATAAAAATATAACTGTAACCTGGGAAATTCTGATATCTGAATCATATCATTGTACTGCACTTGTCTGTATTTATCTGAAAACTTCAATAGTATTAAAACAACATAATTAAATATCAAAAGACAAAGCTAAGCTTTTTCTGCCGTACACTAAGCTTGCATGCAATATTAGTTTTACTAAACTGTCATCATCTTAGATGAAACGGAAACTTATCCGATTATCAAGACATAACTGTGTCATCAAAAAAAATCATCAAAACTACCATATTGCAATGTACTTGTGAAAATATGAATTATATCTTAAAATAGGCTTGAGACCACTCACCTGTAAAACTTATTGATGGAAACATCCCTCTGTCTTCTCTCTCTTTTTCTCTGCTAAGCTACCAACTTCAGGATTATCACCTCTATTTTTCCCTAAATATAATAATTCAAAGAAGGTCATAGTCATGACCTATAATAACTATTGGCACCAGAGGTTGGGTTTATAGTTTCTTTAACTTTTCTAAACATGAAGTAAAGATAAGCTTCTCTAACCTTCAATCGGAATATAATTAAAGGTCGAATTTCTTCCTGATATTGTGATTTAATGATTCCTTATCAGCTAACTTTTACTATCGTAAGTTCTTGTATATCTTTCTTCTTATTATTATTTTTTATATACTTTATTTATTTATTTTACCTTATACGTTGATGAATGTGATGACTTTTTAAAAGACCATTTATTTGCTAACTCACGTCAGGTTACTTATCTATAAACTACCTTAATATCATATCATGTAATATAAAATGTAAGTATACACTATCAATTTTTCCATATCTTGACTAATATGTGATGGACACTTTGTTCTCCTATCAATGCAAATACATATCAATTTCTTTAACTATATCTTCGGTATTTACGTATATCATTCATGTACACGTATCTCGATCCTATATTTATTGATGTTTCTTTATATAGTTTTTTTCTTATGTTATAACAAGAAGAACCCCCTTCCTGGTTAATCATACTTATGGCATATGCATGAGTTTTAGGTATAAACGAATATAGATGGTGAAGAGGATTGTAAGACTGGAAGTGATGTTTTCGAGAAAAAAAATCCAAATATATGGAATCATATACTCATGCAATCTTCTGTACATATAAAATCACATGGAAATTAAATGGAAAGAGAGTACCCAACCTGAGATTCGACTCCTCGTGACCTCTCCCTATGCTCCCGCAAACTCTCCTCTATGTATGGAGATCATACCCTCATATTTGGATATCTCATTCCCGTGCTCTGCGAAATCTAATTCCTAGATTTATAATAAAGTGAAGGAACGAGATAATCTGCTTCTCATGCAACCGACTTGGGGTTTGCTTTACCTTGCTTTTATCTTATCTACACGTGGCTGAAACCATCAAAAGTGGCTGATGATAACTTCTCGATAATTCAAACCAACTTGGATTGGAATTTCTACTTTATATTATATTATTTCCTATGACCATTGGATAATCATGGCTACATAGAGCCAACTTCTTAAAAAAAATTAAGGGTGTGGTCTGCGTGATAGTATATACATACGGCATATACATATTAATACCATGATGATAAGTCAAAAAAATCAAATGAATAATGAAAATCAATGCATCTTAAAATCTACGACTATCCTAATTCTAAAAATTTCAAATCTTTGACTTTGTATTTGTATTTGATAATGGTTATATTGATACCTAATTCTTATCCGTCATCAGATATGAAATCATCCACTTACATATTCTATAAATTATGGGTATCTGTAACACCTCCCAAAAATGAAAGTCCCACACCGTGGAAACAAGAAGTTTCCGGGTGGGATAAATAGTGACGAGATTACTACTTGACAATCCGGCTTAAGCATTTTGGGGGTGGTTAATCGGGTCCGTATGGGCCCGATCCCAAGAGGTTGTTAGGGCCAGTAATGCTCTGTTAACGGACCGGGACCTAAGCCCGGGACGTTACAGTATCGTCGTCAGAGTATAACCATTCACCATCCTAATTTAGACATCTCCCACAAATTATTTCTCTGATTCGTCAAGTTTGCTTTGGCCTCTACAATATTATCCATACAAATCTTTATCTATGTCATTCTGCATTTATATACATATTCTAGAATAAACAGGGTAACAACACACCCGTATCTGACCATTGACATCCTTGAAACTTAAGTTTAGTGTAAATGAATATTGTCTCCTACATGAATGTTACAATTCTTCCCTACTTAAAATAAATTTCGTCCTCGAAATTTACGTATCTCGGTCAACGTGAGAACAACTGTGGGTATTGAGATCGCATGTCCTCTTCTCTTTCCCATGTGGATTCTTCTATTGTGTGGCTTCTCCATAGAACTTTTACTAGAGGTATCCTCTTTGTCCGAAGTTCTTGAACTTTATAATCTAAAATTTGTACTGGAATCTCTTTGTAAGAAAGGTCATCCTTCAGTTGAATTTCTTGCGGTTGTATAACATGTGATGGGTCTGGAATATATTTTCGAAGGGTGGAAATATGAAAAACATCATGTATCCTGGCTAAGTCTGACGGAAGTCGAAGGCGATATGCTACATTGCCGATTCTTTCTATAATCTCATACAGACCAATGTATCGTGGGCATAGTTTCCCCTTCTTTCCGAATCTGATTATACCCTTCCAAGGAGATACTCGTAAAAATACCTGATCACCTACTTGAAATTCTAAATCTCTTCTTCTCTTATCCGCATAACTTTTCTGCCTATCTTGTGCGGCCTTCAAGTGTCTCTTGATTTCTTCGACTTTTTCCACTGTCATCTGTACTAATTCAGGTTGGACCAATTTACGCTCTCCTACTTCGATCCAACAAAGAGGAGTTCTGCATGCTCGACCATACAAGGCTTCATATGGTGCCATCCCAATACTCGACTGATAACTATTATTATAAGAAAACTCCATAAGGGATAGATGTTCATCCCAACTATCTTTAAAACTTAATGCACAAGCTCTGAGCATATCTTCCAAAGTTTTAATAGTCCGCTCGGACTGCCCATCCGTTTGTGGGTGAAAAGCAGTGCTGAATGCTAATTTTGTACCCATTGCTTTGTGTAAACTAGGCCAAAATCTAGAGGTAAAGCGAGGATCTCTATCAGATACAATTGACACAGGCGCTCCGTGCAACCTTACTATTTCATCCACGAAAATTTTACCCAGACGATCCAATGTATATGTCATATTAACCGCTAAGAAATGAGAGGATTTGGTCAATCTATCGACAATTACCCAGATCGCATCATGACCTCGACGAGTCCTGGGCAATCCAGTAACGAAATCCATGGTAATGTGTTCCCATTTCCATTCTGGTATTGGGAGAGGTTGTAATACACCTGCTGGTCGCATATGTTCTGGTTTAGTTTGCTGACAAATTAAGCATCTTGATACATATTCTGTAATTTCTCGTTTCATTCCCGACCACCAATAGCATGGTTTCAATGTTCTATACATCTTTGTGCTTCCTGGATGCATTGCGTACATAGAGTTATGTGCTTCCTCAAGAATTTCTCTTCTAAGTTCTGCAAGTTGTGGGACACATAGTCTTTGTTTGAAAAATAATACTCCATGTTCATTTATCCTGAAATCAGGCAATTCTCCATTCTCCACTTTTCTTTGTATTCTTTTAATTTCTTGATCAAAATCTTGAGCCTCTCGTATTTTATCATATAATATAGGCCTAACTTGTAAGGTAGCCAACAAAATTCCATCATCATATACTGACAAGTTTGCACGCAGTCCCCTTAACTGGGTCAATAATGAGTATCGACCAATCTTTATATATGACGATCCACCATTAGACTTTCGACTAAGAGCATCGGCTACTACATTCGCTTTTCCGGGATGGTACTCAATAGTACAGTCGTAATCTTTTATCAATTCCAACCATCTTCTCTGTCTAAGATTTAATTCTTTTTGAGAGAATATATATTTCAAGCTCTTATGATCGGTAAAAATCTGACATGTTTCGCCATATAAGTAGTGCCTCCAAATTTTTAAGGCAAATACTACCGCAGCTAATTCCAAATCATGTGTAGGATAATTCAGCTCATGCGACTTAAGCTGTCTGGAGGCATATGCAATCACCTTCCCATTCTGCATTAGAACACATCCCAAACCTTGTCGTGATGCATCACTATAAATTACAAATCCACCATTCCCAGAGGGAAGGCTAAGAATTGGAGCAGAGGTCAAACGATTCTTAAGTTCCTGAAAACTCTCTTCACATTCATCATCCCAAATAAATTTTACTTCCTTCCTAGTCAATTTTGTCAATGGCGCTGCAATTCTTGAAAAATTCTCCACAAATCTTCTATAGTATCCTGCTAAGCCAAGAAAACTTCGAATCTCTGAGACACTTGCTGGTTGCTTCCAATTCATAACTTCCTCTATTTTACTCGGGTCAACAGATATACATTCTCCCGAAATAACATGCCCTAGAAAGGCAACCTTCTTCAACCAGAACTCACATTTATCAAATTTTGCAAATAACTGATGGTCCTTCAACGTCTGTAATACTGTTCTCAAATGGTCTTTATGTTCTTCCTCTGACTTCGAGTATACTAAAATATCATCAATAAACACGATCACAAATTTATCCAAGAAAGGACGAAATACTCGATTCATCAAAACCATAAAAGCGACAAGGGCGTTCGTCAATCCAAAAGGCATTACTAAGAATTCATAATGTCCATAACGAGTCCGAAAAGCTGTTTTAGGGACATCTTCGGCTTTAATCTTCAATTGATGATAGCCTGATCGCAAATCTATCTTCGAGAATACAGAAGCCCCTTGCAATTGATCAAATAAATCATCTATCCGAGGAAGAGGATAATTATTACGTACCGTTACTCGATTCAACCTTCGATAATCAATACAAAGTCTCAAAGAACCATCTTTCTTTTTAACAAAAAGAACAGATGCTCCCCATGGAGAAATACTAGACTGAATAAATCCCTTGTCTGTTAACTCTTGCAATTGAATCTTCAATTCCCTAAGTTCAGCTGGAGCCATTCTATAAGGAGCTAATGCAATTGGGGTAGTATCGGGTATTAAGTCAATATTGAATTCAATTTCTCTATCTGGCGGAAGTCCCAATAATTCATCAGGAAATACTTCAGGAAATTCTCTCACTATAGGAATATTTTCTAAACATATAGATTCTGCTTTTGTATTGTATACAAGGGCAACAAAAGACGAATATCCCTTCCTTAGTAATTTATGTGCCACTCTACTAGAAATGACACGTGTTGGGTATACACTCCTTTCTCCAAAAAATGTAAACTCTATCTCGCTTGGTATTCGAAAAATAACTTTCTTCTGAAAGCAATCTAGTAAGGCATGATATGATGTCAAACAATCCATCCCTATAATGGCATCAAATTCTTTAATTTCCATAGGGATAAGATTCACGATTACCTGACCTCCACCAATCTCTATCAAACAGTCTTTAAAGACATTCCAAACAATCTCAGGCTCTCCTTTAGGTAAGGAGATTGATGATGCATGATCAAGTATACCCATTTCTTTATCTGCAAACACAGAAAATTTTCGAGAAATAAATGAATGACTGGCACCAGAATCAATAAGGGTATAGGCATTTCTGCCAAAAATAACAGTGGTACCTGAGACCACATCCTCAGCAGAGATGGCTTCTTGGAGTGTCATCGCAAAAGCTTTTCCCTGATTTTGTGCCTTTTTATTCCCTTTCCTTATAATATCATTTCTCCTTTCTTCTTTCTTTGGTTGGGGTTCTTGAGTTATGCCCCTAGCATGGATATTTTGTTGAACTGGTGTCCTTGCATTTCCCCAGTTTGATATAAGATTTGGGCAATTTCGGCGTACATGGCCTGTCTGACCACAATTATAACAACCTGACGATCCACTGCGACATTCTCCTGAATGACGCTTCCCACAGATGGTACATTGAGGATAAGAAAATCCTGCATTTCTAGAATTTTCTGGAGCAAATCTACCCATTTGATTTCCCCTATATCTTTGAGCAGATAAGTTGTATTGCCTTGGATTTTCAAAATTTCTTCTAACTTTGTTCTCAGGTCCTCTCCATGGTGGTCTTTCCCCAAATCTTTTCCTACTATGATCATTACACCTTTGCCTTTCCCGCACCACACATTCAGATCTACGGGCAGCTTCCACTAATTTACCATACTCAGTATATCCATTGGCTGAGACCATTGACTTAATATCTATATGGAGTCCATCTTCAAAACGTCGGCATTTATCTTCTTCAGTCTTCACTAAAGAGGCTGCAAACTTTAATAATTCTGTAAATCGCTTCTCATATTCATCTACCGAGAAACTTCCTTGAGTAAGAAATAGGAATTCTTTACGTCGATCTTCTTGATATACTCTTGGATAATATTTTTCATTGAATTCTTTTTCAAATATCTGCCATGTAATCTCGGATGGGTTGATGTATTTCATCTTCACTGATTTCCACCAATCATCAGCATTTTCCTTTAACAAAAATATTGCATATCTCAACTTTTGTGCTTCAGTACACTCCATTAATTCAAATATCTTCTCCATGTGTTCAAACCAGTCTCTTGCCACCTTCGGATCCGTTGTGCCTACAAAATCTTTAGCACCTAACTTCCGAACATGCTCAAATGGTAACTGATTTTCAAATTCAGGCGGTCTCATCAATCGAGCAGCCATGCTTCCCAAGGTCTGAGCTATTAATGCCAAGGTCTCCTGCATATTGTTATTATTACTCTCATCATGTCCACCACTTGGTCGTAGTCCTTGTGAGGTCTGAGAAGGTTGCTCAACCGCCATTGTGCCCTACATAAATAAAATTTCTTAATTAGCTCTTCCAAAATTATAAATCCTCAAATCTTATGGCAAAATATAGATAAATCCTCAATAACAAGAATATTGTTATTTCAATATCATTTCCATTTCATATCGGAGTCCAATACATAAATCATAACCACCAAGGGATTCATATATCAACCTCGAATATCAAGTTTGATCAAATTTCATAAACCATTGCTCTGATACCACCATTATTGTCACGACCCGCCCCGCTAGTCAGCACGAGCACGACATAAAAATTATCTTATCGTCTTAATCATGATTAGCGTGTCAAAAAAATTCGACAGCAATTCCTCTATATTATGGACTTCCAAACACTAACCTGTAGCTGAAACAACCTTTATAAAACTTTTGCATAAAATTGTCCACTTAACATCTTTCGTCACCACCCAAGTCATAATCCACATTCACAGTATCCAACATATTTCCTTTGTTCCTTATCTACAACCGTTATCTACTACTAACATTTCGATACAAGTCTTTCTATTTCACAAAAAACCAAGTACCAACCATTTTACCTGAAGAACCCAAAAACGTTGCTACAATATCATAAAATGGAGTAAAGGTCCCCACAGTCAGCAAATGGCTTAATTCCTCCACGCATCCTACAGCTCCTTCTCAGGTGTATCTGTAAATAGTATTTAATAATAGAGAGTTGAGTCTAAACTCAAAATGAGTTTAGACCCAATGAGTGGGTCTCAAGCATTCAAAATAAACTAGACTACTTTTGAAACTAACTTTGCTTATCATATTAAATAAAAATGTATGGTTACAATAAGGCAACTGCACAAAAATATAAACTAAAGCTATGTCGAGAAATGATGCTGTAAAGACATTGAAATATCAAATAAACTAACTGAAATTGATTTACTAACAGGCTGTTGAAAATCTTGCAGAAATGAAAATGTATGTTTTCCAACTGTTATAACGACACCACTGTGGCTAGCGTACTAAGTACATGAACGCTGAAACAAACTGAGTCATACGCGTAGACATCCCCAAAGGCCAATGAACACCCTGCATACGGCCCAAAGCCTATGTGCATACAGAATGTGAACCCAAAGTTCTCTAAACCATATCTGATGGTTTCGTCATATCTGATGACAAGTTTCAGGGTCATATCTGATGACATCACCATATCCGATGGCTAGTCCATGACTATGTCTGAGAGCTACTGTGGTTGTCATTATTTCTAACATATTTTCTGATCCATAAAAATATAACTGTAACCTGGGAAATTCTGATATCTGAATCATATCATTGTACTGCACTTGTCTGTATTTATCAGAAAACTTCTATAGTATTAAAACAACATAATTAAATATCAAAAGACAAAGCTAAGCTTTTTCTGCCGTACACTAAGCTTGCATGCAATATTAGTTTTACTAAACTGTCATCATCTTAGATGAAACGGAAACTTATCCGATTATCAAGCCATAACTGTGTCATCAAAAAAAATCATCAAAACTACCATATTGTAATGTACTTGTGAAAATATGAATTATATCTTAAAATAGGCTTGAGACCACTCACCTGTAAAACTTATTGATGGAAACATCCCTCTGTCTTCTCTCTCTTTTTCTCTGTTAAGCTACCAACTTCAGGATTATCACATCTATTTTTCCCTAAATATAATAATTCAAAGAAGGTCAGAGTCATGACCTATAATAACTATTAGCACCAGAGGTTGGGTTTATAGTTTCTTTAACTTTTCTAAACATGAAGTAAAGATAAGCTTCTCTAACCTTCAATCGGAATATAATTAAAGGTCGAATTTCTTCCGGATATTGTGATTTAATGATTCCTTATCAGCTAACTTTTACTATCGTAAGTTCTTGTATATCTTTCTTCTTCTTATTATTTTTTATATACTTTATTTATTTATTTTACCTTATACGTTGATGAATGTGATGACTTTTTAAAAGACCATTTATTTGCTAACTCACATCAGGTTACTTATCTATAAACTACCTTAATATCATATCATGTAATATAAAATGTAAGTACATACACTATCAATTTTTCCATATCTTGACTAATATTTATGTGATGGGCACTTTGTTCTCCTATCGATGCAAATACATATCAATTCCTTTAACTATATCTTCGGTATTTACGTATATCATTCATGTACATGTCGATCCTATATTTATTGATGTTTCTTTATATAGTTTTTTTTCTTAAGTTATAACAAGAAGAACCCCCTTCCTGGTTAATCATACTTATGGCATATGCATGAGTTTTAGGTATAAACGAATATAGATGGTGAAGAAGATTGTAAAACTGGAAGTGATGTTTTCGAGAAAAAAATCCAAATATATGGAATCATATACTCAGGCAATCTTCTGTACATATAAAATCACATGGAAATTAAATGGAAAGAGAGTACCCAACCTGAGATTCGACTCCTCGTGACCTCTCCCTATGCTCCCGCAAACTCTCCTCTATGTATGGAGATCATACCCTCATATTTGGATATCTCATTTCCGTGCTCTGCGAAATCTAATTCCTAGATTTATAATAAAGTGAAGGAACGAGATAATATGCTTCTCATGCAACCGACTTGGGGTTTGCTTTACCTTGCTTTTATCTTATCTACACGTGGCTGAAACCATCAAAAGTGGCTGATGATAACTTCTCGATAATTCAAACCAACTTGGATTGGAATTTCTACTTTATATTATATTATTTACTATGGCCATTGGATAATCATGGCTACATAGAGCCAACTTCTTAAAAAAATTTAAGGGTGTGGTCTGCGTGATAGTATATACATACGGCATATACATATTAATACCATGATGATAAGTCAAAAAAAAATCAAATGAATAATGAAAATCAATGCATCTTAAAATCTACGACTATCCTAATTCTAAAAATTTCAAATCTTTGACTTTGTATTTGTATTTGATAATGGTTATATTGATACATAATTCTTATCCGTCATCAGATATGAAATCATCCACTTACATATTCTATAAATTATGGGTATCTGTAACACCTCCCAAAATGAAAGTCCCACACCGTGGAAACAAGAAGTTTCCGGGTGGGATAAATAGTGACGAGATTACTACTTGACAACCCGGCTTAAGCATTTTGGGGGTGGTTAATCGGGTCCGTATGGGCCCGATCCCAAGAGGTTGTTAGGGCCAGTAATGCTCTGTTAACGGACTGGGACCTAAGCCCGGGACGTTACAGTATAGTCGTCAGAGTATAACCATTCACCATCCTAATTTAGACATCTCCCACAAATTATTTCTCTGATTCGTCAAGTTTGCTTTGGCCTCTACAATATTATCCATACAAATCTTTATCTATGTCATTCTGCATTTATATACATATTCTAGAATAAACAGGGTAACAACATACCCGTATCTGACCATTGACATCCTTGAAACTTAAGTTTAGTGTAAATGAATATTGTCTCCTACATGAATGTTATACGTGGGCTGTGCGTGGAGTTGTGCAGGGTGAGATGCGAGGCCGATGGCGGAGCGAGGGTGGTCCGGTGATAGGGCTCCGACCAGGTGGCGGAGCTGGAGTCGATGAAAGATGAAGTGCGTCGTCGGAAAGGGTGAAGTGTAGTGCGAGGATCAGAGCTCCGTCGCGGAGCTCGAAGGGATGAAGGTGGAGCGAGAAATCGACGGTGGAGGGCGAATTAAATCGGAGAAAAATCAAAGAAACAAAGAAGAAGATCAGAAGAGAAATGGAGATGGCTACCTGGGGAATGGAGCTCAGATTTGAGCTCCAGGTCGTCGCTCTAAGGATCGGTAGAGTCCTGAGCTCACGCAGCTCACGGATGGAGGCTGCAGCACGGCGGTGGCGGTCGTGGATCTCGCCGGAGAAGAAGGCCCGTCGTCGCTCGAAGAATCACTCAATTTCTATCACCAATTGATAGCTCTGAGCTTAAGGTTTCTCTCTGGGGTGGCGGATGGGTGTGAATGTGGCCGAAGGTGGTCTATTTATAGGGCAATGGTGGCGGTAGTGATGGAGGAGAGGCGAAGTTCGTGGAAGATGTGGTGAGTCTCTAGTGGAAGTCGTGGTGAGTGAGGGAGCTGGCGAGGATGAGGGAGGAGTGGGCTCCATCGTGGCGGTGTTGGCGATCTGAGAGGGTGGCTGGAGTGGGTCCGAGAATAGAAAGGGGCAGCCCCTCGTGCAAGATCGAGATCGTGGGAGAGAGGGGGCCCCGGAGGTTGAAGACGAGTTCCCAACCGTTGGATCGGGAGATCCAACGGTTGTGAGCGACGCACGAAGGGGAGGCGTGGATTAGATCTGATGCGAGGTGATCGAAGGGCGCTGAATGCGCCACGTGTCGAGTTGAGGCATGCACGCTAGCGGACGGTAGTGATTGGATTGGGTCTTCGATCGGGCGGTTGAGAGTTGGTGCGGAGATAACGGCTGAGATGGATCGATGAAGGTGCGATCGAAGGGCGCACAATGCGACACGTGGCACGCACTGCGTGAGGCGTAAACGTGCGGCTATGATGAAAGGAGGGGTTGGATCAGACGACGAGGAATTAAGGCGTACATGGATAAGGCACATCCGTTGGATCTGATGGAGATCCAACGGCCAAAAGCGTGGGTGGATGAGACGAGGGGAGCGAGCCACGTGGCGCAATCAGAGGGCGCCACGTGGCCAGCTGTGAATGATTGAGAGGAAAAATGAGTTTATAAAGAGAAGGAGGTCGAATTTGGAAAAAGTCAAAACATGAAAGTTGTAGATCTTGATGATATCTACAAGTTTCATGTTGACCAAAGATGGAGATGAGGTCAAATATGATACAAAAATACAGGAATACAAATATACACATATATAGTATACATAGAGGCCCAAAAACCCAACTTCTTCCTACGAGCTCCAAATTGGATGAAATTAGTCTCATTTTAAAGGTCTTTTAATGTGTATTATTCTGAAAGTGAGTAGACCTATTTTAGAGATTGTGTGAGGGAGTTATGAGCTTTCTAAGATCCAGAGGTTCTAGGGCTTTATTGGGTGCTTTTACAAAGGGGATCCCTGACTTTTCTTCCTTATATTATTAACTAAAGATGTACATATTACAAGGTGTTTTATTCTGGAGGAGATATTAGGTGGATATTTTATAAGTGGAACTGGCTTCTTATTTAATGTAAATATGAGTGCTGAGATGCATATATTATGAATGCATGTATGAATGCTAATTGTGCAAGATAAAGGGAAATATGCTGCTATTTACTCGGGAACAAGACTCTATTTTCAACATTTAGAGTGATGAATCACAGATTCATCAACCCCCTATACTTAAACCTTGCACATCCCAGAGCAACTAAATGAAATGCAAGAGTGAAATGATTTTGGGTTCCATACCAAGGTCATGAACAAAAGTTGAAAATGGAGTTTGACTCGACCCTTGGATTAATTATGTGGCAGAACCTCATTGGGACCTGAACTTAAGACCTAACAGACTCCAAGTTCCACAAGTCTTCTATTCAAGACACCTCAACAGTCAGGTCAGAACAAATCCTCAAACGCAAATTTCTGATGACTATGATTCTTGCTTGTACTGTGTAAGTGAGATGTAACTCTCCACATCAGAAATGGCTCAGAACTAGCCTCCTCTAACAAGGTAACTCAATAACCCGGTCCAGTAACTCTTTACTCGAGGAGTGGTATTCCCTTCTAAGTTCAAGTGCGACCAGCTCAAGAGGAGGGGTGGAGAAAAGAATGGACGGTAGCCAGTGTATCTACCTATCCCGGGATGCTTGACCAATGTAGCCAAGTCATTCAGCTGCATTTCTTTGCTAATATACATACTCTGACAGGTATTTTATTTTCACTTGGACCTGTCTGATTTTTTTGGAGTTTTTGCATTTTTTTCTCTTTTTTTGGCACTATATACAAGGTGCAACATGTACATCAGAAGTTTTTCCTCTTGAGCCAGTAGACTATCCCTCTTTTGAAGCATTATTGCAACCCACAGCGTCCTGTCCTTAGACTTCAACACCACCAGACTAGGTTGAGATGCACTACCCTCCCTAGAGGAGGACGGATGTTTCCACCCGTGTGCTACTCCAAGCTAAAGGATTCTACCTCCTTGACACCTCATCAATGAAGAGCTACGTGCATTGTGCTTTGTCCAAGTTAGGTCACTGTCTAAAAGAGTCATGCGTGTGCACGAGATATTCTACTTAGACTAATCAAGATGACATGTGAACATAGACTTGCAGACTCAAAGAATTAAGTCACTTGACCTGAGAAATCTTAACTCCAGTTCCTATAAGGTTCCCCTGAAATTAGGTGGATTAAGGTCAAATCTAGTCCATCCTCAATATCTACTCATAACTTGGTTCAAAACCCACTAACTTTTCGCCTTGCATATGCAAGATATGCAGATGAGAGGTGCAGATGACATGCTATGAATATGAAATGCAAGACTCTTTTCCTTTTCAGATGCAGAGATGATGTGCAAGAGTAAATAAGAAGCCTTATTTTCAACAATTTTTTTATACCTCCTATGATACAAGTATTTTATGAGTATTATACAGATTATACAGGTGTATATACAAAAAAAAAATTCTCAAAATTTTACCCACCCGTAATTATTGCATAATATATACAAAAATACGCAAAAATACGCGAAAGTACGAGTTATGGGTAAAGTATATATGTAATATATACACGCCCCCTATACTTAGCGTGTGTTATGTCCTCAGAGCACGAAAAGCGACTAAAAAGATAGCTCAGGCTAAGCGTAGGAGAGCTAAAATTACAAAAGTATAGAAGTCGCTCCGCCCCCCTATACTTAGGCTCTGGCAGCCTAAGTGTAGAAGAAAATAAAAATTGGGGCGGACGAGGGCAAGAGGGGAAATGGATGAATATATACATGCGGGCATCGGTTCCCCCTATACTTAGGCTCTGGTCAGCCTAAGTATAGGACATGAATGAGTATGAGAACCGATGTGATCTGGAGGATTTACAGAGAACAGACTCAGGTGGCTCATTCCCCCTATACTTAGGATCTGGTCATCCTAAGTATAGTCCAAGATAGAGATAGATGAAGATGGGATGAGTTACTAGAGTCGTGAGAGGGAAAGGACACAATGTACAGAAATGATGGTATATACAAGTGAGTCGGTCTGAATCTTTCAAGATGCTGCTGATGGCTGTAGCTCACTGCTGCAAGGTCTCCTGCGCGACTCGAGGTGTATTTGCTGAATCTGTCTCGCGCATAAACACAATCTCCTCAACATGGACTAACTGCTCATTGGATTCGATGAAGTGTTTTAACAGTTGTCCATTCACAAGGGATGTCAGTGCGTCATCTGCGAGATCTGAGATCTCGACACATCCGCTATCATGCACCGCTCGGACAATGAATGGGCCCCTCCACTTGGATTTCAACTTGCCTTGGAAGGTCTTCAGCCTTGCATTAAACAACGATACCTTCTGTCCAGGAACAAAGGTCTTTCGTCTGATATATCTATCATGCCAACGCTTCACCTTGTCCTTGTACACCAAACTGTTGTCATATGCGCGATTTCTGACTTCCATAAGCTCGTTCAGATCCATCTCTCTCTGCTTATGCCCAAGATGTGTGTTCCAATTAACCTTTTTAATTGCCCATTCTGATTTATGCACTAACTCTGCGGGCAAATGGCACGGCTTTTCGAATGGAATGGGGAGGTTCCTAGCGGTGTCTTGTAAGTTGTCCTATACGCCCATAGGATCTGATCTAAGATCTGAGACCAGTCCTTCCTGTCTGGGCGGACAAGCTTTTGCAATATAGTCTTCACCTCCCGATTCGACACCTCAACCATACCATTAGTTTGTGGGTGATAAGGGCTAGCGACATGGTGTTCGATGCCGTAGTCCTTTAGGAGTTTCTTCACCTCCCGGTTCACAAAGTAGCTACCCCATCTGATATCATCATTTTGGGAATCCCGAATCTAGAGATGATATGATCTCTGATGAATTTACAGACAGTTCTGCTGTCTGCGGCTCGAGTTGGGATGGCCTCCACCCACCTGGATAGATAATCTACTGCAAGAAGGATGTACTCAAACCCGTGGCTAATAGGGAACGAGCCCATGAAGTCGATGCCCCAGGCATCAAAGACATCACAAATGATGACAGGCTGCATTGGCATGTCATCCTTGGGACCAACGGTTCCTCCCATTCTCTGACATACTGGGCACGACAGCAAAGGTGATGGCATCACGAAACAGAGTCGGCCAGTAAAAACCACACTGAAGTACCTTCCATGCGGTCCTCTTCCTGGAGTGGTGTCCTCCTGCCTCCAAGCTATTGCATAAAGAAAGGACACTCTGGTATTCCTCCTGAGGAATACACCGTCTCCAAACACAATCCGATCCTTCAAAGAACCGGATCCTCCCAATGGTAGTGTCTCACATCCAACTTAAGTCGGTCGATGTGGCTCTTGGGCCAACCCTCGGGAACCTTCTTGGAGACAAGATAGTTCACGATGTTGGCATACCATGGGAGTGAGTCCACAACAAAAATCGACTCGTCTGGGAAGGAGTCTCGAATTGGTGAATCCTCGGAAGTATTAAGATCTTCGAGACGAGAAAGATGATCGGCTACTACATTCTTCTTTCCAGGTTTATCACGAATATCCAAATCAAATTCCTGGATAAGTAAAATCCACCAAAGAAGACGCGCCTTCGCATCCTTCTTCTCCATCAAATACCGTAGAGCCATGTGGTCAGTGAACACAATTACCTTGGATCCAATTAAGTGAGATCTAAACTTGTCCAAGGCAAACACTATCGCAAGCATCTCCTTTTCCGTAACTGTATAGTTATGCTGAGCTGTATCAAGCACTTTGCTTGCGTAGTGTATGGCAAACGGAACACCATCCCTTCTCTGTCCTAACACAGCCCCAACAGCAAAGTCTGAGGCATCCGTCATGATCTCAAAAGGTAGAGACCAATCTGGGGCTTGTAGGATAGGTGCATCCATGATCATTCCTTGCAATAGCTTAAAGGCTTCAAGACATTTGTGATCAACAACAAACTCCATGTCTTTGCCTAAAATCTCAGTTAGCGGTCGGACAATCTTAGAAAAATCCTTAATGAATCTCCGATAAAATCCAACATGCCCGAGGAACGACCGCAACTGTTTGATGTTGGTTGGTGGCTGGAGTCGTCTGATCACATCCACCTTGGCAGGGTCAACCTCCATTCCTCTCTTGGAGATGACGTGCCCCAACACAATGCCCTCCGTCACCATGAAGTGACTTTTCTCCCAGGAGAGCACCAGATTAACCTCACAACAACGTTTGAGGACTCGATCCAGATTCCTAAGACAGGAATCGAAGGAATCGCCGTGGACCGAGAAGTCGTCCATGAAGACTTCCAGGAATTCACCGACCATTTCGGCGAATATATCAATCATGTACCTTTGAAAAGTACCCAGAGCATTGGATAACCCAAAGGGCATGCTCCTGAAGGCATAGGTACCAAAGGGGCATGTAAACGTGGTCTTCTTCTGGTCCTCTGGAGCTATGGCTACTTGATTGTAGCCCGAAAACCCATCCAAGAAACAGAAGAATTATTTCCCCGCTAGTCTCTCTAGGATATGATCAATGAATGGTAAGGGGAAATGATCCTTCTTTGTCGTGGCATTCAAGCGTCTGTAATCCACACAGACGTGCCACGACGTGGGCACTCTCGTCACAATCTCCTCTCCATCCTCGTTGGTGGTCGTCTGAATTCCCGACTTCTTCGGGACCACATGTATCGGGGCCACCCATTTCGAGTCGGAGATGGGATAAATAAAACCCGCATTGCACCATTTCTCTATCTCCTTCTTCACTACCTCTCGTAAATTTGGATTCAAATGACGTTGGAATTCATGAGAGGGTTTGGCTTCATTCTCCAAGTAGATATGGTGCGAACATAGAGTGGGATTTATCCCGTGGAGATCGGAAATGCTTCAGCCTATCACCTTGCGATTTTTCTCTAGGATCTCTAGCAAGCGAGATTCCCACTCCTCGATCAATCGTGAACTGATGATGACCGGATATTTCTTCTCTTGACCCGCAAGGAAGGCGTATTTCAGTGTTGTGGGTAAAGGTTTGAGTTCAAGTAAGATGTGATCATCTAAGAAATCTGGCTCAATCGAATCTGGCTCAGTGTTGGAAGTGGCTAGATCTTTCTCTGTAATGGCTGCCACCAATTTATTTAGCTCTGGAGTCGGATCGTTAAAGGTCTCCATGTAATCGGCGAAAGCCATGTCCGACTCGTCATCCTCATCTTCTGATTGTCCTAAAGAGGGAAGGACTGACAAGCCCAGCTGGGCTTCTAAGTCATCGAAGATGTAGGGGGATGCAGGTTCTGAGCTGTACTCGTCTCTGAGGATCTCGCAAACTGACTCATGCACTGGATCATCTCCGGAGGGGAGGGGCTCATCGCTGCTGGCTAGGTTTTGTTTCCATGGCCCAACTATGTCTACATGATCGCAGTCTGCTTCGGTTGAAGAGTACTCAGTGCTGGATTTGGAATTCGGTCTCTGCCATCTGGTCTGCTTCATCTCAAGTTCCTCATCTCCGCCTGGAGTTTGGAACTGGATCTTCCTGCTCTTGTAATCAAACAAGGCCCCTGCTGTCCTGAGGAAGGGCCTGCCTAAGATGATCTGGGAGTCTCTCCAATTACGAGGGGTTCCCATATCTAGGACAATGAAGTCCACCATGTATTCCTGCCCCTCGACTTTGATCACAACATTCCTCAATTCTCCTTAGGACCTCTTGGTTGATTTATCAGCGAACTGCAGGAGGGCTCTAGATTTCCTAAGAGGTCCGAGATTAAGCCGCTCATAGAGGGTTGTAGGCATTAAGTTAATTGAGGAGCCGTTATCTAGGAGAGTGCGTGAAAACGCGATGTCATCAACATGACTCACTACATAGTGTGCACCCATGTCTCTTCGTTTCCTTGGAAATGAGTTCTTTATTGCACAAGTCATGGCTACTGACAGAACGTGTTTCTCAACACGGTTTTTGGTTTTCCTGCTAACCCCAGTAGGTGTGCATCTCATCTTAAGGTATTTCTGAAATGCAGGAGTCATTTCCACGTACTTGTCAAAGGGGATTGTGACCTTGATATATTTGTTGCAGCACTCTGTCATCTCAGGGGCATCTTTTTGGATTTTTTTGAATTTCTTCTTTCCACCCGTAAGAGCTCGGGGAAAAGGGATTATTGACTCTAACTCATGTTCTGAAACTGAAATTTTTTCATTAAAAGCTAGAACTGAGTTCTGTACACAACTCGGACTCTGAAACAGACTCAGACTCTAACTCGGACTAAAAGAAACATGCTGGGGCGAAACTGGTGATGCATCTTCCGCTTCTTCTGGACGGTCCTCCTCAGATGGAGGTGCGGTCTCTTCATCAGTTTTGTCGGACTCACTAATGATGCGGGTTTGCTGCTTCGAAGACCCAGAAGTCCTCTTCTTCTGCCGGTGGTGGTGACGGTGGTGCTGCTCCTCTTCTTCCTCCAATTTCTCCTCAGGTAGAGACTTGGCGGCTCCTTCCTTTGGTGCTCGTACTCGATCAGGTACGATCACGGTCCTTCCGCTCCTGAGGGACATATGATTTACATTATCATACGAAAGGATCTCATGTTCAGATAAAGACTTATCTGAATAGTATACTTGATCACGAGGTTGGTTCTGGCTTTGATTTAAGCTGTTCGGGTTGGCCTGAACCTGGGCGGGAATTGGGGTCTTTGGCGCCATTTGTTGATCCTGGGGACGAGAGACACGATTCAGATCGGTTCTCATATCCAGATAGTCATTCTGGATCTGTCGGACCCTATCAGACAGAGTCTGGATCGCCAAGGTGAGGGACTCCAATTCGGTGGGCTGAGCGGGCTGGTGATGCTGACTTACAGACGAGGTTCTGTACTGGCCCTGCTGACCATGCCGATACTGCTGATTGGACGGACCTTGCTGGAATGCGCGCTGTTGCTGCTGGTGCTGCTGAGGCTGGTACCCTTGTTAGGGCCTGGATTGAATGAAGCGCGATGCAGGGACGATCTTGGTTTCTTGGTAAGCTGGGGATGGTCGGTGAGGCTGACCATTCCCCATCTCCGACTGTCTGATGACAGGGTCACGACTATACCACAGCCCGTTAATCTCGAACACCTGCGGAGGCACCTCATATCCGTTCTCTACTTGTGGGGGTGCATGCTGGTCGTGCTGGGTGTAAGTCTGATCCCAGCCACTCTGAGACCCCAGTGCCTGTTCCTGTATAAGATGGACTCGATGTACAGGTACAAGTGGTGCAGAAGGGGCGGGTAGCTTTATCTTAGCTACCTTCTCAGAAAGTTCCTCCACTTGCTTCGGTAGACGTGAGAGAGACTCAAGGTCCGCGAATCTTTTGTGGATCTGCTCGACCATGGTTATCTTGTCAGCAATCATCCCCATGCTGGGAATGAGGTCCTCTGTCATATCCGCTACAGTCCTCCGGGTTGTCTCATTGGATAAGATTGAGGGAGACAACTGATAACCCCTGGTGGCCTGCGACCTGCCGATTTCTGCCATCTGCTCTAGTATCTTCCATACAACATTCTCATTTTTATTCAGATAATTTCCTCCACAGGCGACACTGACTAACCCCTGCATCTACGGGGTTCAACCACAGAACAAGGTCTGGACTAAGATCGTCTTAGAAATGCCGTGGCAAGGACATTTCTGAACTAGGTCATTAAACCTATCCCAGGCATCATGGAATGGTTCACTGGGTCCCTGGGAGAAACTGACAATCTTTGTTCTCATTTGGTTAGTCCTACTGAGAGGGTAGAACTTCTTCAGAAATAAGTCCTTGAACTGCATCTAGGTTGTACATATCACCCCTAGGTTCTTCAGCCAATGTGCTGCCTTATCTCCTAAGGCAAAAGGGGTAGCCTTCAGTCTAATGTAATCCTGCCCAACCCTAGGATGGCTAAGGTTGTTGCAAACCAACTCAAAGTCTCAGAGGAAGGCATATGGTTCTTCATGGGCATTTCCGTTGAACTTCGGTAGCAGACTAAGGAAGTGGGGCTTGAGTTCAAATGCTTCAGCGGGAACCGCTGGTGCCAACCAACTTTGTATTTCATTCTCTGCTGGGTTATAGGCATCAACCATTGGTCGGTCGATTCCTCCTGCCACAACGATTTGTCCCATTCTAGCCGTGAGATCTGCATTTTGTTATTCGGCTGTGGCAAGGCGATTAAGAATTTGTCGCAACTGATCCTCATCCGGTGGCTGCTTAGGCGGCATCTTGTCCTCTATTCCTGGGTATGAAACAATGTTGGTGTCAAAGGACAAATCAAGGAAGGGATTCTTACCAAGGCAATGGTCTTCCTAGGTAAGCTTAGAGGAGAGGAAAGGGTTGGTTTGAGAGTAACCACCCTGGGTGTGAGGGAACCAGAACCTCAAGAGGGTCATGAGTCCTGGGTGGTCCAAGGTGCGCTTAGGACGATGAAGAGGAGTTTCGTGGGGGGCTCAAAGAGAGATTGGTGAATAAAGAGTCGATATCCCCCCAATCACTCATCTTGATTTTGCGAGAAGAAATGGGAGATCTAAGTGGAGATAGGATTTGACTCCTACCTGAAGCAAACAATTCAATCCAAGACCCTGGGTTCACACTCAACACAATGAAGGACTCAAAACCGAGTCCAATTTATCTTGTAAATTTTAAGTGTGATTTTTCAAGCAAGATAGCAAGGATTACGCGGCCCATGGGAAGTCGGCTCAGAGCTGGATGCGTCTTCCCTGTTTAACCTGTCACCTAAATACTGCCGGTCCTTCCTTTCTTCGCTCCTATCCCAAGTTGAGGACTCAAAGACCATGCCCCTATCTACCTGCAAGCAGGCGGAGGCTGATAAGGCTGGAACTTCGCCCCGAAGGGTTACTAGCAGCTTGTCACGAAGTACCGTTGGTTCAACCCTGACTACCCACGAATAGGCGGAGGCTACATGGTAATAGTTAGTGAATCTGAAAGTATCAAACTTGTGATATTTGCTAGGATCAGTTGGTCCGTGATATGGAAGGCGGGGATTTTAGCTCTGCCTTAAGGTGTTCACACACACTCAAGTACCCTCACTCAGCCAGAAAACAAGGTCGAGGATTAGTCTCCCGCAAACAATTTTCCAATTTTATTGATTTTTTTGGTCAATAATGTTAGCAGTCCCGGTTTTAAGTTAAGTTCTCACTTGTTAGTCCAACCACACAACACGCCTATCGTCCAGTCCCAATTTCCTTTTAATTTAAGTGTGAAAAACAGAGGGGGAAATCGAGAAAAGCCGATGCACGAAAAACAATGATGCATATGCTGAGTGAAGAAGACTTACAGTGATCCCTTCGCTTGTATGCAAGATGCAAAATAGAATTGAAATTCTTACGCTACATGCAAATGCAGAAGACAAAATCCGCTCCTAGACAGGCAGTTCTATTAGTGAGTGAAGAACATGTTGATTTGACTAGATCTGCGGTCTAGGTGCGTATTTTAAGTGTATGTGTGGTCCTAAAAATTACGAGCACAAGCAATTCCTAAAGTGGCTCGAGGAGCCGCTAGTGCAAGCCTAAGTTACAATTCAAACCACACAGCACACGGGGACACGGTTCCACTATTTTTACATACGCGAGAACCCGAACGGGAACCATTGGAAGTGATGCGAAAAAATGGAAATAAATAAAAGTACAATTTCTCTCAAATCCCTCAAAGAATAAAAATGTCGATTCCTCGAAGTGTCTTCGACTCCTCGCGTTCCTCTCACAAAAATAATTTGAGGTCAGATAAAGAACGACTCGAAAAATACAAAAATTGAAGGATGGAAAATATTTACAAGAAAGCCGGGGGTCAGACTACCTGAGGATAGAAAATCAAACAATTAGAATTTCACTGGAAATTAACCTAAGCCGTGCCTCCCCGGCAACGGCGCCATTTTGATAACCGCCTCCCGCTACCCTTGTTAATTTGAGCAAATTAATGTCCAAATTAATTGATGATGTTCGTTGCAGTCAGATAACGAGAGGGAATATCAAAAACCACTTTCAATTATATTCAAGTTAATCTCGAGCGGCAATTTTTTTTACTTTGTGAAGTCCAAGGTCGAACTCAGGGAGGCAACTGTCTCCTTAGGTAGATTTTTAGCAAATTTCCAATGTACGATTTTCAGAGGAGATATTTTTGGTCTTTTTCGGTTTTTTATGCAAGACACATGCAAAATCAGGCCAAATTAGGAAGTAAAATCAGAAAAGTGTTCAAATGAAGTCCAAAAATAATGAAACTTGGCCAGATGATGAAATATGATGTGATTAAGCTACCCTAATTTTTTTTGGAATTTTCTGACACTAAATGAATTAACCATGAATTAAAAATGAATGCAAGGTGATTTTGACTAATTTAATTTTAATAAATATCAAATCAAAAATTTTTGGAAATAAAAATTATCCTAAATAGATCTAAAGATGATGAATCCAGAAAAATTGTCAGACCTTAATTTTGATGTGAAATGAACCTGTTAAAAATAAATTAAGGAAATCACCAAATAATTTATTTAGCCCTCGAAATGCGTGAAAATGAGATGAAATTTTTATGTAAGGTGAAGCTAATTATCTAGAGCTAATGTGATTTTTTGGGAATTTTTGGAGGTCACAGAGAAATTACTATTAATTAAAAGGTTAAATTGGGCAAAATATCACATAAATGAACCAATTAATTAATTTAAACACAAAAATGTGCCAAGTGTCACATAAGATAAAGGACAAGTTAAACTACAACATGCAATTTTTGGAATTTAAAATTGATGAAATGTGGACACCTAAATATGCATGCAAAGACAGGGGTATAACTGCAATACAGAAAATAAAAATTGCTCAAAATAAAATATGCTGACAGGGACCTTAATGCAATTACCTAGAATGCAGGGGTGTGGAATGCAATTTTCATAGGCGCACATGCTCCTCATGTGGGGGCGCTTCACAGGGACCGATTTGCAATTTTAGAAACTTCCCGGGGCCTCAGTGCAATTTGCCCAGGCCGCACGTGCTGATTACGTGAGGTGCCCTAGGATTGGTTGACTTCAGAGGCTCGGGCATTGGCTCGGCTGCTCTGGAGGTTCGGTTGAAGGCTCGGAGAAGCTTCGGGTGATCTGAGCCTAGAGGTCGGGGAAGAGGCTCGAATCGGGGCGATGTGGTGTGATCAAGACCGTCGGATCAAGAACGATCCAACGACTGATGGCTGATGACGCGTGGTGAATCAGTGACTGTTGGATCTGGATTGATCCAACGGTGCCTGGGGCTCGATGAAGAGGGCGACGTGGCATGATGCTGTCCGTAGGATCACTGATCGATCCAACGGCTCTCTGCTGCTCCGGCTGACGTCGACGTGGCTTGCTCCTGAGCGTGGGATCAAGGATGATCCTACGGCTCCTTTGCGAGGCTACATGGCGTGATGCTGACCGTTCGATCAAGATGATCGAACGGTGGCTGAACGTCGTCTCCAACGATCCTCCGCCACCTGCGGAAAAGAAGGCGGGGCTCCGGCGAAGGGGGGCTTGCTCCGCCTCATGCTCTAGGCGTCGATGAAGCTCGTCGGAGGGTCTGGAGAAGCTTGGAAGATGCGCGGATGGTCGGCGAAGCCTCCGGTGGTGTTAGGAGCGGAGGAGGAGCTCTGGGACACGGTGGCGATGAAGCTCGAAGGGAGCTCCGGTGAGCTTCCGGCCAGTGAAGGAAGGAGCACCTGCAAGGGGTTAGAGGATAGACGAAGCACGTGGGCTGTGCGTGGAGTTGTGCAGGGTGAGATCGAGGCCTATGGCGGAGCGAGGGTGGTCCGGTGATTGGGCTCCGACCAGGTGGTGGAGCTGGAGTCGATGAAAGATGAAGTGCGTCGTCAGAAAGGGTGAAATGTAGTGCGAGGATCAGAGCTCCGTCGCGGAGCTCGGAGGGATGAAGGTGGAGCGAGAAATCGACGGTGGAGGGCGAATTAAATCGAAGAAAAATCAAAGAAACGAAGAAGAAGATCAGAAGAGAAGTGGAGGTGGCTACCTGGGGAATGGAGCTCAGATTTGAGCTCCAGGTCATCGCTCTAAGGATCAGTAGAGTCCTGAGCTCACGCAGCTCACAGATGGAGGTTGCAGCACGGCGGTGGCGACCGTGGATCTCGCCGGATAAGAAGGCCCGTCGTCGCTCGAAGAATCACTCAATTTCTGTCACCAATTGATAGCTCTGAGCTTAAGGTTTCTCTCTGGGGTGGCAGATGGGTGTGAATGTGGCCGGATGTGGTCTATTTATAGGGCAATGGTGGCAACAGGGATGGAGGAGAGGCGAAGTTCGTGGAAGTTGTGGTGAGTCTCTGGTGGAAGTCGTGGTGAGTGAGGGAGCTGGAGAGGATGAGGGAGGAGTGGGCTCCATCGTGGCGGTGTTGGCGATCGGAGAGGGTGGCAAGAGTGGGTCCGAGAATAGAAAGGGGAAGCCCCTCGTGCAAGATCGAGATCGTGGGAGAGAGGGGGAGCCAAAGGTGGAAGACGAGTTCCCAACCGTTGGATCGGGAGATCCGACGGTGGTGAGCGACGCATGAAGGGGTTGCATGGATTAGATCCGATGCGAGGTGATCGAAGGGCGCTGAATGCGCCACGTGTCGAGCTGAGGCATGTGCGCTAGCGGAAGGTAGTGATTGGATTAGGGCTTCGATCGGGCGGTTGAGAGTTGGTGCGGAGATAACGGATGAGATGGATGGATGAAGGCGGGATCGAAGGGCGCACAATGCGACACGTGGCACGCTCTGCGTGAGGCGCGAAAGGGCGGTTATGATGAAGGGAGGGGTTGGATCAGACGGCGAGGAATTAAGGCGTACGTGGATAAGGCACATCCATTGGATCTGATGTAGATCCAACGACCAAAAGCGCGGGTGGATGAGACAAGGGGAGCGGGCCGCATGGTGCAATCAGAGGGAGCCACGTGGCCAGCTGTGAATGGCTGAGAGGAGAAATGAGTTTAGAAAGAGAAGGAGGCCGAATTTAGAAAAACTCAAAACATGAAAGTTGTAGATCTTGATGAGATCTACAAGTTTCATGTTGACAAAGACGGAGATGAGGTCAAATATGATACAAAAACACAGGAATACAAATATACACATATATAGTATACATAGAGGCCCAAAAACCCAACTTCTTCCTACGAGCTCCAAATTGGATGAAATTAATCTCATTTTAAAGGTCTTTTAATGTGTATTATTCTGAAAGTGAGTAGAACTATTTTAGAGGTTGTGTGAGGGAGTTATGAGCTTTCTAAGATCCAGAGGTTCTAGGGCTTTATTGGGTGCTTTTACAAAGGGGATCCCTGACTTTTCTTCCTTATATTATTAGCTAAAGGTGTACATATTATAAGGTGTTTTATTCTGGAGGATATATTAGGTGGATATTTTACAAGTGGAACTGGCTTCTTATTTAATGCAAATATGAGTGCTAAGATGCATATATTATGAATGCATGTATGAATGCTAATTGTGCAAGATAAAGGGAAATATGCTGCTATTTACTCGGGAACAAGACTCTATTTTCAACTTTTAGAGTGATGAATCACAGATTCATCAATCCATTAAGCGACCTAGAGGTCTTTCAGAAGATGTTGTGCTAGAGGTGCGAGAAATGCAGTTCCCAGTTGATTTTGCAGTCCTTAATATGGACTCTCCCGCACCCTTACTCCAGACTCCTATCATCCTTGACTGACCATTCCTGCGCACCTCAGAAGACGTGGTTGACTATGGGTCTGACAAGATTACATTCAACTCAGGCAACAAAAGAATCACCATAGGCATGATCAGTGAGCCCAAGATCGTAACTGATGAGGGAAATGCAACATCGCCTGAAGCAGACTGTGACTTCATTGTAGAAATCAGAGAAATACTGCTTTCTTTGAACGATCCATGGACACGGGAAGTCCTCTCCCTAGAGGAGGACTTGGAAAGCACGGTCGGCACAAGCTCTGATGATAATTGGGAGACAAATTCCGATATGCTAATGCATCTTTTTAACTCGGATGACTCACTCCTTCCCAAACATGATGAGCCTAGTGTAGAACCGTTTGATACAATTTTATAATCTCAACAGAGCACTGCGGTTAGCAACTCTGCAAAAGTTCAGGCCGTACATCCACCCACCCATGTAGTTTTCGAAGTGACTAATAAGTTGGCTAGATCAGGACCAGAACTCAAGCCACTTCCAGCAGGCCTGAAGTATACTTTCCTTGCGGCTGCAGAAAACATGTATCTAGTCATCATCAACAATAGGAGAACCCCAGAGCAAGAATCTCGACTTCTCGAGATTGTAGAGAAGAACCACAAGGTGATTTGTTGGCATGTATCAGATCTCCGCAGGATAAATCCTACATTGTGTTCACACCACATTTACCTGGAATAAGATGCCAAGCCATCCTATAAATTCCAAAGAAGACTTAATCCAAATCTTAGGGATACCATCATGAAAGAAATAACGGAATGGTGTGACACAAGCTTCGTTTATCCCATCTCTGATTCAAAATGGGTAAGCCCCTTGCACGTAGTTCCAAATAAGTCAGGGCTTACCATGGTTACAATTGACAGAGGAGAGGATATATCTACTCGAGTATCGATGTCTTGGTGTGTATGTGCCGACCACCACCATCTTAATGCAACAATGAAGAAGGACCCCTTCTCCTTGCCATTCACTGATCAGTTTTTGGAAAGATTAGCCAGCAAGGAGTTCTTCTACTTTCTGGATGGGTACTCCGGGTACTACCAAATGGCAATCACCCCTGAGGACCAAGAGGAGACTATGCTTTCATGAGAATGTCCTTTGGATTGTGTAATGCACCGGCGACATTCTTTAGAGATGCCGTAAAGTCAATCTTGTATTATCATGGGAAAATAGTTACTTCATGGTTACATAAGGAATTGTGCTGGGTCATATCGTTTCCAAATGTGGCATGGAAGTCGACCCGGTAAAGGTGGATGTGATTGCAAATCTTGAGCCACCTCAGACAGTAAAGGATGTGAGGTCATTCTTGAGGCATGTAGGGTTCTACAAAAGGTTCATATGTGATTTCAGCTGCATTGCCGACCTCTTACAAAAGTTCTGCGCAAGGAGACTGAGTTTAATGTTGACCAGCAGATTCTCCTTTCATTCAATCAGCTTAAGGAGCTTATCACTCAAGCTCCAGTCCTACGACCACCGGATTGGTCTCTCCCCTTTGAGATCATGACAGATGCATCAGGCTTTACAATTGGGGCTATTTTAGGACAAAGGAAGGACAAGATGCCCTATGCCATTTATTACGCCAGCAAAACATTAGATGAAGCTCAAAGAAATTACACCGTAACAGAGAAAGAGTTGCTGGCTGTGGTATTCGCCTTGGAGAAGTTTACATCATATTTGCTTGGATTGAAAGTTACCATCTTCACTGACCACTCTGCTATCCGATATTTACAGTAGAAGAAGGATGCCAAACCTAGACTGATTAGATGGATTCTTCTCCTCTAGGAATTCAATTTGGAAATCAAGGACAAGCCAGGAGTTCAGAATGTGGCAGCAGATCATCTCTCCAGAATTGAGCAGCAAGAGCTTCCGCTGAGCAATACACCCATCACAGAGACCTTTCTTGATGAGTCCATTTTGGCCTTAGATTCACTCCCTTGGTATGCTGATAATGTCAACTACCTTGTTTCGGGGGTAGTACTGCTTGATTAGACGAAGATTCATAAGGACACATTCTTTTTGACAATCCATTTCTACCAATGGGAAGATCCTCTCTTATTCAAGGGAGCAGATTACATTTGGCATAGGTGTATCCTTCAGGCGGAGCATCATAGTATCCTCGAGTATTGTCACTCGCTCGAATATGGAGGACACCACTCTGGAGACAGAACGGAAACAAAAGTACTTCAGTGTGGCTTCTCGTGGCCCACACTATTAAAGGATGCAACAACCTTCATCAAACGATACACTGACTATGAAAGAGTAAAAGGCACCCTCACGATAAAAGATTGAATGCCCCTAAAGATCATTCATATAGCAAACTTATTCGATGCTTGGGGGATCGATTTCATGGGACCTTTCCCCAATAGTCAAGGATATGAGCACATCCTTCTTGCCATTAACTATGTGAGTCTCTAGGTTGAAGCTATCCCCACTCGAGCTGCTTATGTCGATTTTTGAAAGAAAATATGATCTCGCGGTTCGAGATTCAAAGATTCTCATCTCAAACGGGGGTAGCCACTTCATAAACAAAGAGGTCAAGAAATTAACGAAGTAATATGACATCGAGCATCGAATCACATCTCCTTACCATCCGCAGACCAATGGCATGGATGAGCTGTCAAATAGAGAAATCAAGACAATCCTGTAGGAGGTTGTGAAGCCGGAAAGAAAGAATTGGTCCCAACTCTTGGACTCCATCCTGTGGGCATACTGAACCTCTTACAAGTCTCCTTTGGGCATGTCCCCCTATCATCTTTTATATGGGAAGCCATGTCATCTGCTTGTGGAACTAATTCACAAATCCTTATGGGCAATCAATATGTGCAATTAAGACTCACAGAGAAGTGGTCAGAAAAGGAAAGATGATCTGAACAGGCTCTTGAAATTTCGAGACTATGCATAAGATAATACGTTGATGTACAAAGAGAAGGTGAAACAATGGCATGACCGGCACATCAGATGAAAGACCTTCGAAGTTGGACAAAAAGTGTTGCTATTTGATGCAAAGTTGAAGATCTTCTTGGGAAAATTGAAAAGAAAATGGACAAGGCCATTTCAAGTTCGAGAAGTGCGTGACAATGGAAGTATTGCAATATTAGAATTGTCTCCTGACACACAACCATTCATCGTCAATGGTCAACTACTGAAGCCATACATTGAGCATGATAGCTTCTTGGCCATTGTCGACTCAATCCAAGTACTGCGCTCTGAAGATACATCCACCTCGCTAGCAACATCAAAAGATTCAGATAACACACCTAAAAAACTTTCCTCTAATATATTGTCATTTCTTCATTTCTTCTTTTCTTCTTTTCTTCTTCATTCTAGTTCCGGGCTACATCCTATATATATTTTATTAAAAAAAATCAAATGTAGCGCCCCTTTTTGTCAATCTTCTATACTTAGGACGCACTTTGTCCTAAGTATAGGGGGGTGTGCATCCCAATTACCTTCATTCTTTGATCGTCTCCATTCTCTCCTCCTTTTGCCTATCTTCAGGGATCTCTCACCCTAAGTATAGGGGAGAAACATTCCGAGTACAATCTGTTCATTCTCATCCTTGACCATACTGCCTTGTGTACAATTTGCCACACTTAGTATTATTTAATCCTAAGTATAGGGGGGACGGACAACTTCCTGTTCCTTTATTCCTCTCCTCATTCCTTTATTCTTTAGACTTTTCTATACTCAATCCGAGTTATGTCTTTTCTTTTTCTCATTGATTTATGAGGACATAGCTCGAGCTAAGTATAGGGGGTCGTATATACTATGTATATACTTTAAGCCATAACTTGCACTTTTGTATTCTAAATATACGTATGACTAAAAATAAGGTAAAATACATCACAATATTCTAATAAAAAGATGTTTATAGCTCCTCAAACTCTTTTTGTACATTCTGATTATTAAACCGGGCAAAAAGTAATGCAAAATGTTTGAAAAATAGTTCGAAAACCCTTTTGATTTTTTTTGAAAATTGTTTGGAGAATATTCTGTAAAAAGTATTCAACCTTTGTAAAAATCTTGTTGTTTGCAAAAATTTATTTTCTTTGCGTGAAATAAAAATATTTGAATTTTTTTTCAAATGGTTGTAAAATGGTTGCTAAAATACTTGAAAAATCTATATATACTATTTTAAAAACCTTTGCAGAATGCTTTTCAAATATGTGTAAGTGCTTGTAAAAATCGTTTGTGAAAAATATGTTGGACTATAGTTTTCATGTTTGTTGAAAAATAATTCTGTAAATATAAGATATGTAGTTAATTTCTTAACCTAAACCTTCTATTTTCAAAAACATTTACATAACTCAAAATATTAAAAAAAATTATATATATTTATGTATGTCATTTTTATTCCTCAAAAATTCTGTTTATATATACTGATTAGTTAGTCAGGTTAAAAATATTTTTGCAAAATGATTTGAATAATGGTGTGACCCATTTGGAAAACTTTTTGTGAAATGTTTTCAACCTTCGTAAAGATATTTTGATTTAAAAATTATTTTTCTTTGTATGCAATAAAAGTTTTGAAAACCTATTTGCAAATGATTTTGAAAATATCTGTAAAAATATTTTGAAAAATGTATCTATATACTGATTGAAAAACTTATGCAAAATGGCTTTTAAATACTTGTAAATATTTGCAAAAATTGTTTTGTACTATAGTTTTGAAACTTGTTTGCAAATAAATTTGAGGAATAAATGCATCATTAAATAAAATATATTTATATATACGCACATCTATATATATATACACACATACATACATATAAATATATATATATATATAATAAGTAAAAACTAAAATTATTTACCACTTGTGTATATACCTATAAACCATCTTTTAAATTTGTACATTCTTTAAATATTAACTCTTGTAAATAGAAAGAAGCACACCCGTGTAAATAACTATATATACTTTGGGTGCCAAAATCCTTTTTCTTTACCAAAATTCTTTTTATAGAAATTCCTTTTATTTGCAAAAATTCTTTTTATAAAATTGCATCATTCTTTCGACATTGCACATAGCATTTGCATAGCATTCATATTCTTTTCATTTGAGCTTGATGATTGAACTAGTCCAATAAAGTTGAAGATGGGAGCTTGGTTGGACCTTACTGCACCTAAATACACTGGAACTTTATGGGAACTAGGTTTAAGGCACTTCAGGTCTATCAGACTTAATTCTTTGAGACTCAGGCCTGGGTTAAAGTCATCTCAACTGACTAACTAGAACTTTTCGAGGCACACGCATGACTCTTGTCAGCCATGAACTAACTTGGACACTTTCACCTTTCACTTGTCTCAACTCAGTTGAAATGGTGAGGGGGTTGGATTTGCTGGTCTGAGATGGACATGGGTGGAAACATTCATCGTCTAGGGAGGGAAGTGCAACCCGACCTGATCCAGTTACAATGAAGTCGAATGACAGGAGAGTGTGGGTCTTCTGGCTCTAGAGGAAAAAGTCCTTATGTAAATGCTCCTGTAAATAGTATTTCAAAAAAAAAACTCCAAAAAAAGTAGACCGTTCTGCAAATAAAGTAAAATGCCTGCCGGAGTATGTATATATGTTGTATAGAAAATAAGCAAGCTTGATCATCAAAGTTATACCATGTGAGCCTACAGCCGGATGTCTTGACTACACCGGTCATGCATCTCAGGATATGTAGCTACACTGGCTACCATGCATTCTTTTCTCCACCTCCACCTCTTGAGTTGGATGCCACTTGAACTTATAAGGGAATACCCCACTCCTAGAGGATAGAGTGTTGGATTGGGGAATCATTGGATTCTCATTTCGGAGAAGTCAGTTTCTTTGTCATTTCAGTTGGGGAGAGCCACTATCACTTACACTGTACAAGTCAGCTTCATAGTCATAAGGGTTTGCGTATGATGTAGGCTAGTTTTGACCTGGTTATTGAAGTGAGTTGAATCGAGTTCTGTGACTCTCGAAAGCTATTGTGTTTCAAGTTTGGTTCCCGACCAGGTTCCACACACATTCTCACATCAAGGTCTAACCTTAGCTCCAAACTTTGATTTTGTTAAGACAAGTTTAACAACTGTAAGTAATTCTATTTATTCTTTCTTTTTCTTTTCTTCTTTACTATTTTTGTACTTATTGCATTAGTGTTTGCTAGGGACTAGCAAAGGAAAGTATAGGGGGGTGATGAATCTCCATTTCATCACCTTTATTCTATCATTTTGGCATTAAAAACCCTAGCTAGTGCATGTAAATAGCATCAATTTGTGCATAATAGCATTCATTATTTATTGTATTATTTTATATAAAATTAGGTTTTTTAAAGCCAAAATTATAGAATAAATAGAAGAAAAGAAAAAGGAACAAAATATTGAAAATATTTTATGACCATAAACCCCGAGACCAAGTTAAGAATTGAGTTGGTTGATAAGGAATAAAGTAGGGGGAGATAAGGGCCAGAAATAGAATAAAAATCCAATACTTTTTATTCATTATTTATGCAATTTTGACACCTATTTTATTCTTTATTCATCAAATAAAGAAAGTTTGTACATGAAAGTTATAGATACTAATGTAAGTGAAAATACAAAATTGAGTTTGTACAAAAATAATACACAATGTTCGTTTTATATACAAATTAAAAAACCAGAAACCCAACTTCCCAGACCCATATCTTTTAAATAAAAACTCAAACATATCAAATCTCATTGTATACAATTTTTCACAAGCTATGGTGATTTTATATTTTTCGGAGTTACTATGTGAAAGTTAGGTTTTTGACCCCTATCGTATATTATACTGATTAAAATATTCATTTTATCCATTTCTTATTATTTTCACAAATTCATATTCTTATAATTTTGTAAATATTATTTATAACATATGTCTATATTAAAAATAGAATAAAACCAAAAGGAAAATGCAAAATAAAATAGTCTATATAAATACATAGACAAAGTATCTATGTTATACATGTATATAAATAAAAAAGGAAACCTATTCGTTTATTCTTTATTAAATATTTTTTTATAATATTGTAAATATTGTCTATATTATACTAAAAATACAGAACCAGAATAAGACTCATTAAAATACATTAAAATAAAAAGGTGTATATAAAACATAAGTAAAACACCTATAAATACACCTACATAATACATATATCTATTTATTTTAGTGTGAAAATAACAACATAAAAAATACAACAAAAATATATTTATATTCACCAAAATAATTTATAAATATATAAAATAAAAGAATAAAATAATAAAATAAAATATACAAAATAAAAATAAAAATGTATAAATACAAGAAAATATACCTATAAATCCACTATTAAAAAGTAATTACTAATAAAATACACCAAAAAATAAATAAAAATCATATTAAAATACTAAATTAAATAATAAACATTTTTATTCTATAATCTAAAATTAATAAAATCATTTATTAGGTGTAATTAATAAGTCAATAATTGGTCAACCAATTTTGTCATTTTGCGCTGACGTGGACTAATCACCGGACGTCAAATGCTAACCGCAGTCAAGTGTCTCCCTCACTTCCAGACATGACACGCCTATCCAATCCCGTGATTTTGCGCATTTTCCTGGGCATCTTTTCATTCAATCGCCTTCGCCCCCTTATGTTGAATTGATCATTGATCATTTTACATACATGCCATGCTCTCTAATCACGTGTACATACACCCTAATACCTGGTTTTAGCGGGCCAATAAGGGTGTTGTGTTAGGTCTATAAATAAAACCCCCCGAGTCTCCTTGCAATTTCGGTCACCAGTAAGTATCTGAAAGCTTTAGGTTAGTGTCTAGGAGAGATCCTCATGACAGGAGGAGCGTTCTCGAGCCCAGTCCGATCTTCAGGAGTGAGGGGTACACCCATGGCTGCCCGTTGCCGGCAACCCTTCTCCCTGGGCTACTTCAGGTATAAGAGCTGTTCGTTTATCATTTACTTTGTGTCTCTTAGTCGTAGGTTTAATTTTCTGTCGTTAGTTTAGGATTTAGTTGACCAAAGTAGGGTTAATCAATCACCTCGAAGTTTGCCAAAGTCGAGCTCTGGCAAGCTCCTCCGTGCACACCCATCCCTTCTCCATCGTACCTTTCACCTCCATCTCAACCTTTATCGCTTCCCGATCATCCCTTGTGCATCCAATCAACAAGGACCACCTCGCTTCTGCGAAGAGAGGTTCATCTTCGCTGCCTCATCAGAAACCTCACAGTCCACCTCACTTTTCTCGCAAACAACTTCATCCTTGGCCGAGGAGAACTCCCTTGAGCCACTTGTTCTTCCTGTGCAGGTCATGCGCTCAAAGGAGCCCTCTTGGGCTCAAATCGGTTTGACTTGAAGGTTCCTAGGGCCCCTTCCTTCCCAAGCTCGTTAGGCCTCTTCATGGGGTCTTCGACCTTCTTGTGCACATCGGCAGCTGTGGAACACCTCCCCGGACCTGTAGAGCATCTCGCTAGTGAAGAAGACTGTCGGATGATGGAGAAATCGATGATCGAAGCTCAGGGGTAGGGAACTTCTTCCTTGTTCTTCGAGCGAAGCAACAATCGTCCGATCTGAGGAGGTACCCTAGATTTGATCGTAGCCATCCATCCTCGCCATGTTTCACCCTTTGATGAGGATTCAAGATCTGATCTAGACCGATCATCAGCGAAGTGGTATCGGCTCACCAGAACTCGCGACGTGGATAAGGGGATGGCTTATCGCCATCTGATCCGTACCTATTATGGGGTAAATTGCATATCTCGCCCTATATTTTTGTATTTTACTATTTAATCCTGAGAAAAAAGTATAAAGTATTAAGTAATTTGGACTTTTTACATCATGACTCCTAAACTTTTAATAATTATAATTAGGTCTGGTCCACCTCAGCTCACGTGTCATCCCACGTGAGCTGGGCATTTTACATGTATACCCTGGTAGTTTTGTTAATTGTAAAATGATTCTTAAACATTAAACAAAGGTCGTTTTATGTTGTAATATTTGCTCTGTAAACCCTATGGTTTATTTTTATTGCAAATATGCCACTAACGTGGCATATATTTTTGTGTGGTTTCTTTATTTATTAAAAATAGATAACGTATTCAGAAAAATGTGAAAAATAGGATTAACTACTTAATGTATATACTTTCACGCCTATATTTTGTTTGGCATTTTTTGCATTTAATCTACTTATTAAAAATGAAAAACAACTCATCCATTCCATGCTTAAAAGATAAAATTCCAAAAAAATAGAAACATTTTGAAAAATTCCAAAAAAATTATATATAGTTTAAATATTTGTGTGTAGAGTCCAGAAAACAAAAGCCCCTAAAAATAGAAAAAGTAAAATGATAAAAATCATAAAGCTCCAATATCCAATAAAAAATAAAAATTCTTCAAAAATACCAAAAATATTTTTTCTATTTTATAATTATATATATTATTAAATATAGATTAAAATTTATTTGGGTAATTTTAGGACATAGTTATTATTTTTAACATCCAAATTAATTTTGGGTATTTATTTAATCCCTTATGTGATATATTTTTTACTTTAAAAATAAATAAAAATTATCAAAAATTCCTGGAAAATTACAAAAACATCAAAAAATATGAAAACCCTAAAAGCAATTTATTTTCTATATTTTATCTATATTTATTATCATTTATAGATATACTACTATATATTGAGTATATAAAACCTTATATTTGTTATATTATTACATAAAAGAAAAATAAAATATAAAAAATACAAAATTAGAAAATTAAAAAAATCAAAAGATAAAAAATATATTAAAAAATAAAATAAAATAAAAATATAAAACCAAAAAACCCACAAAAAGACCTATATAAATGAATGACGCTGTTGTACATGAATGACCTTAGGTTACATGTTTTGCTCTTTATGGTTCGATATCTACATGCCTATTCACTATGCACTTTATGGTAGAGATAATAAATTTTAACCTCCCTTGTGCTCTTCATTGCCTTTATTTATATTGTGGGTTAATTGCTGATTAAATCCGAGGTCTTCGTCGGTCACCTCAACGACGGTTCCCTCCTTGTGTGGAACACATGATAGATGATCACATTCTCGGGTTTATCAAACCTCCATGTCATCAAGGGAGTAAGGTGAATGTATCAAGAAGCTCTACAAAACATCACGAACTGCATCATGAATACAATCATCTCTAGATGAGAGGGTCTCACCGTGAACTACAGGAGTTTGACTCCATGGACCGAATGCCTGCACCAAGTTGCATTCTATCACTGAATATGAGTAATCTGTACTGGATTCTGAATCGGGTCTCTGCCACTTCATATGATTCATCTCAAGTTCCACCTCTCCGCTTGGAGAATGGAGCTTCATTACTCCTGTTTGATAGTCAGATACCGTGTAAACAATCCTTAGGAAAGGCCACCCAAGAGTGATCTATGACTCTCTCCATTGCCTCAAAGTTTCCATGTCAAGGACCGTAAAGTCCACCTTGTAGTCTTGCCCTGAGAGAGAAATGACAACATTCTTAACCTTACCCTAGCCCTTTTGTGGATTTATCTACAAACTATATTATAGTTTGTGATTTCTTGAGAGGATCTAACTCAAGTTGATCATACAAAGCCAACTATAATAGATTAATACTTGAACCATTGTCTAATAAAATTCTTGCAAACAAAATGTCATCAATCTGACTCAATACGTAATGCACACCCAAATCTCTCTTCTTTGTAGGTAACTGTTGCTTCCTGATACATGAAGGGGTGGTGACCGCCAGAAAGTGTGTATGCTTTCTGCTTTTCTCCTTAATAGGTGACTTCATGCATACTCTAGTACGAGTGCATCTCTCCTTCATGTATTTCACAAAAGCGGGATGGGGTCGCCAAATATTCATCGTATGGAACTTAACTAAGATATTCTAATGATAGAAACGTGCCATATACGGGTCATCTTTTCGAATCTTTTTAACAATGCGCTTTCCTACTATTAGTGCATGGGTGCAAGGGATTAAAGCATCAAAAGAAGAAGACTCAGAATCATAAATCAAAACATGCATTCCTTTTATTATCATATATTGATTTCTTAATACATGAATTTTTACGATGCATCTTCGAATCTAGAATATTATTATCTACAGAAGGTTTGTCGCTATGTCCTCAACCAAATTTGCAAGGTCCTTCATAGACTCTATCGTTGGATCTCCATTATGTGCTCTAGTATTATTTCTTTTCCCTCCTCTGGTTGTGAATCTCCTCTTTATCGAATGATGATTATCATGTTGTGTTTGAAGATGGTGGTCTCCTCCATCCTATAAGGTCTCCTTAGGTGGAGCCTCAAATACGTCCTCCTCCATGTCTCATTCCCAATTAGGTATGGACATGGTCCTTCCCCTCCTAAGTGACATGTATATAATATCATCAAATGGAAGCATCTCATGCTCAGAGTTAGGTAAACCTGAGTAGTATACATGATCACCATGTTGCTAGTGTATTCTATTCAGACTGTTGGGATTAGCTTGAACCAGGGCAGGAATGGAGGTAGAAGGGACAGATCTCTCATTCTATCAATAGAATAATCGGTTGATGTCGCACCCCATATCATGAATCTTGTTCTTGTAAGAACGGATGTCATCGAGAATATGTTGTTGTATATAATTAGGGTGAATAAGAATGCTGCAAACCTTGGTACTACCTAGGCTGTCTAAACTGAGAAGACGTAGAATACTGATGAATTGCATCGATGTCCGTGATGTCTCTATTGTTGGGTGTGCCTCTGAAATGATGGTCCATACTGGCAAGACTGATATGAAGCCTGATGCACATGTGATTCGTATTATTGTTGTTGCTATTAGGAGTGGGAGAATCCAGAGCTTGGCTTATGATTAGGAAAAGGTGTAGTGGTGAATGTGGTATTGTAAAAAAGTAGGGGAACATAGGTAGGGTTGTAGGTCCCCTGCTCCTACCTTCCTGGTGGTAGGGTCCTGATAGTAGAACACACCATACCTCATACAACTGACGATGATCTTCTACTGCTATCTTCACAGATGGATCGTGTTGTGAAAGATGGGCACATGAGTGGTCCTCTACCCATGTCTGAGGCCCTAACATATGTTGTTCCTGTACATGATGAACACAATGAACATGAGCAGAAAATGTAGTCAAGGTAGATATATTTATCCTAGACACCCTCTCTGAATTTCTTCCATCTGCTTTGGATGATTATTCAAGTTCTTCAACTTTGACACATGTTTGTTCATCTGCTCAACCATAGTAAACTTATCAGCAATGATTTCCATGCTTTGAATCAGGTTCTCAACTAGATCCACTATAGCCTTCTTTCCTCTCTCTCTGGATAGGAAAGAGAAAGGGGAGTCATTATAAGCTCTACTGGCTACCTGAGAGTGCCTCATTTTATCCATTTGTTTGAATACCTTCCATATGGCATTCGTTCCCATAGATGTGTAGCTGCCTCCATAAGAAACACTAACTCGACCTTCCATCTCAAGGTTCGTCCACTATACAGTGCTTGGACCAAGATGTTGTCATCTAAATTATGACACAAAAACTTTTGCAAAATATCCTTGAATCTCTCCCAAGTGTCACAAAATGGTTCATTAGGGAGTTGGTAGAAGATGGTGATTCATGTCCTCATCTAATTAGTTCTACTCAAAGGGTAGAACTTCTTTAAGAATAAGTCCTTGAACTATGTATATGTGGTTACAACCAACCCAAGATTCTTTAGCCAGTAACCCACCTTATCTCCTAAGGCAAAAGGTAGGGATTTGAGCCTGATGTAGTCTTGGCTAACCCTAGTATGCCTAAAGTTATCACATACTAGCTCAAAGTCCCTAAGGAATGCATATTCTTCATGTACATTCCTATTAAACTTGTGCAACAAAGATAGAAAATGCGTCTTCAGCTTGTATTCAACATCTGATTGAGCTAGACTTAACCAATTTAATTTCTATATTGTCTTGGGTTATATGCGCATCCATAAGTGCATCAGTACCCACATTAATTGTTGGATAGGTAAGCCCACGACAAGACATTATGCAAGGTTATTGCAATTCACTCCTTAATCTAAAATGAAGAATAACTAATTTGCATAATTGGTCTATTAGTACACTTAGGGTTATGTACCATGGCCATCTTTGATATCATCATGTGTTTTTCCAAAGGTCGGATCATAGAGACATGTGTAGGGTTGGATATCTAAAGAGTTAGATTGAGGACTCAACCATACAATCAAGTGATTACCAAGAAGGATCTCCAACCTAAGAAGGAGATGGAAATCCTTACTTTAAAGGCTGACATCTGACCTACCTCTTGATGCATGTCCATTGTATAGTAATAGAGGTTCAGAGGTGTTACATGTGTTAGGTCAACGAGTTGACTTAATGAGATCGAGATAAGTAAGACCTATGTTGTATGCTATCACGCATAGACACACATCCTCCGACCAAAGACAGATGTATTACTACATGTCTAAATATGTACATTAGGCATACCATTAGGTTAATGACCTAATCAAGGTCTATACATCGGCGAGATGGTGTGCATTTGGGGGTATATGAGTAATACGATCTCTCAAAGGGATCACACTGGTTCACTACTGAACTAGAAGACATGAGCTCCCTCATGAGATATTGGGACAAACCGAATTCCAACATTGGTCATCTTCTTTTGGAAACATGACATGATTTGAAGGTATATATGCTTTTGGAAAGCATAAGATTAATCCTAACTCTCAGTGATTGAATGAGAAACTTAACGATGAAACCTTAAAGGAGGCAATTCAAATAAAACCTAAACTTTATATTTATTCTAGGTCTTCCAATATTTAGGATGTACATGTGTTAGGAATACTCTAGGGTGATGTGACCATAAACGATTGTATACCATGATGCTCCCATTCAAAGGGAGTGATGAATCAGGTTTTGATTTTTGTGACCACTCAGTAGATTAATTATGTAATCTTAGTTCAAATGCTGGACATTGATTAGAATATGATTCAAATACAATGAGAAGATTAGATATTCATTCTAACTTTATTAGACAGCTCTGAGCGATCGTCTCGACAAGAATATGAGATCAAATCTCATAATTCAAGTCACTATACATGGCATATACAATCGCCATGACCTTTTATCCAAGTATTTGAGGAAAAGGCAACCAATTCTTGAAAGAATTTAATAATTGTTCCATGAATAATATTATCTAAGCATTTAGAAATTGGACAATTAAATGGGATTTAATTATCACAATAAAAACCTGGATAGAGATATCCAAGATAATTAAATTAGATTTAATTATCATGGATATGATTAATATAGATAGCACTATCCACAATAATTATGGATAATGTGCATATGATCCGCAATATCCTTGAGAGAGACAATAGTGAATGATATTCACACTTTATATATTAATGTGATTTGGATTTACATTACATAATTTAATGTAAATATGATTTGCATTAAATATAGTATGGAAGTTATTAATTCTTATTTATCAATGGTTTTGCTGTGATTATAAAAAAATATAATTATTTGATAATTAATGTAACTAATTTAAATACGTAATTAATAATTAAATTTAAATAAAATTGACCAATTCCACCCATTTTAGGGTGGGCATCCATGGTGATGGGTCACCATGATGGACATCCACCTTAAATTAGTAAGTGGAATGGTTTATTTTTATTTTTAATTATTTATTAATTGTTAAATTTTTGAATGAATTAAAAGAGATAATTTGGATATTTTTGTACAAATTATTCTTTTAGATTTATTTATGTTTTTTTAAGAAACACAAATGAATCTAAACCATTGATCTTAAGAGTACATGGATTGGGATCCATATACTTCCAAAAGCCTATAAAAGGAGGGCTACCCCTTCAAGAACACATACAAGTCATATGCAATTGTTGCATAGATGAAGCTCTCTCTCCTTCTATATATCCCTATACATGCCCAACCTCTATCTATCCACAACCATAGGGCATTCCCTTGCCCAAGGTTAATAGATATTGTGATCATCGATATGTTGTCATCAAACTGCTAGATTAGTCGCTTGGAGAACTCTGTCCTCTTCTATGCTTCATGCTCGTGAAGAATAAAAGTTATTTTGGGAGACAGAATCTGGAGATCTCTCGCTTGGATCATCGTTCATGATTGCAGGAAGCACACGATTCATCATCATGCCTGCAAGTGCACTCTCGTTGGATTGCACTTGAGCCAGGAGGCTACTTACTTTATAAGCATTGAGTATTACAACCACGCTTCAAGAGGTAACCTTAATATATGTGTGGTCTCGATGAAACAGAATGGAAAGGTTCCCATGCCATGTGGTTTGATCTAAAACAAAATTTTTATTTTTCCACTGCCATGTCAACTAGTATGACTAGTTGACTTTGATCACATATGATGTGATTTACATGCTTCCATGGTGCATGAGGGCTAGTACCCTACCTTAAAAGTGTTATCATATCCACATTTTAGGTCTTTAATATGATCCGAAATCGAGGGAACAAGGCTTTGGATATCAAACGTGAGGGGCCCGTAGGTTATGCATAAGATGCATGTTTCGAGTTAGTTTTTTTTCTAAAATGAAAATCTAATATTGGTGCACTATTTGGAAAAAATTGAGACATTTAAATTTATTTAAAATGTCCAAATATGTCCCTCAAATATTTTCCAAAGGTTGTCAGTAAAGGTGCATTGATTTAGATTCGAAAAGTTCTCCACTATAATTATTTTTGTATGCAAGATGGATCTGTAACAAATTAATTTTTTATTATTGTTTAAACATTGTAAAAATATATTAATTAAGTAGATAATTAAACCAATCAACCACTCAAATTAATTTTGCAAAATTATGACTCTGTTTGCCCTAGATATTCCATATTTAGTGGAGATGGGTTGGAAGATGATTAGATCATCTCCTTAACTTTTTTAATGTGTTTATAATTCAATAAAAAATAAATAAAATTTGTAATTAATCTTGATTAGTTGTTGTATCAGTTATTTAGAGAAATACACGATAAACAATAACCTTTAATGATTGTATGATGACATGAAAAGCCTAGTTTATCCCACAATAGTTATGGAACAACTTTTAAATGCAAAACCAAACTTCTTTGCTTGATATTACTAGAAATTTACAAAAATTTAAAAATATTTTAAGATGCCTAAATATATGTGTTGTGTATAGTATCATGCATGTCATCAAAGTTGATCGATAAAATCGCAAGTACTTTGATATAGTCTATTATTCTGAATCGGGATGTGAAGGCATCTAGATCATGTTATATTGGCTTGGTTACCTAATTAGCACATTGTATATCAAGGAAATGCTCCCTTCCAACATATACTCAAGCATCTGATCGGATCCATTTTTGAGGAGGGATATTCTGAGTCAACTAAGTTGTACTCTAATTACTAAAAAATATAACAATATGTTTGAGAGATAATACTATATAGTAATATCAAGCAAACCCTAAATTGTTTGTTGGTTGCATTGGATTGATAATTAATTTAATATGATTAAATTAGTTTAACCCATTAAAAATCACAATCTATATTTAATATAGGTTGGATTTCCCTTGGAAGAATTAATAATAAGAATATGATTCATAATGGTTAATGAAAATTTAAATGTGATATGGAGGATCATATAAATGATATCCATGATCTCCCATCAAGGAGGAAGGTTCCATCGCCATGGATTGTGCAATAGAGATGTCTATGCAAAGTCATAGCTCATGTGTACAAGCGCGCATGGGTCGAACTCTCTAATTCTTGAAAGAGTAAGGCCGTATGCTTAGTGACCCCAATGTTGTTCCCCATATAATTGAGACGACGTATTGTGTATATTGATGCTATTCTTGTTAATGGTTGGTTCAATTAATAATAGGTCAACATCACATTAGGGGAGGTTGGACAGGGTTTAAAGATTGAATTGGGAAATGCAAGTTGGACTTTCAAGATGGAATGAGTTCCTGCTTCCTTCACCCAAGTTGCATTTTCTCATATGATTGGTGTGAGACAAAGGTGGAACGAAGATCCTAGATCTCTCTTGAGCTACTTTGGTTAGAATACCTCATGTTTTAAAAGTTCGAAGGGGAATAGACTTTCACGTAATAAAAGCGAGACAACTTTGATTTGAAAATATTAATAAGATTAATCAAAGTAAAATATATTTATATAAATTTCCCTATTTCAAATAACCTTCACTAAACCTACTCAAAACTATACTCAATCATAACCAGTAAAATAGCATGGATTGGATACATGATCAAGATGTAGTACTTGTTGTTGGACACATAATGTATGTGGTTGCAATGCACAAGTTTCCTCATAATAATGAGGATTGATAATTAAAAGGACAATAGGACAACAACCTAGGGTTTTTATGTCTCTGTGGTCTTAATCTCTCATCTAGTGTGCTTTTGGAAGTAACATATCGATAATGATCGTAATTGTCAAGATCCTTATAAAATATGAATATGATGTTTTGGCAAATATATGCACTCTCAACATTTAGTCATGAATGACATGGTTCACTACTTTATGCCGAATGATGGCTCCATAAGAGATGGTGTACTCAAAATGTTCGAGTACCTACTTGAACCAAAGTCTTTAAGAGTTAACATGTATGTAGATATGATGAGTGTCATCATTCTACTATCTATACTCATCTTAAGACTAGAATTACTATTAGCGTGAAGAACCGATTGATTTGATATAAGTCCAAATGTATTAGATACTGTAGGTACATGAGATGATTAGGGATTTGGACCTAGATACCGGGTCAAACAAGTCCTAAATCTAAGGGCTCATTCGCAAAAAATAAACAAAAAGAAAGGTGAAAAACTCAAATCACAGAAAACAAATAAAGGGAAAATAGGGATATTGAAAGATAGAAGGTGAGAAAACACAAAACAAATTGCATGGGCCCCCAAGTGAATAAACACTTGGTAAAATAGGCTTGTGAATATGAATGTCCAATGTCTTAACCTATATTATTACGATTTATAGTGTCTCTATCACAAAAAATAAAAACAAATACAAAAACTAGACTAATGCTACTCTGCTCCTCTCTCCCCCTTAGTTTTCTTTACGCTCTCTCCTTTCAACTCCAAAGGAGAAAGTCGATCTCCACTTCTCTTGGGTGTACTGGTCCTCCTAAGAAGTTTGCCCTCAATTTTCAGGTCCTCACAATAAATTTAATAAAGAGGATGATTAGAACAGATAAATAGTTATCGAAATGAAAAGAAATAAAGATAGAAAATGTTATAGATAATATATACAAACTATCTTACGTGTTGCTCCCCGACAACATCGCCATTTTACAACTAGATTGAGCTATGGAGCCGAGGTCTGGTCATGGAGGTTCTATGATTTCCGACAAGTCAGATCTGACAATCATTGTATCGACCGCTACATCGGTGCGTGACACTCAACCAAATCAAATAAATCAATAATCAACCCATAGATATATAAGTAATAAATGTGAAGTGTGAGTTAAAATTTATTTTATTTAACTCTATAGAATGTGTGTATAGTGGACAAGCAGTAGAGTGTCCAACTATAGGGAGCAAATTGGTTGGAAGGTTAATTATCAGTAGTTATTGCTAATTGTTAAAAACTACTTTTGTATTTTTAGTTTTTCCTTTTTTTATGTGGTTTTTAATTATATTTATTTTTTGGATTTTTAATCATTTTATATATTTTTATTTTTTTTAAATTTTTTAATTTATATTTTCCTTTTTAATTTTACAAATTCTAAATTTCTTTTTTATTTTTACAATAACATATATAATTATATATGATAATAATGACAATATATATTATAAAGTAATATAGGGGATATATACTATATAGATGGTTTTATATTTTAAAATATACATAAATATACTCAAAATTTATGAAATAAAATGCTTTGTGTTTTATTTTATTTTTTTCTCTTTTTTTGCTTATTTTTATAAATTTTTGCTAACTTTTATGCATTTTTAAAATATCAAATATAATAAAACAATGTACATATTAATTGTCTGGGACAATTTCAAGTTTAATAAATATAAATAAATCTTAGATTATCCTAAAGCATTTTTTAATACATAGCATTTAATATATAGAAAATTTATAGACAAAAAACATGTTTTGTTTTTTTTAATTTTTACTAATTTTATAAGATTTTTAGGGTTTTATAATTTATAATGTTCATATTTTGTATTTTTAGTGATTTTTGGATATGTGGGGGATAATATATTAATGTATCTTATATAATTTTTTAGTAATTTTTAGAAGATATTTTCTAATTTTTATGGTTTTTAATAATTAGACAAATAAAAAATGTGTGTTTTTTGTAAAATGTCATGTATAAAATATGTGTCTACAAGCATTATTACTACCACTCATTTTAATTTCGTACAATTTTTGGAATAATAAAAATATTTATAATGGAAAAAATGCACAAAAATGAATTCATTGAACTCGTAGGGGACCTGTTTGTAATATTAATAAACTTTAAATGCTTTCAAGAACAAGTCTAGAAAAACAATGTACGAAGGGAAAATAACCTAGTTCATTACATGGGACTACACATAAGGTGAGATGGCATGGATTGAAATGAAAATATGAATAAGTCTAGGTTCCATTGTGCAAATGTACTAAACAATATTACAAATGACTTAGCAATTACAAAAAAAATGGAAATACAAAATTGTGGGAAGGGTGGAGTGCACTATACCCAAAATGTGTGCACTCATCAATGGTCCAGATCGATCTACTTAAGTCGATCCAAACTTACAGTGCTTGGTATTGGTTCACCATTAATGCCTGAGATTAGATCTAGTGATGGATCAGATGGTGGCCGCTCACTTCAATACAATGGTGGCTGAAGATCTGGAGGAGCGTTTCTTGATTCAACTGTTACACGATGCTCACGAGGAACATGTTACGAATTCATCCTTCATGAGCTTCGATCTCACTATTCTTCCTCCTCCGGCCTTTGTTCTTGCTACTTGAGTTCTTGTGAGGTTCCAGTGAGTGTTCCGTAACTAATTAGTGCCTCAGATGGTCTAGGTTCCAATGATGGGAGCCTGGCACTTGAAGAAGAGGAAGCTGCACCTGGGTGTCTCCAGCAGGACTAAATATACCCCATTGGGCTTCTGGAAGCTCCTATCCTACACAAAAGACTCAGGGATCTAGGGCGATACCCTTGTCCCGAATGTCAGAAGAAATGAGGGAAGTTGGGATGCGACAATGATCCTTGACATGCGACAAAGAAGAGGAACCCTGACTCTCTGATCTTCACACGATCAGAAGTAGAAATGAGTCGAGATGATGAATTGTGCGATGAGAAATAATGTGAGGTGGTCCAGGTGAGTCATAACAGGAAGGAGGCACGATGAACAGAGTTGGAGCTTCAAGCTCCAGCATATGATTCTTTTTAGGATTTTTTAGAAAATAGATGAAATCAACACAAACTAATGACACATCTACACTAGGAATGCTAATAGGGATATAAAATGAGAGAAAATAGAAACTCGCATGACCTAGAAGGTCGAGGTGTAGATGTTCGCTTGGAGCTTGCTCTAGCGAGGTTGAATCTTCTCAAACGCCCTTCCTCCTCACTATGGTTCGATGGGTATCAACCCCTATCACAAAGGATCACTCCAAGTCTCCCTGAAAGGGCCAAAAGTTGGTTAATAGGTATTAGCCTTAGATCTAAGAGGATGGATTTCATTTTATAGCAATGACGAGAAGGGCAGGTTGCATTATGATTTATGCTTGCTTCGATGAGAGTTTGATGGATCAAGACATAGGGCGTGAGTGATCATTCTTGAGAGTAGGGATTACATGAAAAATCAAGTAGCATGGCTCAAAGCATCGAAAAGGAAATTCGACAAAGTCAAAGGGTGGTGATGTTCTGACAAGCATCACCTAGAGGGCGTACAATTTACTGAGGAATAAACTCTAGGCAGTCTGTGATTGGTCCACATCGGATCACTACAATTAAAAATACAAATGAAAATGAAAGAAAAGGATAAATAAAAAAATGATTTTTAAATAAAACTTAAATAAAAAAGTTGTTTGCTAATTTATGAACTATTTTACATAATTTTCATTTATTTATACAAGTTAATATATTTGGCCTGATTATTCATATACTATTATTCTATGTATTTATTTAAAACTCATGTATTTACATTTTCATCTAATTATTCTTATACGTAGTGCTTTATTTATTTATTTACTTACTTATTTACAATATATTTAACATGTATTTAAATATTTTTGTAGGATTTTTATAGTTGTATTTTTGTACTTAAATAATTACATGTATTAAGTATTATAGGTATATTAAACCTGTATATTAATATTTAGTATCAAGTTTAATGTAGTTTTACATCTTTTTATTTATTTTTATATTTTATTATATTTTATGTAATATATACACTTATTTAAAATATAAGAAGAGTAAAAATGTAAAGAATAAAATATTTATATATTATATAAAGATACACAATACAATAGTACTCAAAAAGCTGGCTTTTACATCTTAGTTCCATTTTTAATGAAACTACCTTCATGGATAGATAATTTAATTTTAAGAACAATAAGGGTCAGTTTGGTTCGATTCGAGTTTGTGTGGAGGATATGTTGATCTGTGAAGTTCAGTTTGCGGCTTTTTCGTCAGTGTGTACAAGTTGCATTGTTCATAATTTATTTTGGCAATTATTTTTATAATTGACTATACATTAATAAGTACAAGTCTCATGTTGAACAAATCTTTATTTGAGGTTTGTATAATGTGTAAAAAACAGTGCAATAATGTATATTTTTAGTGAATTAAAGTAGGGTTTCTATATACAGTGTAGACCCTTATATCCCCCTACTTTATTCCTTATTAACTCAATCAATATTGACATGGCCTCGAGGTTCAGGGGCATATAGTATATTTGATACTTCATTTATTTTACTTTTCCTCTCTTAATTATTTTATTTTTGATTCAAATACATGTATTTATATAGTTTTAATAGATGAATAAAGGTTGTTAATTTGCACAAGTTAGTTGTATTTACATGTGTTTTGATAAGGATTTAAATGCAAAATTGAAGAATAAATGTAGATGAATGGCTGTTCATCAGGGATGTGCTTTCTAGTTTTGGTCTCACTTAAGAAGGTATTGAAGGCATCATTAGCTTTGGAGGAGGAGTGAGCGGCATTGGAGGGGGATGCGACCGTCGAGTTGGTTGCCTTGCTTTAGGTAGTAAAGCTCCCAGCATGCGTTGCCGACCTACTAGATGTCGGTTGCCCTATGTTGATGGAGATGCACTATCTCTGAAAGATGTAATAAAACTTTGCATCATCAAAACACGAACAAATAGCAAACTTTTTGTTCGAAACTTTGTATGTTCATCACATTTACAAGCATTTTTAGCACAACGACTTTGTACTTTGCGAAACCATCAAATTAGGGAAGCAAATTTCCTAATGTGGTTTATAATATTTTCGTGAATATTAGGATGAGATCATGGTTACCTCATGCTGTGCAAGTTTCTAAAGAGACCTCCCAAATGAAGTCCGAAATGAGGACTCTCCTCTCATAGGAACGATAATGAGTTGCATTGCTTCCCACAAAGTCTGATATCTTCTTCTTGAAGTTGTCCATGCAAGGATGATCCCAAGCTCCTGATTTTATCTCACAAAATGTAGTTCTTCTTGCATGTATGTGAAACACAATGAAAAAGACGATCTTCTCTCTTGTAGAGCCATGCATATGAAGAGAATAAGCAAGCTTGATGGTGGATGTGTAGGGATGAGTGTAGAGAAGCCTAGACGTATAGAAGAGAGTCCTACATTTTTAAATCTTCTCTCTAAATATTCGAAGAACTCATGCTCTCATAATTCAAGGCACTTGTATAGGGAAAAGAGAGGCACATGCCCTCTCTTTTATATGCATGGTGTAAGTTAGCATAGAGTCTTACTCTAAGAGGGATGTCTAGCATGATGTCCCTTAGATGATTAATCAAGGACTAGGATCTAATCCTAATCCTTATTTTAATTAAGGGACAAGTTATCTCTTAATTATCATATAAAATAAATAAATAACAAGCAACAAAATTAGGAGAGAGTTGTATAGAAATAGGACGTGGTGGATGTCAAACTTCCTCAAGCTTTGACGTACCCTTTTCCTAAATCTTATCTTGTCTTTGATTTGTTAGTTGTTGCATTATATTCATGATAATTCAGTTATCATAATTGGGAAATTTATGAGAGTTACCTCAGAACAATATGTAAATCAAATTTAGATTTAATTTCAAATAGGAATTCAATTCACATTTATTCCTTGAAATAATGTATTGAACATATTCATAAATATTATATATTGATTATTATGAATTGATATTCATATTAATGAAAAATATTTTGGATCATATCCACAAATCTATAGTATACACATATCTATAATAATAACAACTACTATCATATTATTGATATCATTAAGTATGAGTCCAAATCTAATTAGGACTCATGAGCAGAAATCTTGGTACTTGGAGATAATGTTGGGAAGATCATAGTATCCATGCACAATGACTTGAAATTTGGATAACTATCTAATTTTAGGGTTTATACCACTTTAAGTGAAAATGTGTCACTTATAAATGTTGAGCTTGAGCTGAATATGTTCACATTTTAAGTGAGCTCAATGAAATGCATCATACTCTAAATGAGCTGGATAATGTATCAATGAGTTGAACCCAACTTCCTAACCATTTCTAATCATAGTCCAAATAATTTAGAGCTTAGAAATGAGCTCAAGAGTGTGTTCATTTCCATTTCCTCAACCATTTCACTTTCCAATATTTGGACATTGAAATTGAAGTTGGAATTGGACAGTGGATTCAAATGAGATGAGACTTAATCCATTTAATTCTAAAATCATTAAGCTAAGAAGTGGAGCCACTAAAATCCATCTGGTTTCATCATTCCCTCAGAATGAAAGTTTCATGGTTGATGATCTATTAAGATAGATTTAACCCTAAGTATTCCCAATACTCATTTATCCTTCATACTGGAAGAATTTGATATATCCAAAGTTCAAATTTTAGTTTGATTCTCTTCTTCGGAACACATCAATAGATTTCTCATCTGGTAAATGGGTGACAAATGTAATCATACACTGAAACCATATATTAATATCTCGAATTTGTGTCTTATTTCATAAATACGATGATCATGCATGTAATTCATTATGGCCCCAAAATATATCATGAGTGAGCTCTGTCACTTCGTTCATTAAGTACGGACTTATATGATACCTTTATGAGATCATACTTCTCATATGTCTTCATATGCACACCAACTCGCTGGTATATGGACCATGATCAGGTCAGCAATCTATTGGTTTGTCAAATTGTTGACAGGGGTATCGCGAGGGTCAAATGTTCCGCACAAGTCAGGAACATTGTCGCTGAAGCGACCGCTTACAAGACCTGAATGTCAGACAACAATTAACCCACAAGTAGAATAATCAAGCAATCAAAAGCATGTGGTGGAGTTAAAATTTATTATAACTCTACAAATAATGTGTATAGGTGTAAGTATGCGTAAAGGTGGAACATAGGGAGCAAGGGAAAAATCACACAAATTGGAAAAAAAAGATAACAAATGATTTTTATAAGGATTTTTATTTTTTCCTGAGTTTTTAATATTTACTTTTTTTTTGAAAATTTTAATTTCTATTTTTTGTAATATTTTTAATTGTTTTAATGTTCATTTTTCTTATTTTTATTTTCTTTTTGAGTTTATACGAATAATGCATGTATATAAGGTTTATATATAATATAAACACTATAATAGATAAATATGATATATATATAATATAGAAAAATAAAGAAAATACATCAAGTACGGTCCTTTTAATTTTTTAAGGGTATTAAAAATCTTTTTGGCATTTTTAGTAATAATAATAGTAGTATTATAAAAATTATGGCTATAAAGATATAATATAAACAAGTATATATAAAAATAGATATAAATGCTAAAAATGAATAAAATAAATAATTCGATCTTTTTGTATTTTGATGTGCTTTTATTAGTTTTATTCAGTTTTTTGCAATTTTTTACTTTTAATTGATAAAAATAGAAAAATAGTGAGTAATAATATATAACAGGATTGTTTTGGATTTCTACAATAGCTAAATAGCTCAAAATTTTCCAAAACTAATTTTAGTATATTATATCTACCATAAAAATACAAAAATAGAAGTAATTTTTAAAATTTTTATGACTTTTATATTTTTTTAGGTTAAAGAGGGTTTACAATTTTTTTTGGTTTTTCTTTTTTATTTTTAGTGATTTTTAGTATGTCAGTCCAAAAGACAATAATAAGTAACCCTTAATTTTTTAGAATTTTTCAAAATATTTTTATGATTTTTAAGAATTTTTTAATGAAAACAGGGAATAAATGCAATGTTTTAGAATTTTTAGTATAGGAAAATATCTTGAATAGCCTAGCAAAAAACATATGTGATTTAATATATTGTTAGACACTTAAAATAAATTGCATACAAATTATTGATGCAAATGGTATTTTTAAAGCAAGAAATACAATAAAAAAATGCAAAAATACAAAGTTTAGGGGCCTCTGCACAATTTTCCCATGAATATTTAAATCATACAATCCTAGCAGGGAATAAATGCAATTTACAAAAAGCAGCAGCGCATTCATGCAAAATAACCAGAAAGTTGTGAACTGAATTACAATTTTAGTGGACTAAATAATAACATAAAGCCTTAGGGGGTCCCTATTGGACATGCAATCCCAAAGTAAGCCATTATGCAATAAATGTTATTATAAATATCATTCATGATCTGAAATAAAGAATAATTAATTTACATAGTAGGTCCCTTACAACAATTAGGGTTATGTACCATGACCATGTTTATGATCATACAACTGTTGATTCAATTGTTGAATCATAAAGGTTGGTGCTTGGGTGATATCTAAAGAGTTAGATTGAGGACTCATCAAGCACTGTCAAATGATTCTTAAGAGAGGATCATCATCCTGAGTAAGAGATGACAATACTTTCTTTATTGGGATGATATCTAACTAATCTCTTAATGCAGGTCATCTGCATAAGAATAGAGATTCAAAGCTGTTAGATAAGTTGGGTCAAAGAGATGACTTAACGAGATCGATATAACCAAGTCCTATGTCGTATGTTGTCACGATATTGGCATGCATCCTCTAACCAGAGACATATGTGTTGCTATATGTCCTAGTATGTTTATTTGGTAGATCGAAGGGTTGATGATCTAATAAAGTTCTTTACACCGATATGTTGGTGTGCATACAAGGGCATAAATACAATCTCTCAAAGGGATCATACAGGTTCATTACTGAATCCAAGACATGAGCTCACTCATGAGATATTGGGAATCAAATTCCATGCACGATCGTCTCGCTTTGGAAGCTTGACTGAATTTGTAGGTTTGATATGTACTTTTGGAAAGTATAGGATCAATACCTAGGTATGATATACGCTTTTGGAAAGTATGATCGACACCAACTCCCAATAATCAAATGAGAAACTTAATGATGAAACTCTAAAGGAGACAGTCTAAATTGATCTGAAACTTTGGGTTTATTCTTGACCTTCCAGTGTACATGTATTAGGAATACCTGAGGGTGATGTAATCATAAAAAATTATATAACCATGATGCTTCTATTCCGAGGGAGTCATAAAACATGTCTGGATTTTAGTGACTCCTCTTAATAGAGAAGTGATCTAATCTTGGTGCAAATGTCGGATAGTAATCTGAATGTGATTCAGATGCAATGAGAAGATTAGATTTTACAGCTTTGATTTAATCAAACATCTGTGGGAGGTTCCCGAGATTTGTATTTGAGATGTGATCTCAACATCCAAGTCATTATACGTGGAACGTACAATCGCAGTGTCCTTATCTCCAAGTAACCACAGAGAAAACACATTATTCTTTAAAGAGTTCAAGGATAATTTCATTGTTGATAATATATCTGAGCATTGAGGAAAACTAATAATTAAATGTGGTTTAATTATCATAAATAATATGAATTTGATTCATATTATTTGGAACTATAAGGAGAGTAATCTAAGATAATTAAATATGATTTAATTATCAAATAAGTGAATAATGTGAATGTGATTCACGTTATTTGGAGTCATGAATATAAATCCAAGATAACTAAATATGATTTAATTACCAAGGATATAAATAATGTTGATATCACTATCCACATTATTTATATATATTATAAATGTTATTTATAATATATTAGAGAGAGTTTATTGTAAATAATATCTTCAAATTAATTGTTAATGTGAATTGGATTCACATTGGAAATACAATTTACATTTTATTTTAGGTTATAAATATGATTCACAATTATTTAATGGCATGATTGCAATTTTCAAAAAAAAAATTTGAAATATTTTTTTTGAATTAATTTACAACAAAAGTTGTTGTAAATATATATGAAGGATTGGAGGAGCCAATACCATCCATTTAATAAATGGTAGACGACCACCCTTTGACTTGTATTCAAGTGTGGTCGTCCCACCCCCTTTTAGGAAGGTGTGTGGATATTTTTATGTTAATTAATTTAGTTAAGATTAAATTATTTTTATTATTCAATATATATTTAATATAGTATAAATTAATTGTTTTTGTATTTCTATAATAAAATCATGGCCATTGAATAGAAATGTAAATCAATCTTAACCACTAATTTTGTGTTTCACATGGATTGGAATTCATGGACTCCCAAAATAGAATAAAAGAAGTGACAACACTAGCTCTTCTTATACATGCAACAATTGAGTAGCCTCTCTCTCTGTCATATACTTTACACACGCCCCTCTCTCCATCCTTATAGTGGTCATCTACCCTAAACCCTAGAGAGGGTTGCCATCGTCGCCACACTGTTGTGTCACCACTTCGAATGCTCATGGATCTTCGTCTCCTTCAGTGCACTTCACTCGTGAAGAAGATGTCAGATCTTGTGAGATGAGATTAGAAGATTCACCGCTTCGATCATCAACATGGATTGCGAGGAGCACACATTTTATCAACGTGCTCGCAAGCGTATCCTCCGTTAGATCTAACTGGACGCAGGAGGTCTCTTCATTTAGAGACTCGATCACACCTATGCTTCAAGCGGTAACCCTAATACTCGTTTTTGGTTTAGATGAAATAATTCGAGAAGGTTATTGGATCATATGATTTCATCGCTTTAAATTTTTTAAATTTTGTTGCCCCGAGCGACTAGTATGACTAGTCGCTCCCCATCGCATATGATGTGATCTTCACATTGATGTGATGTGCTTAAGGTTTTTCTCCATATCCTTTAAGTGGTATCAAAGACATATGTCGGAGGTTTCAGATATGATCCATAAACTTAAGATGACATGTGCATTTTACTTGTGTGAATTTCACACGTAACCCCATTTTGTGTGATTTTTCGCCCTATTTAAATGCCTTAAGACGTTAGTTTATATCTAGTATTATGTTCCCATCTTATTAACAATTTTTAGGACTTGAGTTTGCATTATTTGGAATCCGTTTTCTCGAGTTATAACCGTTTTAGTAGACATGTGTCCACTATTACGTGAATGATTTTTTAGACATAATCAAGGGATAACCACGGTTTTAAAATGTCACTTGGATTCTGTAGCAAATCAAATAGGCAAATCAAAGAAATTTAGTTTGCTTTATTTGGAGATTTTTTCTCAAGATTTATTAGTTTTAGTAATCATGTATCATTGCTGGAAACACAACAAATTTGAACAAAAATCATGCGATTTCCATTCAAAAGTCATGAAATTAATGGTTAATCTCCTAGAACAATTAGTTTTTAAATATTTATAAAATATTTAATAATGATAATTATTTTTGAATGATCATAACCAAAATGATAAGATAATTGATCTTGATCGATTTGGTTAGAATGAACATTCCAATAGACATTAATACTTAAATTGTTTGGGGATTTGTTTAGAAAAACTCCTTATAATATTAATCAAAATGGTTTTAATAAATATTATATGGTATAAATTTGGTTGAAAGACCGAATACCATCATAAATACACTATGATCAAATCACATTATCATGACCTGAGGTGGATATGGTGTCTAGTCAGGGATCATTGGGGTTGCAGGTTGCTCCATGAGCGGTCTGTCCCACATCGTGTGGTAGTTGTCAAGATAGCAGGTAAGGAAAGGATTATACTTGAAATTATCATGAGGAGTTTTTCTAATTATTGAAATTTAAATAATACATATTTTGATATTATACCATCCTTCAAGTAACAATCAAGATTGTTTGTTTGTTGTTTGAATTGAATTGATAATTTATTTAATACGATTAAATAAATTATATCCAATTAAACACTCTATTATGAATAGAGTAGTATTTAATTAGGAATAATTAATTATGTGAATATGATTCATAGCAATTAACTAAATTTTGAATGGGATATGGAGGATCACAAAAGTGACATCCATGGTCTTTCGTCAAGGCGAAGGGTTCCGTCACCCTGGATTGTTTGTAGGAGACGCATGTTTGAAGTGACAGCTCTTGTGTACAAGCACGTTGAGATCAGGCTCTTTGCTTCTCAAAAGTGTAAGGTCGTATGCATAGTGACCCCAATATCAATTCCTCATATTATTGGGGAGGTACTGGATTACACATAACGAGTTCTATTCATGTTGAGGTTGGTTCAATTAATGACAGATCAACTTTGCCTTACCGGTGGTGGTCCCGAGTTTTAAAGATCAAGCTGAGAAATGCAAGTTGGATTTGCAAAGCGGAATGAGTTCCCTCTTTTTTTTATTTGAGTTACAGGTTCTCATATTATTGGGATGTAACAAAGATAAGAAAGGAGATCCCAGATCTTGATTGAAATATAATGGTAAGTATATCTCTTACGTTGAAAGTGATTAAGGGAATGAACTTTCAGTATTGACAAGGCAAGACAAGTTTGATATAAAAATCTTAAATCAAAGTAAAATATGTATGTATGCAAATTCTCTTATTTGAGATAACCTACATTAAACCCACTCAATACTATACTCAATGATAACCAGTAAAATATCATGGATTGGATTCATGATCTAGTTATTGCACTTTGCAGTAGTTGCAATATGGAAGTTTCTTCAAAATAATGAGGAATGGTAATTAAATAGATAATAGGACAACAACCTAGCATTTATGTGTCTCTATATTCTTGATCTCTCATCGAGTGTGTATTGGATGTATCATGTCGATGATGATCGAAATTATCGAAAATCCTTATAAAACCTAAGAAGACGTTTTGGCATGCATATGTGCTCTCAACGTTTAATCATGAATTACATGGGTTCACTGCATTATGCTGAAGTGGATTGATAAGAGATGTTGTACTCAAAATGTTTGAGTATCTACCTGAACCAAAGTCTTTTAGAAGTTAGATGAATGTAGATATGATGAGTGTCGTCATTCTATTATCTATTCTCTAGTCACTCATGAAGCTTCATAATGTTCATATTATATGAATTGAATAAAGAATATATAAATGTTGAGATACTTTTATATTTAAATCTTTTGAGTTCGACATAAGATATCCTTTGTCTTAAGTAATGGTTGTTTTTAAATAAAGGAAGTATAGTGGAAGCATGGGTCTGACACAAGTAATAAGGAAACTCTAAGGGTTGATTGTACTTCAGTGACTTCCATATAACATCCAAAGAGTTAGATGAATTCTAATACTACAATAAGCCAATGTAGTGATAGTATGACTGTTTAGACTATCTCGAATCCTAGAGAAGGACTCGGATAGTGCATCAGAAAAAATTTACATATGCATTTAATCATTGAAATTAACTTAGTTATTTGATAAAATCAAAGTCTAATAATTGTATCTCATTTTTCTAATAACACTTGCAATTGGTTGCATATGTTTTACAAGACTAGAAAATTGATCTTACGGTTTGATAATCATCCACATGGATGTTAATGCAATTGTTGCAACAATATCCATTGGATAGATAGACTACATATTTTTAGTGGGAGAGTCCGTAGCCTTAGAGAATGTCCCTATGACCTAGATATTAGAATACACTTATTGTTTATTTCTAAATGGAAATATACATGAATTTTGGAATAAACCTATTATAAAGAGTTATGATGGACATATTTTAGATAGTAATCTAACATCTAGAGGACTCTACTAAATTAGAAAACTAATGAATGGTTCACTAGCATTTCTAAGTATTGAAAAATTACACCTTAAACGATCAATAGGAGTATGAAGATCATTTGGCAATGATCTGGCATCAAGCCTTGGACATATGTCTGTTGATGAGATCAATATACCAATATGAGATGAAACTCTAGATTGTCTAAAATTTCGAATCTTACATACTTGTGAATATTGTATTCAAAGTAAAAATGTCCAATGCACCCTTCTCTGGGAATGGTGTCAGATGCCAAGGTATTTAAGATCTCATACATATTGATGCATGTGGACCACCTATATCATAATAAACATCAATGATATGAGATATAGATTGATAATTATTTGTGATATGAGACTTATTCTCTTCACCTTAAAACTGTTGAAATGTTCAAATATTTCATAATTTTGGTTTAGAACCAACGTTTGAAGGAAGATGATAGAATTTGATCTAAATAAGGTAGAAAGTACCTATTAGATGAATTTAAAGAATTCCTTATGGAGAAAGGAATACCATTCTTATCTCACTCCTCCTAATACACCTAAACTCAGCACAGTTGTTGGGAGACACAATTGGATCATCTGTAACATGATTTGATCAATGATGCATATTAGCGTAATTAACTCTTAGTTTCTGGGTATATATGTAGTAGAGACTACAATATATATCCTTAATAAGATTTCATGCAAATCTAAACCTGAAAACCCTCATCATCTATGGTTTGGAACCTAGCCTACTGTTGGACACTTGAGGATTTAGGGTTGCTTGGTCCATGACCTTGCCATGGATGCAAGTAAGCTGGAATCTAGCACATGATAGTGCTACTTCATTAGAAAAATAAAAGATGGTATTGGATACCTACTTTATGACCTTGAGATTCTTAAAAATTTCATTTCTAAGGATATGATTCTTAAAGGACGACTTTCTTGAGAATGAAGATGAAAATGAAGTGAAGGAACTCATTTAATCTTGAGAATATAGTGAGGCTATTGAAATTGGAAACTAAAAGGACAATTAAAGATGAAATACTCATACATCTTCAAATTAGTTTGAGGATGGATTCCATGTGTCAGTTAAGTCTGACAATGATATGACTTCATACGATGAAGCTTCCAAGGATCATGACATGAAGAGATGGATGTTATCAAATAAAGTCTAAAGTAGACTTCATATACAAGTGTTGTATATTGACCCTTGAGGATCCCCCTATAGGGGTCAAACCCATTAGGTGTAAATGGATATTCAAGATAAAGAGGGAACCTGGTAAGAAGGTAGAGACCTTAAAAGCATGACTAGTATCCACAAGATACACATGGAGAGAAGACATCACTTGCGATGAGACTTGGTATTTAGTGACCATTCTTAAACCCATTAGAATATTGCTAACTATTGCTACACAACTTGACTTTGACATCTACAAGATGGAAGTCAATATTGCATTCCTCTATGAATACCTTTACGAGGATATTCATATGAAGTAGCCCCATGGCTTCATAGTTGAGTATGACAATATGTGCAAGCTAAAGGAATTCCATTTATGGACTCAAATAAACTTATTATACTTGGAACACTAGATTTGATGAAAATATAAATGTTATGATTTCAGATAGAATATGAATGAACCATGTGAAGCTTAGTGGGAGTGTCGTTGTGTTCATCGTGCTAAATGTAGATAATATCCTAATCATTTGGAATAATATACATATGATAATAAGTGTTTTATGATCTTATCGTTCTATACCTTGAGATATGATCTAAATATATCATAGTTATGAAAATGTTCAGAAGCAAAGAGAAGAGGGTATTGAGACAATTACATTAGTAGTATACCTTGGATATGTTCCATTCTTGGAATACAACAAAGAAGGCTTCCTTCCCTTTAGATATGGTGCTGACCTATTGACGAGTCACTAAATAATTGATAATTTGTACTAGTTGTAATGTGAGTACTTAGCGAATCATGCATAACTAAATCAAATGTCTCTGCAAAGCGGACACAACTTAAATTTATATCCCGGAAAAGTTCGGTTCTGAACACAGGGAGGCAAAGGAACAACTTTTGGTTGATTCAGAAAACTTAAGCCTAGGTTTCCGACGCGGATTTTTTTATATTTTTTAAAGCAAAAATAAATGCGAATGCAAAATGCAGTGAATTAAGTTAACAAGAAAGCACACAACTTAGCCAAAATATTTTTAATGTAAAATTAATCCAATTAGCCAAATTATATTTTTCTAGATAACTAATCTAATGATGAATGCATAACATATTTCTTTTGGAATTTTACATGTTAAAATGCAATAATGAAAATACACACTTTTTATGGGTTTTATGCTATTTTTCACACAAACAGAATGCAAACAAATGTAAATTTTACTATAACTTAATCATGATACAATGAGACTACACAATTGTTTCTAGAATTTTTCGATAATATACGATTTATTATTATTTTTTATGAAAATAGAGTGACTGTGAGTATTTAATTCCTAATAAATCGACATTATCAATTCATCCAGAAACCAATTTATCTCAATAAGTATTTATAAAGTAATACAGGAGAGTGGGAATTTTGCAAAATAGTATTTGTGGATATAATTAAAACTTAATTATTAAAATATCTCTATAATTTATTTAAGGCACAAAACAACTCCAATTTAAATGAAATTTGACAAGTAATAAAAGCGTATGTCAAGGCATCATTTCTATTTTTTAAAAAATTTTTAGAGAAACTATGAATTAAATATGAATTTAAGATATCAAATTGGGTAAAATTAACAATATTTCACTTTAACAATTTTAGTTAATTATCTAGAGCTCACAAAAATTTAAATAAATATCTAAATGATAAAGAATTAGTTACTCAACATCATGACATTTTCATTAAAATAAATGATGCAAAAATAAGTCCAAATTGAAGTGATAATGCAGGGGTATCCATGCAATACAGAATTGAAAATGCAACAAATTGAAATGTTCCTATGGGTACTTTTGCAATTCCAAAAACTTAACAGGAAACATATGCTATTTTCACAAAATAAAAAAAGGTCTTCTCCTTTGCAGTTAGGTCTCGACAAAGGGGAGAACGGTGGTATTGGTGGTGTCGTTGGCGGTGGAGGCAGAGGACTGTGGGCAGTGGAACGGGTTGAGGTTGGGAGTGGCGACGACGACATGGAGGTGGGCTCCAATGTCGTGGATGGGTGAGCAATGTCCAGGGTAGAGGGGACTAGAGGAGGGACGATAGGCGTACGACGGAGCGTGTCCGAGGGCAACAGCGCCATAGCCCCGAGGCTGCGCTCGAAGGAGGTGGCCAGCATGCGATGGCGGCTGGCTGGCAGTGTGGAATATGCGACGGCCGATGGTGGAGGAAAGGGGCGGGGGCGACCATCTGCCTATGTTTAAAGAACTTTTTTATTTTTTATGCTGTGTTTTTTAAATTTTTTATTTTCAAATAGGGAATGAAACAAATATGAAAACATGATGGTGGTGATATGATGTAATAAAAATGAAGATGACTAAGACAAAAAACGTTAGATAATAATAAAAAAATGAGAAGAAGATAGAAAACTTACCCAAATCTTTGTCGGTATCCGAAGCAACTATGCTGAACTCGTGTCGTGGCCTTAGGCATGTGGCGGAGCATACGAGGCTTTGCAGCAACCTGAAGGAAACTATGTTGCGAAGCGGAGCCCCACAGATCCCACCTGAAATAGGTCGTCGCTTTGTATCGTGGTGGAACGCTGTCATCTATCGACCTTTTTCTGTAAGAATGACTAATGATGAAGAGAGAAAGAAAGAATATTTACAATATATACAATGTATACCTAGGTCCCAAAATCTAAATTTTGCGAATGAGCTCTGATTTTGATGAAACCCACTTTCATTTAATAGATAATTTTCTAACTTGAACTTTGAAAGTGAGTTTGGTGAATTTGGAGTTCATACGGAACATGAATTCGGTCGAGAAGTTAGACTTTACGATTTTTTCTCTTTGAGATGTAGGAGTATTTATTTCAGTTGAAATTTATTTTGTATTTTTGTATTTCTATACTTTTTTATAAACAAATAGAGAAAGAATTAGCATAAAATAAGTTGAAATGAAATTATTAAAAATACATGAAGTTTTGGGCTATTTACATGTGAAAAACTCCTTTATTGTGTGGCTTATTATTATTAATTTATTTTGTAGGATATAATATATAATAATTTGTATATTTTATTTGCAAGAGTTATTTTATTAATTTACTGATTTTATGGACATTAATTTGAGATTTTACTCAGGGATTTTGCTAAGATCAATATATTGAGATGATGAATCGTGGATTCATCACCCCCTATACTTAAACTTTGCTAGTCCTCGAGCAAATAAAGAATGAACAAGTTGGATTAAACCTGCATGTGAATACAAGACTTGATCCATTCAAGAACTCTCGATTTTAGAGATCCTAAAATTCTAAGCTGAACCAAGATCTAGTCAAAAGGTATCCAATTTCTCTAATCATTAGACTCTCTTTCTATACATATAATAGGGATATGACATTAAGTGTGGACTGCAGTTACAAGAGTAGAGTCGTAACTTCACCCAAGGTTCCCATCTAAGAGATTCTCTTAAGAACTTGATCCTCAATACTAGGGAATAGGACATTTATTGCATCTAATCCACCGTCTCTTTAGTTGTCAGACTTAAAAGTGTAGATGGAAGGACAGTTGATGGAGGGAATATGATAGTGTATTATTTCTCTCCCTCTCATTAGAACAAGGATCCTCTCGAGTGCCTTATTAACTCAACAATGTATGAGTTTTGGTTGTTGATCAGTGTGTCCGTCAAGATAAGTTATAGTCGTCTGCACTTGTTTTCCTGAGAATACACCAGAGTGTGCCTTTTTTGAATATATAATATACCTTCTACACCCAGGCTAGTAGCATATATGATGAAGAGCACTTTTTTGGTGCCAGACCGACTCCTGGTCCTAATAATGGTGGTCCAAGTGGACACTTTGAAATGGTTGGGAGCGCTCGCCTTTGGTGGAAGCTCTTTGATATTTGACTTTGTATGGTGAGATCTTTTATTTCAATATTTCTTTTTTTCTTTTATTTGCTTTTTAATTTTGGCTAGCTCCACTACTTTTACCAAAAGTTGACGCACACTGGTCAACACCTTTTTTAGATTTCATCACACCATGTCACATAGGTAAATGTCAAGAGATAGTACAAGAACCATGTTCTCATATTGGCTAAAGATGCTGGCACTCAGGTTTCATAATACTTCATTGATTTTATCCCATCCTTAAGCATCATTAAATCAGGTCCAAACTTAAATCCCTCATCCCAGTTCCACAAGTGAAACTTCAACTCATCTCATCAAAATTGTAGTCATGTATGTGTGGTGTTGATCATATTCTTAAGGAAGAGACTAAGCTTGTAATATAGCACATAAATCTTTCAAAATAGGTAAATGTGAATAATTAAGTCAAAGACCCTAATGACTAAGGTTGGTTAACTCAAAATCTCAAGATCTCATAAACCAAGTGTTCTTGAACTTCACTAGTCTTGTGTGATTGTGAAAGTGTGAGTGACTAAACTAACTCATTTGTTAGGTTTTTTGTGATATTTTTTTGATTTATTTTTTTGAAATATAAAGGAAAATAAGAAAGAAGATTTTTTCCTTTTTATTTCAAAAAGGTTTGTGCATTTTTTCAAAAGTTTTTTTATAAGAAGGTGAATAAGAAAGGACACTCAATTTTTTTTTGAAAAAGATTTTTTGAAAAGAAAGAAAAAAGAGTTTTTGAAAATGTTTTTGATTTTTTTTTGAATTTTTTAAAAGTGTATTTTTTTGAAAAAGTATAGTTTTTAGTTTTTTTAAGTTTTGTTTTTTATGAAAAGTTTTTTGTTATACCTCTTATTTACAACAAATTAACCATATCCCCTTATTTTAATTACAAACAAGTCAAAGTACAAGCTATAGGTAAAGTATATATGTAATATATACAAACTACCCTATACTTAGCATGTGTTGGCATTAGGTGACAAAAAACCATATCTCGTACTAAGCATAAGTGGGGGAAAAGAATAGAAGAGAAAAAGAATATACGACCATTGGAGAATATACAACAGGCATCTCACCCCAATACTTAGGCTCCGATCAGCCTAAGTATTGGAGAGAATACAATATTGGGACCGATGAGGGTGAAAAAGAAAATACAAGAAGAGTTGGAGCTCACCCCCAATACTTAGGATCTAGTCATTCTAAGTATAGCCACAAAATAAAAATGATACAGAACTGGGGCGAGTGATGTGAATCACATGGGAGGGAGGGAAATAAAGGGAGGAAAATCTATACAAGGTGGAGTGAGAATATACAAGGATCAAGAAGGTTTGTGATAGACTTCTTGTAGGAACGAGGGGGTGGGTAGTATACATATGTGTCGCTGTCAAAAGCATCCTTGGAGGAATAATAGTGAGGGGTAGGGAACACCCAATGAGGGTTGACACATGGTTGCTTGCTCAAGTATGGCTTTAGAACAGTCGAACTGAGTATACTCATATAGATTACCTCATCTGGATGTGATGAAGACTCCTCAGAAAGTTCCTTCTCTGGTACGTCAAACATAACTTTCTTAGCTGGTTTTCTAGAACCTGAAACATCAAGAGGAAGAGGTGAGTGATAAGTCTTGAGGAGTTGAGGGGAACACCTCAAGGAATCAATACTCTTCTTCTTCTTACCAGATGACCGACTAAAGGATGGAGCAACCGATTTATCAAGATTGGTCAATGCTCCCAGTTGTGTCTTTTGGTGTAGGTCATGGATGTAGTGTGTGAGGTACTGACTAGAGGTTCATCATCAGATGAGTCAACATATGAATTGTAATACTCCTACAGGGTCAGCACATGTCTCTGGTATGGTATAGTGTTCTCAGTTGGCTTGGCATCAGTCGGCTCATGTGTCAGATCCTCTAAAAAGTCAAGGAAATCAGAAATGATCGTATCCGACACAGGGGCAGCTTCTGGTTGTGAGTCCTCTCTAGAAGCTATCACGGTAGTTGTGATGCAAGCAGTGGATGATGTTGAGGTGTAGGGAGTCTTTGAACCAATGGTCGTCTGGACCGTCGATATCACAGGTATAGTAGAGAGACATGACTCAACTGTCTCTCATAGGTCACAACTGTCTACGACTTTACAGGTTACATAAGAATATCGGTGTGTCCTCAAAGACTGGGTGAGGTCCAAGTGCTCCCAATGTAGTGAAATCAATCTCTCGAGTCTCGCAATCTATAGTTGCCTTAGCCAAGGCTAGGAAAGGCTTCCCAAGAATGATCGGAGACTAGTTGAATTCTCCACGATGCTCAATGTTAATGATCATGAAGTCTACCTGGAGTAGAGCACCTTGGAAAGTAATGACGACTGAAATGGTTCCTCTCGACCATTTTATAGACCGATCAACTAGTTGAACGATCTCTCTTATCTTTCTACTTGATCTGAATTTGAGCTTGGCAGACAAAGAGATCGGGAGGATATTTATCGGTGAGTCATATCGATTCTTGCATGGGTGAAGGTAGTATATTTGATTTCACAGTCAAACCTAGGCAACCATTTTACTCTGCAGCTCTTGGTTTTTGTCCCTATCACCAAAGAGGTGGTCATAGACACTATGTATTTATCAGTCCTTGTCCTCTTATTGCCCAAACTTTAGGCATCAATTTACTTCTCATAAATCTTTTGAGGTCGAGAAAATGTTCAATGGCCATTATTAAGGGAAGCTCAAAAATCAACTCTCTATCAATTGCTTCCCTAACTACAGGGTCCAATTTTTTTAGATCTTTTCCATTTTCAATTTTATGGTGTTTTCAATTTTTTTTCATTTTTTTGATCTTTTTGATAGATGAAAGAGGAATAAGAGAATGTAAAGACTCTAGTTTGGAGGTAAAGTGGTTAGTAAAAGAGAAAAGTAGAAGGGACTCCAAATGTACATGATGTGTGTTCAATCTGGTGTCATCCAGGTTTTCAAAATCCAATCCGCAAAATCCATGATCCACTTTCATACATGGATTCTTGGTCATTCTAGAAATGTAATCCCTCAATAAGTTCTCATAACAGATCATGAGAGAAGTCTGCTTAGTTGGATGATACTATTGAGAACTAGGGCTCTTATACTCAACACACCCCGACTCAGGCGTGTAATGCTAGGTTGAGTATAGCCCATCTATATGGAAGATGTTGGTTGGAGCCTCATAAGGTGGAGTGACTAGACAGGCGGTCTGTAACTTGGTCACATGAATTCAATCCCCTGTATATGGCGTCTCTCCAAATGGGTGGTATGAAGGCAGGTCAATGTGGGATTAATCTCTAAGGTTGATTAAGTCAGGAAGATCATGTAGTGCATGACTCTCCATTCAGTCTGTTTGGTCGACCATGTTGTACCCTAAGGTCAAGTCAGGATGTGTATAGATCAATTGTTGTCCGGTCCCAACTCAAGGTGAGAATGAGGTCTATGGGGCCAATTGATTCTGCCAATCATTCATCTCAACAGTGACTTGCTCTTTGATTTGTTCCTTGATTCTAACAAACGGACGAGAATATGGTGAGTCAATACAGGATGTATGTGGTTCAAGGGTGTAAGAATGTTGGGTAGGTCAGAAGGACGAAGGAATGAAGAAGTCAGTCGGAGTTCTGACTTTGCGGTCGGGGTGTGTGTATGAGGAGGAGTAAGAGGATGGAGATGGTCGGAATATGGTCAAATAAGAGTGACCTGGATATGATGAAAAATATTCTGACATCTTTAAAGAGAGATGGGAGAATGAAGCATATCGAGGAAGAAAGTGTGCAAGTGCACCGAATTAACACACAAAACAAACAAACACAAGAACAAACCATGGGTTCACCTACTCAACATTGTGATGGTCGCAAGAGTCTGACCATTTATATTTTCAATTTTAATTAGGTAATAAATTAAGATATACATCCAATTATGCAAGGTTTAAAAGTTGATTTTGGGCACTATCCTAAGGATGTGTACTCATTTCTCAACAATCACAATAGCACAAGCATGCAATGTGGGTTTTGCCCTCTTGAAAACAATTGTTAATTTTAGTCAATTTTTTGCCAACTCTAATTAGCATTACCGATTTTAAGTTCGATTATCACTTGATTATTCTACCAAACATGGCATGCCTAACGATTAGTACCGGTTTCCTTTTAACTAAGTTTCAAAACCAAGGGGAAGGGATTCGATAAAAACCAATGCAAATAGTGAAATCAATGATGCATGCCCAGTTCTAAATACTTACAGTGATCATCGCATACTACATGTGGAATGCAATGCACAATTGAAATTTTATAATATATGAATGCAAACGAGAAAAACATTTCTGGAAAATCAGTTCTATTAGCAAGTGATGAACAATTTAATTTAGACTAATAGCTCTGCGATCTAAGCGTTTCTCATTTAATGTGATGTGTAGTCCTAAAGATTACAAGCACAAGAAAAAAAATATTCTAGTAAAAATACTCCAAGAGCCGTGAGTGCAAGTCCTATTCAATGTTAATCAACTACACGACTGCGAACGGGTCAAATGTCCAGTCCTGATACAAGTTCGGGGTCGAACACAATGAAGCATAGGAACAACTTTGAGTTGATTCAGAAAACTTAGGTCTAGGTTTCTAATGCAGATTTTTTTGTACTTTTTAATGCAAAAATAATTATGAATGCAAAATACAGGTGAATTAAGTTAATAAGAAAGCATACAACTTAAACAATTATTTCAATGTGAAATAAATTCAATTTATAAAAATTATATTTTTTTAGAAACTTAATCCAATGACGAATGCCGAGCATATTGCTTTGGAATTTTACATGTTAAAATGCAATAATAAAAAAATGCACACTTTTTATGTTTTTATGCAATTTATCACATAAACAGAATGCAAAAATTATGAAAATTTTACTATCATTTAAACATGATGCAATGCGAGTACAATATTTTTTTTGGAATTTTTAATAATATATGAATTATTTATTAATTTTTATGAAAATAGGGTGAATCTGAGATTTAATTCCTAATAAATCCACATTATCAATTCATCCAGAAACCAATTTATCTCAAGAAGGTATTTATATACAAAAACCCAGGATAGTTGGAATTTTGCATAAATAGTATGAGTGGATATAATTTAAAATCAATTAATAAAATCACTCTACAATTTATTTAAGGCACATAAAAATTCCAATTTAAACGAAATTTGGGTAGTAATTAAAGCAACTATGAATTAAATATGAATTTAAGAGCTCAAATAGGGTAAAATATACAATATTTCACTTAAACAATTTTAGTTAATTATCAGGATCTCACAAAAATCCAAATAAATATCCAAATGATAAAGAATTAGTAGCCAACATCATGACATTTTTTATTAAGATAAGTGATGCAAAAATAAGGTCCAAATTAAAGTGATAATTGATGAATCTTAGATTCATCTCTAAATCTCATTAATTAAGATCAAATCTCTTAAAATCATTGGCATTTATGCATTTATTATGCATAATTAGCATTCATGCATGTTTTAGCAAGAATTGCATTTTATCACTCATTTCTACACAAAATAAGACGCCAAAATTCCAACTAAAATTGACCTGTAAATAGCCTAACTTCCCTGATTTTTAACTAATTCATGCTAACTTCGAATGACCCAAAACTACCTCCATTGTGTACATATCACTAACAAGAATAAATGAAAAATACAAAAAAATCATTAATCCAAATAAGTGGACCAAATCCAAACCCTAGTTTTAGGATTCACGGACGAAAACCCTCATATCTTCCCCATCCAGTGTCCGTTTCAATCCTACTCATTTTTGAACTAATGTGTGTTCAATTACCTTCAAAACAAGACCAAGTTCAAGTGAGTCAGAGCTCATATGTGAAATTGGGTTTTGGGCCTATTTTTTACATTTTAAATTTTAGCGGTTTTTGACCTAATATTTTATGTACATAATTAACCTATTTTGTTTTATTTCTTTTTCATTGGTCTTATTTAATAAAAGTTTTATTAAAATGCGTAAAAATTCAAATCAAAATAAGCTTGAAATTAAATACACAAATTGAGTCCAAGTCTTCACTAACTGTTTGTACAAAAGTTGTCTTTTTCATCTTTTATTTTATTTCTTCTTTTTCTTGATTAATAAAAATAAAAAATTAGATTAATGTGTAAGTATTTATTTTTTATTTTATCATATTTTTTCAGATTTTTATCTGGTTTAAAAATGACAAAAAATTATAAAACCCAAAAATCAAGGTATTCTATGTACATGGGATACCTCAAAAATATCACTTTGTGTAATTGATCGATTTTGGTTTTGATGTCTTCATTAAAGTTGTAGATCTCATCGAGACGAGCAACTTTTTAAAGAAACTATTTCGATCCGAGGTCATTGCTATTTCTTTTGTATTTTCTTTCTATTTATTTTCTAATTTTTGTAGGGATGACACGTGGAGGCTCCAGGAGCCGCCACGTATCACCCATTTTTCGATTTATTTTTATTCGTTTTTATAAAAAATAAATAAATACAATAAAAAAATAAATAAAAGTGCTGCACATGTGGGGCACATGCCTCCCGCACATGTGCCACTCACGTGTTCCGTCTGAGCTCCTCTAGGTGCCACGTGGCACGATCGCTGTCGTCTGATCTCGGTCGATCACATAGCCATTGTACTTCATCTTCGACCTCCCAAATCCACCGTCGCCTTTACCATTCCGCACCGCCCGCCGCCCGTTGATTTCGCCATCACTACGCGATCTCCGCCGGAGATCTAGCCACTGCCTCCATCTCCGATCTCTCCGCGAATCCCTCACCGGTCGCCGCCTTCCCCAAATCTTCGATCTTCCATCAAATCAATCTCCTATCCACCTTGAAGCTCGCTACCCATCACCGATTCCCTTCCAACCCCGATTGACTTCCATCGCCTATTCAAACATCTCTGCCACCCTCGTCACAACCATCCGCCGATTGCTTCTAAGGACTACCTCACGGCGGTGACAGCACGGCAACGCTTCTCCTCCGACGAGATCCGACCTCCCTGGTCGTTGCCGCGCCTCCGCACGTGCCCTTGCTCCGGATTCACGCTGTCGAGCCCACTCTCATTCTCCTATGCTACTCCTCCGCCTTCAGCAACCAATGTCGCCTTCGACCTCCAACGCTCCGGCCCTACTACATCTGCAACTTCACCTCCGACAACCTCCATCGACGACCCACCACCTCCCCTCGCTTCATCATCAACTACCTCCGACAACCCACGTGCGAATCTTCTCTGACTTCACCGTCAACCTCCGCATCGACATCGACACCGCCTCCATCTCCGACAACTACGTCCGCAACACCACCTCCTAGTACCTCCAGCAATCGCTTCATCGCCAATCGACACATCATCAACAACCTACGAGCTACCATAGACAACCACCGGAGACACCAACGACACAACAACTCTCCGCCGACTTCTGCCGTCAGAAGCTCCGCTAACGCACCGCCGTACTCGCCCAGCTCCAACACCACTGATCCCAGCAAGAGACCGGGCGTGAGGCCCAAGGCTCCCCACGCACGTGCGCCTGGGGAGGACGTTAGCCTCCCCAGGGGTCATGTGCTTTGCACGTGACCTTGGGAAAATTGCAAGAAGCCCCCTGGTGGATCTCCTAATTAACGCCAGTCCAAGAACGTGACCCCTTGGCAATTTTGCACAATTTCCCCAGGATTTTAGGTAATTCCCAAATAGTCCCTCCTCTGCATATTTTATTTCCACTTATTTATTGTAATTACATTTATACCCCTATCTTTCCCCTTTATTTTGGATAGCTACATTGCATATTTTTATTATCCAAAAAAACCATTTTGTTCCTCATACATCTTGGCATATTATGGACATTTTTGTGATAGTGGTTAATTAATAATTAATTAATTTGTGGAAATTTGCTTATTTTGCCCAGTTTATGTTCTGAAATTCATAAATAATTAACCGTTGCTCGAAAAATTCCCAAAAAATCAAGCGTTGTAGAATTAATTGTTTTTAACATTGTGCCCAAAAAGAATTGCATTTGCAAGCATATTTTTCCTTGTAACAATCATTTTCATAATGCAATGTTTGGTTTTAATAGGTATTAAATTTCATATTTTTTAGGTTTAAGATTTTTTCGAGGTCCATTACCTAGTGATAGATCTTAGATAATTTTATTCCTTAAAAATAATTAGGTTCAATATTTATTATAATTAAATATTGTATTTCACTTTATTTTCATTTAAAAATTCATAACAAATTTGTCTTGCATAAAAAAATTCCAAAAAAATTACAGCGCTTTCATTTCATCGTAATTATCATCTTGGATATTTTTCAGACATCTTTTGATTGATATTTACATTTAGTCCCTAAAATAGGCCAAAATTGCATAGTGCGTCCCTAATTGCATTAAAAATTACAAAAAACCGCCTTGAAAACCGTGCAAGAATTTTGATAGACATAATTCTTGTTGTTCCTTTGCCTCCTTGTGTTCAAACTTGGGACTTGAACAAGTAAAATAAACATAAAACCACATGAACAAAATTTGACTAAATTTTATTGTGCTTATTTCTCGACAAATTCCGATTGCCTGCCTACAACGAAATGACAAATTAATTTTAACACACGACAATACATGATATTTAACATCGATTATCTCGGATCCATCAATAATGTAGGGGTATTTGTGCAATACCGAACTAAAAATGCAATAAATTGAAATGTGCACTAGGGCACTTTTGCAATTCTAAAAACGTATTGGGAAACATATGCAATTTTCACAAAATAAAAAAAGGACCTTCTCCTTTGCAGTTAGGTCTCAACGAAGGGGAGAAGGGTGGTCTTGGCGGCGTTGCTACCGGTGGAGGCGGAGGACTACATGTAGAAGAATAGGTTGAGGCTGGGAGCGATGACAACGACCTGAAGGTGGCTTGCAGTGTTGTGGATGCATGAGCCGCGATCGGGGTAGAGGGGGATGGAGGAGGGACGATAGGCATGCAGTAGCACGGGGCCGTGGGCGGCAATGCCATGGCTGCGAGGTTACATACGGAGGACGCAACCGACGGGCGATGGCGACCGACTAGCGATGTGGAAGATGCGGTGGCCAGCAGTGGAGGAAAGGGGAGCTAGCTACCTGCTTATTTTTTTAATAATTATCTTTTTTATTTTTGTTGTTGTTATTTTTTAGTTTTTTTGTTTTCAATAGGGAACAAAACAAAAATGAAAAGATGATGGTGGTGATATGATGCAAAAAAATTAGGATGACTAAGACAAAAATAAAAAGATAATTTTAGATAATAAAAAATGTTAAGAAGATAGAAAACCTACCTGAATCTTCGCCAGAATGCAGAGCAGCTACACATAACTTTTGTCATGGTATCGAGCACATGGTGGAGCAAGGAAGCCTACGCAACGACCTGAAGGAAACTGCGACGCTAAGAGGAGCTTCGCAGATCTCACCTGAAAGGAGGTCATAGCTTCGTATCGTAGTGGAACATTGTTATATCGATCTCAATGAGCTCTCTCATTTTTATACAAGAATGGCGGATGACGAAAAATAAGGATGAGGAGATGAAGAAAAAGAAGAAGAATGGGAGGTTGGAAAAAATGAAGGTGGAGGAGGTGGAGTGGAATGGGAGATTATTTGAAATTGGTGGAGTTGAATGGAGGTTAAAAAAAAGAGTTGAATGGGAGTTATTGTAGAGAATGAAAAAAATGAAATAAAACAAAACAAAATAAAGTAGGCTACTAATAGAGGGAAAAAAATGGAAAATTTACATAAACATCAACAAAATAAAATGCAATAAACAAGCAATATGTACACATTTTTTTACTTTTCTATTTTTACTTTATTTATTTTTAATAACATATATTTAACAATATAAAAATAAAATAAAATAGTAAAAATAAAATAAAATACAAAAAAAGATATTTTTGGATTTTTTTAGTAATTAAAAAAATAAATACATAAAGAAAAAGAAAAATATTAACAATATATATACAGTGTACACCTGGGTCCCAAAACTCAAATTTTGCAAACAAACTCCGATTTTGATGAAACCACTTTCATTTGATAGATAATTTTATAACTTGAACTTTAAATATGAGTTTGGTGAATTTGGAATTCATACGGAGAGGGAATTTGTCCTATAAGTTGGACTTTACAGCTTTTCTTTTTAAGAAGATCTAAGAATATTTATCTGAGGTAAAATTTATTTTGTATTTTTGTATTTTGCTATATATTTTTATAAACATGTTAGAGAAATAATTAGACAAAAAGGAGTTAAAATGAAATTATTAAAAGATATGAAATTTTGGGCTATTTAAATGTGAAAAACTCCTTTATTTCATGGTTTTTTATTATTAATTTATTTTATATAATATAATATATGATAATTAGTATATTTTCTTTACAAGAGTTATTTTATTAATTTATCGATTTTATGGACATTTATTTGATATTTTACTCATATACTTTGCTAAGATCAATATATTGAAATGATGAATCGTGGATTCATCACCTATCTAAAGGGATTGCACCTAAGAGAGTTTAGAAAGTGAATGCTAAAACTTCTTGACCTTGTGCATCAATTATGAGAAGCTTGGTGTATGCTAAATGTGTACCAAAATCCAGATGTTTGCCATGCAGTGGGAGTAGTAAACTGTTACCAATCCTACTAAGGCGATAAAACGCTTGACCGCGGTAATAATAATATCTTTAAAGATGAAAATATTTTTTTGAGATTGTGATATCAACGTATTATCTTCGAAAACGTAAGACTTTATAGATAGTTATCTAAAAGGTCTTAACGGCAAATGCCTTATAAGACCTAAACTGGGTCTTAGTCTTAGGAGATAGAGATCTCCGAGAATAAGGGTATTTTGATAAGGATAATCAAAGTTACATACTGGTTATAATTATTACTGAGTTATGGTGTCAAATACACTATAACTACTTTAACAAGATTGAGTTTCGATTGCATAAGATGCAACATTTGCATTGGATGCGAGCATCGTTAGTAGAAAATATGTAGCTACCGTAAAAGGACTTGGTGTAGTCCCTCAAGAACGGCGTGACTAGTCAGCTTACCAATCAATTTTTTCTTGTAAAATAAAAAATAGTAGTTATGTAGAAACTTTTTACACTCTATAAGCGTTAGCAGACAACCCAATATTTTTCACTTAAATATGTGGTAGCCGCTCAACAATGGATGTCGCTTTGAGGCAGGTGGCTGAGATCAGATCTCAGTAGCTGATCGAACGGATTAGGATGCGTTCATCTAATGGCACCTGTAAGACCTAGAGTAGAAGCGTGATCTGATAGCAGAGAAACATGGAGGAAGAATAGGAGAAAATGTCTGAAGAGGAGAACTTTGATCCGATCTTTCGAGCAACTTCGATGGTCTTATGCATTGCAAAAAGGTCTCGAAGCTTCCTGGAAGAGCCTTGGAGCTGATGGAGTCATCAGATGGGTTTGAAGAACATTGGAGGAGTCCCTGGAGGTCGTAGGAACAATGAAGCACTAGGTACCTCGACTTAAGAAAATATTGACCCAAGAAGAGTCCTTTGGCCCTCCAGAATCTACACATAAACACAAGCACATAACAAGGGGGGTCTGATAAGGGTTAAGTAGAGTAGAGCGAGGTCAGATGGAGGTCTCCAACGAAGTGGTGGAGATGGAGAGCTAAAACATCGATCTGAGCAAGATCGAGGGAACTAGAGGTGCATGGGGTATAGCTGAAGCGAAAGGGAAGGAGATTGGGGTGAAATGAGGGTCAAAGAACAGATGTAGCACAAGGAAACAATGGCAGGAGCTCAGCTCCGGCAAACTACAAATATAATATTTCATGAAATAACTTGTGATTTTGAGTAAAGCTAAACCCTAATATACTCTAATCTAAGTACTATGAACAAAAGAAGTTAAAAACTATGGCTCTACCTACTGGAGTTGGGAGCCTGGAAGAGTCGCGGTTGTGGTGGCTAGCGAGCTCGGATCACACACTTCAGAGCTCTTCCTCAATACCCAATCGCTTGGCATGACTCTTGGTGTCTACAGAGAGCTCGGACTCGGAGAAATCAGGAGATTTTGAGTCTAAAGAATGGATCAAGTTTGAATGGAAGAGGTGGAGGGTTTATGTACATGATGAACTTTGACTAAGGCAATTTTGAGTCTAAGGAAAATCTTCAACTTTGCATCAAATAACCAAACCTTTTGTCCAGGTTTGGAAGTCTTTCGTTGAATGTGTTTATCATGTCATTTCTTGACTTCATCTTTGTACATAAGGTTGTTATCTTATGCATAGTCTTGAAACTCTAGCAAACGTCCAGATCAACTTTTCGGTTCTTTCTTCTTTTCTTGGAACCAGGGTTGCACATGTTTAATGCCAATAATTATTTGTGAATTAACTCCATGGGAAGGTGGCATGGCTTGTCATAGACAAGGTGGTAGGGAGACATGTTGAGAGAAGACTTGTACGCTATGTGATACGCCCAAAGAACTGAATCACATAACTGTGACCAATTCTTCTTGTCTAATTGTACAAGCTTATACAATATGGTTTTGATATCCATGTTTGAACATCCAGTCAAGCCATTGGATTGAGGGTGGTACGACGATGCTACACAATGCTCAATGTCATATTCTTTGGTCAACTTCTTGATCTCCTTGTTAATGAAGTGTCTACCCCATCAGATATGAGAATCTTGGGAATCTCAACCCATGATATGATGTTGTCCTTCAGAAAATGACAGACGGTACGACTGCCTATGGTTAGAACAAGGATTGCCTCCACCCATATGCTAACATAGTCGACGAGGAGTAGGATGTATTCAAAACCCCTAATTGTTAGGGAATGAACCCATGAAATCAATGCCCCAAGTGCGAAGACATCAGAAATCTGAATGTACTTCAGAGGCATTGTGTCTCGCATACTGATATTTACGGTCATTTGCTGACAACTAGTACACCTTCTCACAAAATTGCTAGCATCCTTGACTAGAATGGGCAACAAGCTTATGAGAGTAGTCTAGGACACCCATTATTTCCTCCCGAGGTATACACCTCCTCTAGATGTAATATGCACCCTCTCAGAATAGATGTGGATCTTCCCAATGGTAGAGGTGAATGTCAGCCAAGAACTTATCAACTTTAATCTTCGATCAGTCTGGTGGAGTCTTCTTAGAGACAAGATATTTATTGATATCCATGTACCAGAGGAGAGAGGAGATAGATAAGATTGTCTCATCTGGAAAGGTCTCTGTGATTGGAAATTGAATTCTTCTTATGAGGCTCTGCTTCAATAATTCTAGAAAGTTGATCTGCTCCTGCATATTTGATGCATGGTTTGTCACGAATTTCCAAGTCAAATTATTGGAGTAGAAGAATCCAATGAATCGGATGAGGCTTGGCGTCTTTCTTGCTCTATAGGTATTTTATGGTAGCGAGGTCAGTGTCGATAATAACCCTTGATCCAAGGAGGTGTGATCTGAACGTATCCAATGCAAAGATTACGGTTAGCAACTCTTTCTCAGTTACTATGAGAATTTTTTTGGACTTCATCAAGTGTTCTTCTAGCATAATGAATTGCAAATGGCATCTCATCTCATCTTTGTCCTAACACAACACTGACTGTGAAATCTGATGCATCCATGATCTCAAAGGGTAGAGACCAATCCTGTGGCTGGAGGACAGGAGTATGTGTGATCAGTTCCTTCAACAGATTGAAGGGATGGAGGATTCGTTCATCAACCACAAAATTGGCTTCCTTGCTAAGCATCTCAGTCAGCGATCAGGCAATCTTGTTGAAGTCTTTAATGAATCTACGATAAAAATCGACATGTCACAAAAATGACCGGACTTGCTTGAGATTTGTGGGTGGCTCAAGTTTTGAATTACATCCACCTTGGATTGGTCAACCTCCATGCCACGCTTGGAGATGACGTTACCCAACACGATTCCTTCGATCACCATGACCCATGAAACTACGAGGTTCACCTCACAATATTTTTCAGAACTCGGTCTAAGTATTCAAGACATTGATCAAAGCTATCACCATAGACTAAGAAGTCGCCCATAAAAACTTCGAGAAAACTTTCCACCATTTTAGGGAACACGACCAACATGCATCTTTGGAATGTCACGAGTGCATTACACAATCAAAAAGGCATTCTGCAGAAGGCATATGTTCCGAACGAACAAGTGAAGATTGTCTTATCCTTATATTCTAGAGCGATGGCAACTTTATTGTACCTAAAATAGCCGTCCAAGAAGAAGAAATATTCCTTCGCGGCCAGTCTTTCAACTATCTAATTGTTGAAGGGTAATGGAAAATGGTCCTTCTTGGTTGCAGGATTTAAGCTTTTCTAGTCCGCACAAATGCTTATGAGATCGACACTCGGATCAGTATCTCCTCTCCTTTGTTATTGGTGACTATGGTGATCCATGATTTCTTTGGCACTACGTGCAAGGGACTCACCCATTTGCTGTCAAACATGCCATAGATAAATCGTACATCACACCATTTTGTAATCTCTTTCATGACCACCTCCCGCAGATTGGGATTTAGTCTTCTCTGAAATTCATGGGAGGGTTTGATATATTCTTCAATATAGATGTAATGCTAGCACAATGACGGATTTATCCCATGGATATCCATAATATTCCAGCCAATAGCCTTACGATTTCTTTGAAGAACCTCAATCAGACAGGATTCTTGTTCTTCAGTCAAATGAGAATTAATGATGACCGGATGCATGCCTACCTCACCCGGAAGGAAGACATACTTCATGTTGGAGGGAAGATGCTTCAACTTTAGGGGATAAGGAGGCGGCTTCATGACGACTTCCGCAACACTAACATGTGTCTGCTCTTTCGATTGTTGATTGTCCACCGCTATACATTTTGACTCAGAATTCAGGATATCACACATATCTGGAATCATTTCCTCCTACTCAAACAAGGATGGTTGTTCAAAAATCTCAAAATATCCATAAGTAAGAATCTCATCATCAAAGACATCAGGAAAATCGATTGTGCTTTCCAGACCCTCCTCCGAAGATAGAAATGCCTTTGTCTCGTCTAATTGATTTCAACTAGAAATTTGCAGTCTTCTTTGCCATGCGATTCAAGCACTCTTATAATAGATGCCACTTTAGCTAGTTTGGCTTATGGGATCATCTTGATCAGAACTTTGTTTTTGTTGGAGCAAAGTGTAATTTCTCTAGTGCCATAGTCCACCACTACCTCGATCGCTCATAGGAATAGCCGGCCTAGAATGATTGGAATGTGTAATGGAGGTGTGGAGGTGTCCATATCAAGGACAATGAAATCCATAGGGAACTACATCCCTTGTACTAAAATGATGATCTCGTCTAACATGCCTCGAGGTCGCTTAATGGATCGATCTGTGAACTGTAAAATCATCTTCGTAGGTTTGAGCAGTCCTACTCCAAATTCCTTAAGCAGGAAAGAAAGCAATAAATTGATCAATGATTCACTATCAAGTAATGTTCACTCGAACTCTTAGTTGAAAATCTAGCATCGCACGAGAGACGCTCCCTTGTCTTTCTATTTGCTCGAGAGATTGCTAATGATGTTCACATTAGCCATGGTCAGAACGTTTGTTTCAGGTTTTCTCTGTCTCCATCTTTTGTTTGGATGTTTTAAGGCACATGCCTCTTCATGTCCTCTTTTCATAACTAGCATGTACTCCATGGCTTTGAATAATGGCATTTCAAGAATACGATTTCACAATATGCTCACAATCTCAGGATCGGACAAAGCATTTTTCAATTTTTTACTATTTTTGCTTTCATTGCATGTGGAAAGGAATATTTATGTTAGAGAAAATTGAATGCTATAAATTGTTGTCCATATCGATGTTTATAGGTAAATGGCAAAAATGATTGAAATTATCTATAGTTTGTGGACAAAAAAATGGTGCAGACTCAGCTCCTTCGGTTGGCTCCTTTGGTTGCTGTTACTGTTGGATTCTCTTTTATTGGCATCAGTTTGCCTTGATTGTGATTGTCTTTTTGTATTTTTTATTTTTCTTCATTTTTTGTATTTTTGTTGATGTCACATCACCAAAAATGTCTCTAACCCCTTTGGCTAGATTGGTTGAAGATTCACTATCAGATGTGCTTTGTTTTCCCTTTGCAGCTGCAGATGCCTTGAGTGTCCTACTTCTCCTAAGAGTTACACCATTAGATAAAATAATATCATTTCTACTTGATTCAGGTTGAACACTGCAAAATACATGCTCCTTACGACAAAAGTTATTTAGATTTGCTTCAACCTAGGCTGAAATGACAGTCTTGGTTGTTATTAGGTCGTATATCTTCTAGCTCATCTTAGCCATGTTCTTTATGAGTTGGGCCAGACAATCAAGGGCATGGTTGACCAGGGCAACCTTAGAGGATTCGACATGATGTGGCATGTGACTCTACTGATAGTGCAGTGGAGGTTGCTGCTAGTATACCTGAGAATACTAAGGAGGAGGAGGAGGATAAGGATAATGTTGGTAAGATTGGGAGGAGTACTGATGATAAGGAGTAGTCGGCTGTTGGTACTATTTATAGCGGTATCCGGAATTTTATTGGTTTCTGCCTCCAGGTGTATCCTTGTTGCAGAACTTGTTAATGATGGGCTGGATTGGGCTGGTAGTTCTGCCCTCCTCGCTATTGGTGGAATGGTCAGCTAGAATTGTAATAACCCTATAGTTGTCCTTCAGGATGGGTCAGCTACTTATCATTTATCCAGACACCATTCACCTCCTGAATGACTAGAGGAGGAGGGGAACAAGGCTTGAGGAACTGTGGCTAGAACTCAGATGGCTAGTAGATGATCACCTATTTCTGCAGTTGTGGCAGTTGCGCCTCGGGGGCCTGCACGTAATATATGTGTTGAACTGAAGGTTGACTTGGGCATGTCTAAGGTGGTTGTGGTTGTGTTTGCTCCTTCTTCTCAGTTGGAGGCTCAGATGCGGCTGTCACTGTGTTGCAGGCATGATTGTATTTTTCAGTAACACAAGCTGTTTGGTAATGATGTTGAGCTTGTCCATGACCTTCATGCACTACTCGATCCTGGTGAGCTTCTATAGTTCATGGGATCTCTTATCTCTTATCAATAATGTCCACTTTGGACAGGTGACTCCTGATGATGTTGACATCAGAGTTGTCACACCTGTCCACTTCTTGGGTATCTGCCATGTTAACATTTTTGCGGAGGATCTGTGGTGGCGACTGAATATGGAAAGAATGAGATGAGGAAAGTGTGGCCTCTCCTTCATCCATCTCCTCAAAGATCTACCATACTGCATACTCATCCTTCTTAAAATGAGAACCTCTACAGGCAGCGTCAACTAGACACTGACTATTTTATGTAAATCTCTCGAAGAAATGTTGGACTAAACTGGTCTTTGGTGTGTCATGATGGAGGCACTTCTCAATCAGATCGCTGAATCTCTCCCAAGTCTCATGGATGGACTCTTGGGGTCCTTGAGAGATGTTGGCAATCTTCGAACGTATGAGATTGAGAAGGCCGAGAGGATAGTACTTGTGTAGGAATGCAGACATCGGATCCTCTCAAGTAGTCACCACCTTCCCCAGGTGGTTGATCCAGTACAAACCTTTGCCCTTAAGGCTAAATGGGAAGACGATCATATTGACTACACCCAACGGGATGTTATGATAGTGAGTGCTACTATAGATGTAATCGAATTATTGTAGATAGTATATAGCTCCTCATTGGATTTCCCATGGAAGATATGGAGGGGAAAATGAGTTGAGTCTTCAACTCAAAATGTCTGCGGATCAGTGGGATTTGGATCTACTCAGTAATGTGGCTGGACCTAGGGTTGTATGTCTGCTTCAAGATGGGCTTACGCTGACCTCTCCTTGTTTCGCCCTCTCCTCTGCAAGGTCCATCTATAGAGTGGTTATCTTCATTGTCACTGTAATGATCATCAAAACCTCCTCATGGGTTTTCTCCTCTCTCCTCTAACCTTCTCCTCAGGTCACTGAGCATTTCTTAAAAGGTTATCTAGGCAAGTGCATTATCAGTTAGTTGTTGTTGGATGGCCTAGATAGAGGCCAAGATCTTACAATTAACCTCATTCTACTTTATGTCATGCTCCTTGTTTTGTTCTGTACTGGGGAGATGTAGTCCCTTTCCTCTACTTGTGGAAGCCATCTCTGTTCTGACTGTGAAGAAGCAGGCTCTAGATCATGGTCAAGATCTGAAATGGAAAATATAGCATGATCAATCTACATGCAGGCTCCAGATGGAGAGAATAATTCAGAATTAGGGTCAATTCTGAATTTTATTAGGGATGGAGAGGTGTAAGGAGTAAAATCAATCTCCATCCAAAAAGGGCAGGACTCGGGAAGAGAGTTTTCCTGGTCTGTAGAAGGAAGAAGAAGCAAGGAGTCCTGAGGATGGTTCGTGGAGTCCGAACCATGTACCTGGGTATCGCCTCAAATTATTGGAGATGTCGAACTCAAGGACTAAATGTGGGTGTCTTCGGACCCTGACTAAACCGTCCTGGTATCGACATCTTGAAGGAAAAAGAGAGTAGATGATGGATCAAAGATACAGTGATGAACAAGAAATAAATGGTGTGTAAAACAGTAGAAGGCTCACGATAAGAAGGGTCAATATGAAATATGAAAAAGAGAAATGAAAAAAATGTGCAAGTGTGTGGGACTTGATCTTTGGACCTAATTTAATATCAAACAAACACAAGACAAAATTGGTTCACTAACTCAACACCAATGAAGCTGTGCGGTTCGGCTATTTTTTATCTTTTGAATTTTATGATGTGATTCAGGAAAAAAAATAACATGTACTTAAGCAGCTAGCCCTAGAAGAGAGTGTGTACTTCCAAGAAAGTATACACGTACTTGTTCCACCTCCCTTGTATCCCGTGATCTGTACTTTTTAAGGTCCTTAATATCGAGCCTGTGGGGCTACTTAGCCATAGAAAAGATAGAGGAATCCGATAGGTAAAACCACTACTTCTCTTACAAACGAGGTACTCAAATGCAAGACGATGGGACATACACTCATGTGAGGGTGTGGACTATTCTCAATACTCCAGATCAAGTCGGATTCTCTACAAAGGCAAGAGCACCGTCGTCGAAAAGACCTTAATTGTATGTATATGATTGAAGCACCAATATTTCGTTGGTTCCAAGTGATAATTGAGACAACCCCATATCGAGTTTTTGGCTCTATTCCTTAAGGGTTGTGCCTCACTCTATCTGGAATGTACCTAAATACAATGAGGTCTTTGTGAACCCCAAACGATGATGTCCATTATGATTTTTAATCAGGTCAAAGTTCAAATAACAACCCCTTTATTTTGATGTTTGATTTTCAATTTTTTGAGTATTTTCAATGAAAAGCTTCTAATGATTTTTTTGGATTTTCTTTTTTCCCTAAGTGCTCGAAATCAAAGGGAGAGAATGATAAAGCAATGCAAGGTGATTCAAGGATGGAAATCTCACCCTTGAATAAAAAATGATGAGTGCTCAAATAGAAGACATACAATGCTTCCTAACTCTCTCCATGCGGGTTGGAAGGCATAAATTTATAAATCTAATCTACATGCACGATATGCAAAGAAATCACCCTAAACATGAATTATTATTAGTCATGAAGAACAAAATGCTAATTACTTAAAAATAGAACCCAAATGTCCAGTCTTTGAGACTCTTTGGTGCCCGCCATGACAGGTCCTAAAACGTTGTGTAGAGTCTCTCCCGACGCTCATTCTAAGTCTAAGTAATCAACATTTAATTTTGACTAAGTCCAAATGTAGATAACTATAGGAACATTCTGTTATTAAGTGTTTGGATTTAATTTAGCAAGCAAGCGGTCCTAAAATGCTATGGGTACACTCTAAAAAACAAATGAAAATAAGGCAAAAAGTAAAAATAGCGAAAACCAAAGAAAAATAAGGCGAAGAAAATAAAAAAAACTCAGTGAGCCCTCAAGTGTACAAACACTTGGTAAAATAGGCTTGAATGTCTAGTGTCCACCTGTATTATTACAAATAATAATGAAAATAAAAATATCACTTTCTCACAAAAATAAAAGAAGAATGTGCTATGCTAAAAGCCTCTCTCTCTCTCTCTCTCTCTCTCTCTCTCGCTCGCTCTCCTAGTGATCCACCAAAGAGAAGAATCACTCTCCTCATAGCTCAGGTGATTCAATCACCTAGGTGATCGCCTACATCTTGAGGTCCCTCGCAAGAAAAATAGAAGAGAAGTTATTAGCATAGATAAACATTTGTTACAAGAAAAAGGACAAATAAAAGAAAAAAATGGAACAAAAATGCATACAAAAATCTATTCTACGTGTTTCTCCCCGACAATGGCATCATTTGTTGACATGGGTTTCACAAGGGTCTAATGTTCCACACAAGGCAGGAACACTATCGCTCAAGAGATGGTTCACAAGACCCAAATGTCAAATAATAATTAACCCACAACTAGAATACTCAAGCAATCAAAAGCATATGGTGGAGTTAAAATTTATTATAACTCTACAAATAATGTGTATAGGTGTAAGTATGTATAGAGGTCGAACATAGAGAGCAAGGGGAGTAGATAACACAAATTGGCAAAAAAAGAAAAACAATATTTTGTGTTTTTATAAGGATTTTTTTATTTTTGTAGGTTTTGAATATTTAGTTTTTTTTGAAATTTTAATTTCTAATTTTAGTTTTGTTTTAAATTTTTATAGATTTTATATTTCAACTTCTTTTTGAATTTATATGTATGATGGATTTATATATATATATATATATATGCGGTTTATAGATATTATAATGGATAAATATGATATATATATAATACAGGAAAAATTGGGAACATAATCTAAGTACAATCTTTTTTATTTTTTAAGGGTATTAAAAAATATTTTAGGTATTTTTAATAATAATAATATAAGTAAATATATCTATAAATATACAATACAAACTAGTGTATATATATAAAGGCATTGAAAAGCCTACACCCATGTGTAGGTAACTTTCCTAATCCCACCCATTTTCTTCTCATTTTTTTTATTTTTTTTAAAATGGTTACTTAGGGGATTTATTTAGAATATTAAATGGAATATGTGTTTCAAAGTTCATGTAAAACAGACATTCCTAACATCTCCACCAAAAGAGGTCAATTTCAGCAAATCTAAGATGGTTGAAATTTAAATGTCATGATAGATAAGTTAGAAGTCTCTAAATAAGTAGAAATTTGAATGTCGCAATGGTGATATATTGTGATGTAAATCCCCTAAGTATTCAATTCAAAAAATTGAGGGGAAAAGAGGTGGGAGTAGGAAAGTAACCTACACATGGGTATAGGCTCTCTTTTCCCATATATAAATATGGTTATGAATACTCAAAAGGCATAAAATAAAGTATTTTTGTTTTTCAAAAAATTGATATGTTTTTGTGATTTATATTTAATTATATATATTTATTTATTGAATAAAAATAAAAAAAGAGTAATAATATATAACTGATTTTTTTGGATTTTAAAAATAGCTCAACAACTCAAAAAATTCCAAAACTAATTTTAATGTACTACATATAATATAAATAAAATATAAAATAAAAGGAAATTTTTGGATTTTTTTATTTTTTATAAATTTTTTATAGAGGGTTTGTTATTTTTTTAATTTTTTTGTATTTTTTGTAATTGTAATCTGTAGGTCCAAAATACCATAATAAGTAACCCCTAATTTTTTTAGAATTTTTCCAAATAATTTTCTTTTTTACGGATTTGTTAATGTAAAAGGGAATAAATGTAATGTTTTTGAATTTTTAATTATAGGATGATATTTTAAATAGTCTAGAGAAAAATATATGTGATTTATTATATTGTTAGGCACTTAAAATAAATTTCCTACAAAATTTAGATGTAAAATAGTATTTTTAATGTAATATATACAATAAATAAAAATGCATAAACTGGTAGGGATTTAAACGTAATTATAAATATATTAAAATGCGTTCTAGAATAAAAACATATAGGTTATGGGTCTCTACATAATTTTCCCATGAATATTTAAATCATTCAAAGCTGGTAGGGGTATAAATGTAATTTAGAAAAAGCAACAGGGCATTCATGCAAAATAACAAGAAAGGTTTGAATTGAATTACAAATTTAATGGACTAAATAATAACACGAAGCCTCAGTGGGTCCCTCGCAAAAAGCCCACCACCTCACGTGTATGGGCATGTGGGGTGACATGGTGAGAGACGTATGTGCAATAATGGAAAGCTTAGGGGGTGTTCTGCAAATATTACAAAAATTTTAACATGTAATATTTTATGGACTAAAAGTAAAACATAAAAAAACGAGGGTTATGTAGCAAATTTTCCTCCTATACGTGTTGGCAGACAACCAGATCTTCTTCACTTAAACACGTAGTGGCTGCTCAATGGTGGATGATGCTTCGAAGTGGGTGGCTAAGATCAAATCTCAGTGGTTGATCGAACGATTGAGAATCCATTCATCCGACGACACCTAGAAGATTTGGAGCAAAAGCGTGATCGGATATCGGAGAAGCCTGAATGAAGAACATGGAATAATACCTGAAGAGGCGAACTACGATTCGATTCCGAGCAACACCAGTGGTCGTAGGCGTTGCAAAATGGTGTCAAGGCTTCCTGGAAGTGTCCTAGAGCTACTTGAGTTTTTAGATGGGCCTGAAGACCACCGGAGGAGTCCTTGGAGGAGCTGCGGAGCATCAAGTACCTTGACTTCGACAAAAATCGACCCAGGAGGGGTCCTTAGCCCTCCAGAACCTACAGATAAGCACAAGCACACAACAAGGGAGTTATGGAGTCTAATCAGGGTGAAATGGAGCAGAGCGAGGCCAGGCGAAACACTCCAGTGAGGTGGCAGAGATGGAGTGTTGAAACCTCTATCTAAGCAAGATAGAGGGGGATGGAGGTGCATGGGTTTTAGTTGAAGCGAGAGCGAAGAAGATGGGGAGAAATGTGGATTTGAAGAGCATGTGTAGCATGAGGAAATAGTAGCCAGTGCTCAGCTCTGGCGAACTACAAATATAAGATTTCACGAAATAACTTGTGATTTTAAGTAAAAATAAACCCTAATATTCTATAATCTAATTCCTAAGAACCAAAGGAAGTTAAACTAGGTCTCTACCTGCCAGAGCTAGGAGCCATGAAGAGTCGTGGTTGTAATGGTTGGCGAGCTTAGATCATGCACTTCAAACCTCTACCTCTACACCCTATCTCTTGGTGTGCCTCCAGCTGTCACCAGGGAGCTCGTGCTCAGAGAAATCATAGGATTTTGAGTCTAAAGAGGGATCAAGTTTGAAATGGAAGAGGTGTGGGGTTTATGTACACGATGAACTTTGACCAAGGCAACAGTCTGCTACAGAGCCCCATCAATCGAGGAAACAATGCGACATGAAAGAACTAAGATCGAGGAACAGGATTTCTGAGGGAATAAAGCCTTGAAATCATAAGTCATGATGGGAAAAATTCGAGGAATATACGAAGTCAATGAGGTGGCAGGCCTAAGGTACAGGGGCATAGTTGACTAGCAGGTCAACCGAGGCTCGCCCCTGATTGGGCCACGTCACCTACTACGTGAAAAAATAGAAAACAAATTCAAAAATAAATCAAAATAAAATAACTAATGATTTATTTAATTTTTGGTTAAAATATATAAAATATTTTTTATTTTATGTAATATTTTAATTTGATTTTGTTTTATTTTTTTCGATGTCATTTGTTGTATGTTACTTTTTGCCAGTCTAACTATAGGTATACTTGCTTATATATGAGGTATTTTATTTTTATTTTTATTTTATTTTTTATTATTTTATATACATAATTTATATAATTATAACTTATTTAGATACACATACATAATATTTAAATAAATTGGTATATTTACTATATAGGTATATATATGTATATTTCATCTATGTATTTTAATATACTAACTTATTATGTTGTATTTCTAATGGTTTTATTTTAGATTGCTTATATACATATGTTATAAATAATATTGATAAATTATATTATAAAAAATAAAACAGTGAAAATATAAATAATAATTAAAATAACTATTTTGTTCAGATGAATTGCAGATAGGGGCTCAAAACCTAACTTTTGCATCTTAACTTCAAATTCAGTGAAATCACCTTAATTAAATATATATTTAAATTTTATATACAATTGAAGGTGAGTTTATTCAATTTTGATATAGCATGGATGAGATATATGTCTGTGAAGTTTTGATTTTAGCTTTTATTTTGAGTGTATAGGGCATATTGTGCATTATTTTTATGAGAAATAAATTTGGTATTTTCTATATATTTTTATCTACATCTTTCATGAACTAATTTTATTGATTTGAACTAAAAATAATAAAGAATAAAGTAGGTCCCAAATTGGCTTTATTGAAGAATGAAAGTTAGGGTTTTTATTGTATTTTTTGGCCCTCATCTCCCCCTACTTTATTCAATGTCGACCCAGTCGTCATGATTCCTAGGTCTGGGGGTTTAGGGTCATTCAACCTATGGTATTTAATTACTTTTTTTTCTTTTCTTTATTCTTTTATTTAGGCTTTAAATAGGCTATTTTATAAAATATTTATCCTATAAAAAATAGAGGTTATTTTACATAAAATAATTTTATATACATTCATTTCGCTAAGGTTTAAAGGCCAAAATGAAGAATAAAGCTGATTAAATGGAGCTTCATCACAAATGTGCACACGCATACATATAGATGCATATATGTCTCTGTTCAAACTATATGCAACTGATCGTTACAGTTACAATTTAGGTTTTAGTTTAGCTCGACCTCATCAAATAAAATCTTTGACTTGTCTATTCTGACACCTCTGAATCACTATTCCTATGTAGAGGACCTTTATAAAGTAGTTAGTTGGAAACCAATCTTTGGAGAAATATTGACGTATCTTTCTCAAACTAGATATCTTTCTTGAATATCACATGTTTAAAGTCTGTTGTGTCCTCCCAATTGCATGTTATTCAATATGGCCACGATACATAATCCTAATTATAAAAATAGACCTTATTAAGAGAATTTACAATCATTCTTTTCAGATGGACATAATAAAATAATAACTTTTATTGCATTAATGGGTCACCAAGGGCTTACAAGTCCAACATCATCCCATTAGCACTTAAAGGCATTCATGTACAACTCTTAACCCCACATTTATTACATGTTGGTCGAAGATTTTTTTAGTCAACATCTTGGTTAACAAATTAACATTGTTGTTGACAGAGGCAACCTTGGTGATCATCATATCTAGATGATGTGATATTTCTTCTCCACATGTTTGTGTTTTTTATGCCACCAAGGTTTCTTTGCTTACGCTATGGAACCTATGTTATCGTAGAGAAATGGAATAGAAGATTCTGATTAGGAAACAATGCCAAGTTCTAGGTTGAAATTTTGCAACCACACAAACCTCTTTAGCAGCATCCGATGCAGCTATGTATTCTGATTTAGTCGTTGAGTCAACTATGGTGTCTTGCTTCTTGCTTCGCCAGTTCACAGCACCACCATTTAACAGGAATAAGATCCTGAGGTTGACTTTTTATCATCCACATCTGATTACAAGTCTGAATTTGTGTACCCAAGACTTGGACATCATTATTTCTATAAACCAAAATATGGTCTTGAGTTCTTCTTGGGTACTTGAAGATGCTTTTCACTACGATCAAGTGCTCATCTCCATAGTAAGATTAATAATATCTTACCACTCCCATTGCATGGTAAATGTCTATTCTTATACATATAATGGAATATATCAAGCTTCCTATAATCGATTCATAAGGCCATCCATCCATGGCTTTCTTTTCTTGAACGGTTTGAGGAACCATTCCTTTAGATAGGTGTATACCATGTCTTACGGGAAGGAAGCCATTATTAGAATTATCTATATTGAATCTTTCCAAGATCTTCTTTATGTATCCTTGTTGTTATAATCCCAATACCCTCTTTTCTCTATTTTTGAACAACTTTAGGCCCAAAATATAAGAGGCTTTTCCAACATCTTTCATCTCAAAAGTATGAGACAACCATATCTTAACACTAGTCAACATCCATGTATCATTTCCAATGACAAGGATGTCATTTACATAAAAGCACAATGAACACGATGGCTCTTCGACTAGGCTTCTTGTACACACATGGTTCATATGGATTCAATGCGAAATCATTACTCTTTATGGTTGCATTGAATCAGATGTTCCAACTACGAGAAGTTTGTTTGATCCTATAGATGGATTTATTCAAGTTGCAAAATTTACCTTCCTTAGCTATGGAGCCCTGGGGTTGCTTCATATAGATATCCTCTTCGAGGTATCCATTGAGGAATGTTGCCTTGACATCGATCTGTCAGATGCCATAGTCAAGGTGTGCAACTATAGGAAGCAATGCATGATGGAATTATGCATGGACACGGAAGAGAATGTCTCATCGTAATCAGTGCCTTCTTTCTATGTGTATCCCTTGGCTACAAGTTGTGCTTTGAAGGTCTCTACCTTCCCATCATGTATCTCTTTCTCTTGAAGATCCATTTGCACCAATGGGTTTGATCCAATTATGTGGATCTTCGAGGCTCCATAGACCATTCTTGTGCATGGAGTCTATCTCAGACTTCATTGCTAGCATCCAACTATCCATATCACGATCACCCAAAGCTTCATTGAATGAAGTTGGATCATCACTACACTCGTGTGATAGATGGAATATGTACTTTTGTCTTTCTCTTATAAGACTAGAACTCTTTCTAAGAGGTACAATCATGTCATTTTCAATTATCTCTTTGATTTCTGATGTAGGAACTTTATCGGTCCCATTGCATTCAATTAGTTCCTTAACTTCGTTATTATCTTAATTTCTAAGGAATTCATCTTCCAAAACTTGACGTTTATTGAAGAAAATACCATTTGAGTCCTAGGATCATAAAGTTAGTATCCAATATCATTATTTATGTATCCAATGAAGTAGCACTCTCTAGTGAGAGATTACAACTTGCCTGCATCCATATTTTTAGCATGGACCAAACAACTCCAAATCCTCAAGTGTTGTACATTCAGCTTGGTACCATGACAAAGCTCATGAGGGATTCTAGGTGCAGATTTATATTAAATTTTGTTTAGGACATAAGTTGCAGTCTCTACTGCATGTCCTCGGAAACTATGAGGAAAGATCGCTTTACTCGTCATTTATCTCACCATGTCCAACATGGTTCCATTGTGTCTCTCTACACCTCCTTTGAGATGAGGAGTACCTAGAGGAATGAGATTGGAATAATACCTCTCTCCTTAAGGTACTCTTTGAATTCATTTGAGAGGTATTTACCACCTCAATAATGTCAAATGCATTTTGTCTTCTTGATAATTTAGTTCTTAAACAAAGCCATAAACTTTTTGAACTTTTCAAAGGTTTCACGTTTGTGACATAATAAGAAAACAAAACTATACCGCAAATGATCATCAATAAATGTTGCATAATGTTGGTGTCCATTTCTAGTCGGTGTACTAAAGGAACTGCATAGATCAGTATCTAATAGGCCAAGTATACCTTTGCATCTTTCACCTTTCTTAGATAAGAGCGTCTTGCACACTTTCCCACAAATACAATGTTCACAAGTATGTAAATCAGAAACTTCTAAGAAATCCAGAGGTCCTTCCTTTACCAGTCTATTAATACTATCAACGGATACATGTAAAAGTCTTTAATGCCAGATCATTGTTAAATGATCTCCATACTTTATTGATCATTTAAGGGTTATATTATTAATAATAGTGGAATTTATATTGACAACACATCCGTGCATGTTCGATTCATAAAGTCCACCTGCTGTTAGAGAACCATTCACTATAAAATTACCATAACAATTTATGATAAGTTTATTACAAAAAAGAAAAGTATATCCATGTGTAACCAGCTTAAATACAGATAGAAAATTCCTTCTAACATCTCTTATATAGAGACAATTTCTAATATCTAGGACTCTCCCACTAGACAATGATAGTCTACAAGTTCCTATGACGATCGCTACAAAAGTTATATTGGATTATATTTGGATGACTATCTTCCCTTCATAAAGATTTTTTGGTGTCTTGAAGCATTTGAAATCGATTGAATACATGAACAGAAGCATCAACAACCCAACTTCCTTCTTGTCCTACAAGTAAGTTAGTTACAATGATGAATATATATTTCCTATTTGTCGGAGTTATACCTTTGTCCTTATCTAAGTATTTTAGGTATTCTAGATGGTTTCTATTTCGGAATCATGGATTATAGTAGTGATGGTAGACATCCATCTCCATGAATGTTAGATGTGTCAAAGCATTATAAGATTGATCAGCAGTTTTACCTTTCTTCTTCTCTTGGATTGGACCCTTCTAAGATCCATACTTCTTATTATGCTTCTAATGAATCTCAGATTCATCATACTATTTTACACTTATTATGCGAATATCGTTTATTCGTACATGCAAATTCACTTATATTATGACATAAATAACATTATCCACTCATCTACACATGTTACAGTTTATGCATATAAATATGGTACATACAAATTGAGTATACTAGTTTATATACTTATATATTTATTTATATTTAATCTTCTAAAAGTAAACATCATACTTTATCCAACAGATAAATCCTCCACGTAATTTAATGAATCTTGGGATACATCAATATGTACACATTCATCTATAATTACAAAATGAGAGTAATAATATATAGATAGATAGATTAAGCTATATAAGTAATCCATAAACAAGAAAATACACAACGGATAATATAAAATTAATTCAACCTTTTTTTTTATTGCTGATAACTCCCACCAATTAATACCTGTTTACATCAAACCCATCTCCAAGAGAATACTATTATATGATCCAGTAAGTTAACATATATAGTCTTAATGGATAGATTGTATATGTACACACTAATTCATAATAGCCAACTAATATTTAGCCTATAGGCATATGCTCTCCATGCATGATTAAGACTCCTATTTATTAATATATATATATATATATATATATATCCTATTATAATACCATCTTGCTGGAATACATCTACAATAAAATAACAAGCATGCACATGTCCAGTACAAACCATGCCAGTACTCCATCCCTCTTTTTAGTCATGTGAGAGAATAAAAATCAAATAGAATTGATATTTTAGATATCTTCTTTCTTTTGCAGATTTGGTGTCGTGCATCAAAACTCATTTGGCTCATTTGGTAACTAGGTTACCTCCGGGTTACCTTGGGTTATCTCGAGTAATCCGGTTTACCTTCCTTTTTCATGGAATGGAATTTTATCACAAATCATAGTGATATTACCTCACATTCTTTATTTCAACCCCTCCAGCTATCTCGTAAGCATCCCAAACAGTTATTATTCCAATCAGGTTACCTAATACACTCCAAGCAAACAGACCCATTGGGACAGCACATAGCATCTACAAATCGATAATCGTGTCGCGCACGCTTCCTTCTATCCAGAGGAGGGATCGACTCTTCGTCCCAAGCCTCTCCGCCAGACTTCGGCAAGAGAACTGATGGCGTTGCAACTATAAAGAGGGGGTACACCATCTTCACAGGGGACAGCTTCGACATAGAGAGATGGAGGGAGGAATCCATAGCCCTCAACCCCGCGGGATCTCGCAGTAGGTCGCGCTCCTCCCGCATACATCTTTGTGTGTGTTGTTTCACGCATGCCTAGTCGACGTCGCCCTCTCGTCGGTCCTGCATGCACCTACGCCTGGCCATCCTCTAGCCGACTACGCACGCATCCCTCTCCTCTGCTCCAGGCATCCGCGCGCACCGCCCCTCCGTTATCCCAGTGTGCCACCCTCTTAGGGCACTCCCCCACACTACCATCTTGCTGGATTCGCCTCCGCACATCCTCTATTCCAGCGTCGAGCTCGCGCGATCGCCTCTGTGAGCTCCCGCACCTCCTGCGCCCTCTGTGAGCACCCTTCAACCGCACAACCTTTGCCTAGCCAACCATCGCACTCCTCCATCCTTTCTGGGTGTCCAGTACTGAGAAGAACCCCTTCTTTTACTCTTTCGTCTATTTTTTCTTAGGACACTTTATGTTTATTTGCAACGTTTTCAAGCTTTCCATCTTAATCAAAGTGAAGTTTCTTTTTTGCATTACCTCTGAAATTAATGTCATTTCTTACTTGATTTGTCAAAATTTCATCTCTATCCAGTGGCCTTCTCAATTAGTTAATGAAATGTCAGTTTGGTTCTTTTACAAATTAGCTCTTATTTTCTAAAGTATTTGCAATTACACTCCTATAAGCCTAATTTTGATATACTCATATGCTACTCTTTAAACCCACACTCATATGCTAATCATAAGACATAAAGTCAAATAGCTTGGTTAGAGGACTAGTCACTCTGTTCTGAGAGACTAGCCAAGTCCTTTTACACACTTTCATATCTCCCAGTAACAGTGCTCGCAAGTAGTGCAGATGTTGCATCTTATGCAATCAATACTCAATCTCGGTACAGTAGTTACAGTGCCTTGCATCTTGTTAGTTTTAGCTATTGGAACTACAACTCAACATTTATTATTACAAGGATTTTCTATTATCTTTATTACAATACCCTTATGCCTGGAGATCTCTATCTCCTTAAACTAAGACTTAGTCTTAAGTCTTGAGAGGTATCTGTAGGTAAGAATTTTTAGATCACTATCTATGAAGTCTTAAGTTCTCGAAGATAAGAATTTGAGATCACTATATCTAAAGTCTTTTTTCTTTGAGGATATTTATTATTATTGTAAACACTTAATTAAGTGTTTTATCTCCATTGTAGAATTGGTAACAGTTTATGACTCCCACTGCATGATAGACATATGGCTTTTGTTCATATCTGTCATACACCATAATTCTTATAGTTGATGCACAAAGGACATGCAGCTTTAGCATTCACATCCTCGAAACTCTGAGATGCTATCCCTTTAGATAGGTTAGTACCATATCTTAAGGTAAAGAATCCTTCCTTTGAAAATTTCCATGTGGTTCTTTCCAAAGTGTACCCTTCATATGACTATCCCAATGCCCTCTTCTCTTTACTTCTGAACAACTTTAGAACTAAGATCTGAGAGGCATCGTTGAGATATTTTATCTCAAAGCTATGAGACAACCAGATTATTAAATGCTTACATCATTATTGTATCATTGTAAATGTTTAGGATTTCATCTGCATTTAGTATAATGAATACAATGACACTCCCACTAAGCTTACATGGTTCAACAAGATTATGTCCAAAATCATTACATTTATACCTTGATCAAGTTTGATGTTTTAACTACGAGAAGCTCATTTCAGTCCATAGATGGTGTATCTTAGCTTGCATACCTTGTCTTCCTCAACTATGAATCATGGGTCTACTTCCTATGAATGTCCTTTATTAAGGTATTCATCGAGGAATGCAATCTTGACTTTCATCTTCAAGGTGTCATAGTCAAGTTGTATCACTATAGTTAACAAATTTTTGATCGTATAAGCATGGTCACATCAGATAAAGTCTCATCGTAAGCGATGTCTTCTTCCTATATGTGGCCATTGGCAATGAGCCATACTTTGAAGGTCTCTACCTTCTCATTAGGGTCCCATTTTTATCTTGAATATCCATTTTTACCCAATGAGTTTGACCCCTATAGCCAGATCCTCAAAGGTTCATACACAAAATTTGTGCATGAAGTCTACTTTAGACTTTATTGCCAACATTGATCTATCCATGTCATGATCCTCAGAAGCTCCATTATATGGAGTCTGATCAATGTCAGACTTCTCTAACACATGGAATCCATACCCTCAAGGTGGTCTTTCCAACCTCAAACTGATTTAAAGAGGTCTGGGTGTTTCATCTTTAATTATCATTTCAGATTTCGATTGTAGGAGCCTCATTATCCTCTGAGGATTCAATGGGTCTCTTTACTTCATTCTAAGAATCATATTCTTAGAGATAAAATCTTTTAAGAATATCAGGGTTGTAAATTAGGTATCCAATACCATTATTCATATACTTAAAGAAGTTGCATTCTCTAATGCCAGATTCCATCTTACTTGCACCCATGTTATTTCTTGGACTAAAAACCATAAATCCTCATGTGCTTAACACTGGGCTTAGTTCCAAGCCATATCTCATAAGGGATTTTAGGTACATATTTACTTGGAATCTAATTAAGAATATATATATATATATATATATATATATATTACAATATTTATTGCATATACCTGAAAAAAATAAGATGCAATTATGCTAAGATTCATCACCGATCAAATCATGTTGCTGACGAATATATGATTTATCATGTTTTTATAGCTTTTTAAGCAAAATAATATGTGTTTAGTCCATCCATTTTTTCTTAGTTTCTGCATAATTTTCATTCATAATTTTCATGTGCATTGCATTTAAAATCGCCTAAATTTTGCATAATAATTCTTGCAAAATAAATCTAAAAATTTATAATTGTCCAATAAATATGGACTCCAAGCTCATATAAGGATTTATGATAATATTTTTTATTTTTCAAGTATGCTTTACAAGAGGTCCAAGGGGGCTCTTCAATCCCCTCCTCTTCATTTTGTAAAAATTGAAAAAAAACATTGTAGGACAACATAGCTAATGTTAGCCTTTCAAAAATAATAAAATAAATGGGAGTATTGGCTTCACGCTGATGTCAACTCCCCTCTTCTTCCACCTCAAGCCATGCACATGATCCCCCACTGCTTCTCCTTCGTCTCCCTGACGGTTGCACCACCTCCTCTCCTCTTTTTAAGCAAACCTCGTGGAGGTAGTTGGCCTTCTTCCCACTACCTCCTCTTTCCCCTCCTCTTCCTCGAGCTCTATAAAATGTTGGAGATGAGAGACCCAACAAGAAAGACCCATCAAGGGCTTCGCCCACCGCTTCCCATCATCTTAAATGCCACTTCATGTGCCGCCTCCTCTTTGCATCCCCTCATCGCACCACCTCTATGTGTCGCCCACAACTAAGGAAGAAGAAGGGGTCCAGGGACCCCCATCGTAATTTTGCCTTTCTTTTAGTCTTTTTAAAATTTTGGAACTAAATTTATTTTTTCTAAATTTTTTATTCTCTGCAATTTTTCAATTTCAAAATTTATATTTGGTGACATTTACACTCTTTTATATTCAGGTTCAGTTATCTACATTTTAGTCCCTAAAGGACCTTTCTATAATTTCTTGGAGTTTATGTCTATTCTCAACAATTTAACCACTAAGCCGTGTTTTAATTGGAAAATTCCATGTCTATCCAATCTTTTTTCATTATAGAAATTATGCCATTAGCTTTCAGTTTATTTGCATTCAAGTCCCTATATTTCATAGAAAATTATACTTATGCCTCATGCAATTCAAAAATTTATCAAAAATAATAGAAAATCCAAAAAATTCATATGGGTTGTGGAAGCATTTTTAATCTATTTATAATTATTTCATTGCGTTTTGAGCTATATAAATTAAAAAATATTATGGGAAATATCTAGCATCTTTTTTATTATTTCAAGTTGGTCCAAAATATGTGTTATTTCCATCATGTCCCTATGTTTGACCTATGAACCTACTAAAGTTATTTTTCTTGTTCATCATTTATTTTATCTGATAAATGTTGAGAATCATGTGTGTTCACAACGACATCAAAAATTCACATCTTAGCACACTGATTTTCGCGCTTTCAACCACACATGATCCATATTGCATTTCCCTGCAACTACATTGAGCTGAGTTATATTAGGAGGAGTGAGATAGGAACAATGTTCCTTTCTTTATAAGGTATTCATTGAATTCATCTAACAGGTTCTGGCCGTGACGATCATCCCCCTATTATTTGGATACTCGGCAAACCAATTCCATGCACATACATTCTGCTTTCGAAATACATAATAATATAAAGCAGGAGCAAATAACATGAAAGACTGGAATTTTAAATTTACTATCCATTCATAACATGTCCATCATTACATTTCATTTCCATCCATGTCCGTAAATATACATGTATGCATCAAAAAGTGTGTCCATACATGCATTATACTTCTCATGTATCACAAAAATACTCCAAGCAGAAGTAAAGGAGTAAGGGTTACAACAAGTATTGTACCACAAAAAGGAAAGCTGCATAGCTTTGCACAAAAGAGAAGTAGCTCTAAGTAAACAAGTACCCCTTATTGTTGTGGCTTCTCCTGAGAACCCACAGATCCACATAAAGGTAAGTTATGATCAAAGTTGGTCAATATGATATAAAAAATATACAATAGGACAAATATAATGAAAAGTGTGCAAAAGAAAATAGCTGGGTAAACTGCCCTCATAAAGAGATAAAATTAGTCACTCTTATTTGATATGGATCAATCAAGCTTCCTGGATAGTCTGCAGTATTGGTTTGGGTGACAATTTATACTATGATTCTAAGGCAAGAATAAGTCCTTAAGGTTGGGGTGCCTCCGTAGGCATGCAGTGGGGTACAATGCATCCTAACTAAGTTCCCAACTCGTCCATTTCGCTTCACTTATAAGTTATAACTCTGATTCCCAGAGCAATTTCCAACCCACAAATCCTCGCGAACCACCCAAGTCCACTAGGGCATGAGTAAGGGCAAAGATTACAAGATCATTATTACCGTAGTCCAAATCACCATGATTAACTTAAATCCTCTCTATGCACGGGAGACTGATATCCCATTCCCAACATCATTTTTTCTGGAACTCCCCGCTTAGCGCTCCCAATACTAACCAATGTGGTATACACCAGCCAATACACGAGTCTTAATTCTAAGTTAACAAGCAAAACACTAGACCACCAACCATGAATACTTGACCTGCACTTGAAACACTTGGCTTAAGGCACACAAGTGCTGAGGCTAAACACTGCATGGTGACTCCTCGGTGTTCCTAGCAACATGTCCTCCAATTGTCGTAACTACATAGTAGCGGTAGGCATCACAGTTCTCTAGGATTCTACCTGAGGCCCTAAGGATGCATGGCCGTCCCTTGGTGGTCCACTACCTGATCACCATGAAATCTCATCCATTACTTCAAATCTCATAAAGCAATGACTATGAAAGACTCCAAATCCTTAAGTGATTCTTTTGTGTAATGAATGAGAATTTGAAATGCAACTAAGATAATTGATCAAGATGCTAGTGATTGTTGTGTAGATATGGATAAAGTTACAACACATCGATTCAAATTACCCCCAATTCTAAAATTATATGCATATTTTTATCGAATACGAGATTAAGTATACAATAGTTAGATGAGACTCAACTTTCAATTGATTTACAATAAACAAGTAAATTAGCTTCAACTATTAGCATATTTGGAGACTTGATCACTAATGAATCCACAATTTATCATCTTTATTCTTTTATTTTATCCAAATTCATTAGAAAAACATATGTAAATATGTGTTAAAATCAATAAATTTACATTCGTCATTGATTTGTTAATAATATATACTTAATATTCTTTTTTAACCAAAATAAAAGAATAAAGAAGAAAAGAAGAAGAAAAAGAAATAAAAAGAAGACTGTAATTAATACTAAGTATAGACTGGCCCGAACTCTAAGAGAAGATAAAATATTGGCCTGATCGACAAGGAATAAAGTAGGGAGAGATATGGTCTATGTTTATTCACAAAATCCAAAGAAAAATCTTGTTGATATTATTTATTCTTCATTTATTCTGTATATATTCATCACTGTTTATTGATTTGTTCCTCAACAAATTTTGTAAATAAAAATGTATTTTAAATAATAAAAATATTTGTAAAATTCAATTGAATACAATTGTACAATACCTAGAGCTTTATTTTTTGTGTTATAATTTGTACATATTGTGTTTTTAAACACATGTATTACTCATAATAATTAAATAAAATTAAAATAAAATTCATAAAATAAAAATAAAAATGAAACTAAAACTAATTTTACATTGTACAATAGCATCACGTGACATAATACTAGTTCTTTAATCTTCTTATTCAACTAGTAAAAATACAATAAAAATATTTTTATTTACCTTATTATTTTGTAAATAAAAAATATAAAATATATGTATTTTTTGTAAATTTAATAAAATTAAAATATGTGCATATAATATATAGGTATACACTACCTATACATACTGATATATATTGTATATAATATTATATATATTATTAAAATTATTAAGAATCATAAAAACTTATAAAATAGCTAACATTTTCTTTTTTTATAAATTTTTATTTTAAAATCATTTAATATTTTTAGTTAATTTTCCTTTTTTTTAAATTCCTTTTGTCTGATTAGTCAACCCAAGTTTGTTGACTCGGGTCAACCTTTCCCCTTCCAAGTCTGTGCCTGACCGGGCCTCATCAGATCCAATTTCTTCCATTTTCATTTACCTTGAATCATGTATCTGATTGTTCTCCTACGATTCATGATCTTCGCGGATCCCTAGGCTTCGTCGAATCCACCTCAGTTCATGTGAAACCTCTCGATCCTTCCTCATGCCTAGGGATCCCTATAAATATCCTTTTCCTCTCAGCTGGGCCCATTTGTTTGCGTCATGCCTCCCCTTTCTCCACCTAAAGCCTTAAGATTGTGACAGGATCCCTGAGGACTCCTTTGGATCTCCATTTGGTGTCCGGTTGAGCTGAAATCGCTCGTGGTCAGAGTACTCCATCGTGACCAGCCTCCTGGGTCTTCTGCAACTTGGTCGAGACCATGACCTTGCCGACTACCTCATCATATTTCGCCTTCTCACCTCCGATTATTAGGCCCTTATTATCTTTTCCTTTCCGTTGTTTAGCTCGATTTCACTTTTTCATTGTTGTCAACCATCATTGCTCCGACCAGCATGTCAGAGCCCCATATTCCATATCAAGTCGCTTTGATCGACATGCCATATCATCATTCACCTTCCTACATGCCCTGATCACACTCAGATGCGATCTTAAGGTCAGATTTAAGGTCGGACTTCCTTCCTTCATCCTCGTAGAAAGTCGAATCCACCAACGTCGCTTCTCTTTGTTGTTTCATCTAAATGACGTCCATTGAAGCTTCACCTTCGAGCGTTACATCCCTTTGTAGGTCCAGGCACTTGTGAGGAGTAAGAATCAAGTCCCACACATCCAGACGGAGCACTTGCAGGTGCAGCACCTCCGAGCCCATCATCCATTCGTTCGACGGGACATCTGAGTCCTCCACCAGGTGCGGAATCACTTCAGGAGTGTATTGGACGCCTTAGCTGATCGATCAGATCCTTAAAGCACTAGATACTATCGATCGAATCAACCCTGACAGAGCCTTTTTCGAGTTCTTCCAACACCTCTCATAGCTGTCAGATGGACGAGCCAACATTCAAGATCTGATCGTGTCCACCCATGCATGCCCAAAAGCTAACGGTCGGATCAGATATGGTGCAAATATGACACGCACGACATTCCCCTTTTAGAGCCGTCAGATTAAGATAACAGTTCATCAGAGCCATACGCCATATGTCACGCACCAAGCACACGCCTACAAGGGTATATTTCCCTTTTCCCCTTATCTTTTATGTTATTTCCATTTAGTAAAATAAATGTAATATTTTGTTAAGAACAATCGCAATAAGGACCATGTAGTTTTTTATTTGCATTTTAGTCCAACTGAGTTGAAGTCATGTGCCTGTACACATGTATTTGTGGGTAAGTAGCATATTCAAACTTATGTTTTCATTGGTTATATGAATGAGAAAAGGTTTTTAGTATTTGCATTTGTACCCCTGTGAGACCGTGTCACGTGTAGTGCACGTTGTGTTCTGGATTATTTGCACTTTGGCCTCTGAATTTTTATGGTTTGTTATTAATTGGATCAGAATTTAAAATACCGTCAATTTTTTCCTGTCTTTTTTATTGCAATAATTATTAAATTGGCTCCAAAAAATCCATAAAAATTATTCCTTGTACCTTATGCTAGTATATTTTCATGTGGTGATTTTTGAGTGTTGATTTTATTTTATATATTAAAAATTTAAAAAACAATACAAAAATTCATAAAAATTTAAAAAATTCTAAAATACTAAAAAAATAGATTTGCTTTTCTTTTGTATGTTTGAATATCTATCCAAAATTCATCTTGTTTGCTTTTATATAAAACTCTAAAAAAATAGAAATGATAAAAACACCATAAAAATTATACAAACTCCTTGAAAACCCCAAAATTGTGTTCTTGGTCTCCGTTTGTAGATATATATAAATATATATATATACATATATATATTTATATATATTGATAAAAATACCTTCTCGAAGTTTTGAGGTTAATGTGTATTTTTAATTCGAAAAATACTCATGGTTGTGCAATGTTTTCATCTTTTCTCATTTTTATCCATTTTGAAAACTCACAAAAATTCTGAAAATCTATGAAAAATTACAAAGATAGTAAAAAATTTTCAAAAACATAAATGAATTTTCTTGAATTTTCTGGATATTTTTATTGTATTTCAAAAATATAAAACGAGTGTTGTGTGTTCTTTATTTCATTATTTTTATTTATTCTTTGTTCAAAAAATTAAAAATATAAAAATTTGTAAAATAAAAATATAAAATAATTGAAAATCAGAAAAATATTAGAAAATTTTTAAAAAATAAAATCTATAAAAATTTAAACAGCTAAAAACTCAAAAATCCAAGAGTAGTGTGCCTTCATTGTTTCTTTCTTGTCTTTGATTTTTACTGACTTGATTGATCCTAATAATAATAGTTGTCTCCTTATGTTCGAGCCTGGTCACTATACCGGGTTAATAAAAGTAGCTTATACCACTAGCTTTACTAGTTTGTTTCGTTTCGTGGTTGAATAAAATTTTCTCGATTACTAACTTTATAGTTCTAGGGTGACAATGACAGCTTAATTAATCAACTTAACCCTAATACACTTTTTTATTTTTATTTTTTTTGGAAACACAAAATTAGATGACTCAGGTGACAATCCCATGATCCTAAATACTAACTCTTCACGAACAATTAGAGTTGTGTCATTGAAGATCCAAAAGGAGGGCCAATATGCCCAATCGAAAATCCAGTTAAACCTCATAAGCTTCAGTTAAGCCTCGTAAGCTCCATTCGATCTTTAGCATCATAATAAGGAAAACTATCATAAACATAAGCTATGTGGATGCGAATGACCATTTTTGCAAAAAAAAGGAAGAATAAGCATAACAACCCTTATTACATGGGGTCGAAAAGCAATGTAGATGGCCTTTATAACTCACTTCTAAATCAATGGTTAAGCATGCTACTGTGATATCCATTGTTTAACTTACTATAATGAACTATAACAGTAATTGATTAAGAGAAAGGACACAAGATAAGAGTACAACAAGGGAACTTTATATACGTGCATCTAGAAGGACCCCTTTCAAACACTTCCAAGAAAGATAGAATAGAGATGACATATTTGAAAGGGATTTTATCACTTGTGCCCCTCCGAGATATCGCAATATCAGTTATGCCCCTATCTTTTTGGTAATATCAATTGTGCCCCTCACTTCTTTCTCCGTCGTCAGTTGTGCCCTTCCGTCAGATTGACCGTCAAAAAATTAAAATAACCATGGTTTATTCAAACCATGGTATGGTTAAGAGGGGTATTATGGTCAGAATATAATTATGATCAGAATAAAACAATTTGTAAACTTGTTATTGAAATAATGTGATTAAGTCGCCTTCCGTCGGCATAGGGCAATGTTATTGAAATAATGTTAACGATTAAAAGAATTAGGAATAATCATAATCTCAACATATGGTAATTAAAAGAAACACATTAATCAATTAAAGAGAGAATAAAGGAATTAGGATAATTTTAATCAATCAATCAAAGTGAAAAACAAGGAATAATCATAATCTCATCAAATCAATCTTCAATTTACATGTTCGCCACTTTGTCCTAAAAATTTGAACCTTCAACGATGAACCACAAGCCACAGAAGCATTGAGGATCCACAGCCGGATGGTCATTCTCCTCCTTGCTCTGTTATTACAACTCCAGCACCTTCACCTCCTCCTCGAAGCCATGCCCTTCGACTACCCCTCGGCCAACATCTCAACCACATGGACCAACTCACCCAACCTTCCTCATCTCAACTACCAAGAGGACACCACAGCCAGAGCCATCCTCCTCCGCCAGACGCCAAAATTAGAAGGCCAAAGCTTTGTCTGCGGCTTCTACTGCAAAGACCCATGTCACGGTTACCTCTTTGCCATCTTCATTGTCAGCGTAGACACTGCGGCGCTCATCACCGACACCGTCTACGCCATCCCACAGGTAGTCTGGTCCTCCAACAGAAGCAGACTCGTTAGAGAGAACGCCATCTTGCAGCTAACTAAAGAAGGCGACTTGATTCTACGTGATGCCGACGGAAGCCTGGGAGGTCGGGGCGGCCTGGAGGCTGGGGCGGAGGGGCAGGGGGCAGGGGGCGGCACCGGGGAGGGGAGGTGAGGGTGGAGGGGCCGCAGGGGATAGGGGGCGGTCGGGGCGGCCTGGAGGCTGGGGCGGAGGGGCGGAGGGGCGGCAGGGGGCATCGCCGGGGAGGGGAGGGGAGCTCGGGGCGGAGCTGTGCGGCACGGGGCAGGGGCGGGAGCGGAGAAGGAGGAGGAGGAGGTTGGAGGAGGAAGAGGATGGGGGAAGATGAGGAAGAAGAAGAGGATGGGGATGGTGTAAAATGACCATGAAACTTTATTTTAAAAATTAATGCCGCTTATGTCCTCAAAGTTAAAGTCCGTTTGCACTGTGGATGGACGGTCACTAACCCGAGGGGCACAAGTGATAAAATAGCAAGAAGTGAGGGGCACAACTGATATTACCAAAAAGATAGGGGCATAACTGATATTGCGATATCTCGGAGGGGCACAAGTGATAAATCCCTATTTGAAAATGTTCTAAAAAAAACTTTAACCTGGTTTGAACGAGTAAAAGTCAGTCCTTCCAAAAAACTAGTATAACCTATGTTTAATATATTTCCAACAATGTCAAACAGAATCGTGTTTAGGGTAAAAATAATAGAAGCAGATGATATAGTTTTCAAAAATAAAAAGTAGTATCATCCACTATAAGATGTATAATATGATCATTTCAGGTGAGGATAAAACCCTTCATATTTTGAGAAGTCAACATGTTGATCTATCGAAGTTAAAAGAAACTGAACATGAGGCCATATCAATCTGATGACTGGAACACAACATTATGATGACTTTAACCAGTCGATAGTTTATTACATTGACTACAATGGTAAATATATAACATACAGTATATGTGTGTGTTCCATTTCAAAATATCAAAGGTCAGGATATTGCTCTATGAGGATCTGCCAAATATGGAAAGATATAAAAAAATTCACATTATGAAGATGTTAGCATTGGCCCACCAGTATAGTCCATGTAACAAGTACTAAAAGGGATAGATATGAGATACCGGACTTTCAAGTGGCAACGGAAGGACAAGCATACGATACTGTTGATAGAATGCAAATATAATGTCCACATTAGTCATTTACGTCACATTGTGATAAGTGCCATGTATTGGCTCTAATCCTAGACGTGCCCCAAAAGTCTAAGTTGGTTAGTGCTGGAACTATTCTTCAACAATGTGAGAGTATATGGGTTGCTCTCCTTTCATGGGCGAGTTTCCATGTATGAGGTTGGAGTTTTATTTTTGTTTGCATCCTATTATTAGCATATAGTGTTGCTATATAAGTATGTGTATGCACTCATCTCAAGCCAACAACGAGCAATAGAATAACCTTTTTACTCCTCTTGTGTGAATGTGGCACTTTCCTTCCCCGAGTCCATTCACAGCCCTCATTTTTTGCTTTCTTGATAGTTTTCTATCTTGCTCGATCAATCAAATCGAGGAAGGCGTGTGTGTGATATCCACCATAATAGAGAAAGGATTTGTGAGTGAGATCATGTCGTAATCTCCCACATCTAGTATCAGAGCACCAGGTGCATTCCTAATACATGTTCATTCAATGTCGATCGTTCCCAAGGTGAGGTGACGTGAGAAATCCACGGAGGGAAATTACACGAACTGGATGATAAGGGTGCAAGATATGTTTGAAGATCAAGGCGTATGGGAAGCTGTCAAGCTGGTGATCGGTGTGGTCGTTGATCCGAAGAAGGACAAGAAGGCGAGGTCGCATCTTCTCCAAGCTGTCTTAGAGGATCTCCTTATGGAAGTGGCAAGCAAGAAAACGGCAAAGGATGTCTGGGACTGCCTCAAAATGAGGTTCGTTGGTGCAGCTCACGTCAAAAGCACATGGTTACAAACGTTGAAGTGTGACTGATGAATCTCTGATTCTCACTCTTTATTCTTTTATTTTAACTATTTATCTTGGCAAATCAACATGTAAATACCTGTAAATACAATAAGTTAGCATTAAGTATGCATATGTTAATATTACATTATTAGCATGTATTTGTATAAAAATAAAAGAATAAAGGAGAAGAAAAAGGAAGGAGGTATTTAGAATAAATACAGAGTAACCCGGACCCCAAGAGAAGGTCAAGCCTTGACCTGATTGCCAATTAAAATAAGTAAAGAGAGATAGGGTCCACTGTATATAGAACATAATACATGTGTATATAAATAATTATTTTTGACAAAAATAAAAATAGATAATTATTTTTATCTCGTTGTATACATTTTTAAAAATAATATAAAAATAAAATAAAAATAAGAAAAAAATCACAAAAATAAAAATAAAATCTCTCCTCCATTGTACATAACACATGTATATACTCAACATCCACTATTTACTTTATATCTGTAAATAAATCATAAAAATAAAAAAATTTGTTTCGTACTATTAAAATTATGCTATAAATAAATAAAATATAAAATTGGGGTATTTGTGTAAAAATAACAAATAAAGATATCTGTACATTATACATAGGTATATTATATCTGTATATAATACCATATATTGTATATATACTAATTTGTTATTCATAAAAATAAATAAAAATCACAAAGATTTCTATGAAAAATAATAAACATTTTTTATTTTGAACACTTTTAATTTAAAATTATTTACTATTTTTATTGAATTTATAAATATTTTGTAGATTCCTATTTTCTGTTTGCACGAAGGATTTGTTGACTTCAGTCAATGCCTCCTTCCAGGTCGGGTCGGGTCGTCCATCTCTCGTCGGAGCCGTTTCTCTATATTTTCACGCCCAGACGCGATCACATCTTGCCCCGATTCTTCGCCCGAGCCTCCTTATAGGATCCATGATCTTCGTAGATCCCTAGGAAGGCACAGATCTTCCTAGGGTTGTGCGCTCTCGCTCGATCATTCTAGCACCCCAGGAATCCTATAAAGTCCCGCCTCCGCCTCCTCAACTCAGCAGTGTGTGCCTCGCCCTCTTCTTTCACCTCCTAGAAATCTTCGGTTGAGTGACATCGGTCGCAGGGAATCTTTGGATTGAAGTTTGGTGGTGTATTCACGTAGCTCAACTACATGACCGGAGTCCTCCACCACGTCTAGCCTCCCTTCCCTCCGCATCACGGTCAAGGCCATGACCCCGTTTCCACGCTCTGCCTGACCTTCATTTGTTCCGACCACCCTATCGGAGCTTTACCATCCATCTCTATCCGTTCAGATCGAACCCTCGTCTCATCCCACATCTCGCACCACAATCTAATCATCCTTAGCCTCGACCCCTAGGTAGAGATTAAGGTCGGATCTCCTCCCTCCATGTGCGCCGGAGACCCAACTCTCATCCACCCTCGCTTCTTTCATCTCCAAGCTGGACAGGAGCGTAGCACCGAGTCCTGTCTTTTATTTGCAGGTATCCTCGCATGATAGGAGCTTCTGTTGGATGTCTAGTTGCTTGACGGAGCTCCATCATCCAGTACTCATGACCGTTGGTTCCTCCATCGGAACCTTCCACCACACGCGGACCACTTCCACGAATGTGCAGGACTTCTCCAATACTCCATCGGAGTAGTGGATCTCGATCCCTCTTCTGTTCAAGTTCATCCCTGACGAGTTCTTCCAGCCCTTCTTTCCGCAGTCGATGAGGAGAACCACCTCCTAGATTTGATCCCGCTCGTACACCGACGCTTTATCCCTAACGATTGATCAGAGCAGGGGACAGATCTGGACTGCATGTCCTCTCCTTTTTAGAGTCGCCAGATCCGTACTGTAGCAACGCATCACAACCGCACGTCCTTGACATTCCCTCCACCGTCAGATCCTTTCGCAGGGGACGATCAGGACTGTCAGAGACACCACGTGCGCCTCACGTGCTTCAGGGTATTTTACATCTTTTATCCTGCACTTCTATGCTTTATTAGTTAGTCCAGTAAATAAAGTTGTAAGTGTAGACATTTTGTAGTAAGACCCTCGTAATTTTATATATTTGCATTTCGGTCCTCCATGTGTGAACTCGCGTGTCGTACCACGTGAATTTGTGGTGTATCTGCGTTATCTACCATGAATTTATTCTTTGTTATGTTTTGAATGAAACGTTTTTTATATTTGCATTTATACCCCTATGTGTGATGGATTGTGTACATGCGCTTATTCATTGGATATTTTGTAGTATTGGCCCTAGGTTTTTTTATATATGTTATCAATTGGCCTGTGAACTTTGTTTTAATTGAAACGAGATCCATGTAGACTGTCTACCTATTTTTTAATCAAATAATTATTAAATTAACTCCAAAAATTACATACAAATTACTTTTAGCTCTTGCTAACATGCATTTTTTATCTTGATTTTTGGAATTAATTTTATGGAGTATTTTATTTTCTAAAAATAAAAAAACATCAAAAAACTCACTGTATGTTTTATAAAATACATAAAAATTATAAAAATTGCTTGAAAAATTCTAAAAATAGTAAGTGTTTGTTTGGTATGCTGTATCTCCAATATCTGTTTTGTTTCAAAAATCATCCTAAAATCCTTAAAAATCTTAAAACTCTTAAAAAGTTATAAAAATCATAAAAAATTATAAAAAAATCAAAAAATATATAATTTCAATTTTTGTTTTCTCATTTTCCTTCTATTTTCCCATAAAAGTCATGTCCTGAACACTAGGACATCGTAAATATTTTTTATTTGTAATTTTGTCCTGACTGTGCACTATTTCCTTGTTTTGCTCTTATTAGATTTTTATAAAATCTTATAAAAATTGAAAAAAATCCCAGAACATCACCAAAAGCAACTTAATATTTGAAAAGCATAAAAACTTTTTTGTTTCTAATTTTTCAGTATTTTTAGCCTTAATAAAAATTGTAAAAGCTTGGTTGTGTGTATTTGCTTTATTTGCTTGCTTGCCTTCCTTAATTTAAAACCACAAAAATTGCAAAACTAAAAACTAATAAAAATAATGCATTTTCTTTCCTGATCACGACTACTACGTAGGTTTTACTCATGCTTCTTGAGTTCGACCATGGTCGCTATACCAGGTTAAAATAAATAGCAGAAACCACTGACATTGATTTTGATTGCCTTTATCTCGTTGTTTGTGTGTTTTCTATTTTCTTGATTGACCAAAGTGATTTGTTGAGAACAACGACCTACGATTATTTTTGCATCTTAGATGATCCAGTTTTCATGTCATCAAAATGGCGTCATTGTCGGGGAGCATGGCTTAGTAGTCTTTTCGGCATTTTGTATATTTTTATATCTATCTGTTTTGTTTTCTGACCCGATTCTGTTTCACTTTTTTGTGTGAGGAACTGCCCGAGGACATTTTGGAGGAGACCTGTACCTAAGGAGGAGCAGGAGAAAGGCATGAGTAGTTATAGTAGATAGATTAGTGTTAGAGTAGTTAGTTTTATTTTCAGTAGACTTATTATTATTGTAATAATACAGGACGTTCAGACTTCTGGACTCTACTGGAGTTATCAGGGATTGTTTCGTCGAGCTCCACTGTCCTCAGGGGAGCTCACCGCATTTTTCATCGGTTTTGTTTTATCGTGTTTTCTTCTATCTGATTCACGAAGATTTTGGCCGCTAGACTTAGGACTTTCTCTTGATTGTGACGTAAATAATTAAGGCTCAATCCCTAATAGATTGCTTGCACCTATAGCTCGTAATTGGACCCTATTAATAATCCATAATAAAAAGTTGGTTTAATTAGATCTGAGTCCACATGTCGTGAGGAACCGCATACAACTAGCAGGACCTGTTGTGACGGGCACCGAGTGGTTCCCAAGATCGGACTCCGGTCTTAGTTTAATTGGATAGTTGTTGTTCTTCGTGATCATTAGAAGTTGCTCGTCTATTGTTGTTTTATTCATTCATCATACAAATTAGTTTTGACTCTGTCTTTTAATTTATGTGTGGATCACCCTGCATGTAGAGTATTGACGAAAGGTACACATCTCTTACTTTGCGTGCATCATAATGTTTGATTGCGCATCAGTTTTTTCGACTTCTTGTCCCTATTTATGGACTTAAATAATCTCAGGAAATTGAAAAATTCATTAAGCATTGTTTGTTATTGAAAAATAAATAAAAAAGAGAAAGCAATAAAATTTGGGACTGTTAGTGCAAACTTGATCTTAAAAGACATCTCTCTTAAAAATTTGTTTTGGGAGAGTCATCCCCTCCTTGTTTGGTTTGCTTAAGTGAGAGAGTGAGCCACACACTAGGATAGAGCCATACATGAACTTCTGCTAGACTATTGGTCTTGGGTTTAGTCATTCTTCATTGAGGATCTCTCAAGTATCTTGTAAAGCGGGCTACGACACCCTTAACAAAGTGAGTTGATCAGGTAGCCGGTAAACGATCCGCAACTTGTACTGGCTGGGAAAGATCTAGCTTTGGGATTGGGCCAGTCTCTTGGGAGCATCAAGCTCCTAACTGCTCGCTTAATCACTCTACAAGACTGAATTATCACCTAAATAAAATTGACAAGATAAACGAGCGAACCTCAATCATCAGCTCTCATGTTGAGTAGGTGAAATCGGGGTTTGACTGTTGATCTTGTTTGCATCCAGATCTCATCTGCACTATTCCTACATCAAGATGATGGGTCGGAGGTCCCTTAGGCTGCCTCTGGTAGCACCGCTCTCGAGCACTCTTACCCACTCATCTAGGGAGGTTCCAGGGAGCTTAGACATGCTCTTTAAACCTGAGTTCGATTCCTCTCTATTCCCCCTCGACCAGCATTCTTCCATTCCAGAGGTACCAGAGCAGAGACCAATAGTACAACTTTTTGTTCATTTGATGGCACCTGAGTTGGGATTTTTTGCTTTATAGATACCCATGAGATGGCATGCAATGACGAGCGCACCAATAGGCAACCCTAGAGTTCCACATATGTTCTAGATCAGGGAGCCATCAACAACACATTATTAGCCTCCCTTGAGACTATGCAGCGGCAGATTCAAGATCAGGGAGCATTGATGGAAGAGGTGCGCCATGAAATAACACAGATGTGAGCTGATAGAGGAGAGCCTTAGCAATAGAGGCCAGCCAGTGGAGATATCCTAACAACTGGAGGAGGAGCAGGAGGACAAGCAGAAGATCAGCAGGAGCCAGCCCAACCTGTCAGGACGATGAGACAATTGCACAACCCCGGGGCAAACCTCACCCATCGTTGGATCCAGCTTTTGGAGATTCTTGGTGACTTCAAGCTCGTCCTCATACCATTCAGCTCTTGCCCAAGTTCCATGGGCTCGCCACCGAGAAGCCGCATCTACATTTGCAAGAATTCAAGATGATCTGCAGCACTGTCCACGACAGATTCATGGACGAGGACACCATCAAGATGATGGTGTTTCCCTTATCTCTCATTGACAAAGCAGCCTACAGGCTGAAGCATTTAGGTAGATATGTTACTACTTGGGAGCAACTCCTGACCGAGTACTTGAACAAGTATTATCCTGTCAGCCCGACGAATGCAGCATGAGCTTTGATCAACAACTTCACCATGATCCCCAACGAACAGTTTCATGAGGCGTGGGATCGATTCCGTGAGCTCATCAATCGGTGTCCACACCATGGTATATCCAAGCCCAACTTAGCCCAGAGCTTATTTTATGCGTTGACATCGGAGTTGTAGGGGCTTGTTAACACTTCTTGTGGGGGCTCCTACTTCTCCAAAGATGAGGATCAAGTCTGGGCCATCTATGAGGAGATGGCCAAGAACTACACTGTGATGTACCATACCAGGGTTTACACTCAAGGGAAGCTACACATGATGTGTCATACCAAAGGATAGCACAGGTTGATGCGGGTCCATCTACTTCTTCGTCAGCAACAACACATGTAGAGTCTTTAACAACTAACATGGGCATCATCAGCGAGAAGTTGGACCGCATAGAGATCATAGAGAAGAAGTAGTGCCAGGGTATGACGCAGATCGACCAGTTGGTACAGACTTTGAGTGACCTGAAGACCCAGATCATGTGTCCCCAGGAGGCACAGATGGCTTCTCAACCCCGTCTCAGGTCACGGGCTGATCCTAGCAATATCAACTCGTCCCAACACTCTGCCCAGTACCGCCAGGTTCACCACATCCAAGCGGAGCCAGTCCAGCAATTGCAACACCCATTCTCTCTACCACCGCCATCTCAGGACACTCATATGGTGGTGTACCAACCAGATCAACCACTAGCAGTTCTTCCCCCACCCCCTTACGAGTAGGAGCCGTTGATGGAAGTCAACGGGATTTGGTATGATTGGCAACATCTCAGGATCTGTCGAGATCATCTTGGATTTAGGTTGTCTACCGGAGGCACCTCGTTCTAGCAACAACCTCCAGCTCAGGGTGGGCAGATGATGAACGACAAATTTGCCTCTTTAATAATCGTGAATTCTCATAGTATAGGAGGCAAATTTGGTTCATTAAAAACCACAATCTTTGAATGTTGTGGAATATTTTTTACTTGGTAAGTCTACCAAGGTCGAACACAGGGAACAATAATCCTTAGTTGCGTGGTCTTAATTCAAGTTAAATAACTAACTAATCCTTGATTAATTTCTGTGTTGAGAAAATATATAATGCAATGATGAAGATGTTATGCAAGGAAAATAAACAGAAATAATTATGCCCAAGATCTGTGATTTGAAACGTGTTAAATCCTCGAATAATATGATCAATAATTTCACCAAATTAATCACAAATCAAAATGGATCTCACTCAATGCTTCAGATTTATAAATTGATACTCAGAATAATTTGAAGCAAGATATCAGGCCTCCAAATATCTCTTATTCAATTCCTCGAATTTTTGACAATAATCTTAGAGGAATTGATCTAAATTAATCACATATGGAATCTAAACTATTGAGAATAAACAACAAAGATGTAATCAGATTAAAATCCTCATCCGAATTCCTGTAAAAATATCATAAAATTCTCAAGCACCAATATGTAAAAATTAGTCTACATATGTCATCAAAGATCCACAAATGATATTATTCAGTAAACAACCTCAGATCTGTTCACAAATTATGCTAAATGGTAGAGCATGAAAATAGCTTCGAAATGACATATGGTATGCTAAAAACGGAGTTCGTATGAGAAAGATATGCTAAAATGAAATTGCAGGGACTAAACTGTAAATAAAATAAAGTTTTTATCTCAAAAAGGTCCCTCAAGGGGCTTATCTATAATTTATAAAAGTCGAAGGGGACTTTATGAAATTTACTCCTAGTGGGGGTATATTTGCAAATTCTGAAAATACTAGGGGCCTCGTTGCAATTTTTCTACTGTGCACGTAGCACGTGCGCCAGGAGGCTCAGGGGAGGCGGCTGAGGCTCGGGCGGAGAATCTCAGGCTCGGGGGTTCCGAGCCTAGATGGTTGTGGCCGGTGGCTCGGATAACCCGAGCCTCTAGGCTGGGGCCTAGGTTCGGGGGTGTCACGTGGCGTGATCTTGGCCGTCGGATCAAGGATTGGTTGATTGATCCGACGGCAGCTGTACTGAGATGAGGTGCGACGGTGGGCGAAGGGGCGGTGAGGTGCGGAAGGCACGGTGGTGATGAACGATCGGCCGGAGCGACTGGGCGCGACCTCGGTGGAGGAGGGAGCTCGATGAGCTCTTGTACCTGCAAGAACTTCACCGGAGAATCACTGAAGATTTGCAGCACATTGGAGTGAAGCTGCTGCAAGGAGGGAACCTCCTTGGATCTCGCTGGAGAGACCGGGTGTTTTGCTCGAAGGTATCGTACCTTTGTCACCGGTGAACAGGCCTGAGCTTTTCCCTCTCCGATTGGCGGATCTGGTCGAGCGGGGCGAGTGGTGAAGCTGCGGTGGGGAGGGTCGATGTCGAGGGAGATGAATGAACAGGTGGACTCGCCTGGGTTTGGAGGAGCAGAAGCTCACTCTTGATCTTCGCTTCAGTCACGGCGAGGTCACGAAGAAGCTCAACCCACTCACCGGAGCAAGGTGGCAGCAGAGGTCGTAGTTCCATTTGGATCACGTCGTCCTGGGGCCGCTGTCACCGACCTGCAAGGGAGATTTGGCAGATAAGGGTTGTTGCGGGGCAGCGGTAAGACTTTATAGGAGGATGGCAGCAGTTACACGCATGGGGAGTGGCCAAGAGGCGAGGAGGAGGAAAGGAGGGTTGGATGGGCCGGTAACGGCCGCGACGTTATGGCGAAGGCGTTGATGGCATGGAAGGAGGGAACGACTGCATGGAAGGGGAGTGGGTGATCACGTGTCGCACACGTGCGCACGAGAGGAGAAGGCGGCACGTGCGAGAAGAGAGAGAAGTAGGTGGGGGTACCACATGGCAAGCCCTGGCGCTGCCACGTGGCGCCCCCAAAAAATTTCATAATTTAAGGAATAAAGAACAATAGAAAAGAAATAGAAGGAGACCTCAGATCGAAAAATTTCCTTCACAAAAGTTGTTCGTCTCATCAAGATCTACCACATTCATCAAGGACCCGGGAGAAAAGAGGTCACCTGTGCGAAGTGGTATTTTTAGTGGTTCTCCATGTGTATAAAAATCGGATTTTAGGGGTTTTGTAATTTTTTGGTGGTTTTAACGAGGATAAAAAATCTAGAAAATACGATAAAATACAAGAAATTTAGTTACGCATTAATCTAATTTTTTTGGATTTTAGTAAATAAGAAAATGGGAAAATAAAATAGAAGTAAGAAACACACAATTTTTGTACAAACTCATGACGGACACTTGGACTCGATCAGCTTCTTTGATTTCAGTTTTAATCTGGATTTAGATTTTTTGTGTTGCTTAATAAAACTTTCATCAAAGAACACAAATGAAGAAGAAATAAAATTAAAAGGGTTAATTATCTACATAAAAACCCATGTCAAAAATAGCAAAAAGTTAAAATACGCAAAAGAGGTCGAAAACCCAACTTTCACATATGAGCTCCGAATTTTACGAAATTGGTCTTGTTTTGAAGGTATTTGAAAGTAGAGTATTTTAAAAGTGAGTAGACCAAAATCGGACACTGTATATGGGAGATATGCTCATTTTAGTTTGTTAGATGTGAAATTAGACTTTCGGATTATTTGACACTTATTTGAGTTAGTAATTTTTTTATATTTTTTTAATGAAGTTAGTAATATCTACACAATGGAGGTGGTTTTGGATCAATCGGAGTTAGGATGAATTATTTACAAATGTGAGAAGTTAGAGGCTTTTTAGGCTAATTTACACTTAGGCTTTTTAATGCAATTATGCATGATTAAATGCAAATATTATTTACACATGTATGGATGCTAACGATGTTCTGTTAATGATTAAATGCATGTGAATGTTGGGGAACATAGCCTAAATGACCAATTTTAGCATGATGAATACATGATTCATCATACCCCTATACTTAAACCATGCTCGTTCCCGAGCATCAATGAATGAATGACTTAGTTGAATGCATCCCAGACTGTGCATGAGAATTTTCAAGGCCCAATTCATAGAAGACCCTTAATTTGAGTGATCCTAAAACTATGGGCTCAACCATGGTTTAATCAAAAGGAACCCAACTTCTCTAATTTTCAGACTCTCTGTTTGTGCATATAGTATAAGGATATGATTTTTAGTGTACTGCTTTCATGAGAGTCGAGTCGATACATCACTCAAAGTTCCAATCCAAGAGGCTCTCCTTTAGACCTAATCCTCAACACTAGTGAATAAGTCTATTCTTGCTTCAGTCAACCGTCTCATTAGTTTGTCAGACTTAAAAGTGTAGATGGACAGACAGATGATGGAGGGCATACGATTGTGTCTAATTTTCTCCCCCTCTCATTGGAACAAGGTGCCTCTCGAGTGCCTTATTACTCAACACCAGTATATTTTTATTTTGTTGATCAATGTGTCTGTCAAGAGAATTTGAAGTCGTCTTCACTTGTTTTTCTGGGAGTACACCGGGTTGCGTCTCTTTTAAGTATCTAAGATATCTTCGACACCCGGACATGTAGCATTTATGATGCAGAGCCCTTTTTTGGTGTCATCCCGACTCCTTGGTCCTAATTAGCGCTTGGTCCAAGTGGACACTTTGAAAATGTTTAGGAGCGCTCGCCATAGGTGGAAGCTCATTTGGAATTTGACTTTGGATGATCGAGCCTTTCTTTGATATTTCATTTTCTTTTATTTTGTTGGCTAGCTCCACTGCTTTTACCAAAAGTTGGCACACACTGCTCAACAGTTTTCATTAAGTTGCAACACACCCTGTCACTTAGGTCAATATCAAAAGGATAGCATATGAACTTGTTCACATACTGGTTAGGATTTTGCTGACACTCAGGTTTTTTGAAGCCTTCATTAACTTCATCCCATCCTCGAGCATCATTAGATCATATCTAAACTCAAATCTCTAGTCTTAGTTCCTCAAGTGATATCTCAACGTATCTCATCAATCATGCAGTTTGTGAAAGTGATTGTGCTTATCATATTCTTTTGAAGGTAGAGATGAAGAGTGTAATATAGCGCTCAAATCTTTAAACTAGGAAAGTGTGGATAATTAAGTTCAAAACCCTAATGACTAAGGCTGACTAACTCAGAATCTCAAGATCTCAGAAATCAAGTTTTCTCAAAATCCTCAAGCCTTGAGTGATAGTGAATGTGTCAGGGATATATCAACCAAGGAATGCATGAAATGCTTGATGAAATGCAAGATCATGAGTGATTTTTTTTGTTTTGTTGTTGTTGTTGTTTTCAAGGCTTTTTTTAATTATAAAGATAACTTGTACCAATACCCGATGTTAGAGGAAGACAATTAAAGTACGAGCTATGGATAAAGTAGATAGAGTATATACAACACCCCACCCATACTTAGCTTGTGCTATGTCCCCATGGCACAAAGTGAAATGTAGACATACCTTGTACTAAGTATAGATGGGTCAAAAATAGAAAGAGAAGAAATGAAGTTATACACAATGAAATTGGTCCCCTAAAACTAAGTATCGGGGGACCGAGAGTGGGTATATGGATATACATAAGATCATTGGATCCAGAGAGGTGGTTTATCTGGGAAGATCAAATCTTTCGTCAAAAACTATTCCCTGAGTAAAGGAGATCTGTTCAAATTGTACTAGTTGATCGTTAGATTCGACAAAATGTTTAAGTAGCTGACCGTTGACTATAGATGTTTGCGTGCTATCTACGGTCTCTGAGATCTCAACATTACCATTATTTTGTACCTCTCTTACAATGAAGGGTCCCGTCAATTTTGATTTCAATTTACCTTGGAAAATTTTCAATTTTGCATTAAATAACCAGACTTTCTGCCCAAGGACAATGATCTTTGTTCGAGTGTTCTTGTCATGCCATCTCTTTACTCTGTCCTTGTAAATGGTGCTGTTTTCATAAGAATGATTTTGGATTTCAGAAAGTTCATTCAAATCCATCTCTCGGCTCTTCTTTCCTTGGTGACAATTCCAATTAATCTTTTTTATTGCCCATTCAGATTTATGCACGAGTTCTGCGGGTAAATAGCATGGCTTTCCATATACCATTCAAAACGGGGAGGTGCTCAATGGGGTCTTATAAGCCGTTCGGTAAGCCCATAGAACCTGGTCCATGAGTTGGGACCAGTTCTTCCTGTCAGGTCGGACGAGCTTCTGTAAAATTCCTTTAACCTCCCGGTTTGACACATCTGCCATGCCATTGGATTGTGGGTGGTAAGGAGTAGCAACACGGTGTTTGATGCCATATTCCTTAGTCAACTTCTTCACCTCTTGGTTAACAAAGTGGCTTCCCCCATCAGAGATTAAAATTTTTGGAATTCCAAATCTCGAAATAATAGTATCTTTCAAAAAATTGCAAATCGTTTTGCTATCTGCAGCTCGAGTTGGGATAGCCTCCACCCAGCTAGATAAATAATCTACCGTGAGAAGAATATATTCAAATACTTAACTGTTAGGGAATGAGCCCACAAAGTCAATGCCCCATGCATCGAAAACATCACAGATGATCATTGGTTGCATAGGCATGGCATCTTTGGAACCAATCATCTCGCCCATTCTCTGACAGATGGGGCACGACCTGACAAAATTGTAAGCATCTTTAAACAGGGTTGACCAATAAAATCTACATTGCAGTATCTTCTCAGCGATCCTCTTCCCAGAGTGATGTCCTCCCGCCTCCTAGGTGTGGCATAGATTGAGGATACTTTGGTATTCCTCTTGAGGAATACATCTTCTCCATATGCAATCCGGTCCATCAAAGAAAAGGAACGGATCCTCCCAATGGTAGTGTCTCGCGTCAGATATGAGTCGATCGATCTTATTCCTTGGGCAACCCTAAGGAACTTCCTTGGTGACAAGATAATTCACCGTGTCTGCATACCATGGGAGTGAGTCAATAGTAGAAATTGACTTGTCTGGGAAGGTTTCACGGATGGATTTAGATTCCGTGATTGTGTTATGTTCGACCATGATAAATAATTGGCCACGACATTATTAACACCAAGTTTGTCTTTAATCTCCAAATCAAATTCCTGAAGTAATAGTATCCACCTCAGAAGTCGTGCTTTTGCATCCTTTTTGGCCATTAAATATCGAATGGCAGAGTGGTCTGTGTAAACTGTCACCTTCGATCCTAGAAGTATAGATAAAAAATTTTCCATGGCAAAAACTACAGCAAGCATTTCCTTTTTGGTTACGCTGTAATTTTTCTGAGCAGGATCTAAAACTTTGCTTGCGTAGTGAATAGCATCTGGGATTCCATCTTTTCGTTGTTCTAACACATCCCCTACTGAGAAATCGAATGCGTCAGTCATGATCTTGAAGGGAAGAGACTAGTTGGGGGCTTGTAGGATGGGAGTCTCAACGATCCTCCTTTTGAGCAGTTCGAAGGCTTCAAGACACTTATGATCTACTAGGAACTCAGTGTCTTTCCCCTAGGAGGTCAGTTAGCGGTCGGGCAATTTTTGAAAAATCCTTGATAAATCTACTGTAAAATCCGACATGCCCTATAAAAGACCGTACTTGTTTCACATTTGTAGGTGGCTCGAGCTTCTTGATCACATCAACTTTGGCAGGGTCAACCTCCATTCCCTTCTTGGAGATGACATGCCCCAATACAATGCCCTCTTTTACCATGAAATGGCTTTTCTCCCAAGAGAGCACCAGATTCACTTCCCTACACTTTGGAGGACTCGATCAAGGTGCGCTAGACAATCATCGAATGAATCACCATGGACCGAGATGTCATCCATGAAGACATCAAGGAATTACACAACCATGTCAGCAAAAATCGCAATCATGCGTCGCTGAAAGGTGCCGGGGGCATTGCAAAGCCCAAAAGGCATTCGCTTGAATGCGTATGTGCCAAAAGGAATGTAAAAGTTGTCTTTTCCTTGTCATCGGGAGCGATAGCTACCTGATTGTAGCCTGAGTACCCGTCTAAGAAACAGAAATATTCTCTCCCTACCAATCTCTCTAGGATTTGATCAATAAAAGGCAGCGGAAAGTGGTCCTTCTTCGTTGCGGCATTCAGGCGCCTGTAATCTACATAGACACACCACGACATGGGTACCCCTGTCGTGATCTCTTCTGCCTCCTCATTGGTGATAATCTGAAGTCCGGACTTTTTCGGAACTACATGCAAAGGTGACACCCACTTAGAGTCGGAGATGGGATATATGAAACAAACCTTACACCATTTTTCGGTCTCAGTCTTAACCACTTCGCGTAAGTTTGGATTCAATCTACGTTGGCATTCAAAGGAGGGTTTAGCATTATCCTCCAGGTAAATATGGTGTGAGAACAGGGTTGGGTTTATCCCTGGGAGATCAGACAATCTCCAGCCTATAGCCTTGCGGTTTCTCTCCAAAACATTTAGCTGGCGGATATCTTGCTCTTTGGTCAGATGTGAACTGATAATGATCGGAAACTGTCCCTTTTTTCCTGCAAGGAAGGTATACTTCAGTGTAGGGGGCAATGGTTTAAGTTCAGGTAGGTCAATGATGTTGCTCGAATATGGTCCCCTCAGTGATGCTTCTTGTTGTTATGTGGATGCTTGCAGTGTATCCATATCGGCCACCATCGTGGTTGTTTCTAGGATGGGATCCTTAATGATGGAATGTGGTGTGGCAAGCACCGTGTCCGATATGCGTACCATACTCAGGGATTGTCCATAAGGAGAATGGACTGACATGTCCAAAGGGGCCTCTGAGTCTCCTAGAGTATAGGTAGATGCATGAATGAGCTGGCAGACTAAATCATCAATAATTTCCTCTCCAGATGAGATTGATTCTATCATAGCGGTTGGGTTTTGTCTCCAGGGCCCAATTGTTGCTTCTGTAAATTCAGTCTCAGTTTCTATTTTTTCAGACTCGGTGCTCGACTCAGTTTCAGGTCTTTGAAACCTAGTTTGCTGCATTTTAAGTTCAGCTTTTCCAAACTGGATTCTCCCAGATGTGTAGTCGAATATAGCTCCTGCGGTCCTAAGGAAGGGTCGCCCTAGTATCATCTAGGAGTCTTTCCAATTTCTAGGGACATCCATGTCAAGTATTGTGAAATCTACTGGGTAGTTCTGTCCCTCTATGTTGATGACAACATTTCGAATCTCGCCCCTAGGTCGCTTAGTTGATGTATCTGCGAATTGAAGTACAACTGCAGATTGCTTAAGAGGACCTAGATCCAGATGTTCAAATAGGGTTGTGTGCATGAGATTGATGGATGAGCCATTGTCTAATAAAGTTCTTACAAACTTGATTTCTTTGATGTGGCTAGTGACAAAATGAGCACTCATGTCTCTTTTCTTCCTTGGCAGCTCATTTTTTATAAGACGAGATGTGCAACAGAGAGTATGTGTTTCTTTGTTCGGCTAGGAGTCGGTTTGCTGGCCCTAGTTGGTGTGCATCTCACCTTAAGGTACTTTCGAAAAGCCGAGTATCTTTCTATCATCTCGTCTAAGGACAGAGTGACCTTAATATTTTCTTTGCAGATGCGGGCCATCTCGTCATCATTTTTTTGGTTTTTTATGTTTTTCTTTTTTCCGGCCGTAAGAGCACGGGGGAAAGGAATGGAATTGTTGTGATAAAAAAACATCACTTTTATTGAATGAAAAATTGTCTACATGACTTGGACTGAAAACATGGAAATTGGTGGTGAGATGTTGCTGGTGTCTTGGTGGCGTTTCAGTGTTAGACTCAGACTCTGACTCTCCACTATCTTCGGGTGGTGTGGGTGGGACTTGTTCTTTCTCCTCCTGTCGTGTGAATTGATGGACACTGGGGCTATGTCACCGGGTTCCTTCGCTCGATGAGGCATGGTTACAGTCCTTCCTCTCCTAAGAGAGATATGCTAAGCGTTATTACTTGATGAGATCTCATGTTCAGGTATGGAATAGTCAGAGATTAATACCTGATTATATCCAAGGCTATTTGGGTTAGCCTGGACTTGAGCTGAAATCACGGTCTGGGGTGCGGTCACCTCATCTCTCCATCGAGATAGTCGATTTATGTCGACTCTCATGTCATGAAGCTCATCCAGCACTCGCTGGAGTTCTGGAGAGATAGAATAAGAGGAGGACCCTTGGACCTGCCTGGCCTGAGGCTGCTGATATTGGCCCTGTTGGCCTTGGCGTTGGTTCTGCTGTGGCTGAGGTTGTGGGTTCTGACAACCCGTGCGATATTGTTGTCGCTGCTGCGATTCAGGCTGGTAGGTGGGTTGTGCTTGCGGTGGACGAGGGTTAGGAGAAGAGTTTTGGTCTGAGCGGTTGACCGATTCCATGTTATACCAAACTCCATTTATCTCCATGACTTGTGGAGGTTCCTCGTAAACAGTTTGAGCAGAGGCTTCTGAAGGATATGGTATAATCCTCAAGCGCATCACGGAAGCGTGAGCATCGTATCGAATACGACGAGAAGCGACTAGTCGCACTAGTTTCTTGATGCAGCGGAAATTAAAAAATTTTCATGTGACGAAACCACATGATCCAAGAACACTTCTCGGACCGTTTCATCTAAACCACAAACAAGTATTAGGGTTTCCTCTTGAAGCGTGGTTGCGATCGAGTCTCTAAATAAAGAGACCTCCTGTCTCAAGTTCGATCCGACGGAGGAGACGCTTGCGAGCGCGGGGATGAACTGCGTGCTTCTCGCAATCCATGTTGATGATCCAAGCGGCGGATCTCCTGATCTCGACACATGAGATCCTTCGTCTTCTTCACGAGCGAGGCGCACCGAAGGAGACAGAGATCCACGAGAAGACGATCGGACAGCATAACGACGACGCTGCGGCGATGGAGAACCTCTCCATGGCATCCATGGTGGACGGCCATAAGAGAGGAAGAGAGAGTAGGCGTGTAGAGAGAAAGAGAGAGAGAGAGAGAGAGATGTGCTTCATAAGCATTATGTGTAAAGAGAGAGCATGGGTATGCCTCTCTATTTATAGGGTTTTGGGATCCATGGATCTCAATCCATGGGACATATAAAATCAATCGATGAGATTGATTTATGTCAATCCAATGGTCAAGATTGTTGTTGGTAAAACCAACAAATTTAGGTTAAAATATATTTGACAAAATCAAATATAAATTAGTCCCAAATCAAACCAATAAATAAGGAGAGAATGTGCATGGAGATTTCATCTCCATGCACCTTCCATGTGGACGGCTACACATTCCTATTAGAAATGATGTGCCGCCCACTCTTTCCATGGGGAGAGCAATCTCATGATAATTCATGAGATTGCATACCTACATGGAAATCTCTCTTTATTTATTTGCAACAAATTTGTTGGGTTTTATTCTTCAAAAATAATTCACAATTATATTTGAGAATATTGCAATCTTGCCATGGAAAAATTGTGAATCAAATTCACAACCCAAAACAACATATAATTTACATTGTCAATTAATTACACAATGTGTATCCAATACACATAATAATTAATCAACACATATAAATTATAATTAGCTCTCTCTAATACATTATAAATCACATTTATAATATATTATGAATAATTGGACATTGATATCCACATTATTCTTATCCATGATAATTAAATCATCTTGGATCTCCTTTTCTCATGTGTTCAAATAATATGAATCACATTCACATTATTCACATCTTTGATAATTATATCATATTCAATTATCTTAGATAACTCTCATTATAATATGAATCAAATTCATATTAATCATGATAATTAAATCACATTTAATTATCCATTTTCTCAATGCTTGGATACATATATCAACAATAGAATTATCCATGAACTCTTTCAAGGATAATGTGCTTTCTCCTCGAATACTTGGAGATAAGGACAGGGCGATTGTATTATTCCATGTATAGTGACTTGGATATTGAGATCACATCTCAAATCCAGATCTCAGGCCTCCCATAGATGCTTGATTAAATCAAGACTGTAAATCTAATCTTCTCATTGGATCTGAATCACATTCAGATCAATGTCCAATATTTGTACTAAGATTAGGTTACTTCTCTACTGAGAGGAGTCACTAAAATACAGACCCGTTTCATCACTCCCTAGGAATGGAAGCGTCATGGTTATACAATCGTTTATGATCACATCACCCTCAGGTATTCCCAATACCTGTACATCCTGCATACTGGAAGACTCAGATTAAACCCGAAGTATTGGATCAACTTTATACTGTCTACTTCATGGTTTTATCAGTAAGTTTCTCATTCGATCATTGGGAGTCGGTATCGATCATATACTTTCCAAAAGCATATATCATACCTTCGTCTTGATCATATACTTTCCAAAAGTATATATCAAACCAACAAATTCAGTCAAGCTTCCAAAGCGAGACGACCACGCGCACGGAATTTGATTCTTCCCAATATCTCATGAGTGAGCTCGTATCTTCCGGTTTAGTAGTGAACCTGTATGATCCCTTTGAGAGATCGTATTACTCATATGCCCTTATATGCACACCAGCGCGCCGGTGTATAGACCTTGATTAGTCATCAACCTATTGGTCTGCCAAATGTACATACTCAGGCATATAGTAACACATCTGTCTCCGGTCAGAGGATGTGTACCTATATCATGACAACATACGATATAGGACTTTGGTTATCTCGATCTCGTTAAGTCAACACTTTGACCTAACTAGTCTGACACCTCCGAATCTCTATTCATGTGCAGAGGACCTGCATCAAGAGGTCGGTCAGATATCAGCCTTTAGAGAAAGGATTGCCATCTCTTTCTCAGGCTAGAGATCATCTCTTAACAATCATTTGATGGTGCTTGATGAGTCCTCAATCTAACTCTTTAGATATTCATCCAAGCACCGACCTCTATGATTCAATAACTGAATCAACAGTTGTATGATCATCAAGATGGCCATGGTACATAACCCTAATTGTACTAAGGGACCTATTATGCAAATTATGTATTCTTCATTTAAGATTAAGGAGTGAATTGCAATAACATTTATTGCCTAATGGCTCACCGTGGGCTCGCATTTCCTACAATCTCCCACTAGCCCAAAGAGCCATGGGCTAATCATTTATACCCATACTTATGTGACAATCATAGGCTATTTAGAAAATAGCTAGGTAAGCTGATCAGTCACTCTGTTCCCAAGAGACTACGCCAAGTCCTTTTACGACACTTGCATATCCCCAGTAACAGTGCTCTCATCCAATGCGAATGTTGCATCTTATGCAACCAATACTCAATTTTGTCATAGTGTCCTTGACACTTTAGCTCAATTAATTATTATTATAACCAGTATTCCCATAATCCTTATTAGAATACCTTCATTCCCGGATATCTCTATCTCCTAAGATATCTAAAGTTAAGATCCTTATAGATCACCATCTACAAGGTCTTAAACTTTTGAAGATAAGACTTTGAGATCACTATCTCTAAGTTTCATCATCTTAGAAGATATTGTTATTACTGCAATCAAGTGTTTTATTCCATAGTAGGATTAGTAACAGATTACTACTCCCACTGCATGGCAGACATCTGGCTCTTTTGCACGTCTAGCATACACTCAGCTTCTTGTAACTGATGCACAAGTGCAAGCAGTTCTAGCATTCACTTCCTCAACTCTTTGAGGTGCTATCCCTTTAGACATGTCACTACCACATCTTAAGGGAAGGAATATTTTCTTAGAATTTTCCAGAAAATGGAATAAGTCCAAGGTGTACTACTAATGCGACAGTCCCAATACCCTCTTCTCTTTGCTTCTGAATGATTTCAGAATTAAGATCTAAGAGGTATCCTTGAGATCATATCTCAAGGTGTGAAACAACCAAATTATAAAACACTTATTATTATTATCCTTATATCATTCCAAATGATTAGAATAATATCTACATTTAGCATGATGAACACATTGGCACTCCCACTAAGCTTCACATGGTTCATCAAGATTCTATCTGAAATCATAACATTTATAATTTCATCAAATCTTATGTTCCAACTACAAGAAGCTTATTTGAGTCCAAAGATGGAGTTCTTTGGCTTGCACACCTTGCTTTCCTCAACCATAAAGCCCTGGGGCTACTTCATATGAATATCCTCAGAGAGGAATTCATAGAGGAATGCAATCTTGACTCACATCATGAAGATGTCATAGTCAAGTTGTGTAGCTATAGTTAGCAATATTCTGATGGGTTAAAGCAAGGTCACTGGAGAGCAAGTCTCATCGCAAGCGATGTATTCTCTTTGGTGTGTAGCTTATGTCTACGAACCGTACTTTGAAGGTCTGTACCTTCTCATCAGGTTCCCTCTTTCTCTTGAAGATCCATTTACACCTTAATGGGTCTTACCCATATAGGTGGATCCTCGAGGGTCCATATACAACACTTGTTTATGAAGTCTACATTAGACTTTTATTGCTAACATCCATCTTTTCATGTCATGATCCTCATGAACTTCATCACATGAAGTCCTATCATTTTAAGACTTAAGTGACACATGGAATCCATCCTCAAACTTATTTGAAGAGGTATTAATGTTTCATCTTTAATTGTCTATTTAGTTTCCGATTTTAGGAGCCTCATTATCATCTCAAGATTAAATGAGTTCATTTACTTCATTTTCATCTTGATTCTCAAGAGAGTCATCCTATAAGAATCATATTCTCAAAGATGAGATCTTTTGAGAATCTCAAGGTCATAAAGTAGGTATCCAATACCATCCTTTATTTTCCTAATGAAGCAGCACTCTCTGGCGCTAGATTCCAGCTTACTAGCTTGAAACCTTATTAGGATATACATTGTAGTCTCTACTACATATATATACCTTATGTTAAGATTTATCATTGATTAAATCATGTCATACATGATCAATTGTATCTCCCTACAACTCTATTGAGTTAAGGTCCATTTAGGAGGATTGAGATAGGAATGATATTCATATCTCCATAAGGTATTTCTTGAATTCATCTAATAGTTACAAGCTACCTTGGTTAGATCAAATTCATTTCATCTTCCTTCAAACTTTGGTTCTAAATCAAAATTGTGAAATCTTTGAACATTTCAAAGGTTTCTTAGGTGAAGAGAAGAAATCTCATATCATACATAATCATCAATAGATATCACATATCCATAATGTTTACTATGAAATAGATGATTCACATACATCAATATGTATGAGATCCTGAATACCTTGACATTTTACACCATTCCCAAGGGAGGGTGTATTGAACATTTCTACTTTTGAATACATTATTCACAAGTATGTAAGATTTGAACCTTTAGACAATCTAAAGTTTCATCTCTTATCAGTCTATTGATCATCAATAGACATATGTCCAAAACATGATGCTAGATCATTATCAAATGATCTTCATCCTCCTATTGATCTTTAATGGTTTATTTTTCAGCCTTAAAAATCTTAATGAACCATTCATTAATTTTCTAAATTAGTAGAGTCCACAAGATTTTAGATCACTATCTGAAATATCTCCATCATAACTATTTATGATAGATTTATTACAGAATTCATGTTTATTTCCAACATTTGGAAATAAATAATGAGTGTATTCTAATATCTAGGTCATAGAGACATTCTCTAAGACTAAGGACTCCCACTGAAAATATGAAGTATATTCATCAGGTGGAAATTGTTGCAACAATTGCATCAATTCCTACTTAGATGACAATTAAACCTTAAGATCAAATTTCTAATATTCTAATACATATGCAACCAATTGCAAGTGTCATTAGAAGATTGAGATAAAATTATTAGACTTTATATTATCAAATAAGTAAGTCAATTTCAATGATTATAAGTAGATTAATCTGATGTACTATCCGATTCCTTCTCTAAGGATTCTAGATAGATTTGATAGTCATACTGTCAACACATCAACTTATTGCAGTATTGGCATTCATCCAACTCTTTGGATGTCATATGGAAGTCACAGAAGTACGGTCAACTCTTTGACTATACTTCTTACTTGGGTCCAACCCATGCTTCCACTGTGCTCCCTTTATCTTTAAGCAACCATTGCTCAAGACAGAGGATCTCTTATGTTAAAATCAAAAAAATTCAATATAAGAGAATTTCAACATTTATACATGCTTCATTCAATTCATACAATATGAATATTATGAAGCTTCAGGAATGACTAGAGTAAAGATAGTAGAATGATGACACTCATCATATCTACATCCATTTAAACTCTTAAAACTTAGGTTCAGGTAGGTACTCAAACAATTTGAATACATCATCTCCTACAGAGCCACCATTCTACATAATGCAGAGAACCATGTCATTCATGATTATATGTCGAGAGCACATATGTATGCCAGAACATCTTCTTAGATTTTATAAGGATTATATGATAATTATGATCATTATCGACATGTTACTTCAAAAGTACAATCGATGAGATCAAGACTTATAGAGACATACAAACCCTAGGGTTTTAGTCCTATTATCTCATTTAATCATCATTCCTCATTATTATGAGGAAACTTGCACATTGCAACCACATACATTATGCATCCAATTGCAAGTACAATATCTGGATCGCAGGTCCAATCCATGATATTTTACTGGTTGTTATTGAGTATAATATTGAGTGGGTTTAATGAAGGATTATCTGAAATAAGATATTTGCATAAGGGTATATATTTATATATGTATACATATTTTACTTTGATTTAGGAATTTTTATATCAAAGTTGTCTTGCCATGTCAACAATGAAAGTTCATTCCCTTAATCACTTTCAATGTAAGAGATATACTTACCATTATATCTCAAGCAAGATCTGGGATCTCCTTCCTTATCTTTGTTGCATCCAAATAATATGAGAACCTACAACTCGGATAAAAAGAAGCGGGAACATATTCCGCCTTGCAAGTCCAACTTGCATCTCTCAATTCGGTCTTTAACACCCGAGCCCACCACCCCTAAGGTGATGTTGACCCGTCATTAATTGAACAAACCGTCAACAGGAATACAACTCGCTATGCGCAATCCAATATCGCCCCAATAATATGAGGACTCGATATTGGGGTCACTACGCATACGTCCTTACTCCTTCGAGAAGCGACGTGCCCGATCCAAATGGATTATATGCAGGAGCTGTCACTTCGGACAAGCGTCTCCTACATGTAATATCTGGCGACGAAACTCTTCGCCTTGACGGGAGACCATGGATGTCACTTATGTGATCCTCCATCTCTTATTCAAATTCTAATTAATTAACATGAATCATATTCATATAATTAATTCTTCAAAGGGAATTATTAACTCAAATCATATTAGAGTATTCTAATCGGACATAATTAATTCAATCATATTAAATTAATTATCAATCCAATTTAATCAATCAAACTTGAATGTCTTACTTGAATATATATGGTATTATTCTCAAATTACGTATTAATTCGTATTTTAATAATTAGAAAAAAAATACATCTTAATCCCTCGGACATTACCCGTCCCTACCCGTTGTCATGGCCAGTACCGGCGGGAGTGGGACGGACCGCATACGTTGCAACCCGCTACCCCAGCGATCCCCGACTAGACACCATATCCGCCTCGGGAAAGGATAATGCCAAATTGATTAGTTTGTACTTGAGATGATCATCGGTTCTTCAACCGAAATTGTACCATATAGTAATAATCAAAACATTTTTGATTATAAGGAAATTTGCTACACAAATTCCCAAATCCTATTCAAGCATCAAGTTTGAAGATTGTGGTTTCCAATTATGATTTAGATCACATCTTAATCAATTAATTGGTTGAGGCCAAGTCAATTAGGTAAATAATCATCTTCCAATATTTCACAAATATTTTTCAAGATTATTTCACGAAATTAACAATTAATTTCACTAATTGACAATCACTTGGTTCTAGATTAGGACAGTAATTTCAGCAGTGACCCCTACTTACTAAAATTAACATATCTCAATCAATTTAAATCCAAATTAGACAAACTCAATTTTCATAGATTGCTAACTTGACTTAGGACAGAAGCCAAGTTTCATGCATTTCGAGGCAAGTCTAAACTGTAATTAACATTTTATTCACGTTCAGATCTACAGTTCCCGCAACAGTGCTACATGTTCAATAAAACAACCATATCTTGAGCATACGAAATCCGATTTACGCAAACTCAGATCCTATGGTTTTCTTATTTAATGAGGAACAAAATTCAAGTATTAAATTAGTGTTTAAACAATTTAAACAGTGCCGAATTTATTTACTAAACAGATCTGCGAAATCAAATGCGATAAAAACTTTCGCGACCTTAACGAACCCAAGTGGTCCTCGGTTTTTCGAATCATATTCGAAACTGTCAACCTGGCTCTGATACCACTTGAAGGATATGGTATAATCCTCAAGCGCATCACGGAAGCGTGAGCGTCGTATCGAATACGACGAGAAGCGACTAGTCGCACTAGTTGCTTGATGCAGCGGAAATTAAAAAATTTTCATGTGACGAAACCACATGATCCAAGAACACTTCTCGGATCATTACATCTAAACCACAAACAAGTATTAGGGTTACCTCTTGAAGCGTGATTGTGATCGAGTCTCTAAACAAAGAGACCTTCTGTCTCAAGTCCGATCCGACGGAGGAGACGCTTGCGAGTGCGGGGATGAACCGCGTGCTTCTCGCAATCCATGTTGATGATCCAAGCGGTGGATCTCCTGATCTCGACACATGAGATCCTTCGTCTTCTTCACGAGCGAGGCGCACCGAAGGAGACAGAGATCCACGAGCAGGTGATCGGGCAGCATAACGACGACGCTGCGGCGATGGAGAACCACTCCATGGCATCCATGGTAGACGGTCATAAGGGAGGAAGAGAGAGTAGGCGTGTAGAGAGAAAGAGAGAGAGATGTGCTTCATAAGCATTATGTGTAAAGAGAGAGCATGGGTATGCCTCTCTATTTATAGGGTTTTGGGATCCATGGATCTCAATCCATGGGACATATAAAATCAATGGATGAGATTGATTTATGTCAATCCAATGGTCAAGATTGTTGTTGGTAAAACCAACAAATTTAGGTTAAAATATATTTGACAAAATCAAATATAAATTAGTCCTAAATCAAACCAATAAATAAGGAGAGAATGTGCATGGAGATTTCATCTCCATGCACCTTCCATGTGGACGGCCACACATTCCTATTAGGAATGGTGTGCCGCCCACTCTTTCCATGTGGAGAGCAATCTCATGATAATTCAGGAGATTGCATATCTACATGGAAATCTCTCTTTATTTATTTGCAACAAATTTGTTGGGTTTTATTCTTCAAAAATAATTCACAATTATATTTGAGAATATTACAATCTTGCCATGGAAAAATTGTGAATCAAATTCACAATCCAAAACAACATATAATTTACATTGTCAATTAATTACACAATGTGTATCCAATACACATAGTAATTAATCAACACATATATATTATAATTAGCTCTCTCTAATACATTATAAATCACATGTTATGAATAATTGGATATTGATATCCACATTATTCTTATCCATGATAATTAAATCGTCTTTGATCTCTTTTTCTCATGTGTTCAAATAATATGAATCACATTCACATTATTCACATATTTGATAATTAAATCATATTCAATTATCTTAGATAACTCTCTTTATAATATGAATTAAATTCATGTTAATCATGATAATTAAATCACATTTAGTTATCCATTTTATCAATGCTTGGATATATATATCAACAATAGAATTATCCATGAACTCTTTCAAGGACAATGCGCTTTCTCCGCGAATACTTGGAGATAAGGACAGGGCGATTGTATTGTTCCACGTATAGTGACTTGGATATTGATATCACATCTCAAATCCAGATCTCGGGCCTCCCATAGATGCTTGATATCACATCACCCTCAGGTATTCCCAATACCTGTACATCCTGCATACTGGAAGACTCAGATTAAACCCGAAGTATTGGATCAACTTTATACTGTCTACTTCATGATTTTATAAGTAAGTTTCTCATTCGATCATTGGGAGTCAGTATCGATCATATACTTTCCAAAATCATATATCATACCTTGGTCTTGATCATATACTTTCCAAAAGTATATAACAAACTAACAAATTCAGTCAAGCTTCCAAAGCGAGACGACCGTGTGCACGGAATTTAATTCTTCCCAATATCTCATGAGTGAGCTCATGTCTTCCGGTTCAGTAGTGAACCTGTATGATCCCTTTGAGAGATCGTATTACTCATATGCCCTTATATGCACACCATCACGCCGGTGTATAGACCTTGATTAGGTCATCAACCTATTGGTCTGCCAAATGTACATACTCAGACATATAGTAACACATATGTCTCCGGTCAGAGGATGTGTGCCTATATCATGACAGCATACGATATAGGACTTTGATTATCTCGATCTCGTTAAGTCAACTCTTTGACCTAACTAATCTGACACCTCCGAATCTCTATTCCTGTGCAGAGGACCTGCATCAAGAGGTCGGTCAGATATCAGCCTTTAGAGAAAGGATTGCCATCTCCTTCTCAGGCTGGAGATCATCTCTTAACAATCATTTGATGATGCTTGATGAGTCCTCAATCTAACTCTTTAGATATTCATCCAAGCACCGGCCTCTATGATTCAATAACTAAATCAACAGCTGTATGATCATCAAGATGGCCATGGTACATAACCCTAATTGTACTAAGGGACCTATTATGCAAATTATGTATTCTTCATTTCAGATTAAGGAGTGAATTGTAATAACATTTATTGCATAATGGCTCGTCGTGGGCTCGCATTTCCAACAGTTTCTTCGGTTTGATGGGACAAGACCTGGTCTACACCCCAATGGCTCTGTTGCCCTACCCCTTGACCTTGAATGTAGTGAATTTGGTGTATGGGTGCGGGGGGTGAAGTCAGGGTAGGTATCTTAGATACCCTGTCAGCCAATTCCTACATTTGCTTAGGCAATTTAGCCAATTTCTCCATATTCGATGATTTATGGAGTTCGTACACTTTTTTATAAATCTGCTCGACCATAGTAATCTTATCAGCTATTATTCCCATATCAGCACTCTGATCGATTGTCAGATTATTCACCATCTTTTTGGACCTGGCTATGTAAGCCCGACTGGTGGTTTGTGCGCGTCTTGATTCAGCTAATCTCTCGAACACCCTGTAGACGGTGTCCTCGTGGCATCCCATGTTGCTTCCTCCGTAGGATGCACTTACCAACCCTTGAGTTTCAGGGTTTAGCCTGCTAACAAGACTTTGGACCATCATCATTTTACTTATCCCGTGTCCTAGGCATTTCTATATTAAGTATGCGAATCTTTCCCAGATTTCATGGAATGGTTTATTCGGGTGTTGGATAAAGCTCGTGAGCTTGATCCTCATCTGATTGATTCTACTTGCTGGGTAGAATTTCTTTAAGAACAGAGTCTTGAATGTGGCCCATGTAGTGACTATTTCCCCTAAATTTTTCAGCCATTAAGCCGCCTTATCAGTCAAGGCGAAGGAGACATCTCTCAACCTTATGTAGTCCTAGCTAACCCAAGGGTGGCAGAGGTTATCACATACTAACTCGAAGTCACGGAGGAAGATATACGGTTCTTCATGATTATTTCCTCAGAACTTTGACAATAGTGCAAGGAAATGTGGTTTGTGTTCGAACGCATCCTCAGGAGGTACCGGTCTCAACCAATTATAGTCTTCATCAATTTCCGGGAGGTACATGTCTTCCACAGCAGCCTCGCCTTGTTATATTACTGCCAACTGCATCCTAAGTAGTTCATTGTGTTGTTCGGCAGCGGTTATTCTAGCCAAGAGTGCTCGCATGAGGTCATTGTCGTTCTCATCGTCACCGGAGTTCTTCTTTCCAGGCATTGTGATTCACCTTCAGAAGAAAAGAGTTCAGAATTAAGTGACGGATTTAAGTGATGATTTGCTAAGGATAAAAGTTTCCTTAGTGGAGGAGTGAGATGAAGGGTTAATCGAGGGTTGACTATACCCATAAGGAGGAGGGGTGCTAAAGATGATGACCCTAATATTGAGAAGAGAGTCGTTACGAGAATGTAAAGACAGGGCAAACACAAGTCAAATTTTCAGATTCACCCTCTCAACACAGATGAAGGCACGTCAGGGTTTGGTCGCTTATCTTTTCGATTTTAATTTAATGATGAAACAATCTTAAAAATTAAGCGGAGCTGTTAGGTACCGAAAATATTTCACAACGACTGTCCCGAGTTCGTACAACTAGTTGCACCTACTCTCAGCCAGTATAGGTGTAAGTACAGACCGTTTAAATGGCTACCCGTGTTACTTGAAGATGGAGCCTTCCGTGGTGTTCTCTAAACCACCCACTCTGCTAAGGGAAGTCGGACCGTAAAATGGCTATCCGAGACCCTCACTGAAAAGTAGCTAATTGTTTTTAAAAACAGTTGTCTTTGTGAAATTTCTCAGTTTTGGCTCTATCCAAAATGTACGTTCTAGTCCTTACAAATAATGAGTGAGTTTCTCTCCACCAAACACAGGTTAATTTTATGTCAGTTTTATTTACAGTCACCTTAATTAGCAGTCCCAATTTTTAGTTAAGGTTATCACTGTAGTTTATGTAAGCATAAAAATTCACGCCTAACGAAAAGTCCCAATTCCTTTAACTCCTAAATTGTAAAACTTGAGGAAGGAAATCAAAAAAGTCGATACAAACTTAAATCAACAATGCATGCTTAAGAAGAAGACTTACAGTTAATCCTCGCGTTCTTCATGCGGGATGCAAGACAAGGAATTTAAATTACACTAAATGATATATACAAATGAAAGATGCCCTAAGGTGATAGTTCTATTAGAGGGAAGAATTGATTTAAAAATTTGGCTAATGTTGAACGATCTATAGTGCGTATAGTTAGTGAACGTGTGGCCTAAGAATAACGAGCACAATCAATGGTAGACAACAAGCGTATATGTGCCTCAGTCCTACGCCACTCAAGCTGGGTCCCAACCACACAGAAGGGGTTGAAACAGACCCGACACACCACAGAAATGTTCAATCTGAATTATTACAAAGGTTCAAAGAGAGCGACCCTGAGAAAAATGCATAAATTTAAACCTGGACTAAGCTCTCTCTCACAAAAATCAAAATTCAATTCATCGTCCTTATAGATCCTTGATAAAATGCCAAAATTCCGCTCCTAGTAGTCTGCAAAGAGAGAAATTGCGGTTTGTTTCCGAAGTAAGAGAGAAATGCAGAATAAAATGTAGAAAAATGGCACAAAAATTAATTTCACAAATGTTAATCACAAAAATGATTTAAAACCCTAAAAATTCGTCGTTCCTTGGCAACGGTGCCATTTGATGAACGGCAAATTTGCCTCTTTAATAATTGTGAACTATCGTAGTATAGGAGGAAAATTTGGTTCGTCAAAAACCACAATCTTTGAATGTTGTGGAATATTTTTTACTTGGTAAGTCTACCAAGGTCGAACACAGGAAACGATGATCCTTAGTTGAGTGGTCATAATTCAAATTAAATAACTAACTAATGCTTTATTAATTTTTGTGTTGAGAAAATATACAATGCAATGATGAAGATGCCATGCAAGGAAAATAAACAGAAATGATTATGCCCAGGATATGTGATTTGAAACGTGTTAAATCCTCGAATAATATGATCAATAATTTCACCAAATTAATCACAAATCAAAATGGATCTCACTCAATGCTTCAGATTTATAAATTGATACTCATAATAATTTGAAGCAAGATATAAGGCCTTCAAATGACTCTGATACAATTCCTCGAATTGTTGACAATAATCTTAGAGGAATTGATCTAAATTAATCCCCTGTGGGATCTAAACTATTAAGAATAATCAACGAAGGTGTAATCAGATTAAAACCCTCATCTGAATTACTGCAAAAATAACATCAAATTCTCACGCACCAATATGTCAATATTAGCCTGCATATGTCATCAAAGATCCATAAATGATAATAATCAATAAAGAACCTCAGATCTGTTCATAAACTATGCTAAATAGTAGAGCATGAAAATAGCTTCAAAATGACAAATTGTATGCTAAAAACGGAGTACGTATGAGAAAGATATGCTAAAATGAAATTGTAGGGACTAAACTGTAAATAAAATAAATTTTTTCTCTCAAAATGGTCCTTGGAGGGGCTTATCTGTAATTTATAAAAGTCAGAGAGACCTTTATGCAATTTACCTCAAGCGAGGGTATATTTGCAAATTTGAAAATGCCAGGGGCCTCGTTGCAATTTTTCCACTACGCATGTGTGTATCACGTGGCCAGGAGGCTTGGGGGAGACGGCTGAGGCTTGGGCGGAGAACCTTAGGCTCGGGGGTTCCGAGCCTAGATGGTTGTGGCCGGTGGCTCGGAGAACCCGAGCCTCTAGGCTAGGGCCTAGGTTTGGGGGTGTCACGTGGCGTGATCTAGGCCATCGGATCATGGGCTGGTTGCCCGATTCGAAGGCAATTGTACGCTGCGGAGGGCGAGCGGTGGGCGGAGACGTCGGTCGCGCGGCGGTGGCGCGCGGAGGTGAACGGTCGGCTGGGCCTTGGCCGTTCGACACACGGCCGGCGGAGGCCTGGGAAAGCGATGGCGACGAGGTGCGACAGTGTGCGAATGGGCGGCGATGCACGGACGGCGCGCTGATGATGATTGATGAATATGTGATGCATCACTCTTAAAGTTGAAAATAGAGCCTTGTTCCCGAATATTTAGCAACACATTTCCCTTTATCTCGCATAAATAGCATTCATGCATCAATCCACAATACACGCATTTTATCATTCATATTTGCATTAAATAAGAAGTCAATTCACTTGTAAAAATCACTTGTAAAATGCTCCCAATAATTCACCTAATCATATCCCCTCTAAAATCAAATAACACCTTCCTTACACTGTGTACATTACTAGTTAATAATATAATAAAGAAGGCCAATAATCCCTATCCTGTAAATTGCCCAATAAAGCCCCAAACCCAGTAGGAGAACATAGACCTTAGAATGCCAATATCCCTCTCATACAACCTCCGGATTAGGTCTACTCACCTTCAGATTAATACACATCCAGAGACCTTTAAAATGAGACCAATTTCATTCAATTCAGAGCTCGTATGCAAAACTTAGGTTTTTGGGCATCTTTGTATACTATTAGTATGTATATTTGTACTCTTGTATTCATGTATCATACTTGACCTCATCTCCTTTTTCGGTCAACATGAAACTTGTAGATCTCATCGAGATCTACAACTTTCATGTTTTGAGTTTTTCCAAATTCAGCCTCTTTCTCTCTCTAATTTCGTTTTCTTTCTCCGCCACTCAGAGTTGGCCATGTGGCACCCTCTGATTGCGCCACGCAACTCGCTTCTTTGCATGCCACACGCCCTATCATCTCTGTCGTCCGATCACTTGCCTTCTCTCTTGATCTAGGGCGCTCATCATCGCAAAAGTTCCCAACCGTTTGATCTAGCCATGGATCTCATCTAGACCGCTCGTCAGCGCCACACTCGCAACACGCCACGTGGTGGGCCCTGCGCCCTCCGATCTTTGCTAGAAGGAACCAATCCTGACCATTCACCTCTCTTTGGATCTCCACCGTTCGATCAATGCCCAGCGCTTCAACTCTGCCGTACGCTAGCGCCTCTACTCACACCCGCCACGTGGTGCGCCCTGCGCCTTCGATTTTGCTACGCCGATCTAATCCTCACCTTCCGCTTCCGCCCTTCTCCTGATCGTTGGATCGCTCGATCCAACGGTCGATATTTCGTCTCCTACCTCCCACAAGCCCCGTGATGAATATGTGATTCATCACTCTAAAAGTTAAAAATAGAGCCTTGTTCCCGAGTAAATAGAGGCATAATTCCCTTTATAATGCATAAATAGCATTCATTCATGCATACATAAATCATGCACTTTAGCACTCCATTTGCATTTAATAAGAAGCCAAAATCATTTGTAAAATGTTCACCCATAAAAATAAGCTCTCCCTTATACTATGTACACCTTAGTTAATATTATAAGGAAGAAAGCCAGGAATCCCCTCTGTAAAATCACCAATAAAGCCCTAAAGCCCTTGAACCATAAAATACCCATAACTCCCTCATACAAACTCCAAAATAGGTCTACTCACTTTCAGAATAATGCACATTAAAAGATCTTTAAAATGAGACTAATTTCATCCAATTTGGAGCTCGTCTAAAAAAGTTGGGTTTTGGGGCCTCTTTGTATACTACATATATGTATATTTGTATCTTTGTATTTTTGTATCATATTTGACCTCATCTCTATCTTTAGACAACATGAAACTTGTAGATCTCATCAAGATCTACAACTTTCATGTTTTGAGTTTTTCCAAATTCGGCCTCCTCTTTCTACACATATTTTCCCTCTCAGCTAACCACAACTGGCCACGTGGCGCCCTCTGGTTGCGCCACGCAGCCCGCTCCCCTTGCCCTAGCCCCCCGCGCCCACAACCGTTGGATCTCCAGCCAGATCCAACGGCTGCATCTCCTCCACGTGCGCTTTGTATTTCCACCGTCTGATCATCTCCAGGCCCTCATCTCAACCACCCGTTCGCGCCTCTTCTTCAGTACGCCACGTGGCCCATGTTAGGACCTTCGATCACGCACACTATCCCTTCATCGCAGCCGCTCATCTCACCTTGTACCTCAACCCTCCGAAATAAGCCTAATCTCATCACAGCCACCCGTGCGCGCTTCACCCCATCGTGCCACGTGGCGACATCACGACCTTCTGATCAAACTACCCCAGATGTCATCTACACCGCTCGCGCACGCTTCGCCACCGACGCGCCATGTGGTGCCATCTCAACCCTCAGATCGCCTCGCCTCGATCAGATCTCGCCCGCTCCTTTATGATTAGATCTGGGCCGTTGGATCACAAGATCCAATGGCCATGACCTCGTCTCCTACCTCGGGCACCCCTCTCTCCCACGATCTCCGCATTGCGGGAAGGGTTGCCCCTTTCTATTTTCAGCAGCGCTCCCTCCACCGTCGACGACCACCATCACCTCCACGTCCTTCCCCACTCCTTCCTTATCCTCGCCAGCCACCTCGCTACCCACGTTGACTGCCAGCAATGCTCCACGAACTCCATGAACTTCGCCCCATCTCCATCCCGACCATCTACTTCAACCTATAAACACCCGCTCACCGGCCGACTTCAGCCTCATCTGCCACCCTTGAGAGATCCCCCGAGCTCGGAGCGTCCGATCTGTGACAGTCATTGCACGAATCTTGAGCGAAGATGGTCATCTTCTCCGGCGAGATCCGTGGCACCTCCACCGTGTCGCAGCCACTCCTCCTAGTCGCTGCCTGAGCTCAGGGACTTACCGCCCCTTCGAGCGACGACCTGGACCTCGACCTCGAGCTCCAAACCCCAGGTAATCCCCTCCATCCTCCTCCAATCTTCGTTTGTTTTTGTTTTCTATTTCTCCGATTTTATTCGACGTCTACATCCATCTTCTCGCCTCGCTTCCACTTCGCCGAGCTTCGCGACAGAGCACTCATCCTCGCGATGCCCTTCACATACTCAGACACTTCACTTTGCCCTCCACCAGTTCCAGCTCCGCCACCTGGCCGGAGCACCATCGCCGGCCCATCTCCGATCCCCCTTAGGCCTCGCCGTCCTTCCTTCACCTCTCCACTTGCACGCACGAGCTTTGGATATTCTTCTAACACCTGCAGGTACCCATCTTGGCATTGGCCGGAACTTCACCGGAGTCACCCCCGAGCTTCATCGGCAGCAGCCTCTGACGCTCCTCTCTCCTTCCTGAGACCAGCTGGACCTTCGCCGGACCGCCGCACGCCTTCTGGGATAGCTTCGAGCCTTCGGAGAGCATCATCGACACTAGAAGAGACGGCCGGAGCCAAGGCTTCATCGTCGGAGCCCTGCCATCTCCTCCGCAGGCGGCAGAGGACCATTGAGGAAGAAGGCCCAACCACCGTTCGATCATCTCGATCGAACGGTCGACTTCACGCCACGTCGCCATCCACCCGGAGCTACAGACAACCGTGGGATCAGTCGTGATCCTACGGATCTCAGCGAGCCACGCGTCCATCCACTGAAGCCGCCCATCACCGTTGGATCCATATAGATCCAGCGGACAGCATTCCGCCATGTCACTTCCTCATTCGATTCTCAGACGCCGTTGGATCTATTAAGATCTGACGGTCTCTGATCTCGCCATGTCATCACCACCATCCTTTGGATCGATCTTGATCCAAAGGCCCATAGCCAGCCACGTCGACTAGGTCCGAGCCTCTTCCCCGACCCTAGGCTCGAACCACCCGAGGCTACTCCGAGCCTTACTCCAGACCTCCAGGAGCACGCGAGCCTCCGAAGCCGCCCGAGCCTAGGCCCCCACGTGAGGAGCACGTGCGGCCTGGGTATTTTGCACAGAGGCCCTGGGGACTTTCTGAATTTACAAAAAGGTCCCTTTGAAGCAGACCACATGTGAGGAGCACGTGCCTTGTGGAGAAATTGCATATCATCCCCCCGCATTATTGGTAATAGCATTTAAGTCCATGTCAGCATGTTTCTTTTTATGTAATTTTATTTTCTATATTGCAAGTACACCCCTGTCTTTGCACGCATCCCTAGTTATCATTTTGCATCATTTTGAAATTCTAAAAATTGCATGTTGTCGAGTAACTTGTCGTCTATCTGTTATGCCACTTGTCACATTTTTGTAATTGCAGTGGATTTTTAAATTAATTAATTTGTTGATTTGTGTGATATTTTGCCCAGTTGGACCTCTTAATTGATACTTAATTTTCTGTGACTCCAAAAATTCTCAAAAAATCACAGTAGCTCTAGGATTGTTAACTCAACCTTGCATAAAAATTTCATATCATTTGCACACATATCGAGGCCTAAATAAATTGTTTAGTGATTTCCTTAGTTTAATTTTAATAGGTCCATTTCACATTAAAATTCAGGTCTGTCAATTTTCCTAGATTTCTCATCATCATATCTATCTAGGATAATTTTTGTTCCTGAAAAAAATGTGATTTGATATTTATTATAATTAAATTAGTGAAAATCACCATGCCTGCATTTTTAATTCATAGTAAATTCATTTAGTGTCGAAAAATTCCAAAAAAATTAGGATAGCTTACTTTCACCATAATTCATCATCTAGCCAATTTTCATAATTTTTGGATATCATTTGATGTCTTAAACCGATTTAACTTTAAATTGGCCTGATTTTTGCATGTGTCCTGCAAAAAAATAGAAAAAGACCAAAAATATATTCCCCGAAAATCTCACACACTTGGATTTCGCTAAAATTTGACCTAAGGAGACAGATGCCTCCCCGAGTTCGACCTTGGACTTCACCAAGTAAAAAAAATCTGCCGCTTGAAATTAACTCGAATCTAATTAAAGTGGTTTTTGATATTCCCTCTCGTATCCGACTGCAACGAAAACTGATAATTAATTTGGACATTAATTTGACCGAATTAACAAGGGTGCGGGAGCGATTCGTCACCCCGCACCCCACGTCGCCCACTGTGCGCGAGGGCCGCCCCCTTTCTATTTCGGGAGCCACTCTGACCACCATCACCGCCCCTTGGCACCACCACGACGTACCACACTCTTCCCTCATCCTCGCCAACCCCCTCGATCACCATGAACACCCTCCACCTCGTTCCACGACACCCACCAACTCCACCACTTCTCCACCTACACTGTCACCTTGAAGCTATAAATACGCCTCCACCGTCGACTGACAACTCCATCAGCCATTGCGAGAGGTGTCCTAGAGCTTAGAGCTACCCATTGGTGACAACAATTGAGAGTAAAACCGAGTGAAGATAAGCCTTCACATCCAACGAGATCTACGACGTCGCCACACCGTGCTGCAGCTCCTCCGACGAGCTGCTTGAGGTCAGGCCCTCTACCGTCCCTCGAGCGACGACCGGAAGAATCACTTGAGCTTCCATTACCCAGGTAGACATCTCCATTCTTCTCCTGATCTTCTTCTTCTTTTTCTTGATTTTTCTCCAATTTTATTCGCCGTCCACACTCCACTTTGCGCCCCTCCGACCATCCTCCGAGCTTCTCCTCGGAGCTGGCATCTTCACACACTATTTCATCTTCTCCGACGACGCATTCCACTTCTCACCGATGCATGCTCCACCACCTTGGCGGAGCTTGATCACCGGACCACCTCGTAGCCCCTCAGGTCTCTCCTCGCATTCACAAGCATCCCACGAGGACATTTGCATGCCTTGGCTATTCCACTAACCCCTATAGGTACTTCAACATTGACTGGTCGTAACCTTATCGGAGCTCCATTCGAGCTTCTTCGACGCCGCTCTGCAGACCATCTCAGCCTCAACTGAGACCTCCTCTGGCTTCGTCGCACCTCGTCGATTTGTTCCAGCTATTTGGGAGCCCCCGCCGACCCTCTCCGACGACTAGAGGAGGAGGTAGAGCCAGAGCCTCTTCACTGGAGTACAACCATCTCCACCGCAGGAGGCGGCAGACCGGTTGAAGATGAAGAGCAACAGCCGTCCGATCTCCTTGATAGGACGGTCCGGAGGACGCCACGTCGCCTTCATTCCGCAGCCGTAGGATCAGGAGGATCCTACGCACCTGAATGCGCCACGTCGCCAATCGCCAGAGCTTCAGAGGCTGTTTGATCCATCCTAATCCAACGACGCTCGATCGTCCACGTGTCCATCTTCCTCGAACTCTAGAGGCAGTTGGATCGATCTTGATCCAACGGGTCATCGCACGCCATGCGCCAGACATCAGTAGCCATTGGATCCTCACTTGATTCAGTGGTCCACAACGAGCGGCGTTGCCTACTCCGAGCCTCTTCCCCGACCATCAGGCTCGGATCCCTCGAAGCTAGCCGAGCCTCCATCTAAGCCTAGTCTGAGTCTCTAGAGTCACCCGAGTCTCAGCCTGAACCTCAAAGCCAACCGATCCTAGGACCCCACGTGGTTTTCAAGTGCGGCCTGGGTATTTTGCAGCGAGGCCCCTAAAGGTTTTCATATTTGCATTCCAGTCCCTGCCAGGAGCCCCCACATGAGGCGCACGTGTTCTGTGGGTATCTTGCATACATACGCCCCTCATTATAGGTAACTACACATTAGTCCCTATCAGCATGTTTAACTTTTATCAATTTTATTTCCTGTAATTGCAGTTAGGCCCCTATTTTTGCACGCATATCTAGGCATTCATTTTAACTCATTTTTCAAGTTTGAAAATTGCATTGTGTAGATTAATTTGTCCTCTTTCATATGTGACACTTGGCACGTTTTTTTGATAGCAGTGGTTTTTATTATTAATTAATTGGTGGAAATTTGTCATATTTTGCCCATTTATGCCTTTTAATTTGTAGTAATTTTTCTGTGACTCCAAAAATCACCAAAAATTCACATTAGACCTAGGATAATTAAGTTTACATTGTAACCAAAAATCATCTCATTTGCATGCACCCCGAGGCTTGAATAAATCATTTAGTGTTTTTTTAATTAATTTGAAATAGGTCCATTCACATAGAAATTTAGGTTTATTAATTTTCCTAGATTCTTCACATTTAGATCTATCTAGGATAATATTTCTATCTGAAAATATTGTGATTTGGTATTTATTAAAATTAATTTAGTCAAAATCACCTTGCATTCTTTTTTAATTTATAGTAAATTCATATAGTGTCAGAAAATTCTAAGAAAAATAGAGTAGCTTAATTTCATTGCATTTCACCATCTAGCCAAAATTCAGAATTTTTGGACTCGATTTAGCCACTTATCTGATTTAACTTGTAAATTGGCCTGATTTTGCATGTATCTTGCATAAAATATATTGAAAAAGCCCAAAAATATCTTCTGAAAATACGACCTTGGAAATTTGCTAAAAGTCTACCTAAGGAGACAGCTGCCTCCCTGAGTTCGTCCTTTGGCTTGCCCAAGAAAAAAAATTTGCCGTCGAAATTAATTTGACTCTAATTGAAAGTGGTTTTTGATTAGCTCTTATTTTCCAACTGCAACGAACGACACAATGATTAATTTGACCATTAATTTGATTAAATTAACAAGGGTAGTTAGACGCTCTTCAATGAGAGATCAGCCGGGGCAGCTGGGCGTGACCTCGGCGGAGGAGGGAGCTCCATGAGCTCCTGTGACTGCAAGAACTTCACCGAAGAATCACTGAAGATTTATAGCACACTAGAGTGAAGCTGCTGCAAAGAGGGAACCTCCTTGGATCTCGCCGGAGGGACCGAGTGTTTTGCACGAAGGTATCTCACCTCTGTCATCGGTGAACAAGCTTGAGCTTTTCCCTCTCCGATTGGCGGATCTGGTCGAGCGGGGTGAGTGGTGAAGCTGCGGTGGGAGAGTCGATGTCGAGGGAGATGAACGAACAGGTGGACTCGCCTAGTTTGGAGGAGCAGAAGCTCGCTCCTGATCTTCGCTTCAGCCGCGGTGAGGTCTCAGAGAAGCTCGGCCCACTCGCTGGAGCATGGTGGCAGCAGAGGTCGTGGTTCCCTCTGGATTATGCCGTCCTGGGGCCGCTGTCACCACTTGCAAGGGAGATTTGGTGGATAAGGGCTGCTGTGAGGCGGCAGTGGGACTTTATAGGAGGATGGAGGCAGTTACGCGTGAGGGGAGTGGCCAAGAGGTGAGGAGGAGGAAAGGAGGGTCGAATGGCCGGTAATGGCCGCAGCGTTATGGCAGAGGCGTTGATGGCGTGGAAGGTGGGAACAACTGCATGGAAGGGGAGGGGGTGATCACGTGCCGCGCACGTGCGCGCAGGAGGGGAAGGCGGTACGTGCGGAAACGTGCGAGAAGAGAGAAAAGTAGGTGGGGTGCCACGTGGCAAGCCCTGGAGCTGCCATGTGGCGCCCCCAAAAAATTTCAAAATTTAAGGAATAAATAATAATAGAAAAGAAATAGAAGGAGACCTCGGATCGAAAAGTTTCATTCACAAAAGTTGTTCGTCTCGTCGAGATCTACAATTTTCATGAAGGATCCGGGAGCAAAAGAGGTCACCTGTGCGAAGTAGTATTTTTGGTGGTTCTCCATTTGTATAGAAATTCGGATTTTGAGGTTTTGTAATTTTTTTTGGTGGTTTTAAAGAGGATAAAATATCTAAAACAATACTATAAAATACAAGAAATTTATTTACACATTAATCTATTTTTTTGGATTTTTTGTAAATAAGAAAATGGGAAAATAAAATAGAAGTAAGAAACACACAATTTTTGTATAGACTCACAATGGACACTTGGACTCAGTCAGCTTCTTTAATTTCAGTTTTAGTTTGGATTTAGATTTTTGTGTCGCTTAATAAAACTTTCATCAAAAAACACAAATGAATAAGAAATAAAATTAAAATGATTAATTATATACATAAAAACACAGGTCAAAAATAGAAAAAAGTTAAAATGCGCAAAAGAGGCCCAAAACCCAACTTTCACATATGAACTTTGAATTTTACGAAATTGGTCTTGTTTTGAAGGTATTTGAAAATGGAGTACTTTAAAAGTGAGTAGACCAAAATCGGACACTGTATGTGGGAGATGTGCATTTTAGTCTGTCAGATGTGAAATAAGACTTTGGCATTATTTGGCACTTATTTGAGTTAGTAATTTTTTTTGTTTTTTATTTAATGAAGTTAGTAATATCTACACAATGGAGGTGGTTTGGGTCAATCAGAGTTAGGATGAATTATTTACAAATGTGAGAAGTTAGCGGCTTTTTGGGCTAATTAAAACTTGGGCTTTTTAATGCAGTTATGCATGATGAAATGCAAATATTATTTACACATGTATGAATGCTAATGATGCTATGTTAATGATTAAATACATGTGAATGTTGGAGAATAGAGCCTAAATGACCAATTTTAGCATGATGAATACGTGATTCATCATACCGCTATACTTAAACCATGCTAGTCCCCGAGCATCAATGAAATGACTTAGTTGAATACATCCCAGACTGTGCATGTGAATTTTCAAGGCTCAATTCATAGAAAACCCTTAATTTGAGTGATCCTAAAATTTTGGGCTCAACCATGATTTAATCAAAAGGAAGCCAACTTCTCCAATTTTCAGACTCTCTATTTGTACATATAGTATATGGATATGATTTTTAGTGTACTGCATTCATGAGAGTCGAGTCGAGACATCACCCAAAGTTCCAATCCAAGAGACTCTAGACCTAATCCTCAACACTAGGGAATAAGTCTATTCTTGCTTCAGTCAACCGTCTCATTAGTTTGTCAGATTTGAAAGTGTAGATGGACGCCCAGATGATGGAGGGCATAGGATTGTGTCTAATTTTCTCTCCCTCTCATTGGAACAAGGTGCCTCTCGAGGGCCTTATTACTCAACACCAGTATATTTTTATTTTGTTGATAAATGTGTTTGTCAAGAGAATTTGGAGTCGTCTTTACTTGTTTTTATGGAAGTACACCCGGGTGCATCTCTTTTGAGTATCTAAGATATCTTCGACACCCAGACTTGTAGCATTTACGATGTAGAGCCTTTTTTTGGTGTCAGCCCAACACCTTGGTCCTAATTAGCGCTTGGTCCAAATGGACACTTTGAAAATGTTTGGGAGCACTTGCCAGAGGTGGAAGCTCATTTGGATTTTTACTTTGGATGATCGAGCCTTTCTTTGATATTTCATTTTCTTTTATTTTGTTGGCTTGCTCCACTGATTTTACCAAAATTTGGTGCACACTAATCAACAATTTTCATTAAGTTTCAACACACCCTATCACTTAGGTCAATATCAAAAGGATAACATATGAACTTGTTCACATACTGGCTAGGATTTTGCTGACACCCAGGTTTTTTAAAGCCTTCATTAACTTCATCCCATCCTCGAGCATCATTAGATAAGATCTGAACACAAATCTCTAGTCTTAGTTCCTCAAGTGATATCTCAACTCATCTCATCAATCATGCTGTTTGTGAAAGTGATTGTGCTTATCATATTCTGTTGAAGGTAGAGATGAAGAGTGCAATATAACGCTCAAATATTTTAAACTAGGGAAGTGTGGATAATTAAGTTCAAAACCCTAATGACTAAGGCTGGCTAACTCAGAATCTCAATATCTCAGAAATCAAGTGTCCTTAAAATCCTCAAGCCTTGAGTGATAGTGAATGTGTCGGGGATATATCAACCAAGGAATGCATGAAATGCTTGATGAAATGCAAGACCATGAGTGATTTTTTTGTTGTTTTTTTTTGTTGTTTTTTAAGGCTTTTTTTAATTATAAACACTACTTGTACCCATCCTCAATGTTAGAGGAAGACAATTAAAGTACAAGCTATGGATAAAGTAGTAGAGTATATACAACACACACACACACACCCATATACTTAGCTTGTGCTATTTCCCCAATGCACAAAGTGAAATGTAGACATAGCTCGTACTATGTATAGATGGGTCAAAAAATAGAAAGAGAAGAAGTGAAGTATATACAATGAACTTGGTCCCCTAAAACTAAGTATTGGGGGACCGAGAGCGGGTAGATGGATATATAGAAGAGTATTTGATCCAGAGAGGTGGTTTATCTGCGAAGATCAAATCTTTAGTCAAAAGCTATGCCCTGAGTAAAGGAGATCTGTTCAACTTGTAGTAATTGATCGTTGGATTCGATAAAATGTTTAAGTAGCTGACCGTTCACTATAGATGTTTGCTTGCTATCTGCGGTCTCTGAGATCTCAACACTACCATTATTGTGTACCTCTCTTACAATGAAGGGTCCCCTCCATTTTGATTTCAATTTACTTTGGAAAATTTTCAATTTTGCATTAAGTAACCAGACTTTCTACTCTGGGACAAAGATCTTTCTTCGAATGTTCTTGTCATGCCATCTCTTTACTTTGTCCTTGTAAATGGTGTTGTTTTCATAAGCATGATTTCGGATTTCGGAAAGTTCATTCAAATCCATCTCTCGGCTCTTCTATCCTTGATGATAGTTCCAATTAATCTTTTTGATTGCCCAATCAAATTTATGCATGAGTTTTGCGGGCAAATGGCGTGGCTTTCCATATACCATTCGAAATGGGGAGGTGCCCAATGGGGTCCTATAAGCCATCCGGTAAGCCCATAGAACCTGGTCCAGGAGTTGGGACCAGTTCTTCTTATCAGGTCGGACAAGCTTCTGTAAAATTCCTTTAACCTCCTGATTTGACACATCGGCCATGCCATTGGATTGTGGGTGGTAAGGAGTAGCAACACGTTGCTTGATGTCGTATTCCTTAGTCAACTTCTTCACCTCTCGGTTGACAAAGTGGCTTCCCCCATCAGAGATTAAAATTTTTGGAATTCCAAATCTCGAAATAATATTATCTTTCAAAAACTTGCAAACCGTTTAGCTATCTGCAGCTCGAGTTGGGATAGCCTCCACCCACCTAGATAAATAATCTACCTTGAGAAGAATATATTCAAATCCTTGACTGTTAGGGAATGAACCCACAAAGTAAATGTCCTATGCATCGAAAACATCACAGATGATCATTGGTTGCATAGGCATGGCATCTTTGGAATCAACCATCCCTCCCATTCTCTGATAGACGGGGCACGACAAGACAAAATTGTAAGCATCTTTAAACAGGGTCGGCCAATAGAATCCACATTACAGTATCTTCTTAGCGGTCCTCTTCCCAGAGTGATGTCCTCCCGCCTCCAAGGTGTTGCATAGATTGAGGATACTTTGGTATTTCTCTTGAGGAATACATCTTCTCCATATGCAATCTGGTCCTTCAAAGAAAAGGAACGGATCCTCCCAGTGATGGTGTCTCGCTTCAGATATGAGTTGATCGATCTTATTCCTTGGACAACCCTGAGGAACTTCCTTGGTGACACGATAATTCACCTTGTCTGCATACCATGGGAGTGAGTCAATAGCAGAAATTGACTCGTATGGGAAGGTTTCACGTATGGATTCAGATTCCGTGATTTTGTTATGTTCGATCCATGATAAATAATCAGCCACGGCATTCTTAACACCAAGTTTGTCTTTAATCTCCAAATCAAATTTCTGAAGCAATAGTATCCACCTCATAAGTTGTTCCTTTGCGTCCTTTTTTGTCATTAAGTATCGAATGTCAGAGTGGTCTGTGTAAACTGTCACCTTCGATCCTAGAAGTATAGATCGAAATTTTTCCAAGGCAAAAACTACAACAAGCATTTCCTTTTCGGTTACGGTGTAATTTTTCTGCGCAAGGTCTAAAACTTTGCTTAGCATATGGGATTCCATCTTTTCCTTATCCTAACACAGCCCCTAATGTGAAATCGGATGCGTTAGTCATGATCTCGAAGGGAAGAGACCAGTCAGGGACTTGTATGATCCTCCTTTTGAGTAGTTCGAAGGCTTCAAGACACTTATGATCTACTAGGAACTCGGTGTCTTTCCCTACGAGGTCAGTTAGCGGTCGGGCAATTTTTAAAAAATCCTTGATAAATCTCCTCTAAAATCCGACATGCCCTAGAAAAGACCGTACTTGTTTCACATTTGTAGGTGGCTTGAGCTTCTTGATCACATCAACTTTGGCAGGGTCGACCTCCATTCCCTTCTTTGAGATGACATGCCCCAATACAATGCCCTCTTTTACCATGAAATGGCTTTTCTCCCAAAAGAGCACCGGATTCACTTCCCTACACTTTTGGAGGACTCTATCCAGGTGCGCTAAACAATCATCGAATGAATCAACATGGACCGAGAAGTCATCCATGAAGACCTCCGAGAAATCCCCAACCATGTCGGCAAAAATTGCAATCATGCATCGTTGAAAGGTGCCGGGGGCATTGCAAAGCCCAAAAGGCATTCGCTTGAATGTGTATGTGCCGAAAGGACATGTAAAAGTTGCCTTTTCCTGGTCCTCGGGAGCGATAGCTACCTGATTGTAGCCTGAGTACCCTTCTAACAAATAGAAATATTCTCTCCCTGCCGATCTCTCCAAGATTTGATCAATAAAAGGAAGCGGAAAGTGACCCTTCTTCATTGCGGCATTCAAACACATGTAATCTACATAGACACGCCACGATGTGGGTACCCGTGTCGTGATCTCTTCTCCCTCCTCATTGGTGATAATCTGAAGTCCCGACTTTTTTGGAACTACATGCAAAGGTGACACCCACTTGGAATCGGAGATGGGATATATGAAACAAGCCTTACATTATTTTTCGGTCTCAGTCTTAACAACTTCCCATAAGTTTGGATTCAATATACATTGGCATTCACGGGAGGGTTTAGCATTATCCTCCAGGTAAATATGGTGTGAGCACAGGGTTGGGTTTATCCCTGGGAGATAAGACAATCTCCAGCCTATAGCCTTGTGATTTTTCTCCAAAACATTCAGCAGATGGATCACCTGCTCTTCGATCAGATGTCAACTGATAATGAACAGAACTGTCTCTTTTTTCCTGCAAGAAAGTCATACTTAAGCGTAGGGGGCAATGGTTTAAGTTCAGATAGGTCAATGATGTTGCTCGAATCCGGTCCCCTCAGTGATGGTTCTTGTTGTGATGTGGACGCTTGCAGTGTATCCATATCAGCCACCATCATGGTTGTTTCTAGGACCGGATCCTTAATGATGGAATGTGGTGTGGCAAGCACTGCGTCCGATCTGCGTACCATACTCAGGGATTGTCCATAAGGAGAATGGACTGTCATGTCAAGAGGGGCCTCTGAGTCTCCTAGAGTATAGGTAGATGCATGAATGATCTGGAAGACTAAATCATCAACAATTTCCTCTCCAAATGAGGTTGATTCTATCATAGCGGTTGGGTTTCGTCTCCAGGGCCCAATTGTTGCTTCTGTAAATTCAGTGTCAGTTTTTGATTTTTCAGACTCGGTGCTCGACTCAGTTTCAGGTCTTTGAAACCTAGTTTGTTGCATTTTAAGTTCCGCATTTCCAAACTGGATTCTCCCGGATGTGTAGTCAAATATACCTCCTACGGTCCTAAGGAAGGGTCACCCTGGTATCATCTGGGAGTATTTCCAATTTCTAGGGGCATCCATGTCAAGTATTGTGAAATCTATTGGGTAGTTCTGTCCCTCTATGTTGATGACAACATTTCGAATCTCGCCCCTAGGTCGCTTAGTTGATGTATCTGCGAATTGAAGTACAACTGCAGATTTCTTAAGAGGACCTAGATTCAGATGTTCAAATATGGTTGTGGGCATGAGATTGATGGATGAGCCATTGTCTAATAAAGTTCTTACAAACTTGATTTCTTTGATGTGGCTAGTGACAAAGTGAGCACCCATGTCTCTTTTCTTCCTTGCCAGCTCATTTTTTATAAGACGGGATGTGGCAACAGAGAGTACATTTTTTTTTGTTCGGCTAGAAGTCGGTTTGCTGGCCCTAGTTGGTGTGCATCTCACCTTAAGGTACTTTCAGAAATCCGAGTCTCTTTCTATCATCTCGTCTAAGGACAGAGTGACCTTAATATTTTCTTTGCAGATGCGGGCCATCTCATCATCATTTTTTTGGTTTTTTTATGTTTTTCTTTTTTCCGATCGTAAGAGCACAAGGGAAAGGAATGGAATTGTTGTGATAAAAAACATCACTTTTATTGAATGAAAGATTGTCTACAGGACTTGTACTGAAAATAGGGAAATTGGTGGTGAGATGTTGCTGGTGTCTTGGTGGCATTTCAGTGTCAGACTCAGACTCTCCATTATCTCCGGGTGGTGTGGGTGGTACTTGTTCTTTCTCCTCCTGTCTTCTTTTGTCAATTCCCCCAGGGTTATGTGAATTGATGGATACTGGGGCTATGTCACCGGGTTCCTTCGCTCGATAAGGCATGGTTACGGTCCTTCCGCTCCTAAGAGAGATATGATAAGCATTATTATTTGATGAGATCTCATGTTCAGGTACGGAATAGTCAGAGATTAATACCTGATTATGTCCAAAGCTATTTAGGATAGCCTGGACTTGAGCTGGAATCATGATCTAGGGTACGGTCACCTCATCTCTCCATCGAGAGAGTCGATTTATGTCGACTCTCATGTCATGAAGCTCATCCAGCACTCGCTGGAGTTCTGGAGAGATAGAAGAAGAGGAGGACCCTTGGCCCTGCCTGGCCAGAGGCCGCTGATATTTGCCCTGTTGGCCTTGGCATTGGTTCTGATGTGGCTGAGGTTGCGGGTTCTGATAACCCGTATGATATTGTTGTCGCTGCTGCGGTTGAGGCTGGTAGGTGGGTCGGGCTTGCGGTGGACGAGGGTTAGGAGTAGAGTTTTTGGTCTGAGCGGTTGACCGGTTACAGGTTATACCAAACTTCATTTATCTCCATGACTTGTGGAGGTTCCTCGTAAACAGTTTCAGCAGAGGTTTCTTCGGTTTGATGGGACAAGACCTGATCTACACCCCAATGGCTCTGTTGCCTTACCCCTTGAACTTGAATGTAGTGAATTTGGTGTATGGGTGCAGGGTGTGAAGTCATGGCAGGTATCCTAGATACCTTGTCCGCCAATTCCTCCATTTGCTTAGGCAATTTAGTCAATTTCTCCATATCCCGATGATTTATGGAGTTCGTACACTTTTTTATAAATCTGCTCGACAATAGTTAGCTTATCATCTATTATTCCCATATCAGCACTCTGATCGGTCGTCAGATTGTTCACCATTTTTTGGACCCGGCTATGTAAGCCCGGCTGGTGGTTTGTGCGCGGCTGGATTCAGCCAATCTCCCGAAACCCCCTGTAGACAGTGTCCTCGGTGGCGTCCCATGTAGCTTCCTCCGCAGGATGCACTTACCAGCCCTTGAATTTCATGGTTTAGCCCGCTAACAAGACTTTGGACCAGCAACATTTTACTTATCCTGTGTCCTGGGCATTTCTGTATTAAGTATGTGAATCTTTCCCAGGTTTCATGGAATGGTTCATTCGGGTGTTGGGTAAAGCTCGTGAGCTTGATTCTCATCTGATTGATTCTACTACTGGGTAGAATTTCTTTAAGAACAGAGTCTTGAATGTGGCCCATGTAGTGACTATTTCCCCTAAATTTTTCAGCCAGTAAGCTTCCTTATTAGTCAAGGTGAAGGGGACAACTCTCAACCTTATGTAGTCCTGGCTAACCCTAGGGTTGCAGAGGTTAGCACAGACTAATTCGAAGTCACTGAGGAAGATATACAGTTCTTCATGATTATTTCCTCTGAACTTTGGGAACAGTGCAAGGAAATGTGGTTTGTGTTCGAACGCATCCTCAGGGGATAACCAGTCTCAATCAATTATAGTCTTCATCAATTTCCGGCAGGTACGTGTCTTCCATAGCAGCCTCGCCTTGTTGTATTTCTGCCAACTGCATCCTAAGTAGTTCATTGTGTTCTTCGGTAGTGGTTATCCTAGACAAGAGTGCCCGCATGGGATCATTGTCATTCTCATCGTCACCGGAGTTCTTCATTGGAGGCATTGTGATTCGCCTTCAGAAGAAAAGAGTTCAAAATTAGGTGACGCAATTAAGTGATGATTTGCTAAGGATAAAAGTTTCTTTAGTGGAGGAGTGAGATGAAGGGTTAGTCTGGGGTTGACTAGACCCTAAAAGAGGAGGAGTGCTAAAGTTGAAGACCCGAATATTGAGAAAAGTCGTTACGGGAACGTAAACACAAGCCAAACAAAAGTCAAATTTTCAGATTCACCCACTCAACACAGATGAAGGCATGTCAAGGCTCGGTCGCTTATCTTTTCGATTTTAATTTAATGATGAAACAATATTGAAAAATTTAGCGGAGCAGTTAGGTACCAAAATATTTCACAATAACTGTCCTGAGTTCGTACAACTAGTTGCACCTACTCTCAGTCTGTATACGTGTAAGTACGGACCGTTTAAACGGCTACCCGTGTTACATGAGGACGGAGCCTTCCGTGGTGTCCTCTAAACCACCCACTCTGCTAAGGGAAGTCGGACCGTAAAACGGCTACCCGAGACATTCATTGAAAAGTAGCTAATTGTTTTTAAAAATAGTAGTCTTTGTGAAATTTCTTAGTTTTTGGCTCTATACAAAGTGTGCGTTCTAGTCCTTACAAACAATGAGTGGTTTCTCTCCACCAAACACGGGTTAATTTTAGGTCTGTTTTATTTACAGTCGCCTTAATTAGCAGTCCTAGTTTTAAGTTAAAGTTATCACTGTAGTTTATGTGAGCACAAAAATTCACGCCTAACGACAACCCCAATTCCTTTAACTCTTAAATTGTAAAACTTGAGGAAGGAAATCGAAAAAGCCGATGCAAACATAAATCAATGATGCATGCTTAAGAAGAAGACTTACAATGAATCCTCGCGTCTTCATGCGGGTTGCAAGACAAGGAATTTTAAATTACACTAAATGATATGCACAGATAAAAGATGCCCTAAGCAGATAATTCTATTAGCAGGAAGAATTGATTTAAAAATTTGGCTAATGTTGAACGATCTATAGTGTGTATAGTTAGTGAATGTATGGCCTAAGAATTACGATCACAATCAATGGTAGACAAGCAAGCGTATATGTGCCTAAGTCCTACGCCACTCAAGCCGGGTCCCAACCACACAGAAGGGGTTGAAACAGACCCGACACCCCACAGAAATGTTCAGTCTGAATTATTACAAGGGTTCAAAGAGAGGGACCCTGAGAATAATGCATAAATTTAACCCTAGACTAAGCTCTCTCACAAAAATCAAAATTCAATTCTTTATCCTTGCAGATCCTTGATTAATCCCAAAATTCCGCTCCTAGTAGTCTGCAAAGAGAGAAATTGCGGTTAGTATCTGAAGTAAGAGAGAATTGCAGAATAAAATGCAAAAAATGGCACAAAATTTAATTTCATAAAAATTAATTAGAAAAATGATTTAAAACCCTAAAAATTCACCGTTCCATGGCAACGGTGCCATTTGATGAACGGCAATTTGTCTCTTTAATAATCGTGAATTGTCATAGTATAGGAGGCAAATTTGGTTCATCAAAAACCACAACTTTGAATGTTGTGGAATATTTTTTACTTGGTATGTCTACCAAGGTCGAACACAAGGAACAGTGATCCTTAGTTGCGTGGACATAATTCAAATTAAATAACTAATTAATGCTTGATTAATTTCTGTGTTGAGAAAATATACACTACAAGATGAAGATGCCATGCAAGGAAAATAAACAGAAATGATTATGCCCTGGATCTGTGATTTGAAATGTGTTAAATCCTCGAATAATATGATCAATAATTTCACCAAATTAATCACAAATCAAAATGGATCTCACTCAATGCTTCAGATTTATAAATTGATAATCATAATAATTTGAAGCAAGATATCCGACCTCCAAATGTCTCTGATTCAATTCCTCGAATTGTTGACAATATTCTTAGAGGAATTGATCTAAATTAATCCCTTGTGGAATCTAAACCATTGAGAATAATCAACGAAGGCATAATCATATTAAAATCCTCATCTGAATTCCTGCAAAAATATCATCAAATTCTCACGCACCAATATGTCAAACCTGCATATGTCATCAAAGATCCACAAATGATAATAATTAGTAAAGAACATCAAATTTGTTCACAAACTATGCTAAATGGTAAGGCATAAAAATAGCTTCAAATGACATATTTTATGCTAAAAATAGAGTTCGTATGAGAAAGATATGCTAAAATGAAACTGTAGGGACTAAACTGTAAATAAAATAAAGTTTTTCTCTCAAAAGGTCTCTGGAAGGGCCTATCTGTAATTTATAAAAGTCAGAGGGACCTTTCTACAATTTACCCCTACAGGGGTATATTTGCAAATTCTGAAAATGCTAGGGGCCTCGTCGCAATTTTTCCACTGCGCACACGTCCGCCAAGAGGCTCGGGGGAGGCGACTGAGGCTCAGGCGGAGAACCTCAGGCCCGGGGGTTCCGAGCCTAGATGGATGTGGCTGGTGGCTCGGATAACCCGAGCCTCTAAACTGGGGCCTAGGTTCGGAGGTGTCACGTGGCGTGATCTAGGCCGTCGGATCAAGGGTCGGTTGCCTGATCCGACGGTAGTTGTACGCTGCGGAGGGTGAGCGGTGGGCGGAGACGACAGTCGTGCGGCGGTTGCACGTGGAGGCGAATGGTCGGCTGGGCCTTGGTCGGTCGATACACGACCAACGGAGGCTTGGAAAAGCGATGGCGATGAGGTGCGACGAAGGCGAAGGGACGACGAGGCGCAGAAGGTGTGGTGGTCATGAGCGATCGGCTGGGGTGGCTGGGCGCAACCTCGGCGGAGGAGGGAGCTCGATGAGCTCCTGTACCTGCAAGAACTTCGTCGGAGAATCACTGAAGATTTGCAGCACACTGGAGTGAAGCTGCTGCAAGGAGGGGACCTCCTTGGATATCGCCGGAGGGACCGGGTGTTTTGCTCGAAGGTATCGCACCTCTGTCACCTCGTTGAAGCTTTTTCCTCTCCGATTGGCGGATCTGGTCGAGCGGGGCGAGTGGTGAAGCTGCGGTGGGAGAGTCAATGTTGGGGGAGATGAACGAACAGGTGGACTCGCCTGAGTTTGGAGGAGCAGATGCTCTCTCTTGATCTTCGCTTCAGTCACGACGAGGTTGAGGAGAAGCTCAGCCCACTCGTCGGAGCAAGGTGGCAGCAGAGGTCGTGGTTCCCTCTGGATCACGCTGTCCTGGGGCCGCTGTCATCGACCTACAAGGGAGATTTGGCGGATAAGTGTTGATGCGGGGCGACGGTGGGACTTTATAGGAGGATGGCGACAGTTACGCGCGAGGGGAGTGGCAAAGAGGCGAGGAGGAGGAAAGCAGGGTCGGATGGGCCGGTAACGGCCACGGCGTTATGGCGGAGGCGTTGATGGCGTGGAAGGTGGTGAACGGCTGCATGGAAAGGGAGGGGTGATCACGTGGCCACACATGCGCGCGGGAGGAGAAGGTGACACAGGCGTGGCACGTGCGAGAAGAGAGAGAAGTAGGTGGGGTGCCACGTGGCAAGTCCTGGAGCTGCCACGTGGCGCCCCAAAAATTCAAAATTTAAGGAATAAAGAACAATAGAAAAGAAATAGAAGAAGACCTCGGATCGAAAAATTTCCTTCACAAACGTTGTTCGTCTCATTGAGATCTATAATTTTCATGAAAGATCCGAGAGCAAAAGAGATCACTTGTGTGAAGTGGTATTTTTCGTGATTCTCCATGTGTACAGAAAACCGGATTTGGGGGGTTTTTGTAATTTTTTCGGTGGTTTTAAAGAGGATAAAAAATCTAAAAAAATACGATAAAATACAAGAAATTTATTTACACATTAATCTATTTTTTTTGGATTTTAAATAAATAAGAAAATGGGAAAATAAAATAGAAGTAAGAATACACAATTTTTGTACATACTCACAACTGACACTTGGACTCGGTCAGCTTCTTTGATTTCAGTGTTAATCTGGATTTAGATTTTTGTGTTTCTTAATAAAACTTTTATAAAAGAACACAAATGAAGAAGAAATAAAATTAAAAGGGTAAATTATGTACATAAAAGTCCAGGTCAAAAATATCAAAAAGTTAAAATGCGTAAAAAAGGCCCCAAACCAACTTTCACATATGGGCTCTGAATTTTACGAAATTGGTCTTGTTTTGAAGGTATTTGAAAATGGATAAAAGTGAGTAGGCCAAAATCGGACACTGTTTGTGGGAGATATGCTCATTTTAGTCTATCAGATGTGAAATTAGACTTTGGGATTACTTGACACTTATTTGAGTTAGTAATTTTTTTGTATTTTTTATTTAATGAAGTTAGTAATATCTATACAATGGATGTGTTTTGGGTCAAACGGAATTAGGACGAATTATTTACAAATGTAAGAAGTTAGCCGTTTTTTGTGCTAATTTACACTTGGGCTTTTTAATGCAAGTATGCATGATGAAATGCAAATATTATTTACACATATATGGATGTTAATGATGTTCTGTTAATGATTAAATGCATGTGAATGTTGGGGAACAGAGCCTAAATGACCAATTTTAGCATGATGAATACGGGATTCATCAGCAGACCAGCCAGTTACAGAGACAACCCCCTTACTCCCAGCAGCCACAGTATTACTAGTCGGGTCCTCGTATCTACCAACAGGGACAACAGTGGAGGCAGTAACCCCAACAGTAGCAGTTCACTCAGCCTCCCCCTCAATAGTCCAGCAGCCTTATTTCCAGCGAGGCGACCCATCTGGTTCGCATGGGCTAGCCTATGAGAACCCCACCCTTGATGACTTAGCCCGCCTCCACTCAGACTAGAAGGGATCCTTTAGGCGGGAGATGGACAAGTTCAGGCAGGAGATGAGGGAGATAATAAAGGGCAAGGCCATCATACCTGCTCAGATTGAGCCTAAGCTGAACAACCAAAAGAGGAAATCTGAGTAGGTACAGTTCACAGAGACTACCACTCTGAGTGAGTCATTGGGTTATATTTCATCATAAATATTTGATGTTGATTTTGTATCACTTAGGAGTGATAGGATGCCAACACCAATTAATTGACCCAGAATTTACTCTTTTAATTATGTCGAATTAACAATTTTGTTGCAGTCAGATAAATCTGAATTGATCAAAAAATAACCGCATGAATCGATGAATTGATGAATTAATGTATGCACGATTTTATGTTTTTTAACCTAGGCAAGCCCCAGTGTCGACTCAAGGAGGCAAAGGAACAACTTCGGATCAGATTTAGATGAATTAGATCATGGTTTTTTAAGCGGGATTTTTTTGTAATTTTTATGCGATAAAAATGCAAAATGTAGTTGAACCAGGTTATTAAGGAATCAAGCAACTTAGTCAAATTGATTTTAATGTCAAATTAATCCAAATTAGCCAACTTCTAATTTTCCTGAAATCTAATCCAACTATGAATGCAAAATAATTTTTTGTAATTTTTGGATGTAAGATGCACAAATGAAAAATGCAAATTTTTTTGGGGTTTTTATGTAATTTTCCATGCAAATGAAATGCAAAAATTATTAAAATTTTAGAGGAAGTTAAATATGATGAAAAGAAGCTACACTGTTTTTTTGGAATTTTCTGGCACTTTATGATTTTTTATGATTTTTTAATGGAAACAGAGTGACTATTAGTAATTAATTTTTAATTAATCTACTAAATAAAATCATCTAGAAGTGAAATTATCTCATATAGATATTTTAATAAGCATTTCAGGAGAGTTGAAATTACGTAAAAATGATATTCATAGATTTAATTAAAAATGAATTACAGAAGTTACTCAAAAATTTTCTTTTATGCAAAAGACAGCTCCAATTTTGATGAAATTTGGACAATAGTTAAAGCATAAATAGAGGCATCTAATAGAAAATTTTCACAATTTTTGAAGAAATATCTGATTAAATATGAAACATAGACCATAAAATGGGTAAAATATGCAATTTTTCTCCAAAACTATTTTAATTAGTTACCTAATGCTCTCAAAAATCTAATTAAATATCCATGAGATAAAGAACTAAATGCTACGCAAAATAATATTTTTTTGATTAAAAATGATGCAAAATTGATGTCCAAATTAATACGTAAGTATTGGGGTCTCTTTGCAATGTAGAAAAGTGAAACAAACAAACAAAATTGCACAAGGGCACTGTTGTAATTAAGAAAACATTAAGAGATTAGAATGCAATTTTCACAAAAAATAATAAAAAAATACAACGAGTAAACCTTCGTGGAGATTGTGGGAGGACGAGGGGAAGCAGCTAGGGCATCGGGCGGCGGGCGACGCGCGACCAGGGGGGCGCGTGCGGGCAGCAAGATCTGAGCTCCTGGGGGGCGGTTCCATTGGGGGCGGCGTGAGAGTCATGCACGGGCGAGGCGGAGCGGGCCTGCTAGATGAGATGGCGGTGTGGCACAGGTGCGGAGGTGCGTACGACGGCCGCGAGGGAGCACGGCGTCGGGCAGAGAGGTGCAGTCGGCGCGAGGGCTCGCTGGAAGCGCAACCCGTGTGGAGGAGGAGGCGACCTGGAGCGGGTGAAAGCGTGCTCACTACGGGCGGTGGAGGGGTCGGTCGCCGGGCGCGCAGGCTGTGTGCGTAGAAAAGGGAGGCGCAGGGCCGACACACTGCTGGAGGGAGGCGCGCGACAGATCAGGTCCGACGTGGGGGGATGCGAAGGTTGGTGACCGGCAGTGGCTGCCGCTAGCATGGAGGCGGGGGCCGACGGCAGCTGCTTCTCCTGTTTCTTTTTTTTTGTAATTTTTCTTGATTTTCTTAATAGGAAATAAACATGTATGGTAGTGGATGTAGAGGATGAGATGATACGGAAAATGGTGTGAGATGATTAAAAGAAATGTAGTGACAAAAAATGATTATTATGAGGTGGTGTGTGTGATGATAATGGTGATTGTGATTATGCAATTATTGTGATTGTGTATTAACAAGGAAAAAATATGTTAGATAAAATAAAATGAGAAGATGAAGATAGAATACTTATCTGTGTAGTCGCCTGAAGAGTGGGGAGCTACGCTCGACCCGAGTTGTCGTTGCCTCGATTCGATTCGGAAAAAATCGAAAAAGCTCGGTTGTGACATAAAGAGATGTACAATGACACGAGGATGAATCCTCGTGGATCTCACCTTTGAAACCGTCGTTGCTCGACCAAAAGATGTTGAAGCTATCACCGACAACACTCGGGGCTGGTGGTCTCTCCCTCTCAATTGAAGAAATGGCAGATGAAGATGAATGGAGGAGGAGATGGGAATACAAAGGAGGAGAGGGAAGTTAGAAAAGATGTGAAGATAGTGGGGAGAATGGGGAGTTGATGACTTGGAATGGAGGACAAGTAAAGGGAGAAGAAGTAAAAAAAGGGGGAAAATAAATAAATAAATAAAATAGCATAAGTAGGATACTAAAGATAATAGTATAATATAAATAATTAAAATAAAATAATAAAATAATAAAATAATCTGAAAATAATAAAAAATGGGATGACATGTGGCGTCTCTAGGAGATGCCACGTGTCGCTCCTAGAAAATTAAAAGTTAAATGTAAAAAAATAAAAAATAAATAACAAAAGAGGTTAAATAAAAATGTTGTCAACACGAAATTTGCTCAACTCAACGAGATCTGCAACTTTTATGAAGGGTTGAAAATCAAAGGAAGTCATCTGTACAAAAATATTTTTGGATGGTAACTTATAGATATAACATACCGGATTTTATCTTTTGCATTTTTTGTCATTTTTAAATAAGAGAAAAATTAAAAGAAAGTTAGCATAAATATGAAAGAAATATTTACAACTTATTCTAGTTTTTTTTATTTTTAATAATTAAGAAAATAAAAGGATAAAATACAGGGACAAAAAGGTCAATATATACAATATACAATAGGGGCCCAAAACTGAAGTTTTGCATACGATCTCCGATTTTAATGAGGGTCCGATTTTGAAGGTCTTTGAATGTATATTACTTTAAAAGTGGGTAGACCTAAATCAGACATTGTATGAGAGAGATATGTGCATTTTAACGTTCATAGTGTCAAACTTGGATTTGGGTTTTATTGGTCAATTTTACAAGTTAGTATTTTTTATATTTTTCCTTTATTAGTGTTAGTAGTATATACACTATAGAGTTCATTTATTGAATTTAGAGTTAGTATAAAATATATACAAATATGGTATTTACAGGTGATTTCTGCGTGTGAATTTGGCTCCTTATTTAATGCAAATATGAATGCTAAAATGCAGATATTATTTACAAGTGCATGAATGATAATTATGCAATATAAGTGATGAAATGCAGCTAATTACTTGGGAGCAAAGATCTATTTTTCAACTTTTAGAGTGATGAATCACATATTCATCAACGACACCTCATCTGAGCGACGACACCATGATGAGCCAAGAGCGCCATACGAGGAGGATAGCAGTGTTGTTGCTACTGCTGCTGATGGTGGTGGTGATGGTGTTGAAGTCACCAAGGATGTTGATCCAATAGAAGGTATTGAAGCCGTCGCTTCTCCAGTTGCGGTAGGTGGTACTGATGCCAATTATCCAGACGATGTTATGCCAAAGCGCAGTGTTGGTGTTGTGAAAACAGACGTTGTGGGCTGTATTAACGCCACCATTTCTATTCCAATTGTGTTTCCTCCAATTCTTGTATCTCAGAACAATATGAAAATTACCAAAAAATTAATAAAAGAAAGGTTTCTTCATCTTCGAGTCCATATATGATGCAAGATGATACTTATATGGGCTCCATTACTTCTCAATGGTAGGAACCTCTTCCTAGCCCTTTATTTGAGGAGGGCCCAGCCATCCCCTTCCCTCTGGCACTCCTCTTCGCTAAGGGGAATGAAAAAGAAAATCATAAAAAGAACCAACAGTTAGAGTTCAGCCAGTACATGATAGACATATTGCACATTCAGCTGACTTTATATGAGGCACTTGAGCACATTCCTATCTTTTAAAAGAACTTGAGAGAAAAGACCAGCATCTGTAGGTAGAAAAGGAACCATCATGAAGAGATCGTGTGCTGACTCGTGCCACCTGCTTTGCCATCCAGAACCATCTGCCAGCCAATAGGCCATATGTAGGAGCTCCCTATGTCAGAAGTTCCATTCATGAGCAGAGATTTGATTGCACTCTATTAGATAGCAGCTCTTCCATCAACCTCCTTCCCACAGCCTTACTTGACCGATTCGAGTTTGACCCTCTTTGATAGAGCAGACAGTCCTTTAGTTGTTGTTAGATCTGTCAAGAGGCCGAAGGGGTTGTTGAAGGACGTGGTCGTCACAATTCAGGGCTTGAAATTCCCTATGGATTTCGTTGTGTTGGACATGGAGATCCACGCGTTTGTGATAGATACCCCCATCATTCTAGGATGTCCATTCTTGTCCACAGCCAAGGCAGTGTCCGACCATGATAGTGGGAAGTGTAATTTCGCATAGAGGGTGAGAGTATACAAATATAGACGATCGATGAGACTAGAGTGTGAGATTCAGCTTGCTCAGATCAGTTCAGTGATGTAGAGCAGATGACAGAGACAGAGTGAGAACGTCCACTAGGAATGCGACTTTGTGATCATAGATGATGAAGTTGCTTGTCTAACCACGTTTCACGAGCCCTTCTCTCACCTTCAGATTCTGTAGATTCACATTTCCCAATAGAGGAGAGTTGGGAGAGCACACTCTTGGCCCAGGACACTTTCAAGGTTGACAACCACATTCTGGATAGCGAGGCAGAGTACATTTCATGTTCTTCCTCATTCAGATCCCTCGGATTCAGACATAGATTGGGTTGAGTTTGATGAATTATTACCTTGTCTGATTCCCACAGAGTCATTAACTAGGGTGGAGAGTGAGATAGCACCAAGCACATATACACCAGTAGGGCCATCTTCACCAGTTTCCGTGAGTAACGAGAATTCTCACATTAAGATCTGGTTGCCTTCACTCAGACCTTTCAGAAGCCAGATTTGCCAGCTCCTAGTTGTTCAGCACTGAAGTCTTTACCTCAGTCGCTGAAGTATAGATTCCTTGCAGGCGAGCTAGATATGTACTCAATCATTATCTTAACATATTTGACTGGAGAGCAAGAATCTCATTTGATTGAGGCTCTTCAAGGTAATAGGATGGAGAGTAGCTGATCTCCAGAGGATAAGTCTGGTCCCATGCTCCCACCATATTTATCTCGAAGAGGACGCTAAGCCATCCTGTGAGTTCCAACGACGACTGAACCCAAAATCAAGAAGTGGTTATGAAGTAAATATCCAAAAGGTGGAGCATCGATTTTATCTACCCCATCTCCAAATCCAAGTGAGTTAGTCATTACATGTGGTGCCCAAGAAGATGGGCATGACTACAGTTGTGAGTGAGTCAAGAGAGGAGATCACTACCCGGGTACCCACTTCTTGGAGGGTCTGTGTGGACTACAGACGATTGAGTCATGCCAACAAGAAGAATCATTTCTCGCTGCCTTTTATTAATCAGGTTATAGAAAGGCTAGCCGGGAAGAGTCGTTACTGTTTCCTTGGCGGGTACTCCCAGATATAATCAGGTGGTCGTTGCGTATGAAGACCAGGAAAAAACAACATTTACATGTCCGTTTGGGACTTATGCTTTCAGACGGAAGCCCTTTGGTCTATGTAACGCTCTGGCGACATCCAAATGTGCATGTTGCCTATATTCTCGGACATGTGGGTGACTGCTTGGAGGTCTTCATGGATGACCTCTCGATCGATGGTGATGGGTTTGATGCTTGTCTTGACTGCCTAGACCAAGTGCTTCAGCGCTGCATAGAGGTCCATCTTGTCTTGTCTTGGGGAGAAGAGTTACTTCTGAAGGATATGGTTAGATCCTCAAGCACATCATGGGAAGCATGAGCATCGTATCGAATACGACGAAAGAACGACTAGTCGCATCTAGTTGTTCTATGCAGTGGAAATTTAATTTTTTTTCATGCGACAAACCATATGATCCAAGAACACTTCTCGGATCGTTACGTCTAAACCACAAACAAGTAATAGGATTACCTCTTGAAGCGTGGTTGCGATCGAGTCTCTAAATGAAGAGACCTCCTGTCTCAAGTTCGATCCGATGGAGGATACGCTTGCGAGCGCGGGGATGAATCGCGTGCTTCTCGCAATCCATGTTGATGATCCAAGCCACGGATCCCTGATCTCTACACACGAGATCTGACATCTTCTTCACGAGCGAGATGCACCAAAGGAGACGGAGATCCATGAGCAAATGATCGGGCATCATAACGATGACGCTGCGGCGATGGAGAACCTCTCTAGGGCATCCATGGTGGACGACCACATGAAAGAGAGTGGGCGTGTAGAGAGAGAGAGAGAGAGACTTATGTTCTCTTGTGTATTGTGTAAAGAAGAGCAAATGGGTTCCTCTCCTTTTATAATATTTTGGGATCCATGGATCTCAATCCATGGGCAACACAAATCCAATGGCTCTCTTTGATCTGTGTTTCTTTTAATGGCCAAGATTTTGTTGATAAAAAACCAACAACAATTAATTTAATTTATATTAAATCTATATTGATAAATCAATATAAATAAATCCCAAATTAAATCAATCAAGGCATGGATATTATTAAATGAAGATTTCCTCCTTCCATAATATTGGATTTGGTGGCAATCTCATGCAATCTCATGAGATCTCATGAGATACATTATTCCATGGAAATATCCAAGATTTACAACAACACTTGTTGTAAATTATTCTACAAAAATAATTCATAATTATTTTGTGAATATTACAATCTTGCCATTGGAAAATTGTGAATCACATTCACAACCCAAAATAAATGTGAATTACATTTTCAATTAATTGTCCAATGTGATCCAATTCACATCAACATTTAATTAACAAATGTAAATTACAAATAGCTCTCTCTCATATATTATAATTCATATTTATAATATATATGACTAATATGGATATTGCTATCCATATTATTCATATCCATGATATTTAAATCACATTTAATCATCTTGGATCTCTATTCTCGTGTGCCAAAATAATATGAATCGCATTCACATTATTCACATCTTTGATAATTAAATCACATTTAATAGTCTTAGATAACCCTCCTTATAATATGAATCAAATTCATATTATTCATGATAATTAAATCACATTTAATTATCAATTTTCTCAATGCTCGGATACACATATCAACAATGAAATTATCCTGAACTCTTTCAAGGATAATGCACTTTCTCCGCGAATACTTGGAGATAAGGACAGGACGATTGTATTGTTCCACGTATGGTGACTTGGATATTGAGATCATATCTCAAATCCAGATCGCGGGCCTCCCATAGATTCCTGATTAAAATCAAGATCACAAATCTAATCTTCTCATTGCATCTGAATCACATTGAGATCAACGTCCAACATTTGGACTAAGAGCCGATTACTTCTCTACTGAGAGGAATCACTAAAATCCAGACCTGATTCATCACTCCCTAGGAATGGAAGTGTCATGGTTATACAATCGTTTATGATCACATTACCCTCAGGTATTCCCAATACCTGTACATCCAGCATACTGGAAGACCCAGAATAAACCCAAAGTATTAGATCAACTCTATACTATCTACTTCATGGTTTTATCAGTAAGTTTCTCATTCGATCATTGGGAGTCGGTATCGATCATATCCTTTCCAAAAGCATATATATCATACCTAGCTCTTGATCATATACTTTCCAAAAGTACATATCAAACCTACAAATTCAGTCAAGCTTCCAAAGCGAGACGACCGTGCACGAAATTTGATTCTTCCCAATATCTCATGAGTGAGCTCATGTCTTCCGGTTCAGTAATGAACCTGTATGATCCTATTGAGAGATCGTATTACTCATATGCCCTTATATGCACACCAGCGCGTCGGTATATAGTCCTTGGTTAGGTCATCAATTTATTGGTCTGCCAAATGTACATACTCAGACATATAGTAACACATCTGTCTCCGGTCAGAGGATGCATGCCTATATCGTGACAGCATACGATATAGGGACTTTGGTTATCTCGATCTCGTTAAGTCAACTCTTTGACCTAACTAATCTGACACCTCCGAATCACTACTCCTATGCAGAGGACCTGCATCAAGAGATCGATCAGATATCAACCTAACTGAGAAAGGATTGCCATCCCCTACTCAGGCTGGAGATCATTTCTTAACAATCATTTGACGGTGCTTGATGAGTCCTCAATCTAACTCATTAGATATTCATCCAAGCACCGTCAAATGATTCAATAATTGAATCAACAACTGTATGATCATTAAGATGTCCATGGTACATAACGCTAATGTACTAAGGGACCTATTATGAAAATTATTCATTCTTCATTTCAGATCAGGGAATGATATTCACAATAACATTTATTGCATAATGGCTCGCCGTGGGCTCGCATGTCCAACAATCTCCCACTAGCCCAAAGAGCCATTAATGGGCTAATCATTTAAATCCACACTCATGTGACAACCATAGGCTATTAAGAAAATATCTAGGTAAGTTGATCAGTCACTCTATTCCCGCGAGACTATGCCAAGTCCTTTTACGACACTTTCATATCCCTAGTAACAGTGCTCGCATCCAATGCGAATGTTGCATCTTATGCAACCAATACTCAATCTTGTTAGTTACAGTGTCCTTGACACTATAGCTTAACAATTATCATAACTAGTATTTCCATAATCCTTATCAGAATACCCTTATTCCTGGAGATCTCTATCTCCTAAGGTATCCATAGTAAAGACCTTTTAGATCTCTATCTATAAAGTCTTAAATTTTTGAGATAAGACTTTGAGATCACTATCTCAAAAATCTTGTCTCTATGAAGATATTGTTAATACTGCAATCAAGTATTTTCTATCCATATTAGGATTAATAACAGTTTACTACTCCCACTACATGGCAGATATCTAGCTTTTGTACACATCTAGCATACACTCGACTTCTCGTAACTGATGCACAAATGCAAGCAGTTCTAGCATTCACTTCCTCAATTCTTTGAGGTGCTATCCCTTTAGATAGGCCAATACCATATCTTAAGGGATGGAAGCCTTTCTTGGAATTTTCGAAAAAATGGAATATGTCCAAGGTGTACTACTAATGTGACAATCCTAATAACCTCTTCTCTATGCTTCTGAACAACTTCAGAACTAATATCTAAGAGGTATCCTTGAAATCATATTTCAAGATATGGAATATCCAGTCTATAAAAAACTTATTATCATCCTTATATCATTTTAAATGATTAGGATATCACATACATTTAGCATGATGAACACAAAGGCACTCCCACTAAGCTTCACATGGCTCATCCAGATTCAATATGAAATAATAATATTTATAATTTCATCAAATCTTATGGTCCAACTTCAAGAAGCTTATTTGAGTCCATAGATGGATTCCTTAGCTTGTACACCTTGCTTTCCTCAACCGTGAAGCCCTGGGGCTACTTCATGTGAATATCCTTAGAGAGGTATTCATAGAGGAATGCAATCTTGACTTCTTTCTCTTGAAGATCCATTTACACCTTTATGGGTCTTACCCATATAGGTGGATCCTCGAGGGTCCATATACAACGCTTGTATATGAAATCTACTTTAGACTTTATTGCTAACATCCATCTTTCCATGTCATGATCTTCAGGAGCTTCATCACATGAAGTCCGATCAGTGTCAGACTTAACTATCACATGGAGTACAACTTCAAACTCATTTGAAGAAGTATTAGTGTTTCATCTTTAATTGTCCTTTTAGTTCCTGATTTTAGGAGCCTCATTATCTTCTCAAGATTAAATGAGTTCCTATACTTCATTTTCATTTTGATTCTCAAGAGAGTTATCCTCAAAGAATCACATTCTCAGAGATGAGATCTTTTAAGAATCTCAATGTCATAAAGTAGGTATCCAATACCATCCTTTATTTTTCTAATGAAGCAACATTCTCAAGTGCTAGATTCCAGCATGCATGGAACCTTTTTAAGGATATACATTGTAGTCTCTACTACACATATAAACCTGGAAACTAAGGGATAATTATGCTAAAATTCATCATTGATAAGATCATGTCACACATGATCCAATTGTATATCCCTATAACTCTATTGAGTTAAGGTGTGTTCGGAAGATTGAGATAGAAATGATATTCATATCTCCATAAGGTATTCTTTGAAGTTATCTAACATGTACTTGCTACCTAGATTAGATCAAATTCATTTTATCTTCCTTCAAACTTTGGTTCTAAACCAAAAATAATGAAATCTTTGAACATTTCAAAGATTTCTTAAGTGAAGAGAAGAAATCTCATATCATACATAATCATCAACAGATATCACATATCCATAATGTCTACTATGATATATATGATCCGCATACATCAATATGCGTGAGATCCTGAATACATTGATATCTTACACCTTTCCCAAGGAAGGGTGTATTGGACATTTTTTACTTTTGAATACAATATTCACAAGTATGTAAGATTTGAACTTTTAGACAATCTAAAGTTTCATCTCTCACTAGTCCATTGACCTCATCAATTGATATATGACCAAAACTTGATGCCAGATCATTGTCAAATGATCTTCAGCTTCCAATTTACCTTATAAAGGTTTTAATTTTTCAGTATTAGAAATCTTAATGAACCATTCATTAATTTTCTAATTTTGTGGAGTCCACTAGATGTTAGATAACTATCTGAAATATATCCATCATAACTCTCTATGATAGTTCTATCTCAGAATTCATGTTTATTTCCAACATTTAGAAACAAACAATGAGTGTATTCTTATATCTAGGTCATAGAGACATTCTCTAAGACTAAGGGCTCTCCCACTGAAATTAGCAAGTTTATCAATCCAACAAAGATTGTTGCAACAGTTGCATCAATATCCATGTGGATAATTATAAACCTTAAGATCAAATTTTCCAGTCTTCTAAAACATATGCAACCTATTGCAAGTGTTGTTAGAATATTGAGATACAATTATTAGACTTTATCTTATCAAATAAGTAAGTCAAAGTCAATGATTATATGTAGATTATTCTGATGCTCTATCTGAGTCCTTCACTTAGGATCCTAGATAGTCCAGATAGTCATACTATCAATACATCAACTTATTGCAGTATTGGCATTCATCCAACTATCTGGATGCCATATGGAAGTCACAGAAGTAGGTCAACTCTTTGACTTTCCTTCTTACTCGGGTCCGACCCATGCTTCCACTACGATCCCTTCATCTGTAAACAACCATTGCTTAAGACTAAGGATCTTTAAATTCAAAATAATTCAGTGTAAGAGCATTTCAACATTTATACATGCTTCATTAAATTCATACAATATGAATATTATGAAGCTTCATGAATGACTAGGGTATAGACAGTAGAATGATGACACTCATTGTATCTACATCCATCTAAACTCTTGAAATATTGGTTCAGGTAGGTATTCAAATATTTTGAATACATCATATCTTATAGAGCTACCATTCTGCGTGATACAGTGAACCATGTCATACATGATAAATGTCAAGAGCACATATGTATGCCAGAATATCTTCTTATATTTTTATAAGGATTAATTGACAATTATGATCATCATCGACATGTCACTTCTAAAGTACATTTGATGATATCAAGACTATAGACATACAAACCCTAGGGTTGTAGTCCTATTATCTATTTAATTGTCATTCCTCATTATTATGAGGAAACTTGCACATTGCAACCACATACATTACGTGTCCAACTGCAAGCACAATATCTGGATCATGAGTCCAATCCATGATATTTTACTGATTATTATTGAGTATAACATTGAGTGGGTTTAATGAAGGATTATCTGAAATAAGAAATTTGCAGAAGTGTATATATTTATGTACATACATATTTTACTTTGATGTAGGAATTTGTATATCAAAGTTGTCTTACCTTGTCAACACTGAAAGTTCATTCCCTTAATTACTTTCAATGTAAGAGATATACTTACCATCATATCTCAGCAAGATCTGGGATCTCATTCCTTATCTTTGTTACATCCCAATAATATGAGAATTTGCAACTCGGAAAAATAGAAGCAGGAACACATTCCACCTTGCAAGTCCAACTTGCATCTCCCAATTCGGTCTTTGACACCTGGGCCCACCACCCCTAAGGCGATGTTGACATGTCATTAATTGAACCAACCGTCAACATGAATAGTACTCGCTATACGCAATCCAATATCACCCCAATAATATGAGGATCCGATATTGGGGTCACTACGTATACGGCCTTACTCTTTCGAGAAGCAAAGAGTCCGATCCAAATGCGCTTGCATACAGGAGTTGTCACTTCGGACATGCGTCTCCTACATACAATCCCTGGGGACGGAACCCTCCGTCTTGACGGGAGACCATGGATGTCACTTATGTGATCCTCCGTATCATATTCAAATTCTAATTAATCATTATGAATCACATCCACTATGATCAATTCTCACAAGGGAAATAACATCTCTTTTCCTAATAGAGTTTTTTAATTTTAATTGAATTCCAATTAATCTAATCTTATTAAATTATTTATCCAATTAATATCCAACAAACATTCTTTATTGTTACTTGAATCATGGTATTATCTCAAATACGTATTATTTCGAATTTTAATAATTAGAAATACATCATGATTTCTTAAGCACTATACTAACCCTACCCACTGTCATGGCCAGTACTGACGAGAGTGGGACGGACCACATACGTTGCAACCCGCAACCCCAATGCTCTCCGACTAGACACCATATCCACCTCGGGAAAGGATACTGCAAAATAGATCACTTTGTACTTGAGATGATCATCAGTTCTTCAACCGAAATTATACAATATAATAATAATCAAAACAATTTTGATTAACATTATAATGAGATTTGCTAAACAAATCCCAAATCCTATTCAAGCAACATGTTTGTTGGAATGTAGATCATGTAGATCATTTAACCAATTAGTGATCTAGATCACATCTAATAAATTATTGGTTAAGGCAATGTCATTTAAGGAAATAATATCATCAAATATTTCACAAATATTTATGCACAATTATTTCAGGAAATTAAACAATTTAATTTCACTAATTGATTAAATGACAATCACTAGGTTTTTTATTAGGAAAGTATTTCCAGCAGTGACCCTCACTTACTAAAAATATCATATCTCAATCAATTTAAATCTAAATTAAGCAAAGTAAGTTCCTAAAGTTTGCTAATTTGATTTACAACAGAACCTATATGATTTGCATGCATTTCAAGGCATTTCAAATCCGCAATTATCTCTTTAATTTCGTTGAGATTCGCAGTCCCCGTAACTGTGGATACATGTTCACTAAAATGAGCATAACTTGAGCAAACAGAATCGAAATCATGTAAACTCAGATCCTATGGTTTTTTTATTTAATGGGGAACAAAATACAATTATTATTTTCATGTTTAAACAATTTAAACAATGGCTAAAATAATCTCAAAACAGAGATGCAAAAATGAAATGCATGAAAACTTTTGCAAACCCTAATGAACCCAAGTGGTCCTCGGTTCATGGATCGCATCCAAAACCTTCTGACCTAAGGCTCTGACACCACTTGAAGGATATGGTTAGATCCTCAAGCGTATCACGGAAGCGTGATCATCGTATCGAATGCGACGAAGAACGACTAGTCACACTAGTTGTTCTATGCAGCAGAAATTTAAATTTTTTTTCATGCGACGAAACCATATGATCCAAGAACACTTCTCGGTTCATTTTTTCTAAATAAAAAACAAGTAATAGGATTACCTCTTGAAGCTTGGTTGCGATCGAGTCCCTAAATGAAGAGACCTCCTGTCTCAAGTCCGATCCGATGGAGGAGACGCTTGCGAGCGCGGGGATGAATCACGTGCTTCTCGCAATCCATGTTGATGATCCAAAACACGGATCTCCTGATCTTGACACATGAGATCCAGCATCTTCTTCGCGAGAGAGATGCACCAAAGGAGACAGAGATCCACAAGCAAATGATCAGGCAGCATAACGATGATGCTGTGGCGATGGAGAACCTCTCTAGGGCGTCCATGGTGGACGGCCAAATGAGAGAGAGTGGGCGTGTAGAGAGAGAAAGAGAGAGAAACTTATGTTCTCTTGTGTGTTGTGTAAATAAGAGCAAAGGGGTTCCTCTCCTTTTATAATATTTTGGGATCCATGGATCTCAATCCATGGGCAACACAAATCCAATGTCTCTCTTTGATTTGTGTTTCTTTTAATGGCCAAGATTTTGTTGGTAAAAACCCAACAACAATTAATTTAATTTAGATTAAATCTATATTGATAAATCAATATAAATCAATCCAAGATTAAATCAATCAAGCATGGAGATTATTAAAATAAGATTGCCTCCTTCCATAATATTGGATTTGGTGGCAATCTCATGTAATCTCATGAGATCTCATGAGATACATTATTCCATGGAAATCTCCAAGATTTACAGCAACACTTGTTGTAAATTATTCTATAAAAATAATTCATAATTATTTTGTGAATATTGCAATCTTGCCATTGGAAAATTGTGAATCACATTCACAACCCAAAATAAAATGTGAATTACATTTTCAATTAATTGACCAATGTGAATCCAATTCACATCAACATTTAATTAACAAATGTAAATTACAAATAGCTCTCTCTTATAAATTATAAATCATATTTATAATATATATGACTAATATGGATATTGCTATCCATATTATTCATATCCATGATATTTAAATCACATTTAATCGTCTTGGATCTCTATTCTCGTGTGCTTAAATAATATGAATCGCATTCTCATTATTCACATCTTTGATAATTAAATCATATTTAATTATCTTTGATAACCCTCCTTATAATATCAATCAAATTCATATTATTCATGATAATTAAATCACATTTAATTATCAATTTTCTCAATGCTCGGATACACATATCAACAATGAAATTATCCTGAACTCTTTCAGGGATAATGCGCTTTCTCCTCGAATACTTGGAGATAAGGACAGGGGGATTGCATTGTTCCACTTATAGTGACTTGTATATTGAGATCATACTTCAAATCTAGATCGCGGGTCTCCCATAGATGCTTGATTAAATCAAGATCGCAAATCTAATCTTCTTATTGTATCTGAATAACATTCAGATAAATGTCCAACATTTGGACTAAGATCCGATTACTTCTCTACTGAGAGGAGTCACTAAAATCCAGACCTGTTTCATCACTCCCTAGGAATGGAAGTGTCATGGTTATACAATCATTTATGATCATATCACCCTCAGGTATTCCCAATACCTGTACATCCTGCATACTGGAAGACCCAGAATAAACCCAAAGTATTCGATCAACTTTATACTGTCTACTTCATGGTTTTATCAGTAAGTTTCTCATTCGATCATTGGGAGTCGGTATCGATCATATACTTTCCAAAAGCATATATATCATACCTAGGTCTTGATCATATACTTTCCAAAAGTACATATCAAACTACAAATTCAGTCAAGCTTCCAAAGCGAGATGACCGTGCACGGAATTTGATTCTTCCCAATATCTCATGAGTGAGCTCATGTCTTCCGGTTCAGTAATGAACCTATATGATCCCTTTGAGAGATCGTATTACTCATATGCTCTTATATGCACACCAGCGCGCCAGTATATAGATCTTGGTTAGGTCATCAATCTATTGGTCTGCCCAATGTACATACTCAGACATATAGTAACACATCTGTCTCCAGTCAGAGGATGCATGCATGTATCGTGATAGCATACGATATAGGACTTTGGTTATCTTGATCTCGTTAAGTCAACTCTTTGACCTAACTAATCTGACACCTCCGAATCTCTATTCATATGCAGAGGGCATGCATCAAGAGGTCGATCAGATATCAACTTGACTGAGAAAGGATTGCCATCTCCTACTCTGGCTGGAGATCATCTCTTAACAATCATTTGACGGTGCTTAAAGAGTCCTCAATCTAACTCATTAGTTATTCATCCAAGTACCAGCCTTTATGATTCAATAATTGAATCGACAGTTGTATGATCATTAAGATGGCCATGGTACATAACCCTAATTGTATTTAAGGGACCTATTATGCAAATTATTCATTCTTCATTTTAGATCAGGGAATGATATTTGCAATAACATTTATTGCATAATGGCTCACGTGGGCTCGCATGTCCAACAACTTCATGGTGACTAAGGGGTCGATGCTTGGTCATATCATCTCCAACAGGGGCATGGAGGTTGATCCAACCAAGGTGGATGTCATCAGGAAACTCAATCCACCGTCCAATTTACGATAGTTATGGTCTTTTTTGGGGCATGTTGGTTTCTACCAATGTTTTATTCAAGACTTCAGCAGGATTGCCTGATCGTTAACTGATCTACTGATGAAAGACACTGAGTTTATTGTAGATGATAAGTGTTTGGCGTCGTTTAAGACTCTTAAGAACCAAGTTATTAGGGCTCATGTCCTTTAGCTTCCTGATTGGTCTCTCACATTCGACCGACGCATCTGATTTTGTCGTAGGTTTTGTGATAGGATAGAGGAGGGATGGATCACCATTTACCATTCACTACACTAGCCTTACATTGGATGCTGCTCAAAGAAACTACACAGAGAAAGAGATGCTAGCCATAGTATTTTCCTTGGATAAGTTCAGATCATATATTCTTGGATCCAAGGTGACTATCTATACCAATCATACCATCATCAGGTAGCTCATGACAAAGAAGGATGCCAAAACGAGACTGTCTAGATGGATCCTTCTACTCGAAGAGTTTGACATTGATATTATGGATAAGTATGGAGTTAATAATGGGGTGGCAGATCATCTCTCTTGTTTGGAACATCTTTATGATTCTGAGCAGATTGATCCTATTACAGAGACCTTCCCAGATGAGGCAATCCTTGCTATCGCTCGCTCCCATGGTACGCCGACATTGTGAGCTATCTTGTCACCAAGAAAGTTCCACAAGGTTGGCCCAGACAATGACTTGAGACCTTCCTTGCGAAGGCCAAGTCGTACCATTAGGAGGATCCCATCCTTTATCATGAAAGTAGGGATAGCGTCTGGCATCGGTGCAATCCTCATGAGGAGCACCAAAGCGTCCTCACTTACTGCCACAAGCTTGAGGCAGGAGGACATCATTCTGGGAGGAGAACAACACATAAAGTTCTCCAATACAGCCTATGGTGGCCTACTCTCTTAAACGATTCTGATGAATTCGTGAAGAGGTGTACCGATTGTCAGAGGATGGACACTTGTAGACAACGTCATATGATGCTAATGTAGCCCATTCACTTCTGTGAGGTTTTTGATTGATGGGGCATTGATTTCATGAATCTATTCCCTAAGAATCAGGGATTCGAGTACATTTTGTTGGTTTTTGACTATGTGAGTCGTTGGGTTGAGGCCACTCCCGCCCGAACCGCAGATGCTACGACTATTCGCAGATTTTTGAGGAAGAATATCATTTCACGGTTCGGCGTGCCTAGAGTTCTGATATCTGACGGGGGGTTTCACTTTATCAATGACAAGATAAAGGCCCTTGCTAACGAGTTCAACATAGACCATCGAGTTGTCACTCCATATCATCCTCGGACCATTGGTCTTGCTAAAGTATCAAACAGGGAGATCAAGACGATACTGCAAAAGGTAGTCTGCCCAAATCGAAAAGATTGGTTACAGCTTTTGGACTCCATCTTGTGGGAATATCGAACTTCCTTCACTTCTCCTTTGGGTGTGTCTCCCTTTCATCTCGTTTATGGAAAGCCATGCCATTTACTTATGGAAGTCAAGCATAAGTCACTATGGGTTGTCACTGAGATATTATTGGATCTAGAGAGTATAGGAGATCAAAGGAAGGCAGAATTGACAGTCCTAGAGGAGCTTAGAGATACGGCCTTCTCGAGTAGTCTACAGTATAAGGAGCGAGTAAAGATATGGCATGATTCTCATATCAGCCATAAGCAGTTTGAGCCAGGTCAGAGAGTATTGTTATTCGATGCCAAGATTAGATTATTTCCACAGAAGTTGTAGAGTAAGTGGAAGGGATCATACTTGGTCCGAAAGAAGCATGACAATGGAAGTATCTACATATCTGAGATGTCATCTAAGTCTACCTTTCGTGCCTACAGTTAGTTCCTGAAGCCGTATCTAGATCACGATCCGATGATCGTTGATGTTGCCCCTATTCATTTTGCATGAGATGTGGTCTTTTGACTCACGTCATTTGCATCTCATGCTTGATTATCATTATTTCTCGCCCTTGTATAGATCCATATGTCCATATCATATAGTCTTTATTCTAACACTCCATCTGCATCTTGTGATTATGCTATACTTAGGGTATACTTTACCTTAAGTATAGGGGGTGTCAGATTTTTTATTATTCTTTTTACCTCTATTTTGTTGCCTATACTAAGGAATACTTTACCCTAAGCATAGGGGAGGTAAACCATGTACATTCTAACCCCCAGTTTTCCCCTTGTGTACAGTCTTCTATACTTAGGATTGCTTGATCCTAAGTATAGGGGGATCACTGACTTCTATTCATTCTATTTTTTATTCATATTTGTAGTATAGCCTTTCTTTTCACTTCCCAATACTAAGCACGAGTTATTTCTTCTTCATCGCTCTTGTTCGTTGAAAATCAGGAATTTCTAACAGTCTTGTATTCCTCACAAGGCGGGAACACGGAGGTCGCTGCGGTGACCGCTAAAAATCCCTAATTAATCAACAATTAACCCACACAAAGAATATCAAGAAATGACAAGCAAATGTGAAGTTAAAATTTATTTTTAACTCTACATAAATGATGTATAGAAAGCAAGTACGTAGAGAGTTCGAACACAGGGAGCAGGCAGGATAGAACAAGGGTGTGTGCGTGTGTGAATGTGAAATGATTGTCTACACTATGCAAAGCAAATGTTTATGTGGGTTTTTAATTTTTATATTTTTTTATTTGTTTTTAACTTTTAATTTTGTATTTTGATTTTTAATTTTCTAATTTTATATTTTCTTTTATATTTTATAATTTTTATGTTTTCTTTTACAATATAGGAGAATATATACTATGTGAGGAAAGAGAGAATACTATATTTCTAAAAATAGGTAAAAATAGTCAAAAATCAAGAAATAAAATCTTTTTGGTCTTTTTATAATTTTCTACTATTTTTGTGATTTTTGGGGGTTTTTCAAAATGTTTTTGGTATTTTTAAATATCAAAATAAGGGAAAACAATGGACTAGGTTGCTGGCCGAAATCAAAGTGAGGATGAAAAATACTAAACAATACCCCAAAAATCCTCAAATTAATTTTAAAATATAGAAAATAAAATAAGGAAGACACGGCAACTGAGTTTATATTTTTGTGATTTTTCTATGATTTTCTATATTTTTTTGAAGTTTTTAAGTGTTTTCTAATTTTTAAGGTTTTTACTTTGAAATTTTTAGTGGTTTTTGGATTGACACTAATAGATGATAAAACACACAAAATATAATTTTTTGGAATTTTTCAAAACGTTTTTATAATTTTTATGGGTTTTTTAATGCAAACAGTATGAAAAATGCATGTTTTTTATTTTTAATAAATATGGAAATGCAATAAAAATGCAATGAAAAATATAGCGTGAATCTATAAGATAACAGGAGCCTATGTGATTTTTTTGGTAATTTTTAGAGTTTGAAAAGATGCATGAAATATATAGAACAAGCAAGCAAAAATATCAAGGCCTGGCAGGGGTATACATGCAAATAGACAATCATCCAGGGGCGTACATGCAATTTTCCACGAGATAATACACTGAATATTCAAATTTATGGACCAAACACAAATTCCCAGACACGCAGGGGTATCGGTGTAAAATGCCCACCAGGGCGCGTGACTTGCACGTGCCTGGGAAGGACTCAAATGTAATTTCAGAAACGCCCGAGGGCATACATGCAATTTTCCCAAAAAAATTAACGCTTAATACAAAACTTAATTCACTAAAATGAAATAGACAAAAGGCCAAGGGCCTCCCTGCAAAAAGCCCACACCTCACGTGAACAGGTCACGTGAGGTGACGTGGCAGAGGTCCTATCTGCAAATACCTAAAGTCTGAGGGCCTAAATTACAATTTTACAAAATATTTAAACTACCATTTAAAGTTTAAGGACTAAAATAAAATTGCAAAAGCGCGAGGGGTATACTTGCAAAATTCCCTCGTAAAGGAGATCTGACGGCTGGGGGTCTTCACTTGGACACGTGGCGCAATCTCCTCGCGCGATACCGCTTCATCTGGACGCCTGAGATTAGAAGATCTCCTCACGATGGACGGTCCTGGGCATCCCAGATCTAACGACGGCTGTAGCGTCTGGGCCTCCTCCTCGATCCGACGGTTGCGGAGGCTGGAGCAAGAACCGCGGAAAAACTCCGGCGAGCCGAGGTTCTCCAAGGTGCTGCTCCTCCTCCGGTGGAGTTCTTTGCTTCAAAATGAGGCTGGAGGTTCCTGGAGGTCTCCTCTTTCTCCTGGGGGCTTTAAAAGAGCTCGACGGTGGCCGAGGGTCGCGGAGGAGGAAGGCGGAGCTGGGGAGCTCGGCCAAACCCCGGCGAGAGTCCAAAATACTCCCAGGCGCGCGTCAAAGGCGTTTGACCTGCAAAACAAAGTGAGAGGGTCCAGGGCAAGTTGCCTGGACCCCGCAGTGGCGGAAAGGCGGCACGAAACGATGGGGTGGCGCTCGACCGGAGGTGCTCTCCGGCGAGGGGGTTGGATGTTACAATTTGATCGATTTGGATGCAAATTGATCGAGGCAAAATGATCCTAGAGCTAAGGCGAAGCTAATGCACGAAAAGTTACAAGGGAAAATGGCTGCCTCAACGGTCAAGGACCGGAGGGAGGGTACCTCGACCGCCTGAGTTGGGGGAGGTGATGGAGACGCCTCCGACTTCCTTCGCCCTGGCTGAATGCACGGAGCTGGAGCTGTCACCTCCAGGAATGCTTGGAGCACGAGAGAAGCGATGAAGGGTGGACTGAAGGTGTTCAAAATTCGAATGGAAGTCGGGTGCTCCATATATTTGGTTTGACTCTGCGGCTGAAGCACTCCAAAGACCAAGGCATATATGGCGAATCGACGGTCCTTAGCCAGAGGTTTCACTTGGGCGGGCATCCTCGATCATGGAGGATGAAAAGTCGAGAAGGGCGCGACACGAAATAATGCAAGGAGCGGTCTGGAAAAATCGACAAAAAGGGGTCGAAACCAAGGCTCTGACAGGCTGCCAGGGTTAGGACAGCCAGTTGACCAAGGTCAACTTTGACAGTCTCCTGATTGGTCCACGTGGACCAATCAGGAAAAATCCCTGGAAAAAGAATTGTTAATTCAATAAAAAATAGAAGAATGTCGAATTAAATTTAGGTTATTAAATAAAAAATATTTATTATTTTATGTAGTATTTTATTTTGATTTTTAATTATTTTTATGATGTATATTTTTACAAGTTTACTTTTATATCCTTTATAGGTATAATATCTATATATTTTATTCTTTTATTTTTATTTTGTGTATTTAATTTTTTATTTTTATTTAGTATTTTATAAACTTATAAAATACTTTTATACACGTAATTATATTTTTATTTTATTTTTCTGGTATAGTTTGTACACTTAATAAAATATAAGTACTATTTGTACAGGTATAAGTCTATGTATAATACCTATGTATAGTATATACAAGTATTTTTATTCTTTATTTTCTTTAGGTTTTTATTCCAGTTTTAATGTACATATATATTATACATAATATTTACATAAGTATAAAAATATAAAAGTATAAAAAGAATGGATAAATAAGAAAATGAATATTTTAATCTGTACAAGTATACAAGTAGGGTCCAAAACTCAACTTTCAAACCGTAACTCCGAAAAATATGAAAACATCTCCATTAAATAGATTATTTTATGCTATATACAATTAAAGGTGAGTTTGGTACATTTCGAGTTTTTGTTTGCAAGATATGGGTCTGGGAAGTCAGAGTCCTGGAATCTTATTCAGACCATAACTTTTTATCTGTACATTATTTTTTAGTGAAATCAATTTTGTTATTTTATTCATTAAATTATCTACAACTTTCATGTACAAAGTTTCTTTATTTGAGTCATAAAAAGTGGAACCAAAAATAGGTCCAAAATGAATAAAGAATGAATGAAATAGAAGGGGGTTTTATTGTATTTTGACCCTTATCTCCCCCTACTTTATTCCTTGTCGACCTATTCATCAAGATGCCTAGGTCTCGGGGTTTCGGGTCATAAAATATTTACAATATTTTATTCTTTTTCTTTTCTTTTATTTATTCTATAATTTTGGCTTTAATTGCAGTATTTTATACACTATTTGGATGCACATGCATGAATGCTAAGATGATGGATTTAATGCTATTTACATGCATTTGCTAGGGTTTTTGATGCCAAAATGATAGAATAAAGATGATGAAATGTGGCTTCATCATCCCCCTATACTTTATCTTTGCTAGTCCCTAGCAAACACTTATGCAATAAGTGTAAAAGAGAAAGAAAGAAAAGAAAAAGAAGAACTTGGATTAAGTTTAATTATCAAACTTGTCTTAACAAAATAAAATTTGGAGCTTAAGTCGGACCTTTAGAATTTTAGTGCAGGCGGAACCTTGATGCGAACCGAATTTGAAATCCAACAGTCCCTGAGAATCCCAAAACTCTGCTCAAGTCTCCTCAATAGCCAGGTCAGAAATATTTCAACCCATATGCAAACCCTTACGACTATGAATCTGACTCGTACGGTGTAAGTAATGGTGGCTCTTCCCAACAGAAATGACAAAGAGACTGACTTCTTCGATATGACAACCCAATGATTCCCCAATCCAACAACTCATTCCTCAAGGAGTGGGGTATTCCCTTCTAAGTTCAAGTGGCAACCAGCCCAAGAGGAGGGGGTGAAGAGAAGAATGGACGGTAGCCAGTGTAGCTACCTATCCTAGGATGCAAGACCAGTGTAGTCAAGTCATCCAGCTGCAAGCTCACATAATCTGACTTTGAAGCTCAAGCTTGCTTATTTGACTTTACAACATATGTACACTCCGGCAGGCATTTTTATTTTTGTACAGGCGTGTTCACTTTTTGGAGTTTTTGCTTTTGCATTTTTTTGAATACTATATACATCAGCATTTACATAAGGAGTTTTCCCTCTTGAGCCAGTAGACTATCCCACTTTTGAAGCTTTATCGCAACCCACGATCTCCTATCCTCGAAACTCATCATTACTGGATGGGTTGGGGCGCACTTCCCTCCCTAGAGGAGGATAAGTGTTTCCACCTGTGTGCGTCTCATACCGGCAAATCCAATCCCCTCACACTCCAACTGAGTTGAGCCATGTGAACAGTGCAGGTGTCCAAGTTAGGTCATTATCAACAAGAGTCGTGTGTGTGCTCCGAAATACTCTACTTAGGCAGTCAAGAATCCATTGAACCAAATCTCGTGATCCTCAAAGAATTAAGTCAACTAGACCTGAAGTACCTCAAACCCAGTTCCAACAAGGTTCCTGTTAATTAGGTAGATTTAAAGGTCCAATCAAGCTCCAATCTCCGGATTTTATTTAGACTCGTTCAACTATCAAACTCAATCTGAAAAATGCTCATGCTATGCAATGCTATGCATAAAATATTTTTGTGATGCAATTTTCAAAGATTTTGAACTTTTTATGGTTTTCTGAAAAGATGATGATGATGCATATGCATTTTTTAGATTTTTCAAAAAGATTTTTCAAATGTTTTTGGATTTTAATTTTGCAAATGTTTTTGGGATTTTTGAAAACAAAAGGTTTTGGCTGAAAGCTAGGTTAAAAATATGTACACGGGAGTGCTTCTTATATATACAAGAAGTGGATTTTAAGAATTTACAGGGTAAATGGTCAATTTTATACACATATAGTGAATTTTAGGTGTGATGTATGTATTCCTCAAACTTATTTGTCACAGGTTTTTCAAACAATTTTTGAAAACTATAGTCCAAAGTAGTTTTTACAAACAATTTTTACAAAAAATGTACACTCATTTGAAACATTTTTTGCAAAGGTTTTCCAAACAGTATATATAGATTTTTCAGATATTTTTGCAACCGTTTTTCAAACCATTTGCAAATCATTTTTCAAACTTTTTATTTCACACAAAGAAAATAATTTTACAATCAAAATATTTTACAAAGGTTGAAAACATGTAAAAAACATTTTCAAAATAGTTTTCAATAGATTTTCAAAAAGATTTTCAAACTATTTTTCAAATATTTTGCAAAAAAAATTTTCACATGATTTATTAATCAGTAAGTACACAAAGAATTTGAGGAATAATCACATCTTTTAGTAAGAATTTTAATGAATTATTAAGAAAAATACGAAAGTACGAGTTATGGCTAAAGTATATACGTAGTATATACGACCCCCCTATACTTAGCTTGAGCTATGTCCTCATAGATCGGAGAGAAAAGAGAAGACATAACTCGTACTAAGTATAGACAAGCCAAAAGAATAAATGAATAAGAGATGAATGAATAAACCAATAAAAGTTGACCGTCCCCCTATACTTAGGATCAAATAATCCTATAACAGACTGTACACAAAGCAGGGAGGGTCAAGGGTGGGAATGAACAGATCGTACTCAGATTGTCTCCCACTATACTTAGGGTAAGATATCCCTAAGTATAGACAAGAAGATGAGACAATGGAGAGGATCAAAGAATAGAACAACTCTGGGTGCACACCCCCCTATACTTAGGACAAAGTGCGTCCTAAGTATAGAAGTCTGACTACAAGGGGCGACACCTTTTTGATAGATATAGGAAATAGAAGAGGAAAAGAAGAAAAGATGAAAAGATATCAACAGGTGGAAGAATGATATAGACAGATGGATCTGCACAGCAGAAGATGGAAGTGATCACCATATATGAGATGCAGATGATATGAGTCAAAGAACACATCTCATACCAGAAGAATGGGGGCAACATCAATGGTCGGCGGATCGTGATCTAGATATAATTTCAGGCGTTGACCATTGACACGGAAGGTAGCAGAAGATGACGGTTCGGATATGTCAATACTGTCATTGTCATGTACCTTCCTGACCACATATGGACCTTTCCACTTGCTCTGTAATTTTCCTGGAAATAATTTCAGCCTGGAATCAAACAACCATACTCTCTGATCTGGCTCAAACTGTTTATGGCTGATATGAGAATCATGCCATATTTTCACTTTCTCTGTGTACTGTAGGTTGTTGGAAAAGGCTGTATCTCTTAGTTCCTCCAGGGATGCCAACTCTGCTCTCCGCTGATCTCCTATACTCTCGGGATCCAACAGTAACTCAGTGACTACCCAAAAGGATTTATGCTTGATTTCCACTGGCAAATGGAACGACTTGCCATAGACGAGTCGAAAGGGAGATGTCCCCAATGGATTCTTGAAAGAAGTCCGATAGGCCCACAAGACCGAGTCCAAAAGCTGTGACCAATCCTTTCGGTCTGGGCGGACAACCTTCTGTAAGATAGTTTTTATCTCCTGGTTCGATACTTCGGCAAGACCATTAGTTTGAGGGTGGTACGGCGTGGCGACACGATGGTCAATGTCGAACTCGTCTGCAAGGGCCCTGACTTTATCATTGATGAAATGAGACCCCCCGTCTGAAATCAGAACTCTAGGTACCCCGAACCGTGAAATGATATTTTTCCTCAAAAATTTACACACGATTTTAGCATATGCGGCTCGGGCAGGGATGGCCTCAACCCAACGGCTGACATAATCTACAGCAAGCAAAATGTTTCGAATCCCTGACTCTTAGGAAATGGGCCCATGAAATCAATCCCCCATGCATCAAAAACCTCACAAAAGTGAATGGGCTACATGGGCATCATGTCTCTCTGTCCGCAAGTACCCATCTTCTGATAGTCAGTACACCCCTTAACGAATTCATCTGAATCCTTGAAGAGCATAGGCCACCAAAGGCCGGATTGAAGCACCTTTTGTGCTATCCTTTTTCCAGAATGATGTCCTCCTGCCTCAAGCTTATGGCAATATGTGAGGATGCTATGATGCTCTTCTTGAGGAATGCACCTTCTCTAGATGTTATCCCCTCCTTCATGATAAAGGACGAGATCCTCCCAATGGTAAAACTTGGCCTTAGCTAGGAAGGTCTCAAGTTTCTGCCTGGGCCAACCCTGAGGGACCGTCTTGGCAACAAGATAGTTTACAAGGTGGGCATACCATGGGAGTGAGGCGACCGCCAAGATCGCCTCGTCTGGAAATGTCTCTGTGATAGGTGCGTTGGGCTCAGATTCCTCAAGATTCTCCAAACAGGAGAGATGATCCGCCACCACATTCTTAACTCCAGGCTTATCCTTAATCTCAATATCAAATTCCTGGAGCAGAAGGATCCATCTGGTAAGACGAGCTTTGGCATCCTTCTTGGCCATTAAGTACCGGATGGCGGTGTGATCTGTGTAAATTGTCACTCTAGATCCGAGAATATAAGATCGGTACTTATCCAAAGCAAAGATTACGGCCAGCATCTCTTTCTATGTCACCGTATAATTCCGCTGAGCGGTATCCAAAGTCTGGCTGGCGTAGTGAATGGCAAACGGCAATCCATCCCTCCTCTGTCTAAGCACATCCCCTACGGTAAAATCAGAAGCATCCATCATGATCTCGAATGGGAGAGACCAATCAGGTGGCTGAAGGACAGGAGCCGAAACAACCATACTCTTGAGAGTCTCAAAAGACGCAAGACACTTATCATCTACAATGAACTCGGTGTCTTCCGTCAACAGATCAGTAAGCGGTCGGGCAATTCGACTGAAGTCATGAATAAACCGTCGGTAGAAACCGACATGCCCCAGAAAAGACCGCAATTGACGCAAATTGGACGGCGGATTGAGTTTTCTGATGATATCCACCTTGGCCGGATCGACCTCCATGCCCATGTCGGAGATGATATGACCAAGGACCATCCCCTGAGTCACCATGAAGTGACTCTTCTCCCAAGATAAGACAAGATTGACCTAAATGCAGCGTTGAAGCACACGATCTAGGCAGTCAAGACAAGCATCAAACCCATTGCCATAGACCGAGAAGTCATCCATGAAGACCTCTAAGCAATCACCCACCATGTCGAGAATATGGACAACATGCACCTTTGGAATGTCGCGGGAGCGTTACATAGACCAAAGGACATCCGTCTGAAAGCATAAGTCCCAAATGGACAGGTGAATGTCGTTTTCTCCTGGTCTTCGGGCGCAATGGCCACTTGATTATAACCGGAGTACCCGTCAAGAAAGCAGTAATGACTCTTCCCAGCCAGTCTTTCGATAATCTGATCAATGAATGGCAATGGGAAATGGTCCTTCTTGGTGGCCTGATTCAATCGTCTTTAGTCCACAGAGACCCTCCAAGAAGTTGGTACCCGGGTAGCTATCTCCTCTCCAGACTCATTCACAACTGTAATGCCCCAGAAAAGACCGCAATTGATGCAAATTGGACGGCGGATTGAGTTTTCTGATGATATCCACCTTGGCCGGATCGACCTCCATGCCCATGTCGGAGATGATATGACCAAGGACCGTCCCCTGAGTCACCATGAAGTGACTCTTCTCCTAAGATAAGACAAGATTGACCCCAATGCAGCGCTGAAGCACACGGTCTAGGCAGTCAAGACAAGCATCAAACCCATCACCATAGACCGAGAAGTCATCCATGAAGACCTCTAAGCAATCACCCCACCATGTCTGAGAATATGGACAAAATGCACCTTTGGAATGTCGCGGGAGCGTTACATAGACCAAAGGCATCCGTCTGAAAGCATAAGTCCCAAACAGATAGGTGAATGTCATTTTCTCCTGGTCTTCGGGCGCAATGGCCACTTGATTATAACCGGAATACCCGTCAAGAAAGAAGTAATGACTCTTCCCAGCCAGTCTTTCGATAATCTGATCAATGAATGGCAATGGGAAATGATCCTTCTTGGTGGCCTGATTCAATCGTCTTTAGTCCACAGAGACCCTCCAAGAAGTTGGTACCCGGGTAGCTATCTCCTCTCCAGACTCATTCACAACTGTAGTGATGCCCGTCTTCTTGGGCACCACATGTAATGGACTAACCCACTTGGAGTCGGAGATGGGGTAGATAAAATCGGCGCTCCACCACCTCGATATTTCTTTCATGACTACATCTCGAAGATTCGGGTTCAGTCGTCGCTGGAACTCACGCGACGGCCTAGCATCCTCCTCAAGATAGATGTGGTGGGAGCACAGAGCCGGACTAATCCCCTGGAGAGCAGCTAAACTCCATCCTATTGCCTTGCGATTTCTTTCTAGAACCTCCATCAGACGAGATTCTTGTTCTCCAGTCAAATCTGCTGAGATAATGACTGGGTGCATATCTGGCTCACCTGCAAGGAATCTATACTTCAGCGACTGCGGCAGAGGTTTCAGTTCTGGACAACTGGAAGGTGGCAGATCTGGCTTCTGATAAGTCTGTGTAAAAGCCACCAGGTCTGCATGGGAGAACTCTCGCTATGCATGAATATCTAACGAAGGGAGCACTGCTAAATCTTCAATAAACTATACTGGCTCGCATTCCGTCCTAGCTGTCGGCTCAGAAGGAATCAGACATGGCAAATAGTCATCAAAATCCTCCCAATCAATGTCTGAATCCGAGGATCTGAATTGGAAGAACAAGATTGAAATTCATCGGCACCACTCGTCTCAACAATGTCAGCCACAAAAGTATCCTCATCCAGGTGTGTGCTCTCCAGACTCTCAACTGCCATGAGCTGTAAAGAAGGCGAATCTGTAGGCAAGGCGAGGGTCTGTGCTACGGGATCTGTCCAGTTGGATTCATTATCTGTTATCACAAAGTCGCACTCCTGGTGGATGTCTAGCTCTTCCTCTGTCATCTGCGCAGCTTCGCTGGACTGCTCTGAGCATTCTAACTCTCTTGCTCTGGTCTCCTCGATCATCTCTATTTGTATGGTTTCGCCCTTTACATGAAAACACACCTTCCCGCTATCATGATCGGTCACTGCCTTGGCTGTGGCCAAGAATGCGCGTCCAAGTATGATGGGAGCATCGGTTACCGACTCGGGGATCTCCATGTCCAATACAACAAAGTCCACGGGGAATTTCAGGCCCTGAATGGTAACGACCACGTCTTTCAATAACCCCTTCAGCCTCTTAGTCGACCTGTCAGCAAACAGAAGGACTATCCTGCTCCTAAGAAGAGGACCGAACTCGAATCGGTCGAGTAAGGCTGCCGGAAGAAGGATAATCGAAGAGCCGCTGTCTAATAGAGTACGATCACACTGCTGCTCCTGAATCTCGCATCTGACATAGGGAGCTCCTGCATCTGGTCACTTGGCTGGCAATTTGTTTTGAATGGTGCAACAAGTGGAATGAGTGAGCACATGGATTTGATCTCTGTGGTTCCTCCTCTTCCTGCGGACTGTAGTTTTCTCCTTCAAGTCTTTTTGAAGAGGGGGATGTGCTCAAGTGCTTCTTGTAGAGTCAGCTGAATATGGAATCTGTCTATCATCTGATTGCTGAACTCTACTTGCTGATCATTTTTAGGTTTTTCTTTTTTATTCCCCTTCGCCCGGCGGAGTGCCTCAGGAAGGGATGGTAGGGGCCTCCTCAGATGGAGGACTAGGACTAGGTCCCTGTGCCTGTAAAGGATTAGGAATCCATACAATCATCATCATTTAAACATATGGATCCGTGATTTGAACAGAAACCTTTCCTTTATTCATATTTTTGTTTTTCTTGTTACCACAGTTCGTAGACACAAAAGGTGGTAACATCACAGAGGGAGGCTCAACAAAAGTAGATGTGTTGGCCTCAGTACCACCACCAGCACCTATTTTACGGTATCAGCACCGCGCTCTGGCTCGGCATCCAAAATGGTGGCATCAGCACCACCGTCTGCATCTGGTCTCACGACGGCCTTAGTACCGTCGTCTGTATCTCCATCATTGGTGGCCTCAGCACCACCGTCTTCAACATCATCATTAGCGACATCAGCACCGCTACTCTGCTCCTCTGGCACTCCTGATTCTACATGTGGTTGTCGCTCAGAAGAGGCGTCGTCGGCTGGCATCCTACCGCTCCTAGTTGTCACAAAATCAGCATCATACATAGAATAAGACATATCGCTCAAATAGTCACTAGGAGAGGTGTCCTCTGTAAACTCTACCTGGTCAGACTTTCTTTTAGATTGTTCGTATTTGGTTCAATCTGAGCTGGTATAGCGGCTTTTTCTTTGATCAAGTCCCTCACCTCTGGCCGGAACTCATCCATGTCTCGCTGATAAGATTCCCGATGTTCAGAGAGTAGTCGGGCGAGGTCATCTAAGGCTGGGTTCTCGAATGCAGGTGCTTGAGAACCGGATGTGTTTCCCTGCTAGAAACGAGGTTGCTGCTAGGAGGAGAAATGCTTACGAGGCTGGGAGTACGACTATTGAGGCTGCTGACGCTCCCTCTACTGTTATCCCTGATAGGAGGGACGAGGACCGTGCTGGTTCTGCTGGTGGGCATACTGGGGCAGTTGCTGCTGCGACTGGCTGTTCTGGTACCCCTAAGCGGGAGGCTGCTACTGGGATGAGGAGCCACCATTACCCAACCGGAATCCGAGGTGATCATGGTGAATCCCGGGCTGAGGGTACCGATCGTACCAAATCCCATTGACTTCCATCAATGGATCCTGCTCAAAGGAAGGGAGGGTAGAATTGCCAATGGCTGATCTGGCTAATACACCACCATCTGAGTGTCCTAAGATGGTGGCTGCGATGGGTAGTACGGTAACTGCGGCACCAGCTCTACCTGGATGTGGTTGACCTGACGGTGTGAGGCCGAGGGCTGGGTAGAGCTGCTACTGCTCGGATCGCCCCGTGACCTAGGAGGTTGCTGAGTGTGTGCCTGTGCCTCATGAATGCAGAGAATTTGAGTCTTCAGGTCACTCATGGTTTTGGTAAGAAGGTCCATCTTGGCAAGACCTTGTTCTGCTTCTTCTCGAAGATCTCCATGCGGTCCAACTTTTCACTGATGATTCCCATATCGGTTGCGGCTGATTCGGCTTGGGCTGTGGCTACCGATGAAGTGTTGGGACGGACATCGATGCGGGCGGTCCTCTGAAATGATCCTCCTCCTTGGGGTGGCTTTTGCTGTGTGTGGACTCTGGCTTGGGTCATCACGGTCGAGTTTTCTGCCATGCCTTCATAGATGGCCCAAACATCGTCCTCACCCTTGGAAAAGTATGATCTACCACAAGAGGCATTTACAAGCCCCTGTAGCTCCGGTATCAGCCCACAAAAGAAACTCTGAACCAGATTGGGCTTTGATATATCGTGATGTGGACACCGGTCAATGAGCTCTCTGAATAGATCCCAGGCTTCATGAAACTGTTCACTAGGGTTCATGACAAAGTTGCTGATCATAGCTCTAGCCGTGTTCGTCCGGCCGAGAGGATAGTACTTCTTCAAGTATGTGGTCCGGAGATCTGCCCAAGTATCTATGAATCGCCCCAAATGTTTGAGCCAGTATGCAGCTCTGTCAACCGAGGAGAAAGGGAAGGCGATCATCTTGATAGTGTCCTCGGTCATCAGCCTATCATGGATTGTGCTGCAGATCATTTCAAATTCTTGGAGGTGGAGGTATGGCTCTTCGGTCGGCAACCCATGGAATTGGGTAGAAGCTGAATGGTATGGGGCCGAAGCTCGAAATCTCCATGGATAGAAGGAAGTCTGATCCAACGATGAGTGAGGGATGCTGTGGGATTGTGCAATTCCCTCATGATAGTTTGTGGTGGTCTCTCAGCATTGGGATCACCTCCTCCTGCATCAGGTCCATCTCCTCCTCCGCCTCCGCCACCGGCCCCAGGTTGGTTTTCTCGCATCTGTGCTATTCTCTCATGAGATCACCCATGAAGGTTCCCTGGTCTCGGATCTGCCTCTGCATGGTCTCCAGGGATGTTAGAAGTGAATTGTTGATGGCGGCTTGATCAATGAAGAATGGCGGGTGCTCATAATCATCAGGATGCTCTCCTCTGTCAGCCATGTCTGGGTTCTCTGAAAAAGCAAAAGAACCCATCTCAGGCACCGTCAAATGCTCTGAGCTCTACGATGTACTAAATTCTGAGACTCTTGGACTGATGGAAGGGGAATGAGAAGGGTGGTCGAGGGGGAAAAGGGTGGATTTGAACTCAAGCTCGGAGAACGGACTCTCCGAGGTTGTCCTAGATGAATAAGGAGGAGTGCTGGATAGCGGTGCCGACAAGGTCGGCCTAAGAGATCTCCGTCCCATCATCTTGATTATTTGAGAAGATGAAGGCTAAGAAATGGAGAAGAAGAAGGAAGTGACAAAATTGCGCACGATTGTGGTGGTGTTTTCGATCTTGACCTAGATTCAACTAGCAATCAAACACAAGACAAGGGGATTCACCAACTCAACACGTGAAGCCGTAAGGGTTCGGCTATTATCTTTGTAGTTTTTAGCTTGAATTCAGGAATTTATCTTTTAACGAGTCCTTAGAGCGCTACGCCTATAGGAGAGAGAGTACTGCCAGAAAAGTATCACATACTTGTCCTCCTCCTGTGTAACCTATAGCTTGCGCTTTTTGAGGTCCTTGTAACCCTTCCTGGATCCCTACTCAGCCAAAGAAATAGAGAAAGAAAGCCAATAGGCGAAACCAATACTTCGGAACTCGCTCGCAACGGAATCACCCGTGAGCGTGCAAGAACCTACTCGGACGCGAGACGATGAGACAGACACCCTCGTGAAGGCGTGACCTAGGTTCGATATTTCGGACAAGGTCGATGCTCTACACAATAGAGAGTCACCAATGTTGACCAAGCCCTACTCGTCCACGTACGATAGAAGCGCCAATACTTCGGAAATCTAGGCGATACACAAGGCAGCCACAAGCTGGGTTTTGGGCTCTAATCCTTACGAAGCACTCTGCTCACTTGGATGGAGACCTTCCCATGCAACCTGAAAACAAGTGAGGGTGTTACTCTCCCCAATCAATGAGTCCAATTACCAATTTTATTTAGGTCAAAGTTTTCTTAGCAGTCCCTTTTTTAATTTTTTTGGTGTTATTGCTTCTTTTAAGTAAATTCAAACAAGCGTCTAACGGTTTTTGTATTTTCTTGACCCTACTTTGATCCAAAAACAGAGGGAGAATAGAGTCGGAAAAGCCAATGTAAGTGGCACTAAGATGGAAATCTCACCTTAGTGCCTAAATGATGAATGCAAAGATAGAAGACTTACAGTGACTCCCATCTCTCTCCATGCGGAATGCAAAACAGGAATTTATAAAGCTATACTACATGCCGATATGCAAGTGGAAATCGTCCTAAGCAGGCAATTGCTAGCGTGAAGAACCATAAGTCAATCACCAATCCTTTATCCTAAGGGTCCGGTCTAGACTCACCCCTCCTCTTCTCGACAAATCGAGTTCAGGTGTAGCACTTGTTGGGGTGGGCTCGCAGAGTGACGGATCTAAGATGATGATTTAACTATTTAATTAAACTAAGTCCAAATACGATCTATAGGTGCATGCAAAGGTTATTAGTGTGTTTGGACCTAATCTAATCGATCAAGCAAAGGCCTAGAACTAAGGGCTCAATCCACAAAAGAAAGGGAAAATGAAATCAAAACAGGAAAATGACAGCGGTGAAAAACTCATCAAAATCCGCGGTGAGCCCCCGGGTGAACAAACACCCGAAAATTGGGCCCAGAAGTTCAAGTGTCCAAGTCCCTGTATTATTACAAATTAATAATCACTCTCTTACAAAATAAAATGCAAACTAATCTAATCACTCTCTCAATCCTCCTGCTCTCTCCTATCGGCTTGGCTTAAGAAAAGCCGGCTCCGCTTCACGTGGTTGCTCCGGATCCCCTAGGCGATCTGCCTCGCTCCGCGGTCCCTCGCAAGAAGACAACAAGAGATGGTCAGAAAAGATCAACAATATCTCTCAAAAATGCAAGAGAGATAAAATGAAGCAATGGTAGACAAACAAACACAATCAAACAAAAATGTGATCTATACGTTGCTGCTCCCTGGCAACGGCGCCATTTGATAATCAGGAATTTCTAACAGTCTTGTATTCCTCACAAGACGGGAACACGGAGGTCGCTGCGGTAACCGCTAAAAATCCCCAATTAATCAACAATTAACCCACACAAAGAATATCAAGAAATGACAAGCAAATGTGAAGTTAAAATTTATTTTTAACTCTACATAAATGATGTATAGAAACCAAGTACGTAGAGAGTTCGAACACAGGGAGCAAGGCAGGATAGAACAAGTGTGTGTGTGTGTGTGTGTGTGTGTGTGTGAATGTGAAATGATTGTCTACACTATGCAAAGCAAATGTTTATGTGCTTTTTAATATTTATATTTTTTATTTGTTTTTAATTTTTAATTTTGTATTTTGATTTTTAATTTTCTGATTTTATATTTTCTTTTATATTTTATAACTTTTATATTTTCTTTTTCAATATAGGAGTATACATACAATGTGAGGAAAGAGATGATACCATATTCCTAAAAATAGGTAAAAATAGTCAGAAAATCAGGAAATAAAATATTTTTGATCTTTTTATAATTTTCTACTATTTTTGTGATTTTTAGGGTTTTTTCAAAATGTTTTAGGTATTTTAAAATATCAAAATAAGGGAAAACAATAGACTAGGTTGCTGGCCGAAATCAAAGTGAGGATGAAAAATAGTAAACAGTACCCAAAATTCCTCAAATTAATTTTAAAATATAGAAAATAAAATAAGGAAGACACGGCATCTGAGTTTATATTTTTGTGATTTTTCTATGATTTTTTATATTTTTTGAAGTTTTTAAGTGTTTTCTAATTTTTAAGGTTTTTACTTTGACATTTTTAGTGGTTTTTGGATTGACACTAATAGATGATAAAGCACACAAAATACATTTTTTTGGAATATTTCAAAACGTTTTTATAATTTTTATGGGTTTTCTAATGCAAACAGTATGAAAAATGCATGTTTTTGATTTTTAATAAATATGAAAATACAATAAAAATGCAATGCAAAAATATAGCGTGAATCTATAAGTTAACAGGAGCCTATGTGATTTTTTTGGTAATTTTTTGAGTTGAAATGATGCATGAAATAAATAGAACAAGCAAGCAAAAATATCAAGGCCTGAGAGGGGTATACATGCAAATAGACAATCATCCAGGGGCGTACATGCAATTTTCCACGAGATAATACACTGAATATTCGAATTTATGGACCAAATACAAATTCCTAGACACGCAGATGTATCGGTGTAAAATGCCCACCAGGCCGCGTGACTTGCACGCGCCTGGGAAGGACTCAAATGTAATTTCAAAAACGCCCGAGGGCATACATGCAATTTTCCCAAAAAATATCGCTTAATACAAAACTTAAAGCATTGAAACGAAATAGACAAAAGGCCAAGGGCCTCCCTGCAAAAAGCCGACACCTCACGTGAACAGGTCACGTGAGGTGACATGGCAGAGGTCCTATCTGCAAATACCTAAAGTCCGAGGGCCTAAATGAAAATTTTACAAAATATTTAAACTACCATTTAAAGTTTAAGGACTAAATTAAAATTACAAAAGCGCGAGGGGTATACTTGCAAAATTCCCTCGCAAAGGAGATCTGACGGCTGGGGGTCTTCACTTGGACACGTGGAGCAATCTCCTCGCGCGATACTGCTTCATCTGGATGCCTGAGATTAGAAGATCTCCTCACGATGGACGGTCCTGGGCATCCCAGATCTAACGGCGGTTGTAGCGTCTGGGCCTCCTCCTCGATCCGATGGCTGCGGAGGCTGGAGCAAGAACCGCGGAAAAACTCCGGCGAGCCGAGGTTCTCCGAGGTGCTGCTCCTCCCCCGGTGGAGTTCTTGGCTTCAAAATGTGGCTGGAGGTTCCTGGAGGTCTCCTCTTTCTACTAGAGGCTTCAAAAGAGCTCGGCGGTGGCTGAGGGTCGCGGAGGAGGAAGGCAGAGCTGGGGAGCTCGGCCAAACCCCGGCGAGAGTCCAAAATACTCCCAGGCGTGCGTCAAAGGCGTTTGACCTGCAAAACAAAGTGAGAGGGTCCAGGGCAAGTTGCCTGGACCCCGCGGTGGCGGAAAGGCGGCGCGAAACGATGGGGCGGTGCTCGGCCGGAGGTGCGCTCCGGCGAGGGGTCGGATGTTACGATTTGATCGATTGGGATGCAAATTGATCGAGGCGAAATGATCCTAGAGCTAAGGCGAAGCTAATGCACGAAAAATTAGAAGGGAAAATGGCTGCCTCAACGGTCAAGGACCGGAGGGAGGGTACCTCGACCGCCTGAGTTGGGGGAGGTGATGGAGACACCTCCGACTTCCTTCGCCCGGCTGAATGCACGGAGCTGGAGTTGTCACCTCTAAGAATGCTTGGAGCGCGAGAGAAGAGAGGAAGGGTGGACCGAAGGTGTTCAAAATTCGAATGGAAGTCGGGTGCTCCATATATTTGGTTTGACTCTGCGGATGAAGCACTCCAAAGACCAAGGCATATCTGGCGAATCGACAGCCCTTAGCCCGAGGTTTCACTTGGGCGGGCATCCTCGATCATGGGCGATGAAAAGTCGAGAAGAGCGCGACACGAAATAATGCAAGGAGCGGCCTGGAAAAATCGACAAAAAAGGAGTCGAAACCAAGGCTCTGACAGGATGCCAGGGCTAGGACAGCCAGTTGACCAAGGTCAACTTTGACTGTCCCCTGATTGGTCCACGTGGACCAATCACGAAAAATCCCTTGAAAAAGAATTTTTAGTTCAATAAAAAATAGAAGGTCGAATTAAATTTAGGTTATTAAATAAAAAATATTTATTATTTTATGTAGTATTATTCTGAATTTTAATTATTTTTATGATGTATATTTTTACAAGTTTACTTTTATACCCTTTATAGGTATAATATCTATATATTTTATTCTTTTATTTTTATTTTGTGTATTTAATTTTATTATTTTTATTTAGTATTTTATAAACTTATAAAATACTTTTGTACACGTAATTATATTTTTTATTTTATTTTTCTGGTATAGTTTGTACACTTAATAAAATATAAGTACTATTTGTACAGGTATAAGTCTAGGTATAATACATATGTATAGTATATACAAGTATTTTTATTCTTTATTTTCTTTGGGTTTTTATTCCATTTTTAATGTACATATATATTATACATAATTTATACATAAGTATAAAAATATAAAAGTATAAAAAGAATGGATAAATAATAAAATGAATATTTTAATCTGTACAAGTATACAAGTAGGTTCCAAAACTCAACTTTCAAATCGTAACTCCGAAAAATACGAAACCACCTCCATTAAATAGATTATTTTATGCTATATACAATTAAAGGTGAGTTTGGTACATTTCGAGTTTTTGTTTGCAAGATACAGGTCTGGGAAGTCAGAGTTCTGGAATCTTATTCAGACCATAACTTTTTGTCTGTACATTATTTTTCAGTGAAATCAATTTTGTTATTTTATTAATAAAAAGTGAAACCAAAAATAGGTCCAAAATGAATAAAGAATGAATGAAATAGAAGGGGTTTTTATTGTATTTTGACCCTTATCTCTCCCTACTTTATTCCTTGTCGACCTATTCATCAAGATGCCTAGGTCTCGGGGTTTCGGGTCATAAAATATTTACAATATTTTATTCTTTTTCTTTTCTTTTATTTATTCTATAATTTTGGCTTTAATTACAGTATTTTATACACTATTTGGATGCACATGCATGAATGCTAAGATGATGGATTTAATGCTATTTACACGCATTTGCTAGGGTTTTTGATGCCAAAATGATAGAATAAAGATGATGAAATGTGGCTTCATCATTCACTTTGAGGACATCGTTCGAGTTAAGTATAGGGGGTGTTGTGTATATTGCATATATACTTTAGTCATAACACATATTTTGTGTGAGTGTGTTAATAAATAAAATGACTAAAATCTATTACATAAAAATCACAATAAAAAATTAAAAATTTTCTTGTACATAAAATTCTTTCTTGCACATACATAGCTATTTAAAAAAATATTTTTTTGTACAAATGTTTGTAAAAATGTTTTGATAGTAAAGTGTTTGTAAATATTTTTGTATCAAACTTATGTATATAGTACAAAATTTTTAAAAATGTTTGAAAAATAAAAGTTTTTAAAAACCCTTCTGTAACTATTGTAAAAAATAGTTTGCAAAAATTCTGCATCCATGCATTCAAACATTTTAAAAAAATTTGCATGATTTCAAAATTTTTACAAAAAGATTTCCATAAATATATTTGTATATTCTTCTGAATCATAGTTGACATTAAAACTAGTCTGGAATTAAATTGGAAAATGGAGCTTGTTTAAGACCTTAATCCACCTAATTGTCAGAGGAACCTTATAGGATTTGGGGTTAAGACTTTTCAAGTATGTTAGGGACTTAATTCTTTGAGTCCACTATGCTATGTTCACATGTCATCTTGATGAGACTAAGTAGATCACTTAACAATGCACACATGACTCTCACAGACAATGTCTTTACTTGCACCAGCACCTTACACACAGCTCTCTACGGATGAGGTGGTGAGGAGGCATAATCCTTTGGCTTGGCGTAGCATACGAGAGTAGTACTTCTAGGCGGAACCTCTCATCTTCCTTTAGGGAGGGATGTGCACCTCAACTTGGTCTAGCAGTGTTGAGGTCCAAAGACAGGAGTTGGGTTACAATAATGATTCAAAAGAGGGATAGTCTATTGGCTCAAGAAGAAAAGTTCCTTTTCTATATGCTGCACCATGTAGATATGTTGTACATGTGCACATCAAAAGAAAAAGTGCAAAATCAATAAAAACTCCAAAAAAGTGGGCAGGCCTGATTGAAAATAAAATGCCTGCTGGAGTGTATATAGTTAAATAAAGCAAAGCTTATGTATTACACCTTCTCATCTCATGAAGCTTGCAGCGGGAGACTTAGCTATACCGGTTGAGCTCCCAGGGATACATGGCTACACTGGCCATGGTCCATTCTCTTTTTTCCCCCTCTTTTTGAGTCGGTTGCGCTTGAATTTAGAAGGGAATACCTCGTTCCTTGAGGAAAGAGCTGCTAGACTGAGGAATCAGAGTTACGTTGTTTAGGGAGGTTGTTTCTTTGTCATTTCTGAGGTGGGGAGCTACCTATCACTTACACAGTACAAGGAAAGATACATGGTCATTAGAGTTTGCGTATGTAGACTTGTTCTCATCTGGATTATTAAGGAGTCTTGACCATAGAATGGTGGAACTTAGAGGTTGTTGAGTCTTAAACCTAGATCTAAATAAGGTTCCGACAAACTAATAATCCAAAGGTCTGACTGAGCTCCATACTTCAATTTAATGAAGATAAGTTTAATAATCAACCTTGATTCTCCTTCTTTTTCTTTCTTTCTTTCTTTCTCTTTTCACTTCTTTTTCAAATAAGTGTTTGCTAAGGGACTGGCAAAGGTAAAGTATAGGGGGCGATGAATACCTGATTCTCACTCTTTATTCTATTATTTTAGCTACTTATCTTGTCAAATCAACACGTAAATACCTGTAAATACAATAAGTTAGAATTCAGCATGTATATGTCAATATTGCATAATTAGCACGTATTTGTGCAAAAATAAAAGAATAAAGGAAAAGAAAAAGGAAGGAGGTATTTAGAATAAATACAAAGTGACCCGAACCCCAAGAGAAGGTTAAGCCTTGACCTGATCACCAACTAAAATATATAGAGAGATATAGGGTCCACTGTATAATGAACATACAACCTGTGTATATAAATAATTACTTTTAATAAAAATAATAGTAAATAATTATTTTTACCTCCTTGTATATATTCCTAAAAATTATATAAAAAACAAAATTAAAATAAGAAAATTAAAATAAAATAAAAATAAAATCTCTCCTCCATTGTACACAACACATGTATATACTCAACATTCACTATTTACTTTATACCTATAAATAAATCATAAAAAATAAAACAAAATTTGTTTTGTACTACCAAAATTATGCAATAACTGAATAAAATATCAAATTGGGGTATTTATGTAAAAATAACAAAATAAAAATATTTGAACATGATACATAGGTACATTATACTAGTATATAATATCATATACTGTATATACACCAATTAATTTTTCATAAAAATAAATAAATATCAAAGATTTTTTTTTGAAAAATAATAAACATTTTTTATTTTGAACACTTTTTAATTTACAATCATTTACTAGTTTTTATTGAATTTATAAATGTTTTGTACATCCCTATTTTCTGATTGGCCCAGAGGATTTGTTGACTTCGGTCAAAGACTCCTTCTAGGTCGGGTCGAGTCGTTCATGTCTCGACAGAGTCGTTTCTCCATATTTTCATGCCTAGACCTGATCACATCTTGCCCCAATTCTTCGCCTGAGCCTCTTCCTAGGATCCATGATCTTTACAGATCCCTAGGAAGGTGTGGATCATCTTAGGGTTGCATGCTCTCGCTCGATCATTCCAGCACCCCGAGAGTCCTATAAAGTCTCACCTCCACCACCTCAGCTCAGCAGCTCGTACCTCGCCCTCTTCTTTCACCCCTAGAAATTTTCGGTTGAGTGACAGCGGTTGGAGGGCATCTTTGGATCAAAGTTTGGTGGTGTATTCTTGCAGCTCGGCTACGTGGTAGGAGTCCTCCGCCGTGTCTAGCCTCCTTGCCCTTTGCAGCATAGTCGAGGCCATGACCCCATATCTACGCTCTATCTGACCTTACTGATTTCATCAGCACCCTCAGGTGACGTATCTCTCAACTCCACTTTCCATTCTAGACGAATCTTCCATTCTGCCTCTACCGCAGTTCATCTATTCCGACCACCTTGTCAGAGCTTCAACATCCATCTCTATCCATTCTGATCGAACCCTTGTCTCATCCACATCTTGTACCACAACCTCATCATCCTTAGCCTCGACCCCTAGGTAGAGATAAAGGCCGGATCTCCTCCCTCCATGTACGTCGGAGACCCAACTCTCATACACCCACGCTTCTTTCATCTCCAGCTTCAGTAACCTGGATCGGAGCATAGCCCTGAGTCTTGCCTTTTATTTGCAGGTATCCTCGCACGATAGGAGCTTCTGTTGGACATATAGTTGCTTGGCGGAGCAGCTCCAGGCGGAGCTCCATCATCCAACACTCCTAACCGTTGGTTCCTCCATCGAAAACTTCCACCACATGTGGACCACTTCCACGATTGTGCAGGACTTCTCTGATCCTCCATCAGAGTAGTGGATCTCGTTCCCTCCTCTGTTGAAGTTCATCCCCGACAAGTTCTTCCATCCCTCCTTTCCGTCGTCGATGAGGAGCACCACCTCCTAGATTCGATCTCGATCGTATGCCCACGCTAATTCCCTAATGATCGATCAGAGAAGGGGGCATATCTGCACCGCACGTCCTTTCCTTTTCAAAGCCGCCAGATCTGTACTATAGCAATGCATCACAGTTGCACGTCCCTGACATTCCCTCCACCGTTATATCCTTTCGCAGGGACGATCAGGACCGTTAGAGCCACCACACATGCCTCACGTGCTTCAGGATATTTTGCATATTTTATCCCGTACTTCTATGCTTTAATAGTTAGTCCAGTAAATAAAGTTGAAAGTATAGACATTTTTCAGTAAGAACCTCGTAGTTTTATATATTTGCATTTCAGTCCTCCATGTGTGAACTCATGTGGAGTGAGCGTCCTACCGAGTAGGGTTAAGTTTCAAAGTAAATTGTGACCCTAATCGATGGATCTGACTCAACAAGAAAAATCATGACCACACAAATCAGACAATCAAAGCTCAAAATCTACTTCAGCGGTCCCCGCTATTTATTTATCCCAGTATAATGACCAAGGTCAAGCTCAAGGAGAACGGAAATGTACGAGGTAGTCGTAATCATAGAAATAAAAGCATATTTTTATCTATTTTTAATTTTGTAAATTTTTATTTTTTTTAAATTAAGGAAAAGACAAACAAGAGAATAAGAAAATCGAACACAGAAGGCAGCCTTCACAATTTTTATTAAGGAAAAAAATGATTAACAATCAGAAACAAAAATATTTTTATGTTTATCAAATATTCAGATGTTTTTGGTGATTTTTTTAGGATTTACTCCAATTTTTATACGATTTTATAAAAAAAAGAAATACAAACACGGAAAACAATGTGCAGCTTGGACTAAAAGGCAAATTTAAAATGCTAAAATGCCCTAATGTCTTGGTTGTGATTTTTATGAAAAAGTAGATAAATATCTAACCACAGAAACTGTAATCCTATTTTTTGATTTTTCTAGAATTTTTAATAATTTTTATATGTTTTTGAGAGTTTTTAGATTTTTAGGATTTTTATAAGGGATATTCTAACAAAAATGCTACTAGAATAAAGACACACAGAAACAAGCACATACTAATTTTTTGTATTTTTTAAAATAGTTTTTATATTTTTTATGTTTTTTATAAAATAAAAGAACTCTTTTTAAGGTTTTTTATTTTTAGAAAATATCAAACAAAACCAAATTAATTCACAACAAACACTCACGGCAAACAAGGACCTATATTTGTGGAATTTTTGTGTTAGTAAGAGCTAACAGTAATTTTTGTGGAATATTTGGAGTTGATTTGAAAACTATTTGATTAAAAACAACACTCACGGTAAACAAGGACCTATATGCAATTAAACTAAAGTTTCCAGACGAAAAGATAACATGGAGAAAAATATCACAGTCAATATTGCAAAATATCCAAGATATTCACGCATATGCTCTAAAATTTACGCACAGGGGTATATTTGCAATTATCGAAAAACTTCTACTCAAAAGATAACATTCATAAAGTTCAGGGACAAGCATGCAAATAACCCACAAACTCCATGTGAACATGCACATGTCTCGACTTCGGAAGGACTAAAATGAAAATACCAAAAACATTAAGGTCAAAAATGTAAAAAATCTGTGCTACAACTTTATTCTATGGACCAACTATCAAAGCATAAAAGAGCGGGATAAAGTATGCAAAATACCCCAAAGCACGTGAGGGATGCGTGATGGTTTTGACGGTCCTGATCATCCTCTACGTAAAGATCTGACAGTAGAGGGAATGTCAGGGATGTGCGATGTAGATCTTCTACTACAGTGCAGATTTTTCAGCTCAGGAAAAGGCAAGGACGTACGGTGCATATCTGATGCCTCTCTGATCAATCTTTAAGTATGAAGTGTGGCGTAAGGTCACGATCGATCTGGATGGTAGGGCTCCTCATCGACGACGGAGAAGAGGCTTGGAAGAACTCGTCGGGGATGAACTTAATAGTAGAGGGATCAAGATTCGCTACTCTGATGAAGGATCGGAGGAGTCTTGTGTCATCGTAGAAGTGGTTCGCGTCTGATGGGGGGTTCTGATGGAGGAACCAACGGTCGGGCGTGCGTCATAAAGGAGCTTTGCCTAGAGCTGCTCTACCGAGAAAGGGATTGTCCAACTAAGGCTTTGTAGTGCAAGGGTACCTGCAATGCAAAGCTGGGACTCGGGGCTACACTCCGATTCAGGTTATTAAACTGGGAATGAAAGAAGCAAAGGTGGATGGGATTCAGTCTTCGACGAAGATGGGAGTAGGAGATCTAGGCCTTGACCTCGACCTCAAGGTCGAGTCTAATGAGGATCAGGTCGCGGTGCATGGTGAGGGGAGAGACGGAGGGTCGAACTGAAAAGATGGGAGTGGTGACGGATCTCCGACAAACTGGTCTGAGCAAGTGAGTGTGCGACGAAGCTAAGTTGAATGAATGGAATCGAATGGAGAAATGAGGAGGATAGGATAGATACCTAAAGATCCAAGTGTACTGTTGGGCTCCAAGCGATGATGGTCGTCGAGGTTATGGCCTCAACCACATTGCGGTCAACGGGGAGGCTGCTCACAGCTGATCTCTGGCCACAAAAGGTGAGCTGCGTGATTACACTACCAAACTCCAATCCGAAGATGCTCTCCGGCAATTGTCACTCAACCAAAGGTGTCTAGGGGTGGAAGAAGGAGCAAGACATGAGTTGAGTTGCGGTGGAGGCAAAAGAGATGATCTATAGGCTTCCCATGAGGGTGAGATGATCGAGAAATAGTGCACAACCCTAGGAAGATCTGCACCATCCGCGAGGGTCATGGATCCTAGGAGAAGGCTTGGGCAAAAAATAGGAGCCATATGTGACCAGGTTTGGTCGGGGAAATGTGAAGAAATGGCTTCGGCGAACGAGGATAAGGGTCCAACCGAGGAAGGGGGCGGCGTTGACCGCGGGTCAACAATTGCTGTGGACCAATCAGAAAATCCGAATTTACAAATTATTTATAAAATCAATAAAAAATAATAAATGAATTAAAAATAAAAATTATATAAAATGAAAAATGTTTATTATTTTTCAAACTATTTTTCTGTGATTTTTAATTATTTTTATGAGAAATAAAATAGATATATACAATATATGGAGCTATCTACAAGGATAGTATATATATGTATTATGTACGATTGTTTTTATTTTGTTATTTTTACACAAATACCCCAATTTTGTAATTTATTTATTTTCCCAATAATTTTTAGAGCATAAAATAAAGTTTATTTTATTTTTATGAGTTATTTATAGGTATATAATAAATAGTACATATTAAGTATTTACATGTGTTTTATACAATAGAAGGGAAATTTTATTTTTTATTTTATTTATAAGGAGGTAAAATAGTGATTTAATTTTATTTTGGTTAAAAATAATTATTTGCAAATATAGGTATTATATATAATATAAAGTAGGCCCTATCTCTCTTTACTCATTTTATTCGGCGATCAGGTCAAGGCTTTACTTTCTCTTAGGATTTAGGTCACTCTGTATTTATTCTAAATACCTCCGACCTTTTTATTTTCCTTTATTCTTTTATTTTTGCACAAACACATGCTAGTTATGTAATATGAATACATGCATGTTGATTGTTATGTTATTGTATTTACACCTATTTACATGCCGATTTGCCAAGATAAATAGCTAAAATAAAAGAATAAAGAGTGAGAATCATGGATTCAACAATCTGTCGTGAATTTATTTTCTATTATCTTTTGAATGAAACATTTTTTTATATTTGCATGTATAACCCTGTGTGTGGTGGATTACTCATGAGCGCTTATTCTTTGGATATTTTGTACTATTGGCCTTAGGATTTTTTATATGTGTTATTAATTGGCATGTGGACTTTGTTATAATTGCAATGAGGTCCATATAGACTGTATACCTAGTTTTTATCAAATATTTATTAAATTAACTCCAAAAATTACATAAAAATCATTGTTATCTCCTGCTAACATGTATTGTTTATCATGATTTTTGGTGATAACTTTGTGAAGTACTTTATTTTATAAAAATCAAAAACCATCAAAAACTCACTATCTGTTTTATAAAATACATAAAAATTATAAAAATTTGCTTGAAAATTCCAAAAAGAATTTGTGAGTGTTTGTTTGTGTATTCTTTATCTCCAGTATCTGTTTTGTTTCAAAAATACCTTAAAAACCTTAAAAATATTAAAACTCTTACAAAACTTTTATAAATCATCAAAAATTATAAAAAATAAAAAAAATACAATTTTAATGTTTAATTTCGCATTTTCCCTCTATTTTTCCATAAAATTCATACCTAGACTGTTGGACACCTTAAATATTTTTTATTTGTAATTTATCTTGGTTGTGCATTGTTTCCCTATTTTCCTCTTATTGGATTTTTATAAAATCATATAAAAATTGTAAAAATCCCAGAACATTACCAAAAACATCTGAAGATTTGAAAAACATAAAAATATTTTTGTTTCTGATTTTTGAGTATTGTTGGCCTTAATAAAATTGTAAAAGCTTGCTTGTATGTAGTTACTTTATTTACTTGCTTGTCTTCCTTAATTAAAAACCACAAAAATTTGCAAAATTAAAAACTAACAAAAATATGCATTTTCTTTCCTGATCAAGACTACTTCGTAGGTTTTACTCGTGCTCCTTGAGTTCGACCCTGGTCTCTATACCGGGTTAAAATAAATAGTGGAGACCATTGACATTGATTTTGATTGCCTTTATCTCATTGTTTGTGTGGTTTTTCATTTTTCTTGATTAACCAAAGTGATTGATTGAGAATAATGACATGTGATTATTTTTCCATCTTAGACGATCTGATTTTCATCTCATCAGTAACCTCAACGCCATACGCATGAAAGAGGCAGAGATATTGGAGCAGTATGATGACAAGTTGAATGACATGTCTATCAGGTATGGAAATCTAAGAGAGACTCTCATTGATCTTGCACTAGTCAAGAAATTGTTTGATATCATGCTAGATTGCTTCCTTAGCGTGATCGCTAGGATCGACTAGTTTTATGATCTTGACGAGATGCCATTCGAGGAAGCTGTGGGGCGATTAAATACCTATGAAGAGAGAGCATGATTGCAGAAGACTGACAACAACGATAAAGGTGATTCCCAACTCCTACTTACTCAGGCTGAATGGGAGGCACGATAAAAGAAGGATAGCAGTGATTCTTCGTCAAGAAACCAAGGTAAATCCCAAACATCTGTAGATAAAATCAACCGTGGTCGAGGTGGACGCAAATGCAGCAGTGGACGAGGTACAAGAAACAATGGTGGGTCATCACACAGAGGTGGTTGTGATAAAAGCCACATCTGTTGTTTTAAGTGCAACAATATGGGCCATTATGCATATGTATGCAGAATGTCGAAGAAGGATGAGGAGGCATACCTCACATACGACACAGAGTCAGCCCTATTACTTGCAATGTTTAAAGGAGACAAGGTAAGAGCATGAGGGAGCCATCCTGTTGAACAAAGACAAGATGAAGCCAGATCTGCACGACACGAAGGAGATGATTGCCCCCTCTCATGTCTAATACTTGGACAATGGAGCAAAAAACCACATGACTGGTGACAAGTCTAAGTTCCATGAATTAGACGAGAATGTTACCAGTAATGTCAAATTCGGTGATGGTTTGAGGGTGCAAATCTGTTAGCAATGTAAGCCCCGGGCGAACCATTTCTACAATAAATGTTAATGTAATGAATAAATTATCAATGAAAGTTATTGATTATTTTTCACTCCCTTTTCTGAGATTAATGAATGAATGCACTATAGGGTCCCTCTGTACAATAAGGGTTATGTACCATGGCCAACTTGATGATCATACAGCTGTTGATTCATTGGATGGATCATAGAGGCTGATGCTTGGATGAATATCTAAGGAGTTAGATAGAGGACTCATCAAGCATCATCAAATGACCATTAAGTGATGATCTCCAGTCTAAGTAGGAGATGGCAATCCTATCTCATATGATTGATATCTGACTGACCTCTTGATGCAGGTCCTCTGCATGGGAATAGTGATTCATAGGTGTCAGGTTAGTTAAGTCAATGGGTTGACTTGACGAGATCGAGATAACCAAAGACCTATGTTGAATATTGTCACAACATAGGCATGCATCCTCTGACTAGAGACATATGTATTGCTATATGTCTGAGTATGTACATTTGACAGGCCAATAGGTTGATGACCTAATCAAGGTCTATATACCGGCGAGCTGGTGTGCATGTAAGGACATATGAGTAATGCGATCTCTCAAAGGGATCATACAGGTTCACCTGTGAACCGGGAGACATGAGCTCACTCATGAGGTATTGGGACTAAACAAATTCCATGCATGGTCGTCATGCTTTGGAAGCATGACATGAATTTGAAGGTAAGATATATGCTTTGTGAAAGCATGTGATCTATACCAAATCCCAAATGACCAAGATTGAGAAACTTAGTGATCTAACCCTGAAGATGACAGTGTAAAAGTGATCTTTATCTTCAGGATGATCATGAGTCTAACAGTATGTAGGATGTGCAGGTATTGGGAATACCTGAAGGGTGATTTGATCATATACGATTGTATAACCATGACGCTTCCATTCCGAGGGAGTGTTAAAACAGGTTTGGACTTTAGTGACTCCTCTCATTAGAGAAGTGACTTAATCTTAGTCCATGAACTGGACATTGATCTGAATGAGATTCAGATGCAATGAGAAGATTAAGTCTACGGTCTTGATTTGATCAAGCATCAGTGGGAGGTCCATAGGATCTGGATTTGAGATATGATCTCAACATCCAAGTCACTATACGTGGAACAATACAATCGCCCTGTCCTTATCTCCAAGTATCTGAGGAGAAATAGCATTGTTCTTAAATGGTTTAAGAACAATTCCATAAGATCTAAGCAAAGAGAATTTGATAATTAAAAGTGTTTTAATTATCATGATGTATGAGAAATTATCCAATATGATTAAATGTGATTTAATTATTTTGGATAAGAATAATGTGGATAAAAATATCCAATTATTCATAATATATTATAAATGTGATTTATAATGTATTAGAGAGAGTTAATTATAATTTATATGTGTTGATTAAGTATGATGTGTATTGGATACACATTGTGTAATTAATTAACAATATGAATTACATGTTGTTTTGGGTTGTGAATATGATTCACAATTTTTTCATGGCAAGATTGCAATATTCTCAAAGATAATTGTGAATTATTTTTGAAGAATAAAACCCAATAAATTTGTTGCATAATAAATAAGAGAGATTGCAAGGAGATATGCAATCTCATGGATTTCCATGAGATTACAATCTCCATGCAATCTCATGGGCGGCACACCATTCCAATATGGAATGGGTGGGCGCCCACTTGGAAGGCACATGGAGATGAAATCTCCATGTGTCTTCTCTCCTTATTTGTTGGGTTGATTTAGGAATGAATTATATTTGATTTTGTCAAATATATTTTAACCTAAATTTGTTATTTTTGTCAACAACAATCTTAGCCATTGGATGAACATAAATCAATCGCACCCATTGATTTTATGTGTCCCATGGATTGAGACCCATGGATCCCAAAACCCTATAAATAGAGAGGCATGCTTGGCTCTCTCTTGACACATGCTATTGTAGCACAAACTCTCTCTCTCTTTCTCATACTCGACAACCCTCTCTCTCCCTCTCTTCTTGGTGGCCGTCCACCTTGGTGGAGAGAATAGTCGACGCCCGCGCCATCGTGCTGCCGCTTCGACTCTCTGCGGTTTCTTTGTCTTCTTGGAGTGCTTCACTCCCGAAGGAGACGTTTGATCTCGTGCGACGAGATCAGGATCAACCGCGCTTGGATCAACTTGGATTGCGAGGACACCGCGACTCATCTCCGCGCTCGCAAGCCGTTACTCCGACAATCGGACTTGAGACAGGAGGTATCTTTTCATAGAGACTTGATCAACCACGCTTCAAGAGGTATTGCATTATACTTGCTGTGGTTATAGATGAAACGATTTGAGAATGGTTCTCGGATCATGTGGTTTCATCGGATTAAAAAAATTTTTAAATTCTGCTGCACCGAACAACTAGTACGACTAGTAGTTCTTCGTCGTATCCGATACGACGATCACGCTTCCGTGATGCGCTTGAGGATTTCTCCATATCCTTCAAGTGGTATCAGAGCCTTAGGTCGACGGTTTCAAATATGATTCGAAAAACCGAGGACGACTTGGGTTCGTTTAGGTCGCGAAAGTTTTCATCGCATTTGATTTCGCAGATCTGTTTAGTAAATAAATTCGGCACTGTTTAAATTGTTTAAACACGAATTTAATACTTGTATTTTGTTCCTCATTAAATAAGGAAACCATAGGAACTGAGTTTGCGTAAATCGGATTTCGTATGCTCTAGTTATGGTTGTTTTAATGGACATGTATGCACTGTTGCGGGAACAGTAGATTTTAACATGATTAAAGAGTTAATTACTGCTATCATCTGCCTCGAAATGCATGCAAATCCACTTAGGTTCTGTTCTAAATCAAGTTAGCAATCTATGAAAATTGAGTTTGCTTAATTTGGATTTAAATTGATTGAGATATGTCAATTTTAGTGAATAGGGGTCATTACTGAAATTGCATTCCTAATCTAGAACCAAGTGATTGTCAATTAGAGAAATTAAATTGTTAATTTCGTGAAATAATCTTGAAAATATTTGTGAAATATTGAAACATGATTATTTGCCTAATTGACTTATACCCAACCAATTAATTGATTAAGATGTGATCTAAATCATAATTGGAAACCACAATCTTTCAAACTTGATGCTTGAATAGGATTCGGGAATTTGTCTAGCAAATTTCCTTATAATCAAAAATGTTTTGATTATTACTATATGGTACAATTTCGGTTGAAAAACCGATGATCATCTCAAGTACAAATTAATCAATTTGGCATTATCCTTTCCCGAGGCGGATGTGGTGCCTAGTCGGAGAGCATTGGGGTTGCGGGTTGCAACGTATGTGGTCCGTCCCACTCTCGTCGGTACTGGCCATGACAGCGGGTAGGGCCGGGATAATGTCCGAGGGATTAAGATGTATTTTTCTAATTATTAAAATTCGAATTAATACGTATTTTTAGATATTGCCATATATGTATTCAAGTAAAATAATCAAGTTTGATTGATTGAATTGGATTGATAATTAATTTAATATGATTAAATTGATTATGTCCAATTGAAATACTCTAATATGATTAGAGTTAATAATTCCCTTGGAAGAATTAATTATGTGAATGTGATTCACGATAATTAATTAAAATTTGAATATGAGGTGGAGGATCACATAAGTGACATCCATGGTCTCCCGTCAAGGCGAAGAGTTTCGTCGCCAGGGATTGCATGTGGGAGACGCCTGTCCGAAGTGACAGCTCCTGTGTGCAAGCGCATCTGGATCGGACTCTTTGCTTCTCGAAAGAGTAAGGCCGTATGTGTAGTGACCCCAATATCGGATCCTCATATTATTGGGACGATATTGGATTGCGCATAGCGAGTACTATTCCTGTTGACGGTTGGTTCAATTAACAACGGGTCAACATCGCCTTAGGGGTGGTGGGCTCGGGTGTTAAAGACTGAATTGGGAAATTGCAAGTTGGACTTGCAAATTGGAATGTGTTCCTGCTTTTCTTTATTGGAGTCACAGATTCTCATATTATTGGGATGTGACAATGATAAAGAGGAGATCCCAATTCTTGCTAGAGATATAGCGGTAAGTATATCTCCTACTTTGAAAGTGATTAAGGGAATGAACTTTCAAAGTTGACAATGCAAGAATAATTTGATTTAAAATACCTTAATCAAATGTCATAAATTTGAATATATATTTCTATATTCTAATATAGTGCATTCTTAATTTCAGAAAATGAAGTCTTTGAACCCACTTAGTAGGCTTCTAGAGGTCAACCAATTGACCGGCCCAAATTACTCGGATTGGATCCGAAATTTGGAGCTTGTTCTCTCTGTTGAGCGCATAAGTTATGTGCTATCCGAGGACAAGCATGAGAACCCTAAGTCCAAGGAAGAAAAAGCATTTAATGACAAGTATGATGAAGATCATGTCTTGGCTAGGTGCTATATCCTAGGTTCTCTCTCCAATGTTCTGCAGAAGCAACATGTGGAGATGAATACCTGTCAGGAAATAATGCAGAATCTTAAGGATATGTTTGGTGACATTAACCGCACTCAGCGTTACAATGTTATGAAAGACCTCATTCGCTGTAGAATGCAGGAAGGGACTTCGGTCCGTGAACATGTACTCAAAATGTTTGGGTACCTGTCGAAGCTGGAGACTCCTGGGGCAACGATGGATGCAGACATGCAAGCTGATTTCATTCTGCTGTCATTACCCAAGTCTTTTAATAACTTTGTAGTGTCATTCCACATGAACAAGTTGGAATTGACAAGTGCTGCTCTCCTTGCTGCATTAAAGTCCGCAGAGGACGTGATGAAGAAGGATGGTCCCAGTGGCAGTCCAATGGTTGCACAGGTCAAAGGGAAGCGCGGTCGGAAGCATGGTTCTCGAAAGGGCCCGGCCCAGAAGAGAAAGAAGAAGGGACAAAGTGTTGCCTCTTCTTCCAATGCATCCACTCTCATGGCGTCGAAGAAAACCGACGTCTGTCATCACTGCAAGAAGCCGGGGCACTGGAAGCGTAACTGCCCAGATTACCTGAAGTCCACAGACAAAGGTAAAGCCCCAGCAGGTATGAAATCTACTTTCATCATTGAAACTAGCTTTCTCGTCGGACGAGAAGGAAGTTGGGTTGTAGATTCTGGTGCTTCTGTTCATGTATGCAATTTGTTGCATTTGTTTCAGGAAACTAGGAATCTTGAGGAAGGGGAGATAGTCATCCAGATGGGATCTGATGCAAGTGTTGCAGCAGTAGCCGTCGGGACTTGTAGACTATCATTATCTAGTGGAAGAGTCCTTATACTTAAAGAATGTCTTTATGTACCCGAAGTCAGAAGGAACTTGATATCTGTATCTAAGCTTGTTAGAAGCGGATATTCTTTCCTTTTCTGTAATAAATTAGTCAAAAGTCGTTATGATAAATATATTGCGGATGGTGTTTTGACTTCTGGTGGACTCTATGAATTGTGCATTGATAAATGTATTATGAATGTGACAACCACTAATAAAAACCCTAAAAGATCCAGAGAGGATAAAAATATCTCAAATGAGATATGGCATCAAAGGCTTGGTCATTTATCTGTTGATAGGATCAATAGACTGATAAAGGATGGACCTCTAGATTTTCTGCAGGTTCAACCTCTGCCCACTTGCAAACAATGATACAGGATAAAATGACAAGGACGCCTTTCCGTAACAAGGTTACAAGATGCGAAGGTATTATTGACCTAATACATACCGATGTATGTGGTCCCTTCAGTACCGCGACTCGAAATGGATACCGATATTATTTGACGTTTATCGATGACCATTCGCGATACGGGTTTATCTTCCTACTACGTCATAAGTCTGAAACCTTTGAAAAGTTCAAGGAATTCAAATGCTTTGGTTGAGAACCAAACCGATAGGAAGATTAAACGGATTCGATCTGATCGAGGTGGCGAGTACCTGTCAGATGAATTCAAGGAATACCTTAAGGAGAATGGAATTTTTTCCAATCTCACTCCTCCTGGAACTCCCCAACTAAATGTTGTTGCTGAAAGACGCAACAGGACCATCATGGACATGGTCCGATCAATGATGAATAAAGCAAATTTACCTCTTAGTTTCTGGGGATATGCAGTAGAGACTACAATATATATCCTGAATAAGATTCCTAGCAAATCCGTGCCTAAGACTCCTCATGAGCTATGGTATGGAATCGAACCTAGTGTTAACCACTTGAGGGTTTGGGGTTGCTTGGTCTATGCGAAGAACGTGGACACAAGTAAGCTAGAATCTCGCTCTCGTGAGTGCTACTTCACTGGGTATGTTAAAGATGGTATTGGATACCAACTTTATGACCCTGAGACCCAAAAGGTTTTTGTTTCTAGAGATGTGAAGTTTCTGGAAAATGATTTCCTTAAAGGTCAAGACAATAATGAAGTAGAGGAATTCTTTGAATGCCCTGAGGATTCTGAGCTTCCTAGACTAGAAACAGAAGAGATAAATAAAGATGAAACACCCATACCTCTTCGAAGGAGTTCGAGGGTGGTTGCACCACCTGAAAGGTATGGATTCCATGTGTCAGGTGAAACTGACATTGATCCTACTTTATTTGATGAAGCACTCACGGATCAAGACATGGATAGATGGATGCTAGCAATGAAGTCAGAAATTGACTCCATGCATAAGAATGGTGTATGGACCCTAGAGGATCCACCTAAAGGGGTAAAACCCATTGGGTGTAAATGGATCTTCAAGAGAAAGAGGGGACCTGATGGGAAAGTAGAGACTTTCAAGGCACGGCTCGTAGCCAAGGGCTACACACAGAGAGAAGGCATCGATTATGATGAGACATTCTCTCATGTGGCTATGCTTAAATCCATCCGGACATTGCTAGCTATAGCTGCATATCTTGACTACGACATCTGGCAGATGGACGTCAAGACGGCTTTCCTCAATGGATACCTCGAGGAGGATATCTACATGGAGCAGCCCCAGGGCTTCATGACAGAGGATGGTAAAGTATGCAAGCTAAAGAAATCCATCTATGGGCTCAAGCAAGCTTCTCGTAGTTGGAACATCAGATTTGATGAAACCATAAAGAGTTATGATTTTGTGCAGAATCCTGATGAACCTTGTGTATACAAGAAGCTTAGTGGGAGCGCCATTGTGTTCATCGTGCTTTATGTAGATGACATCCTTATCATTGGAAATGATACAGGGATGATAACCAGTGTAAAGATTTGGCTGTCCCATACCTTTGAGATGAAAGATCTTGGAGAAGCCTCTTATATCTTAGGCCTGAAGCTGTTCAGAAACCGAGAAAAGAGGATTTTGGGATTGTCACAACATGGATACATTAAGAAGATTCTTGAACGATTCCGTATGGATAGTTCTAAGAAAGGATTCCTACCCTTAAGACATGGTATCCACCTGTCTAAAGGAATGGCTCCTCAAACAGTTGAGGAAAAGAAAGCCATGGCTGGATGTCCTTACGCATCAGCCGTAGGAAGCTTAATGTATGCCATGATGTGCACTAGACCAGATATCTGCCATGCAGTGGGAGTGGTAAGTCGTTACCAATCCTGCTATGGAGAACAACACTGGAATGCAGTGAAGAACATATTCAAATATCTAAGACGGACGCAAGGTTACATCTTGGTCTATGGAGATGGTGATCTCCAAGTCTTGGGATATACAGATTCTGACTTCCAATCGGATGTAGATGATCGAAAGTCGACATCAGGGTTCGTGTTCTTGTTGAATGGTGGTGCTGTGAGCTGGAGAAGCAAGAAGCAGGACACTACTGCAGATTCAACAACAGAAGCCGAATACATTGCCGCATCGGATGCTGCGAAGGAGGCGGTGTGGTTGCGCAAGTTCGTGCTGGAGCTTGGCGTAGTTTCCTCTGATACTCCCATCCCGTTACTCTGCGATAACACGGGAGCCATTGCCCAGGCAAAGGAACCCAGATGGCATCAAAAGAGCAAGCACGTGGAAAGGAAATACCACATCATTCGGGAGATACAAAAGCGTGCTGACATCATCATCACCAAGGTGGCCTCTGCCGACAACGTTGCCGATCCTCTTACCAAACCTCTGACACAGAAGGTTTTCGACCAGCATGTAATGAGTATGGGTTTAAAGATTGTACCTGAATGGTTCTGAGGGCAAGTGGGAGATTGTTAGCAATGTGAGCCCCGGGCGAACCATTTCTACAATAAATGTTAATGTAATGAATAAATTATCAATGAAAGTTATTGATTATTTTTCACTCCCTTTTCTGAGATTAATGAATGAATGCACTATAGGGTCCCTCTGTACAATAAGGGTTATATACCATGGCCAACTTGATGATCATACAGCTGTTGATTCATTGGATGGATCATAGAGGCTGATGCTTGGATGAATATCTAAGGAGTTAGATAGAGGACTCATCAAGCATCATCAAATGACCATTAAGTGATGATCTCCAGTCTAAGTAGGAGATGGCAATCCTGTCTCATATGACTGATATCTGACTGACCTCTTGATGCAGGTCCTCTGCATGGGAATAGTGATTCAGAGGTGTCAGGTTAGTTAAGTCAATGGGTTGACTTGACGAGATCGAGATAACCAAAGACCTACGTTGAATACTGTCACAACATAGGCATGCATCCTCTGACTAGAGACAGATGTATTGCTATATGTCTGAGTATGTACATTTGGCAGACCAATAGGTTGATGACCTAATCAAGGTCTATATACCGGCAAGCTGGTGTGCATGTAAGGACATATGAGTAATGCGATCTCTCAAAGGGATCATACAGGTTCACCTGTGAACCGGGAGACATGAGCTCACTCATGAGGTATTGGGACTAAACAAATTCCATGCATGGTCGTCATGCTTTGGAAGCATGACATGAATTTGAAGGTAAGATATATGCTTTGTGAAAGCATATGATCTATACCAAATCCCAAATGACCAAGATTGAGAAACTTAGTGATCTAACCCTGAAGACGACAGTGTAAAAGTGATCTTTATCTTCAGGATGATCATGAGTCTTCCAGTATGTAGGATGTGCAGGTATTGGGAATACCTGAAGGGTGATTTGATCATATACGATTGTATAACCATGAAAAATTAGTGACTCCTCTCATTAGAGAAGTGACTTAATCTTAGTCCATGAACTGGACATTGATCTGAATGAGATTCAGATGCAATGAGAAGATTAAGTCTACGGTCTTGATTTGATCAAGCATCAGTGGGAGGTCCATAGGATCTGGATTTGAGATATGATCTCAACATCCAAGTCACTATACGTGGAATAATACAATCGCCCTGTCCTTATCTCCAAGTATCTGAGGAGAAATAGCATTGTTCTTAAATGGTTTAAGAACAATTCCATAAGATCTAAGCAAAGAGAATTTGATAATTAAAAGTGTTTTAATTATCATGATGTATGAGAAATTATCCAATATGATTAAATGTGATTTAATTATTTTGGATAAGAATAATGTGGATAGAAATATCCAATTATTCATAATATATTATAAATGTGATTTATAATGTATTAGAGAGAGTTAATTATAATTTATATGTGTTGATTAATTATGATGTGTATTGGATACACATTGTGTAATTAATTAACAATATGAATTACATGTTGTTTTGGGTTGTGAATATGATTCACAATTTTTTCATGGCAAGATTGCAATATTCTCAAAGATAATTGTGAATTATTTTTGAAGAATAAAACACAATAAATTTGTTGCATAATAAATAAGAGAGATTGCAAGGAGATATGCAATCTCATGGATTTCCATGAGATTGCAATCTCCATGCAATCTCATGGGCGGCACACCATTCCAATATGGAATGGGTGGGCGCCCACTTGGAAGGCACATGGAGATGAAATCTCCATGTGCCTTCTCTCCTTATTTGTTGGGTTGATTTAGGAATGAATTATATTTGATTTTGTCAAATATATTTTAACCTAAATTTGTTGTTTTTGTCAACAACAATCTTAGCCATTGGATGAACATAAATCAATCGCACCCATTGATTTTATGTGTCCCATGGATTGAGATCCATGTATCCCAAAACCCTATAAATAGAGAGGCATGCTTGGCTCTCTCTTGACACATGCTATTGTAGCACAAACTCTCTCTCTCTTTCTCATACTCGACAACCCTCTCTCTCCCTCTCTTCTTGGTGGTCGTCCACCTTGGTGGAGAGAATAGTCGATGCCCGTGCCATCGTGCTGCCGCTTCGACTCTCTGCGGTTTCTTTGTCTTCTTGGAGTGCTTCACTCACGAAGGAGACGTTTGATCTCGTGCGACGAGATCAGGAGCAACCGCGCTTGGATCAACTTGGATTGCGAGGACACCGCGACTCATCTCCGCGCTCGCAAGCCGTTACTCCGACGATCGGACTTGAGACAGGAGGTATCTTTTCATAGAGACTTGATCAACCACGCTTCAAGAGGTATTGCATTATACTTGCTGTGGTTATAGATGAAAGGATTTGAGAATGGTTCTCGGATCATGTGGTTTCATCGAATTAATTTTTTTTTTAAATTCCGCTGCACCGAACAACTAGTACGACTAGTAGTTCTTCGTCGTATCCGATACGACGATCACGCTTCCATGATGTGCTTGAGGATTTCTCCATATCCTTCAAAATCATGGGCAAGGGCTCAATCTTGTTTGGTTGCAAGAACGACGATCAATGGCTGCTACAGGAGGTATAATATATACCATGGCTTCATAGCAATATAGTGAGCCTTGGAAAACTCAATGACAATGGTTACAAGGTGATCATGGATGAGGACTCTTTGCAAGTGTTCGACAAGAGTTCTGTGCAACTACTCATGAAGGTAAGGCACTATGCAAATCACCTTTAAAGAATTGAATTGCATCTGATGGAGGTGGTGTGTCTCCTAACAAATCTTGAAGATGTAGCATGGTTGTGGCATGCTAGACTTGGGAATGTCAACTTCCATGCCATGAAGCTACTCATCGATAAGGAGATGGCGGTGGGGGTACCATCGATTGCGCATACAAACAAGCTATGTCAAGGATGTTTAATTGAAAAGCAGGTGAGGCATACATTCCCGACATCAGCAAATTACATAGCAAAGGAATCACTTGAGCTCATGCATGCTGATCTTTGCAGGATGATCACACCGTCAACCCTTGCAGGCAATAATTACTTTATGTTAATTATTGATGCTTATTCTCGGTGGATGTGGCTCTACATCTTAAAAAATAAAGGATCAGGCATGCTCTATGTTCATGAAGTTCAACGCCCATGCTGAGAACACGAGTGGGCATCATGTAAAGACGCTCAGGACTGATCGTGGGGGAGAATTTATGTTCGTTGAGTTTGCAAAGGCATGCGATCAAGCATGTATTATGTGGAACCTCACCACACCATACACGCCTCAACAAAATGGTGTGGTGGAATGACGGAACAAGACTATAATGGAACTGGCTAGGTCTCTTCTCAAAAGTATAAACGTACCTGCAAGACTTTGGGGGGAGGCGGTATGGCATGTGGTGTACCTGTTGAATCGTTTGTCGATAAAGGCATTGGGAGAGCGCACTCCATTCGAGGCTTGGAATGGCAGGAAGCCAAATCTAGCACACCCTCATGTGTTTGGTTGCATGGCGTACGCAAAGGTGATGACACCACATCTGAGAAAGCTCGATGACCGAAGCCAGCCGATGGTGTATCTTGGAGTTGAGTATGGTTGTAAGGCTCAGCACCTATTTGATCCATAGTGTGGCAAATTTTGCATAAGTCATGATGTAAAATTTGAAGAAAATGTGGAATGGAAATGGAATACATGTACATGAGATGCTGATCCATCAAATTTCATCATCAAGGAGTACAACACTGAGCCAACGGATATGTCTATATGCCACTCAGAGGAGTCTCGATAGACGAGCCAATGCCAGCAACACAATCTTCCCCAGCTCCTATCCTGACATCGTTGGTCAGAGAAGTGACACCAACAAAGTCATCTTCCACTGCTTCGACATCTACGCCAGACACTAGCCCACCAACAGATGATCTTTCCACACCTATTGAAGCTATGTCCACACCGCTATCATAAAGTAGTACCGGATACATAAATGTTGTGTTTGTCCGTTATAGGCACATAAATGACATCATGAGAGATTCCCAAAGGGTGGATCTTGAAGGAGAGGACATAGATGAGGAGGCATTGCTCGTGGAAATGGAAGAGCCAACCTGTTACCGTGAAGCTACAGAGCAATATGTCTGGGTAGATGCTATGGCCAAGGAGATAAAGTCCAATGAAAAAAGATAAAACTTGGACATTCATGGAGCTACTAGCTGATACAAACCAATTGGTCTTAAATGGGAGTACAAGCTGAAGAGGAATTCCAGTGGTGATGTAATAAAGCACAAAGCAAGATTGGTTGCGAAAGGATATTTCCAACGATAAGGCATTCATTTTGAGGAGGTGTTCGCACCGGTGTCTAGACTCGACACCGTACGTGTTAATCTAGCCATTGTTGGTAATCGTGGTTGGAAGGTTCACCATTTCGATGCCAAATTAGCATTCCTAAATGACGTGCTTGAGGAAGAAGTATACATGGCTCAACCTGAAGGATTTAAAGTGAAGAACAAAGAACATTTGGTGCTTAAATTGAGCAAGTTACTTTACTATCTACGACAGGCACCACATGCCTAGAATACACAGCTGGATAGAAGTCTGAAATGACTCGGATTTACGAAGTGCTCTCAAGAACAAGCGGTCTATACAAGAAGAATAGGTCAAGAAAGAGTGATCGTTGGGGTTTATGTAGATGACCTCATTGTGATAGGGGAGGATCCAGAGGAGATCGCGGTGTTCAAGCATCAGATGGTGTCCAAGTTTGAGATGAGTGGTCTCGGATTTCTCACTTACTACCTTGGGATTGAGGTAGTACTAGAAGATGGCCTCATCGAAATTAAGCAAACCACTTAAGCAAAGAAGGTTCTAGCACGATTCATGATGTTAGAGTGAAACTACACCACATGTCCTATAAAGTAGAAGCTACAATTGCACAAAGATCCTGATGGGAAACAGTGGATGCAATGGAATATAGTCATGTCATCGGGTGCCTCAGGTATCTACTTCATACTCGAGCAGATCTCTCTTTTGTTGTTGGTATGGATAGTAGATTTATGGAGACCTCTGGTGATGCACCACAAGGTAGTGAAACAAATTCTTCTATACTTGAAGGGTAGAAATCAATATGGTCTTGTTTACACTCAAGGTGAAGGCGAGGAAATGATAACTGATTTCATAGATAGTGATATGGTTGGTGACTTGGATGACAAAAAGAGCACAAGAGGGATGGCATTTTATGTAAATGACAAACTAGTCTCATGGAATTCGCAGAAGTAAAAAACTGTGTCCATGTCTTTACGTGAAGATGAGTTCATGGCGGCAACAACAGCATCATGTCATGCATTATGGCTTCAAAGTTTATTGAGCGAGCTGAAAAAATAAGAGTCGATGCCAGTGAAATTGTTCGTTGATAACAAGTCTGCCATTGCCTTGATGAAGAACTCTTTCTTCCACAGACGCAATAAATATATTGACACCTAATTCCACTTTATTTGTGATTGTGTGCTGATGCATTGACGAAGCCTCTGCCAGTGGTGAAGCTGGCAACAATGTGGCACTTGCTAGGTGTTCTTGATCTTGGGCCACAACAAGATTAGAGGGGAGTATATTGGCTCTAATCCTAGACGTTCCCCAAAAGTCTAAGTTGGCTAGTGCTGGAGCTATTCTCCAGCAATGTGAGAGTACGTGGGTGGCTCTCCTTGCATGGGGGAGTTTCGATGCATGACGTTGAAGTTCTATTTTTGTTTGAATCATATTATTAGCATATAGTGTTGCTATATAAGTATGTGTATGCACTCAACAAGCCAACAACGAGTAATAGAATAAACTTTTTTCTCCTCTTTGTGAGTGCGTCACTTTCCTTCCCCGAGTCCATTCACAGTTTGCATTTTTTGCTTTCTTGCTTGTTTTCCATATTGCTCGATCAATCAGATTGAGGAAGGCGTGTGTGTGATATCCACCATAATAGAGAGAGGATTTGTGAGTGAGATCCTGTCATAATCTCCCACACAATGCATACATGCTAATTATATTTAAGTTTGATTTTGAATAGATTACAAGTCAACTTGCTCATCTTGTACAGTGCAACATCATCGACCTCCTATTACAATAGATCCCTAAGGTTTTTAGGATGTCTCAAGTATACTAGATCGAAAATAGTGTTGAAAACCCGTAGCAAGAAGGGGCATTGTAACTCAAAATTTTATATCACCTCGGTGACTTCACCCATGAAAAACAGCACGATCGGTGCCCCGATGACAACACAAGACCACTCACAAGGGTGCCTTGGACCTCCTCTACACGAGGATGGTCTTGGATCGTCGATCTGAGGTGCTCCGACGAGATCCGATGGTTCTCCTGGGAGGAAGAGGGAGGAGGGAGGGCTAGAAATGGGTTTTGGGAGTTTTTGGGAGAGGGGAATTGGTTCTATGTGTCTTAACCTAGATTCGAATCTGGGTTTGGATCCTAATATGACCTGGACCCCTCTTCGCTAAGATAGATACTCGGGCTCCCGATCTCGAATTCTCGTGTTCTTGGATTCGTTGAAAAGATCTCGACAAGCACTATGCAATGTACTATAAAATGAATTTTTTAGATGCTGGATAGATACAGAATTTGTAATTAATCCCAGATCCAAATGGATTTGCATTTGAGCCCATATTCAGATATCAAGGTTTTCACACTATCTTTGTTGGTTAGATTGAATTTTATCTATTTTCCTTCTAAGTTTGGTTCTCAACCAAAATTGTGAAATCTTTGAACCTTTTAAAAGTTTCTAAAGGGTAAGAAAGAAATCTCTTACCACGAATAATCATAAATAGATATCACATATCATTATGTTCATTATGGTATAGAGGGTCCACATACATCAATATGTATAAGGTCTTGAATTCCTATGCATCTTACACCATTCCCAGAGAAGGGTGCACCATACATCTTACTTTGAATACATTACTCACAAGTATGTGAGCTTAGAACTTTCAGACAATCTAAAGTTCTAGTTCTTACTAGTCTTTTGATATCATCAACTTACTTATGTCCTAATCTTGATGCCAGATCATTGTTAAATGGTCTTCTTCCTCCTTTTGATCTTTTAAGGTTTAATTTTCAGTATTAAATTTGTCAATGAATCATTCGTTAATATTCCAATTCATTATAGTTCTCTAGATGTTAGATAACTATCTGAAATGTATCCATCATAACTCTTTATGATAGTTCTATCTTAGAATATATGTTTATTTCGAATAAATTTAGAAATAAACAATGAATATCTTGTAATATCTAGATCATAGAGACATTCTCTAATATTAATGGCTCTCCCACTGGAACGAAGTATTATATCTATCCAATGGAGATTGATGCAACAATTAGATCTACACCCATGTGGATGACTATAAACCTTAAGATCAAGTTTTCTATTCTTATAAAAAATGTGCAACTGATTGCACATGTTAGTTAGAATAATAAGATACAATTGTCACACTTTAATCTTAGCTAATAAGTAAGTCGGATTCAATTATGAGATGTAGATGTAGGATAAGATGATGTACTATCTGAGCCTTTCAATAAGGATTCTAGATTGTCCAGATAGTCATATTATTAGTGTATCGGCTTTTTGCAATATTTGTGTTCATCTAACTCTTTGGATGTCATAGGTATAAGTCACAAAAGTGTAGTCAAATATTTGACTCTTCTTCTTATTGACAAATAGAGATTTTCACCGGTTTGTTAATATGACACTGTCAGCAATCACTATGTGGCCGATTATATGTTTAATCAATAACCAGCCCACAATAATAATAAGTGATCAATGTGTGTGAGTTAAATTTATTATACTCTACATTAGAAGTGTAGAGATGTAAGTGTGGTAGAGTATCGAACACATGGAACAGAAGGAAATACAAATAAAGGAGCAACCCACTTAAGTGTTTTTGGGAATTTTTGCTTCTAATTATTTATGTGGGTTTAAAGATATAATATATATCTCTATATAAATATAATAATAATAATAAATAGAATAATATAGTATAAATAATAAATATATATAATAAAAATAAGAACATGCCTTTTTAAGGTTTTAATTATATTTATAGCTATTTAAAAATAATAGGAATAATATATAAGAAAATATAAGTATATATAGTATATATTGGTATTATATTTTCAAATGTATATGTATATATTCGAATTTTATAAAATAAAAATTTTGTGTTCTTCTAATTTCTCTCTATTTTTGTGAATTTTTATGCAAATTTTGCTAATTTTGGTATTTTAAAATCTGAAATATAGCAAAATAGTACTATAATAAATAGGCCAGACTGTTTTGGATTTTAAAAATAGAAAATCATTTCAAAATTACCCAAAAATAGTTTTAATATATGTTATATAATATAAATAAAAATACACAATAGAAAACTAATTTTTAGGATTTTATACGATTTTTGCTCATTTTTCCAGGGTTAAGATGGTTTTTCAATTTTTAAGGTTTTCCTTTAATTTTTTTGTGTAACTTTCAATCCAAAGTGGTAATATACTAATATATAATATATATTTTTAGAGAAGATTTTGTAAATTTTGTATTTTTATAGCTAAACAAGGGAAATATAGCTCCTAATAATTTTTAATAAATGGAAAAATACACTAAAAATGCTAAATAGAAATATGGCGAGTATTAGCATATTATAAAGCATTTATATAAATTTTCCCATAATTTTCAATGCACTGAAGAAATTTAATAAAAATGGAAAGATATAAATAAAATAAAACTACTTCATAGGGGTATGTTTGCAATATAAATAAAAACATAGGTGCCTTGTGCAAATAACCCAAAAGTTTTACACTAATATTATAAATTAATACACTAAAACTAAATAAACAAAGCTACAAGATTATGGGTGCAAATGTTCGCCGCTCATGGGTTGCCACAAGAGGTGACGTGGCTCGGACCAGAATGCAAATATATGAAAGTGCATGGTTGGATATGAAAATATTACAATTAATTTACAATGAAAAGGGAGGATTTGAATATAAAATCTTAAATACAAAAAGGCAAGGGCTTAGATGTGCAATTTACCCCCAAAGGTGCTCGATCCAATGGTCAGTTGATCTTCACTTAAACGCATCGACGATTGGGATGGCTCGATGTCAATTCCATGGTCCACCATCTAGACTACGTCTTGAGTTGGACCATATGGCTAGCATGAACTTCATTGAACGGCTATTGTTATGACCGGCACCCTTTCTTGCTTGAACGGTGATAATGCCCACAGAAAGAATTGAGGACGAACAAGTGTTGGGCGAGCTTTGATCTTGTGGATCTCATGCATCCTGTTTCCTAATGAGATGTTGATAGTATCACGACGTTCCTTAGAGGAATCCTCTTTGGTAGAGATGCTCAAATTGATTCGGACCCCATTGATAGGGGATGGATCTCAACTAAGGATGTGTACACCTAGAGCTCCTATTCCAGGTCAACTACTCCCCGACAGTGGTTCTTCAAGATTCAATCCTGCACATGAAAAATAAGGGGCTCGAGGTGAAGCTCCTAGACCCTATTTGAAGCTGAAAGCAGCGGGGAATGGAATGTGCAGCAAGCTCTGGTAAGGACGTGAGTGGAACCATGATCTCCCGATTCCTTGTAGGAATAAGGGTGAAATGATGGGGATTTTGTGAAGGAGATGAAGGGAAACTAAATGGGGTGACTTATGCATCGAAACAGCAACGGGGTCATGATGGGTTTGAGCTGGAGTAGCAGCTTTAGTGATCGGGAAAAGTTGCAATTAACCTAAGCTAAGAATTAATTGCTGAAAATAAAAGGAGGAAATGAACCCTAGGACTAAAATTAACTTAGAAATGCGGAAAAATAGCATCTCATACCTATAAGAATAGGGAACATAATGCTTTGTTGACGGTTACTCCGATGAGATGGATCTCCACCTCTAGTCGCTCCTTCTCTACGCCAAATGCTCCCGCAAGCTTATTGTTATCACCTGCAAGCTCAAGCGGTCGAAAGCCCGGGGTAACAGAGGGTAAATGGGGATTAAAAATGATTTAAAGGTTTGGCATTTTATTTGTAGAAAAAGTGGAGAGGGTGTCTTGTAAAGAATATCTTAGTCGGTCTGATGTTGATCAAGCAAATCAGAAATTAGGGCGTGAATCTGAAAGATACTACCAGCAAAACTCATTCAAAACTCAAGCATTTTGATCATTAGAATTTGTAGGAAAATGGAAAAAATGGAGACTCGAGATAGTCAGACAAGTCAGAGGCGCCAAAGGAGGAGTATACCTAATGTCAATGAAAGAAATTTTCTGGTTGGTCTACATGGACCAACCAGAAATCAGGGAAAAGAATTTTCTTATTAAATATCTAACAGTAGTAAACAATTTAATTATTTTCTATCAAACCATGATTTTTTTTTATTTTACGGAGTATTTTATTAGGATTTTTATTTTTTTACAAGTTAATTTATTATATATTGATATTAACATGTATAAGTAAAGGTATTTGTACCTATATTTGGTATTTTATTTTTAATTTGTATTTTAGATTTTATTATTTTATAAATATAATTTATATATTTTTAACTTATTTAAGTACATATTTTCATATTTTAAATTTATTTTTTTGAATTTATTTGTTTACTTAAATTAAGTATATATTATATAGGTATAGTTCATTTATATATTTTATTTTCATGTATTTTTAATGATTTCTTTTATTTATATTATTTAAATATGTTTTGTAAAACATTGACAAATATCTAAAAATATAAGAAGTATATTGCATAATGAGGGATCCAAAAGCTAACTTTTGCATCTTAACTCCAAATTAAATGAAATCACCTTTGTTAAATAGATAATTTAATTTTATGAAAAATAAATGTTATTTGGTCAATTTTGAGTTTGTATGGAGAAAATAAAGGTCAGTAAAGTTTTTTTGTGGCCTTTTATTCTCTCTGTCCTGGGCACACTATGTATTATTTTTGAATGAAATCAATATTGTATTTTCTTTATATTTTTATGTACAATATTCATATCAAGGGTTTATTGATTTGGGGTACAAATAATAAAGAATAAAATAGGTGACAAAATGCATTTATTGATGAATAAAAGAATATGATTTTAAGCTATATTTTGTATAATTAGTCTGCCTTATCTCCCCCTATTTTATTCCTTATCGATCAAGTCATCATGATGACTAGGTCTCAAGGTCTATGATCACTCGGTGTATTTGAAACTTCATTCTTTTTCTTTTCTTTCCTTTATTCTTTTATTTTGGAATTAAATATAGCATTTATACATTATTTATTGCTTAATTTTTGAGTATTATTTTGTACAAATTAATACTACATACATGCATTTAGTTAGGGATTTAAGGCAAAAATGAAAGAATAAAGGTGATCAAATGGAGATTCAGCATTCCCCTATACTTAAATTCACTAGTCCCTAGCAAACACTTGTATGAATGAGTGCAGAAAAAGAAAATAAAGAAACGAAAAAGACAGAACTTGAAAATATCTTTTGACTTTTAAACTTGTCTTCACAAAATCAAAGTTTGAAGCTAAGTTAAGACCTTTGGATTTTTGATGTGTTCATAACCACATTGAGGTTATGAAGTGTGACATAACAACCCTTAGGATCCATGATCCTATTATCCAGTTCAATTCACGATTTGGTCAGAACCATCCATTCAGTCGCTTACTCTTTGCAACCTTGAAATGATAAGTACCATGTGTGTGAATTTTCTAGGTCTTCCTAGACAAACCTCTGAACTATAAAGGAGTCTCCTCCTCTGGAAACTCATCCTCGGGAGACAGATATTTCCTCCTAAGGTCAAGTTCGTACTAGTTCACAACCAAAAGGGGGAGAAGCTAGAAGAATGAGAAAACAAGTGGGAATGGACTAGTGTAGTCGCATTCCTTGTGAAGCTCAATCAATGTAACCGAGTCTTCACCAAGAATTATGCATTTTATGAAAGATCAATATCTTTTTGGAATTTTTGGTGTAGGATTATTTTTGGATGTTTTCTTTATATAGCATTACTTTGCATTCTTGTTTTTCCCTGACGAATATTAAAATTTTTTGGTTCGCCCATGTTTTGGGGACTTGGAAAAAGTTGTGCTAAAAACCATTCCTTGTCCGAAGCATTGTTTCAATCCAGTCTCCAATCGTTAGATGTCCTTGATACAAAAAGAAAGGTTGAAGTACCAGTTTTGGCAATCCTCAAGAATGGTTCCTAAGCCACCCTTGATGAAGCGTCCTAGTATCATCCCAACTTAGACTCCAAGATCTTTCAACAATCTATCTGGGTTGAGCTAAGTGTTAAGTGTGAGGTCTCTATCTAAGCTATTGTCCCAAGAGTCATACGGATGACATGAAGTTTTCTAGTTAGACACATTGAATCGATACGTGAACATAGTCTCACAAAACCTAAAGAATTAAGTCAAGGTAATCTGAAGCATCTCAAGTCCAGTCATTATTGGGTCCCTCTGAAATTAATTGAAATAAGATCTATATCACGATCCAATTTTTCGACTTTATTTAGACTTTTTGAATTGTCTAGATCAATTCAAAAATGCAAATGCTATGTACCATGCAAGGAAAATATTTTGTGAAGTAATTTTCTAATTTGAACTTTTTACGGATTTTTTAAAAAGTTTTGCAATTTTTATGCAATGTTTTAAAATATTTTGCAATTTTTATGGGTTCTAAAATTTTGAAATTTTTAGGGATTTTTAATAAGGATTAGTGAAAAGAGTATATGTAAATATTTACATGGGAGTGCAACAATACTTACAGGAATTGGGAATAGATTTTTACAGGAATTTTGTACACAAATTAATTGTTAGTTGGTATACACATGTTCTTTATATAAGGGAATCCAAAGAATTTTATTGGATTTGCAATTATATACAAAGTTCTTTATGTATTTTGAAAATATTTTTTCAAAAACTTTTTGAAAACATGTTTTGCAAATATTTTGACAAATATTTTGTAACATTTACAAACTTTGAAAATCATTTTGCAAATAATTTTTCAAACACTATATATAGTTGTTTCTATATATTTTTGCAAACCATTTTTTAAATTATTTGCAAGTTAAATTTTTAAAATATTTTATTCAGACAGATGAGATAGTTTTTCAAAAAAACGTTTTTACAAAAGCTTGAAACATTTTTGCAAAAGTTTTCAAACAACTTTCAAAGATTCTTTATAATATTTTACAACCATTTCAAATCATTTTGCAAAATGTATTTGAAACAAATTATATATAAAGGATTTTTAAAAATTTTATACAAGTTTATACAGATATATTCTTTATAGTTGATTAATATTATGCCCTTATATTGGTTAGCCATATTATTCAAAAATTTTAAATTACGAGTTACGGCTAAAGTATATACAATGTATATACCACCCCCCTATACTTAGCTTGAGCTATGTCCTCATAGTGATCAAGAGAAAAAAGAAAATATACTTGTATTGAGTATGGAAAAGTCTATAGAATGGGATGAATGAAAGGATGGAAGAGTGAAATGGGCGAAACAAGTGAAAAAGAAGAAAAGAAGAGAAAAAAACATTTTTGAAGCTTATATGTCTGATTCTTTTTCCTTTGGAAGCTTATCTTAGAATGTCATCTGTATCGAGTCAAGAATGGACAGAAAAGTGTCATGATCGACATATGGTTTTAGTAAGTGTCCGAGTGACAACAAAAGATAGTGTGTTAGTTGACAACCCGGATATTACTATGTTGCTATTGTCATGCATATTCTTAATAATAAAAGGTCCTGACCATTTGCTTTTCAGCTTTCCTGGAAACAACTTTAACTTTGTTTCGAACATACACACCTTCTGATTTGGCTCGAAAGTCTTTCGTCTGATATGTTTATCGTGCCATCTCTTGACTTTCTCTTTATACATGAGGTTGTTGAAATAGGCAGTCTCTGAATTCCAAGAGCCCATTCATGTCAAGTTTTATGTTCTTTCATGCTTTCTCTCTATCCAAGTTGCATATACCAACTACCCATAATGATTTGTGGATGAGTTTCACGGGCAAATGACATGACTTGTTGTACAACAGAAGACATGGAGACATTCCCAAAGGAGACTTGTACATTGTACGATAAGACAAAAAAATGAAATTGAGAAATTGAGTTCAGTTCTTTCTGTCAGTATGTATATGTTTGTGCAAGATAGATTTGATCTCCCTGTTAGAACATTCAGCCAAGTCGTTAGTCTGTGGGTGGTAAGGAGATACGACACTGTGTTCAGCGCCATACTCCTGAGTCAGCTTCTTCATTTCTTTATTGATAAAGTGGCTACCCTATCTGATATGTGGATCTTTGGAATCCCGAAATGTCATATGATGGTGTCTTTAAGGAAGCCCCACACAGTACCATTGTCTGTGGATCGGACGGGGATAGCCTCCGCCCATCGATTAACATAATTGACAACATGCAGGATGTATTCATATCCCTGACTGTTAGGAAATGAGACCATAAACTTGATTCCTCATTAATAAATCCCTGATTATCTACATGAATTAATAAATTAATCTCTCTTTTTTAGTAATTTTTTTGAATTAATCCAACAATTAACACTAACTACCTATGTATGTGTTGTAAAAAATTAACCCTAATCATACTAAATTATATAACCTATTCTTGTGTTATTATTTTCTGTGTTTATTTTCATAGTAAAAACTAAATAAAAATTAGAATAATGTTGTACATAAATAATTTAACATTAATTGTATAATAAAATTCTCAAAATTACAAGTGAAAATAAAAACTATTGTCTTCATTAATTTAATTACTTATTCAATCTTTATTTATGTTATATATGATTGTATTTCTCTTTGACTTCTACACGAAATTTGTAGATCTCATTGAGATATACAACTTTCATGTTTTGACACTTTCCTAAATTTGATGTATTTTATTTCTTTTGAATTTTTCCCTCTATTTCTTCTTTTCCTTAATTCTGATTGGGCCACGTGGCACCCTCTAGGTTGCCCACATGGTTCATCTCATTCTTCTTCATCCATATTTCTTTTTAGTCGTTGGATGTGACCTTAGATCACATCTTGATGTTCTAGTGGTGCCTTAATCTTAACCCTTAGATATGATCCCCAAATCGAATCGTAGCTAGCCATGCCCGCTGCCTCTTGGATCGTTGCATCTTCTGATCCAATGGTTGGGACCCTATTCCCAACCTCCAGCTTATGCTACGAAGCATTGCGTCACTTCACACATGCCTTCCTTCTCCCTATTCCACCAGTCATCTCTGTTAATCTCTTAGACAACCGAGATCTCCCTTATCTTCTCCTAACTTCCTTCATCTTCATGAGTATACTAACCTCCCTTAGTCTTACGTCCCTTGCTAGTTGCTGGTGGTTGAAACCACCAGGTGACAACTTCCTAATGCCAACCTCCATCTCCATGAAACCTTTGGCCAACCACCCTTTTGAGTCGTCCACCACTCTTGGAAAGTAACCCTTAGCCTTATCCTTCGTCTATGACAGGGATAGAATGGATTTTGAGAGCGACGATGGAGGTTCTTCTATGGAAAGATCCACAATCTTAATCATCGCGTTGCAACATCATAATCACTTCTTCAGCTTCGTTCTCCAGCCAGGAACATGATGTGATGACCAAAGAAGCTTCTAAGCTTTAAATCATGCTCGATTCATCATCACCTTCATCATTGACTTCATTTGTGTTTCTAGGTAAGACTCTAATCTTAGTTTTCTATTGGATTCATCATTTTGTTTACTAGAATTCAGTCACTCATTACTTCATCTTAGAACTTGTAAACCGTATCCAATCATCGTTGATCTCCATGTAATCTATGTCTCTCCTTTTCCACTTCTTCACCATCTCCCTCACTTCGATTCTATCCTTGCAAAGGGCAGAACCCATCAAGCTCTTTCCCTTTCCCCTTCACCAAGCCTCCATCCCTTGCCCTCAACATACCTCCAAAGATTCCTAGTCTTTTCAGCTATTCACTAACAATTATAGAACCATAGATCTCTTGAGTGGTCGGAGTTCGCACCACTGCTCAGGCGACGAATTTCTTCATCGATACACCATCTACACAAGAAAACTTCACCCATTTTAGATACTCAGAGCCTTGGTAGCATATTTGAGTAGCAATCAGACACCTTCCTAAGCCATCATAATAGCCATCAAATATAGGAGGAGCACACAGAGCTTCATCAACCATGCCTCCGCCGAGTGTAGAGGAGAGGGAGGAACTCGAAGAGCATTCTTCATTCTATCTGACCACCCCAGTCAGATCCAACAACCCAGATCACTTCCGAGCATATCCCATTGCTTCATTCCTCATCTTTGGATGGCCCGAGCCTCTCATCAAAGCGTCATCATTTGCCCTGTAACTCAAAGCTGCTCACGTGCACGAGCCTAAGACCCACGTGTGCCACCTCACATGCCTTAGGGAGATTTGCAGAACTAGGGCACCAACATTCTATACTTGCCAATAGGTCCTTACACACGCGTGTAGAGCATGTGCATGTTGGGTTATTGCAAGATAAGCCCTCCATTTCTTTGTTATTCAATTTATATCACAGCTCATGTTTATTTTGCATATCAGTCCCTGGCAGCTTTTTGTATTTGCATTTTGATTCTTTTTGGACCTTTTTGTAATATAAATAATTAGTTTTATTTTAGTTATGCCCATGTATTATGTTGTTAATATCTTGTGATCTACAACTCTGATTTTTATAAATTTGGTGTTGTATGAAAGCTCATTTCTTCCTCTATAATACTTAATTTAAATCATAGTATTTATCTATTTTGCATGCATTTAATTTTAGAGGATCTATATTACCAATTCATCCTTAATAGTGAATTTATCTGAATTACTAATATGTTGAATTAGTTCTACATGACACTATATTTTTATTAATTATTTTGAATAAAATCACAAGTTATTGATTAATTAATCAGGAGCATATTATTGTGTTATTTGTCTTCCTTTGATTCATTGCATAAGTGTTTGTCATTTTAAATAAAAGTATAAAAAATGTTCTAAAAGTTGCATTGATCTTTTTGTGTCTTTGCATTGTTCTTAACTTAGGACCTTTAAATCACTGAAATAATTAATTAATAACTAAGTTTAATTAAATAGTTTTTTGCATCCCTATGTTCGACCCTGGACTTCCTAAGTTATAAATTAAAAATCGAGTCCTCTTCTTGAAGATATTTTACTTGATTCTGTTGAATGTGAATTGGCTCGTGCTACAACGAGTACATGTTATCTTAGCTGGTTTGCAATTCACCACCCATGCATCAAAGATGTATGATATCTGAATATACTTGAGAGGCATGGTGTCTCATAAACTGATGGTGTCGCCCATCTGTTTGCATTCAGTACAACCTTTACGATATTCAGTAGCATCCTTGAGAAGAGTTGGCCACTGGAGGCCACATTGAAGCACACTTTCATTGATGTGCGCTTTCCAGAATGGTGTCCCCCATATTCTAATTTGTGATAATGGGTTAGAACACTCTTGTACTACTCCTTGATGAATACCCATTCATCACTCTTTATTCTTTTATTTTAGCTACAAAACCCATGCAAAACACATGTATATTTCTGTAAATACCAATAATTATCAAAGAGCATGCATTGTGTAAAAATGAATAATTAGCATGTTTTTGTGCATAAATAAAAGAATAAAGAAATAAAAGAAAAAGAGGGAGATATTTAGAATAAATATTGAGCAACCTAATCCCAAGGGAGGGCTCAGTATGGGCCTGACCGCATAAAAATCCAAGTAGAGAGAAATAGGGAAGCTCATATATGTGTACATATACCTGTGAATAAATAAAAATATTTTCTTCTAAACAAGAATAAAAATGGGTGTATTTATATGTATAGATTTGTAAATATTAAATTAAAATAAAAATGGAGAAAATGAAAATAAATAAAAATCCCCTTCTTCATTGTATAGAGACCATGTACATAGAAACCACATGTGTAATTATTTCCCTTTATAAAATTAAAATCTAATAAAAATGTGTACATATTCTATATTTCATAATGTGAATAAATAAAATAAAATTACAAAAATAAAAATAAAATAAAAAGATATAAAAATAAAAATCAAAAGCCACATTGTATATATACCATACATGTATATAAATAAAAGTATTTATTTAACCCTTATAAATAATTAATAAAAATAAAATAAAAATACCATATTATTCCAAATTTTATCCTATAAATAAATAAAATATAAAAGTGGAATAATTTGTATAAAAATAAATAATTAAAAATCAAAAATAAAAAAAATATGTATATACATGTATATAATAATACTATTTCGTAAATACATTATTTATATTTCAAAAAAATAAATAAAAATCACAAAAAATAGTTTAAAAATAAAGAAACATTTTTCATGTTTTAACTTTTTTAAAATTTGGCCATTTACTATGTTAAAATAAATTGTCAAATAATTCATAATTGGCAAGCTCTGATTGGTCCACGAGGGATTGTTGACCCCGGTCAACTCTCCCCCCAGGACCACTAGAGCCGGATCATGTTCGCCCGAACTGATTTCTCCTATTTCTACCCACTTGATCCGCCCGCCATTTGCGCAAACCCCGGGTCCTATTTGTGCCTGATACTTCCCTGATCCACGCCCGGAGGATTGCATCGGGGTCCGAGCTCCGAATCTCTCGCCCGACCCTCACCTTCTCGGACCCCTAGTACTATAAATCTCCTGCTCCGCCGCCCATTCCACGCCATCTTTGGCTCCGCCTTTCCATCCCAGGATCTCCACTACCTTCGCCTGAGTGACAGCTAGCTGCGGGTGGTGTTGCAGTGAGGAGGAGGTGCCCCAGCCATTAATCCGACAGCCTAGCGCCGCCGTGCGCCGCCCAGGAGTAGCGCTCGAGCCTCGGGCATCGACGACCCTAGAGGCAAGGACCAGGAGCTTCAGAAGCTCTTCCACAGTCGACCTCACGCATCCGGTAAGCCTGATTCTTCCTATGTTTCTCTAATTTTTGATTTCGCCCAATTTCATCTTTCGCCGACGACCATCGAATAGCTCCGCTCCGTCCACCCATTTCATCGATCGACCCGACCATCACCTCCGCCCTTCTCCCCTGCACGTTCTTCACCTACTCATTCAACCCAGTTCGCCCTGGAACTGGGAGTCGATCTCCTTCGTCGTTGCATCGCCGGAGATACTCCGCCTCGACGTATCAGCCACCCACCTCGTCTCTAACCGGGTCGAGGCACTTTGCTCTCGACCCAGGAATCTTTCTGTGCAGCTTTTCAGGTCCGGGGAGGTCCATCTGAGGACCTCAACTTCCAGGCACAGGAGCCGAGCTCCGCCGTTGTCGCCCGGCTCCTCGGAGCTCCTTGGCGCCATCAAAGGGGCTCTTCATATGCGGGAGGCTTTGGCGATTCTTTTCCACCCATCAGCAGCCCCCGAGGAGGTCCAGCGCACTCGCATTCCTCCGGCGAAGCTCGCTGGCAAGGAGTTCTTCCAGGAGTCTCCCCTGTCGTCCGTTCACCCCTTGGAGCCCCAGATTTGACCTGGACCGTTCATTTATACGAAGAGGCCCCCCGATACCAGCACCGATCGATCACCACGTGGCGCCTTCTTCACCGTCTGTCGCAGAGGAGAGGCGAGCCCCTTCCATAGACGTTCGATCATCCACGTGGCGAGCCCTCCACCGTTTGATCAGAGCAGAGGCCCTTTTGTTCAGCTGCAGCGCATCTCGACCGCATGATCATCCACATGGCGAGCCCTCCACCGTTCGATTGGAGCAGAGGCCCCTTTGTTCAGCTCCAGCGTATCTCGACCGCACGATCATCCACGTGGCGCACTCTCGGCCCATCTGCGAATAAAGGGTAATTTATCCTTAGGCCCTGTTTCTTTTAGTTTTTATCATTTAGTCCTGTAAATATTTTCCGTAGTTCATTTTATTTGGTAAAATTGCATAGAGGACCATGTTGTTTATTTTATTTGCATTTCTACCCCTGTTCATGTTGGACACGTGCATCGTCACGTGATATTTTGGTGAAAATGCATACTGTGGGCTTGTAGTTTTTGTTTGTTATTGAATGAGAAATACTTTCTGTTAATTACACTTATGCCCCTGTGAATGGTTTATTTCGACATGTGTTGATTTTGTTGGGTATTTTACAACTTAGCCCCTGGACTTTTAGCACCTGTTGCTAATAAGTCAGGGGACTTAAGTTTTCTTTCATTTGGGTCCCTCCTTGCCCAGAACACGTGCCACACACGTGGGCATCTGGTGTTTTGCACGAGGACCCCCTGAGCTTCTGTGTTTGTTCCATTTTAGCCCCAGAAGATATTTTTATTAGAAACAAGTCCCTGTGCATTGTGGGCTTTTGTTTGTTTTAAATAAAATATCAAATCTAATCCAAATTAAGTGAAAATTTGACACGTAGCTCCTGCCACTGTGTAGAATTTTCACTAATTTTTGGGAAAATTTTTGAGCCCTTTTATTATTTTTAAAAATTCAAAAACATCCATTTTTCTGCCTGTTCAGATTTAAAATTCATAAAAATATAAAAAATTAGATTTTGTGTGTTTGAGTGTATTTGATTTTCTGTGCATTTTTGGTTATTTTTGGATATATAAAACTCCTAAAAATTGAAAACCCCTTAAAACTCATAAAAATTCTAAAAAGTCATAGAAAATTCCAAAAATCATAAAATCTTTTCCTGAGTTTTCTTCATTGCTTCTATTTTTCATAAAAATTACTTCCGGGCCTTGAAAAGACCATTTGATATTTTTAAGTGGTCTTTGAAGCCTGGCTGGACAGTAACATTGTTTTCCTTCCTTCTTTCATTTTTTAAAAACTCCTTGAAAATCATAAAATTACAAAAAATTCACCAAAAATAGTAAAAAATATAAAAAACATAAAAATATTTTTTTTGAATTTTTAGAGCTTTTTAGAGTAGTTAAGTAAATTGTTGTTTGTGCTCGTTTTTTCTTTTTATTAATTTCCTTCATAACTAAAAATCCAAAAAAATAAAAATATTAAAAAACCACCAAAAAATATTTGTTTATATTTTCTTAATTTGTTGACTACTTCGTAGGCCGTAAGGCCATCTCGTGCTCCTCGAGTTCGACCCTGGGATCTATACCAGGTCAATCCCATAGCTAGGACTGCTATTTGGTTTTCTCGTGTTTCTATCTTTATTTGGTGGTCCGATTATTTTTCTTGATTGAGCTTTGAGTCCTGAGTGACTGAGCTCACAACGACCTTAGTGAGATACTTTACCTTAGTCGTTCGAGCAGCTCATTAGAATGGCGCAGTTGCCGGGGAGCACGGCTTAGTAGTCACATATTTTTACGGCTTTCTTTTTCGCGTTTTTTTGTATAGATTTTTGTATATATTTTTCTGACCTATTTATACATTTATCTGGTCTGATCACTTTTGTTTGTTTGCTTGCGAGGGCCTGAGGACCGAGGCGGCGACTTTCGAGGAGCCGACGCAACCACGACAATCGGAGGCGGTTCCCTTCTGTACGGAGCCGCAGGAGAGCGCAAGGAGACAACAGAGTGTGGGAGCTGCGGAATAGCCGCGAAGTATCTTAGATTAGTTTAGGTTTCTTTTCTGCATTATTTGAACTATTATTGTAATAAAACAGGGACAGGACACTCAGTTTGGACTTAGACTCTCGGGGTCTGTTTCGCCGAGCACCGGTGTGCTCGGGGGACTACTCGATTTTTTCGCAGTTTTATTGCGGCTTTCTACTGTTTATTTACTACCTTTCTAATTCTCGCGGATTTCATCCCCTAGCCTTAGGATTTTTGCTTGACTGTGACGTAAATAAGTAGGTCCACACACCTTAATAATTTTGCCTATACCTATAGATCGATTAATTGGACCAATAATAAAATGCTAATAAAATAGTCGATCCACTACCTTCGAGCCTACGCACCGCAGGCCCACCCAGTCAAGCGCTATTCCTGAACTTGATTTGTCGAGAAGAGGAGGGATGAGCCTAGACCGGACTCTTGGATTGGAGGCTGGTGGTCGACTAGTCGTTCTGTCGAGTAGAACTGTTTGCTTAGGGCTCGGATTTCCGCCTGCATCATTTAGGTAGTTTTATTTCAGTCTTTAAATTCTGCGCAGATCATTTTACATGTAGACTGCTGGATTCAAGTACGCATCTCTTACTCTGCATGCATCATTGATTTTCTCGCGCATCGGCTTTTTCGACTTCTCCCCCCGTTTTTGGAGAACCGATGCGTGAGAAAGCCGCATGCAGACTAAGAGATGATCAGCCCATGGAACCAGGAGAACCGAAAAATTCGTTAGGCGATTTGTTTGATTATTCAAAAAAATACCTAAAAATTTGAACCATAAAATTGGTACTGGTCAACTCTACTTGACCCTAAAAGACATTCACCCTAAAAATCTGTCTTGGGGAGAGGAACCCCCTCCTTGTCTGGTTTGCTTGCGCGAGAGAGTGACCCGCACACTAGGCTACAGCCATATCCGAGCCCCGATCAGACTACCGACCTTTTATACGGGACAGTCTGGTTGGCGGATTGGATTCCTAACAGGTCACGTTAATCGCTATGCTATCCTGACTTTATCACCTAATAAAATTGACAAGATAATTGACCGAACCTTTACTGTCTTCAGCTCGCATTGCGTAGGTGAATCAGGGGTTTGCTTGTGATCATTGTTGTTACCATATCTCATCTGCCCGACTCGCCAGATCACGATGATGGGTAGGAGGTCTCTTAAGCAGCCTCTGGCTGCACCGCTTTTCAGCACTCCAGCCCACTCATCTAGGTCGGTTCGTGAGAGCTCAGACCCGCTCTCCGAACCCGAGTTCGACTCTGCCCTGTTCCCCCTCGACCACCCTTCTACCATTCCTGAGAGTCCAGTGCCAGATGAGAGACTACAATCAGATGATTTATCGGCACCTGAGTTTGGGTCTTTTGCTTTTGTAGAGACCATGGCCGGCAGCAGTGATGATCGCACCGGAGGTCCCCGAGGAGAGCAGACTTTTGTCCTAGACCAGGGTGCGATCAACTCCACCCTGATCGCCTCCCTTGACTCAGTGCAGCAGCAGTTGAGGGATCAGGGAGCTTTTATGATAGAGATGATCGACTTTGACGCGGGAGTTGCACAACCCCAGATCGACTTTGACGCAACGTTGGGTGGTACTTCCAGCGATCGTGGGGGACTATGTTCCCCCCGAACACACTTCAGCTTCTACCCTGGTTCCATGGGCTGGCTACTGAGGAGCCCCATCTCCACCTTCAGGAGTTTGAGATGATATGCAGCACTGTCCACGACCGTCAGGTGGACCAGGATACCATCCGCATGATTGCCTTCCCCTTCTCACTAGAAGACAGAGTAGCCACCTGGATGAAGCATCTGGGGAGGTTTGTGTACACCTGGGATCAGCTCCACATCGAGTACTTGAACAATTACTATCCACTCGGGTGGACGAATGCAGCAAGGGCCCTGATCAGTAACTTCTCCATGCTCCCCAACGAGCAGTTTCACGAGGCATGGGAGAGGTTTAGAGAGCTTACAGACAGATGCCCGCACCATGACATTTCGAAGCCAAGCCTTATGCAGAGCTTCTTTTACGGGTTGACACCAGAGCTGCAGGGCCTGGTGAATGCTTCTTGTTGCGGGTCCTATTTCGCCAAGGATCACGATCAGGTCTGGGCCATCTACAAGGAGATGGCAGAGAACTATATGGTGATGTCCCAGACCCGACTTTACACACAGGGACGACCCCAGCCACAGACCGTGCAGTACCAGAGGATAGCACGGGTTGACGTCGGTCCATCCACTTCATCAGCGGTAGCAGCACAGGCCGAGTCCACATCCGCTGACATGGGCATCATCAGCGAGAAGCTGGACCAGATGGAGATTATCGAGAAGAAGCAGTGCTAGGGCATCACGCAGATGGAGCAGATGGCACAGACTCTGAGTGACCTGAAGATACAGCTCATGTGTCTCCAGGAGGCACAGACGACTTCCCAGCCCCGCCTTCAGGCACAAGGCGATCTGAGTAGCACCGGTAGCTCGTCCCATCGCTCCAGCCACCAGCAGCCTAGACAGGTTCACCTTGTACAGGCGGAGCCGTACCAGCAGCCGCAGCTTTCTTAGCAGGCACCACCATCCTCAGATGCTCAGATGGTGGTATACCAGCCGGATCAGCCTCTACCAGTACTCCCGCCAGCCCCTTACAATTCAGAGCCGTTGATGGACGTCAACGGGATTTGGTACGACCGACCCCAGCCCGGTATCCGACGAGACCATCCGGATTCTGTTGGTCGGCCGGAGGTTCCAGCTCCTAGCAACAGCCATCAGGACAGGGTGGCCAGTACGGCCATCAGAGAGATCACCACCAGCAGCAGCCCCCAGTGTACCAGCAGCAGCAGCAGTAGTCACAACAGTATGGTCCTCGTCCCCATCAGCAGGGACAGTCTTGGAGGCGAGAGCAGCCTCAGCAGCAGTATCATCCCCAGTCATACCCCTCTCACCAGCAGTACCCGCAGCAGCAGGAGCAGCCTCATTACCAGAGAGGCTACCCGTTAGGTTCTCATGGGCCATCCTATGAGAACCCCGCCTTAGACGACATAGCCCGCCTCCTTACTGACCAGCAGGCTATCTTCAGACGGGAGATGGATGAGTTCCGCAAGAAGGTGCGAGAGATAGTGAGAGGGAAGGCCGCCATACCTGCCCAGATCGATCCCAAACTCGAACAACCTCAAGAGGAAGTCTGAGTAGGTAGATTTCACAGAGTATGCCACTCCTAGTGATACATTTAGTGATTTGTCTGCATATCTGTTTGATACTGATTTTGTCACACTTAGGAGCAGTAGGACGCCAGCAGGCGGTGCCTCGTCTGAGCGACGTTCCCATGCCACTTCAAGAGCGCCAGGCGAGGAGGATCACGGTACTGATGCTGCGAGAGATGATGATGGTGGTACTGATGCCACCATGGATGCTGATCCCATAGGCAGTACTGAGGTCGTCACTTCACTAGCCAGAGGAGGTGGTACTGAGGCCACCGATGTTGCCGAGCCAGAGCGCGGTACTGAGGTCGCACGTCTACCAGCCAAGGGTGGTGCTGATGCCACCATTTTCACTTCTGAGAGTCTTGTAGTCTTTCTGTTTGTACATGTATCTCAGGACATTTCTGGCAATAAAGGAAAGGGTTTATTTTATTCTGATCCACCTGTGGTGCATGATGATGTATGTGTGGATTCTGTCGTGCTTGAGCAGCCCAAAGCCTCTCCTAGTCCTTCATCTGAGAAGGACCCTGTGATCCCCTTCCCTAGAGCACTCCACATGGGAAAGGGGAAGAAAATAGAAAATCTAAAAAAAAGACAGTAGGAAGAGTTCAGCCAGCAGATGATCGACCGCTTTCACATTCAGCTGACTCTTCAGGAGGCCTTGCAGCACATCCCTTTACTCCAGAGATCGCTCAGAGACAGGACCACAGTCAGGAGGAAGAGGAGGAACCACCAGTCAGAGATCCATGTGCTGACCAAAGCCACGTGTTTTGCGATTCAGAACCGTCTGCCGGACAAGAGGCCAGATTCAGGAGCCCCATATGTCAGATGCCATATCATAGAGCAGAGGTTCGACCACACTCTATTAGACAGCTTCTTCAATCAACCTACTTCCGGCAGCCCTTCTCGACTGCTTCGAGTTGGGCACTCTACGACAGAGCAGGACAGTCCTTCAGTTTGCTGATCGATCTGTCAAGAGGCCGAAGGGGTTGCTAAAGGACGTTGTCGTCACGATTCAGGGCCTGAAATTCCCCGTGGACTTCGTTGTGTTGGACATGGAGATCCCTGAGTCTGTGATCGATACCCCCATCATTCTAGGTCGCCTGTTCTTGGCCACAACCAATGTAGTGACCGACCATGATAGCGGGAAGGTATACTTTCACGTCGAGGGAGAGAGTGTACAAATAGAGACGGTCGAGGACATCAGAGTTAGAGATTCAACTTGCTCAGAGACTACTTCTGATGCAGAGCAGATGACAGAGACAGAGCGAGACATCCACCAGGACTGTGATTTTGTGATTACCGATGATGAGGAAGTATGGGCAGATCCAAACGCACAAGCCATCCTCTCACCTTCAGAGACCGCTGATGCAGAGACGCCAGCAGAGGATAGCTTGGAGAGCACATTCATGGTCCAGGATACCTTATAGGCAGCAGAGCTGGTTCTTGACCGCGAGACTAATTTTTGTGATGATGATACAAATCCCTCGGAGTCAGAGTTTGATGAGATTACACCAGATCTGACTTCTTCTGAGCCTACATCTAAGGAGGAGGTTGATGCCATGCAGAACAGAGATAGTCTACTTGAGCTGCCTTCTCCATATCCAGTTTGCGAGAGAGAGTTCTCATTTTCCTGAGCAGATTTGGCAGCATACACTCGGATTCTTCAGAAGCCAGATTTGCCAGCACCGACTTTTCTAGAGCTGAAGCCACTACCTGCGTCGTTGAAGTATAGATTCCTTGCGGGTGAGCATGAGATATACCCAGTCGTTATCTCCACTGATTTGACAGGAGGGAAAGAATCCCGTCTGATGGGGGTTCTTGAAAAGAGCCGCAAGGCGATAGGATGGAGTGTAGCAGATCTCCAGGGGATCAGTCCAGCTCTGTTCTCTCACCACATCTATCTCGAGGATGAGGCAAAGCCGTCGCATGAGTTCCAGCGGCGGCTGAACCCGAATCTGAGAGAGGTTATCATGAAGGAGATCTCGAAGTGGTGGAGCGCCGATTTTATCTACCCCATCTCTGACTCCAAGTGGGTCAGCCCGTTACATGTGGTGCCCAAGAAGACGGGCATCACTACAGTGGTTACGGAGTCCGAAGAGGAGATTGCTACCCGGGTACCCACTTCTTGGCGGGTCTGCGTGGATTACAGACAACTCAACCATGCCACCAAGAAGGATCATTTTCCCCCGCCCTTTATAGATCAGATCATTGAGATATTGGCAGGGAAGAGCCATTACTATTTCTTGGATGGGTACTCCGGATACAATCAGGTGGCTATTGCGCCAGAGGACCAAGACAAGACCACCTTCACCTGTCCCTTCGGCACATACACCTTCAGACGCATGCCATTTGGGCTATGCAACGCCCCTGTGAATTTTCAGAGATGCATGTTGTTTATCTTTTCGGACATGGTGGGGGAGTGCTTGGAGGTCTTCGTGGATGATTTCTCGGTCTACGGCGACGGATTCGACTCCTATCTTGACTGCCTAGACCGAGTCCTTCAGTGATGCATTGAGGTTCGCCTGGTATTATCTTGGGAGAAGAGTCACTTCATGGTGACTCAAGGGACGGTGCTTGGCCACATCATCTCCAACAGGGGCATGGAGGTTGATCCGGCCAAGGTGGATGTCGTTAGCAAACTCAATCCACCGTCCAACTTGCAGCAGCTACGGTCTTTTCTGGGGCACATTGGTTTCTACCGGCGATTCATTCGTGATTTCAGTAGGGTTGCCCAACCGTTGACTGATCTGCTGACGAAAGACACCGAGTTCCTTGTCGATGATAAGTGTCTTTCGTCGTTCGAGACTCTCAAGAGATGTGTGATAGAGGCTCCTGTCCTTCAGCCACCTGATTGGTCTCTCCCATTCGAGATCATGACGGATGCCTCCGATTTTGCTGTGGGGGCCGTACTAGGATAGAGGAGGGATGGAGTGCCATTTGCTATTCACTACGCTAGCCGTACATTGGATGCCGCGCAGCGGAACTACACAGTCACTGAGAAGGAGATGATAGTCGTAGTTTTTGCCCTAGATAAGTTCAGATCGTACATTATCAGATCTAGAGTGACCATCTTTACCGATCATACCGCCATCAGGTACCTCATGGCAACGAAGGATGCCAAAGCTAGAATGACCAGATGGATCCTTCTACTCCAGGAGTTTGACATAGAGATTAAGGATAAGCCTAGAGTCAAGAATGTGGTGGCGGATCATCTCTCCCGATTGGAGTATCTTGAGGATTCTGAGCATATTGATCCTATTTGTGAGACCTTCCCAGATGAGGTGATCCTTGCTATCGCCTCACTTCCATGGTATGCCAATATTGTGAACTTTCTTCTCGCCAAGAAAGTTCCACAAGACCTTCCTCGCGAAGGCCAAGTTTTACCATTGGGAGGATCCCGTCCTTTACCATGAGGGAGGGGATAGTATCTGGCGTAGGTGCATTCCTCAGGAGGAGCACCATAGCATCCTCACTTACTACCACAAGCTGGAGGCATAAGGACATCACTCAGGGAGGAGAACGGCACAAAAGGTGCTCCAATCCGGCCTATGGTGGCCTACTCTCTTCAAGGACTCTGATGAGTTCGTGAAGAGATGTACTGACTGTCAGAGGATGGGCACTTGTGGACAGCGTGATATGATGTTGATGCAACCCATACACTTCTGTGAGGTTTTTGACGCATGGGGCATCGATTTTATGGGTCCATTCCCTAAGAGTCAGGGATTCGAGTACATTATGTTGGCCGTGGATTATGTGAGTCGTTGGGTAGAGGCCATCCCCACCCGAACCGCAGATGCTAGGACTGTTTGCCGATTTTTGAGGAAGAATATCATTTCACGGTTCGGGGTACCTCGAGTGTTGATATCTGACGGGGGGTCTCATTTCGTCAACGACAAGGTAAAGGCCCTTGCTAGCGAGTTCAGCATAGACCATGGATTTGCCACTCTATACCACCCTCAGACGAATGGTCTTGCTGAAGTGTCGAACAGGGAGATCAAGACTATATTGCAGAAAGTCGTCCGCCCTGACCGAAAGGATTGGTCACATCTTTTGGACTCGGTCTTGTGGGCATATCGGACGTCTTTCAAGACTCCTTTGGGTACATCTCCCTTTCGCCTCTTTTATGGCAAGCCGTGCCATTTACCTGTTGAGATGAGACATAGGTCACTTTGGGTAGTCACTGATATACTTTTGGATCCAGATAGTGTAGGAGACAAGAGGAGGGCAGAGTTAGCAGCCCTGGAGGAGCTTCGTGATAATGCCTTTTCAAACAGCCTACATTATAAGGAGATAGTGAAGGAGTGGCATGATTCTCATATCAGCCACAAGCAGTTTGAGCCAGGACAGAGAGTATGGCAATTTGATGCTAGGATTAGATTATTCCCAGGGAAGCTATAGAGTAAATGGAAGGGACCGTATTTGGTGAGAAAGGTACTCGACAATGGGAGTATTGACATATCTGAGTTGTCTTCTGAGAGTATCTTTCGAGTGAACGGCCAGCAGCTCAAGCCATATCTAGATCATGAGCCGCGGGTCGTTGATGTTGACCCTATTCACTTTGCGTGAGATGTGGTCTCTTGACTCACATCTATTGCATCTCACGCCTGATTATCACTGTTCTTCTGACCTGTATAGATCCAGTTGTCCATATCACTCTATGCTTTAGTCCCACATCCCTTTTCTCATCTTATGATTATGCTATACTTAGGGTGTGCTTTACCCTAAGTATAGGGGGTATGTAGGACTCTCGGGTATTCTTTTGATTCTTTCTACCCATGTTTTGCTGCCTATACTTAGGGATATTTCACCCTAAGTATAGGGGGGGTAGACTCTGTACATCCTTCACTCGGATTTCCCTTCATGTACAGCTTTCTATACTTAGGATTACTTGATCCTAAGTATAGGGGGAAAACATCGAGTTCTCTTCATTCTATTCTTTGATTCATCTCTGTATATAGCCATTCCTTTTCACTTCCCTATACTAAACACGAGTTATGTCTTCTTCATCGCTCTTGATCACTCTGAGGACATTGTTCGAGCTAAGTATAGGGGGTGTGTATATATTTCATATATACTTTAGCCATAACTCATACTTTGTGTGAGTGTGTAAATAAATAAAAATGGCTAAAAAACCATAAAACCCATAAAAATTAAAAATTTCTCCCTTGTATATAAAATTCATCTTGCACATACCTATTTATTTATACAAATTATTTTTGTACAAATGATTGTAAAATGATTTGTGTAAAGGATTTGTAAATATTTTCATATCAAAAACTATGTGTATAGTACAAAATTTTTGTAAAATGTTTTGAAAACAAAAAGTTTGCAAAAACCTTGTGTAAATGTTTGTAAATATTTTGCAAAACTTCTCATTCATGCATATATCCATGTTTTCAAGCATTTTTCAAAAATTTTGCACGATTGTAAATACTTGTAAATTGCTCATTTGCAAATAGCATCTTTGTAAATATTTGTATAGTTTTTCTTGGATCATAGTTGACATTTAAACTAGCCTGGAATTAAATTGGAAAATGGAGCTTGATTAAGATCTTAATCCACCTAATAATAAGAGGAACCTTATAGGGCTTAGGGTTAAGGCTTTTCAGGTCCATTAGGACTTAATTCTTTGAGTCCACTAGGCTATGAGCATATGTCATCTTGATGAGCCTAAGTAGAGCACTTAACAACACACGCATGACTCTCAGAGACAATGGCTATACTTGCACCAGCACTTTATACATAGCTCTCCACGGATGAGGTGGTGAGGAGGCAGTTTCCTTTGGCTTGGGGTAGCATATGAGGGTAGTACTTCTAGGCGGAACCTCTCTTCTTCTTCTAGTGAAGGAAGTGCGTCTCAACTTGGTTTGGTGGTTATGAAGTCTAAAGACAGAAGCTGTGGGTTGCAATAAAGCTTCAAAAGAGGGATAGTATACTGGCTCAAGAGGAAAAACTCCTTGTATATATGCTGCACCATGTAGATATGTTGTACAGATGCACATGAAAAACAAATGTGCAAAAAGAAAAGAACTCCAAAAAAGTGGTGGGTCGGATTGAAAATTTAATAATCCCACCGAAATGTATATAGTCAAATAAAGAAAAAGCTTATGGTATACATGTTCCATCTCATGAAGCTTGCAGCGGGAGACTCAACTACACTGGTTAGAGCTCCCAAGGATACATGGCTACACTGGCCATGGTCCATTCTTCTTCTTCCCCCTCTTCTTGAGCCGGTTGCACTTGAACTTAGAAGGGAATACCCCGCTTCTCGAGGAAAGAGTTGCTAGACCGAGGCATTAGAGTTACCAGGTTGAGGGCGGTTGTTTCTTTGTTACTTCTGAGGTGGGGAGCTACATATCACTTACACCGTACAAGGAAAGATTCATAGTCATTAGAGTTTGTGTATGTAGACTTGTTATGATCTGGTTTATTGAGGAGTCTTGTCCATAGATTGGTGGAACTTAGAGGCTGTTAGATTTTAAGCTTAAGTCCAAATAAGGTTCTGACACATTAATAATCCAAAGATCTGATCGAGCTCCATATTTCATATTAATGAAGGCATGTTTAAAAATCAGCATTGATCCATGCATTTTTCTCCTCTTTTTCTTTTTCTTTCTTCTTTTTCACTTCTTTTTCAAATAAGTGTTTGCTAAGGGACTAGCAAAGTTAAGTATAGGGGGTGATGAATACCCATTCATCGCTCTTTATTCTTTTATTTTAGCTACAAAACCCATGCAAAACACATGTATATTTCTGTAAATATCAATAATTATAAAAGAGCATGCATTGTGTAAAAATGAATAATTAGCATGTGTTTATGCATAAATAAAAGAATAAAGAAATAAGAGAAAAAGAAGGAGATATTTAGAATAAATATTGAGCAACCTAATCCCAAGGGAGGGCTCAGTATGGGCCTGACCGCATAAAAATCCAAGTAGAGAGAGATAGGGAAGCTCATATATGTGTACATATACCTGTAAATAAATAAAAATATTTTCCTCTAAACAAAAATAAAAATGGGTGTATTTATATGTATAGATTTGTAAATACTAAATTAAAATAAAAATGGAGAAAATGAAAATAAATAAAAATCCCCTTCTTCATTGTATAGAGACCATGTACATAGAAACCACATGTGTAATTATTTCCCTTTATAAAATTAAAATCTAATAAAAATGTGTACATATTCTATATTTCATAATGTGAATAAATAAAATAAAATTACAAAAATAAAAATAAAATAAAAAGAAATAAAAATAAAAATCAAAAGCTATATTGTATATATACCATACATGTATATAAATAAAAGTATTTATTTAACCCATATAAATAATTAATAAAAATAAAATAAAAATACCATATTATTCCAAATTTTATCCTATAAATAAATAAAATATAAAAGTGGAATAATTTGTTAAAAATAAATAACTAAAAATCAAAAAATATATATATATGTATATACATGTATATAATAATACTATTTCGTTAATACATTATTTATATTTCAAAAAAAAAAATAAAAATCACAAAAAATAGTTTAAAAATAAAGAAACATTTTTCATGTTTTAACTTTTTTAAAATTCGGCCATTTACTATGTTAAAATAAATTGTCAAATAATTCATAATTGGCGGGCTCTGATTGGTCCACGAGGGATTGTTGACCCCGGTCAACTCTCCCCCCAGGACCACCAGAGCCGGATCATGTTCGTCCGACCCGATTTCTCCTATTTCTACCCACTAGATCCGCCCGCCATTTGCGCAAACCCCGGGTCCTATTTGTGCCTGATACTTCCCGGATCCACGCCCGGAGGATTGCATCGGGGTCTGAGCACCGAATCTCTCACCCGACCCTCACCTTCTCGGACCCCTAGCACTATAAAGCTCCTGCTCCGCTGCCCATTCCACGCCATCTTTGGCTTCGCCTTTCCATCCCAGGATCTCCACTACCTTCGCCTGAGTGACAGCTAGCTACGGGTGGTGTTGCAGTGAGGAGGAGGTGCCCCATCCATTGATCCGGCAGCCTAGCGTCGCCGTGCGCCGCCCAGGAGTAGCGCTCGAGCCTCGGGCATCGACGGCCCTAGAGGCAAGGACCAGGAGCTTCGGAATCTCTTCCACATTAGACCTTACGTATCCGGTAAGCCTGATTCTTCCTATGTTTATCTAATTTTTGATTTCGCCTAATTTCACCTTTCGCCGACGACCATCGATTAGCTCCGCTCCGTCCACCCATTTCATCCATCGACCCGACCATCACCTCCACCCTTCTCCCCTGCACGTTCTTCACCTACTCATTCAACCCAGTTCGCCCTGGAATTGGGAGTCGATCTCCTTCGTCGTCGCATCGCCGAAGATCCTCCGCCCCGACGCATCAGCCACCCACCTCGCCTCTAACCGGGTCGAGGCACTTTGCCCTCGACCCATGAGTCTTTCTGTGCAGCTTTTCAGGTCCGAGGAGGTTTTTTTCTTCATAACTAAAAATCCAAAAAAAATATTAAAAAACCACCAAAAAATATTTGTTTATATTTTCTTAATTTGTTGACTATTTCGTAGGCCGTAAGGCCATCTCGTGGTCCTCGACTTCGACCCTGGGAGCTATACCAGGTCAATCCCATAGCTAGGACTGCTATTTGGTTTTCTCGTGTTTCTATCTTTATTTGGTGGTCCGATTATTTTTCTTGATTGAGCTTTGAGTCCCGAGTGACTGAGGTCACAGCGACCTTAGTGAGACACTTTACCTTAGTCGTTCGGGCGGCTCATCACTCCTCAGGAATTCATCTTCTCTAGATATAATCAGCATCCTCACAGAACAAGTAAGGATCCTTCCATTTATAGAAATGTATTTTGGACATGAACTTGTCCACTTTCAGCTTTGGCCAGATCTTGTGGAACTTCCTTGGAGACAATGTAGTTGACAATACTAGCATACCCGGGGAGAGAGGTGAGTGCCATGATAGCTTCATATGGGAAGATTTCAGTGTTGGGAAGGATTTCCTATTACGGAGTTATGGGTCCTAAAAACTCCTTTTTTAAATTTGAGGGAATTAACGTGCAAATATGTAAATGTGTCATTCATTGTTGAAGGCAGGTAATAGAAATAAATTAAGAAATAACCACTTAATTAATTAATTAAATTCTTATTTGAGTAGTTTTATATTTAGTTAGCATGGGCAAGTCCCTGGGTCAAACTCAATGAGGCAAAGGAACAACTTAAGTTATGTCTACCAACTATAATGTGTGGAATTTGAGGTGGAATTTTTTTGTGTTTTTAATGTCATTTTTTAATGCAAATGGAAATGTGACCAATTTTAAGGACTAAAATGCAAGTTCTAATTAAACAGAGTCTAAAAATCATAAAACTTAGCAAATGTGAATAATGATGAAATGAATGCACTATAATTTCTTTGGAATTTTCTAATTTAATATGAATATTTAATGAATTAAATGGTGAAAACAATGTGATTTACAATAATTAATTATAATAAATATTAAACCTAAGTATTTTCAAGGAATAAAATTATCCAAGATAGATCAATAAATGAACTATCTTAGAAAAATATTAAAGTCTAAAAATGTTGAGTTTAATACCTATTAAAAATTAACTATAAAAAACACATAAATGATTTTTACTGAGCAAGTGATACATGCTAATGCAATTATATTTTGACATAATGTAAATAACAAGTAATTATACTGCCAGTGAATGTTCGGTAATATTTAGAATTATGGTTAATTAATTATGAATTTCTAAGCACGGAATGGGCAAAATATGCAAACTTTCCACAAAATATTAATAATTAAGTAACCACCTATAATAAAAATATAACAAGCATACCACAATGTAGAGAATTAATTGAGAAACAAAGTGCAATTTTTTTAAATGACAAAATGATGCTAAAATGATGTTCAAAATTATAGAAGAAGCCAAGAGTATGTATGCAATTACAATAAATAAAACTAAAATGAGTGCAGGGACCTAAAGGGAATTACTTAGACCTGACAAGGGGAGGTTTGCAAATTTTTCAGGGGTCATGTGTGCCTCACGTGACCCTGGAGTGGCTAGACTTCGTTGTAAAGGTTGGAAGTAGGGGGATTCCTTGCAGAAGTTTCCCAACTCACGTGTTGTGCATGTGGGTAGGGGTTTCGTGCCTTGTGCTTAGCAGTGCTCGAAGGTGGAGGTTGATGGAGACAATGGTGCACGTGGGTAGGGGTGGAAGTAGGCGAGGCTCTGACTTCGGTGGACTTCGATCATAGGGTCCTGAAGGAGGAGGCAGGACAGGCGATGGAGGAGGTCCAGCGGTGGGGGAGCAGGCGTGGAGAGTCGGTCGGCATGCGGAGCTATGGTGGTGGAGTAAGAGGAGGGACATGGTGGATTCTCTTGGAAGATTAGTCGATGAAAAAGCCCTAGGTGGAGGGGCAGCTGGTCTTGGTTGGAGTTAGTGAAGGACAGAGCAGCAGGAGGAAGTAGTCGAGGAAGCTAAAAAAATTCAAAGCAAAGAAAAGAAATAAAGAAAAGCTCTCACCATACAAAGTCAAATATAAAAAGCTTTCACCAAAGGTGAGCGCTCCCAACCATTTCAAAGTGTCCACTTGGACCACCGCTATTAGGATCAGAAGTCGGGCTAGCACCAAAAAAAGGGCTCTGCATAGTAAATGCTACAAGTCTAGGTGTAGAAAGTATATTAGATACTCAAAAAAGGCACACCCTGGTGTACTCTTAGGAAAACAAGTGTAGATGACTCCAACTTATCTTGATCGATACACCGATCAACAACCAAAAAAATACATGTGTTGAGTTAATAAGGCACTCGAGAGAATCCTTATTTCAATGAGATGGAGAGAAGAAATTACACAATCCTATGCCCTCCGTCAATTGTCCTTCCATCTGCACTTTTAAGTCTAACAACTAAAGAGATGGTGGATTGGATGCAAGAAAGGGTTTATTCCCTAGTGTTGAGGATTGGGATCTTAACAGTCTCTTGGACTAGAACCTTGGGTGACGTTGTGACTCTACTCTTGCAACTGCAGTCCACGCTTAAAGTCATATCCCTATTATATATGTATACAGAGAGAGTCTGATGATTAGGGAAATTGGATACCTTTTGACTAAAGCTTGGTTCAGATTAGAATTTTAGGATCTTTAAAATTGAGAGTTCTCGAATGGATCAAGTCTTGTATTCACATGTATAGTTAGAGGTTAATTCAACTTATTCAATCTTTATTTTCTCGAAGACTAGCAAAGTCTAAGTATCGGGGGATGATGAATCCACGATTCATCATCTCAATATATAGATCTTAGCAAAATCCCTGAGTAAAATCTCTAATAAATGTCCATAAAATAAATAAATTAATAAAATGACTCTTGTAAAAAAATACATGGATTATTATATATTATATTGTACAAAATAAATTAATAATAAAAAGTTGTAAAATAAAAGAGTTTTGCACCTATAAATAGCCCAAACTTCATGTATTTTAAAAAATTCATTTCATTTTATTTTTGGTTAATTCTTTCTCTGACTTATTTATAAAAATGTATATAAAAATACAAAAATATAAAATAAATTTCACCTCAAATAAATACTTCTAGATCCCAAAGAGAAAATGTTGTAAAGTCCAACTTCCCGACGAAATGCTTGCTCCATATGAACTCCAAATTCACCAAACTTTTTAACTTTTAGGTTAGAAAATTATCTATCTAGTGAAATTAGTTTCATTAAAATCGGAGCTCGTCTGTAAAATATGAGTTTTAGGACCTCGATGTACATTGTATATATTGTTAAAATTCTTTCTTTCTTCTTCTTTTATTTTCTTTTTATTAATTATTAAAAAATCCAAAAAATTCATTCTTGTGTTCTTATTTTTTAATAATTAATTTTGTTTTAATGTTGTAAATATCTTTATTAAAAATACAAAAAAATAAAATTAGAAAAGTAAAAAATGTACATATTGTTTGTCTTATTTTGTAAATTATCCACTCTTTTTATTCTCTTTATTTTATTGTATTTTAGTAGCCTCTTTATTTTATTTTGTTGATTTTATTCATTTTCCAGTCTCTACAATAACTTCCATTCATCTCCATATTTTTTTAACCTCCATTCAACTCCACCATTTTTCCTACCTCCCATTCAACTCCACCATTCCACCTTCATTGTTCTCCAACTTCCCATTCTTCTTCTTTTTATTCATTTACTCATCCTCATTTTTCCCCATCTGCCATTCTTAGAGAAAAAGGAGAGAGCATGGAGTGTTTTGTTGGTGACAACAGCTGAGCATCCTCCTTAAACGACAACCTCCTTTCAGGCGAGATCTGCGGTGACCACCGTCCCTGAGTCACGAGTTTCCCATCAAGCTCACATAGTTTCCCTGATTTTTTCTCGCCGGACCGAGGCCACAACAGGAGTCCAGTGTAGCTGCTCTGCAAATCCGAAGAATCATAGGTAAGTTTTCTATCTTCTTCTCATTTTTTTATTTTCTAACTTCATTTTTCTGTCTTGGTCATATTCATTTTTAAATACAACATCCATATAATAACACCACCAAATCATCCCCTCTTCTTGTTTGATTTTCTGAGATTGAAAAAAATAAAAAAATAAAATCACAATAAAAAAATAAAAAAAACACAACAAGTCCCAACATAACACCCCCCTCGCTCCCCGCCTCCAACCACCATTGTAGACGGTTGCCACTCCTCCAGCTCCAGCCAGCGTGCTCCACTGTTGTCTCCAACCGCACGTGTACAGTCCTGGCCGCACCTCCGCCAGGCCTAGACTATCCATAGTCGTCGCTCTAGGTGTGGTCGCCTACAGGGTCGCTATCCTCCAGTCACCTACAGCGTGACCAGTCGCCCCGCCCATCCTTCAGTCGCTTGCATCACGGCTCGCCCATCTGTGCCGCCCCTGTCACTCCCTCGTGTGGTTGCAGCGCTATCGCTCGCCCTGCTAGGACGCCTCCCATCTTCCTCGTGCGCCCTAACCGCATGAATGTCTTCTTCTTCTTGTTCATTTTTATTTTTTGTAAAAATTGCTTGTTTTTCATGCATAGTTTTCATAATTCCAAAAGTGACCCTGTGCACAGTTTGCATTGCAATTTTTAGTTTCTGTATTGTACGGATACCCTTGTATTTATGTGTTAATTTAGAAGTCTTTATTGCATCATTCATTTTAATGAAAAATAACATGATGTTGAGCAAGTAGTTCTCCACCATTTTGATATTTATTTGTATTTGGTGAGTTTGGGTAATTAATTAAAATTATTTTAGTGAAGAATTGTATATTTTACCCACTATGAGATTTTAAATTCATACTGGACTCATAGTTGCTCCAAAAATTTCTCAAAAATCACAAATGATGTCTTGAAATGTTCTTTAATTACTATCCAAATATCATATTAATAGGAGATGTCATGTGCTTAAATAAATTATAGAGTGAATTTCGTAAATGATTTTTAATTAAATCCATGCATGTTATATTCACGAAATTCCAACTCTCATGGATTGCTTGTTAAAATACCTTTTTGAGATAATTTTCTCTCCGGATGAATTGACATTACAGATTTATTAGGAATTAAATACCTGCAAAAACTTTGTTTTCATTAAAAAACTCATAAAAAATTCATATATTCTCGAAAAATTCCAAAAAAAATATTGTAGCCTCATTACATCATGTTTAAGTTCCAATAAAATGCTCATAAGTTCTGTATTATGTTTGTGTTTTTTATTGCACAAAATCCCATAAGTCAATCTGTTGTCATTGGTCACTCTCCTTTAATAAGTTCCAATAAAATGTTCATAAGTCACTCTATTTTCATTAAAAACTCATAAAAATTCAAATATTCTCAAAAAAATCCAATAAAATTATTGTAGCCTCATTGCATCATGTTTAAGTGAGCATTTTTCATTTTTGCATTTTAACCCCTAAAATTCAGAAAAAAATATGTTTTGCATTCATTAATAGAATAGGTTTCTAGAAAAAATTATAATTTGGTTAAATTAGATTAATTTCACATTAAAATTAATTTTGATAAGTTGTGTATTTTCCTATTAGCTTAATTCACCTACATTTTGCATTCGCATTTATTTTTGCATTAAAAAATATAAAAAAATCCGCATTGGAAATCTAGACCTAATTATTCTAATTTAACCCAAAGTTGTTACTTTGCCTCCGTTTGTTCGATTCTGGACTTGTTCAGAATATAAATTTAAGTCGAGACACTCTTCATGGAGATCTTTTCTCGGTTTTGATTGATTGGCTGAGTGTCGTGCTACAATGAGGACCTAATATACACACTCACGCGATTCTGTCAACTATGCAGAACTAGGTCAGATGTCTCTGCGAAGAGGATATAGTTTTAATTTATAAACCTGGGATGTCCAGGGTCAAACACAAGGTCACGATCCATAATACGATTATTCGGTTGTTTTAATATATATGTTAAGTGATTCATAAATCATCAAGGTCAACACAACAAAATAACAAGAGAAACGAATCATAAAAAATGAATGCAGAGAAAGATGCATTTTCAAAACAATTGTATGCATGTTAGAAAATAAACAAAATGAACATAATGATGCTAGATAATCACATGCATAAAGAGACTTAAATTATGATCGAGAATAAATTATTTAACTTAAAAAATATTCAAAATAACAGTCTGATCTAATTGAGCACTTTAATCAAGAGCCAATTTTTACTTCATATGACTTAATGCATTTATAACATATCTAATTTAATGATCTCAAAATTAATGTCAAATTAAAGATTTGATGAAGGAATCTGAAAGACAATTAAATGATGATAAAAATGACACTGAAATCATCTCAATCAGATAAAGGATGCTTAAGATATTCAAGTTTGAAGTCAAGGGCATAAACGTCACAAAACATGAGAAATAACCATCACAAATATTATGAAATGTCCCTGGAGAGACTAAAATGCAATTCTGAAAACTAGGCCATTAATTTTATTGAAAAGCCCCCTACGTGGGGGCATTTCTACAATATTGGGCAATCAGCAGGGGTTGGTTGCAAATAGCTTGGAGCTAAAATGTAGAGCACATGCAGCCCTAGGCTCGGGTGCAAGGCGTGGCTTGGGCCAGGTGTCGTGTTGCGGTGCTTCAGATTGCAGTGACCAAAGCTACAGGCTCAGACTTGAAAGACGTCACCTCCTCTCAACCGTTAGATAACACCCAAATAGGCGTGATTCAACAGCAATTGTACTCTGCAACTCTTCTTCTCTGACTTGAGAAGTTGAGAAAAGGTGGGGCTCCGGCAAGAGCCTCAATGCTCTACTGTGATCCTGAAACTCGTAGGAAGGTTGTCGAAGGTGGAAGGAGGGTTCGCGAAGGTGATGCATGTGATTTCCTCTGGAAATTAGAGATGATAAAGAAGCCACGGAGGCGGAGCTCTAGATCAGAGCCCCTATTCCATTTCTGGCCAATGAAGGTCTTTGACTCCTACATGCGTTAGCAAAGGAATAGCCGAAGCTACATATAGTGTGTGTGTGTGTGTGTGAGAGAGAGAGAGAGACTGGGATGGAATAGTGGGCTATATCAAGGTGGAGAAGTTGGAGCCCAGGTGGGTTCTCCTTCATGGTTGAAGGAGGAGGCGATTCGAGTTGATAGAGATGAACAGATGAGAAGGACAGAGAGCGAAGCCTTCCGCATGGATAAAAAACCATAGTGAAGACTGGGATCATATCAGATGAGGAAGTGAATCTTACAACATTGCTGAAATAATTAAAGAAACGAAGAAGAAAATCTAAGAAACCTAACATGTACATTGAAGAAGGTTGCAATGGGTGGAGGAATTGGCTTGGGATGAGCTTCATTTGAAGCTCGGGTAATCGCTTCAGTGATCAGTCGGTCACAAAGCTCGAACAGCCGTCGATAGATACTGTACATGGCCTACCTGTCATTGATGAACCGCGGATCTACCCTTGTTAATGTTGTCTAATTGACGTTTTCATTGCAGTCGAATAAATCCGGATCGATAAAAAATTACCGTACAAATCGATGAATCATCGAATGAAATTAATATATGGTTTTATGTTTGTTTATCCTGGGCAAGCCCCAGGGTCAACTCAAGGAGGCAAAGGAACAACTTGGGATCAAGTTAGAGGGATTAGATCGCGGTTTTCCAAGTGGTATTTTTTTAATTTTTTATGCAATAAAATTCCAAATGCAATGATGCTCATGAACTAGGTTATTAAGAAAATCAACAACTTAGTTAAATTTAATTTAAATGTGAAATTAATCCAAATTGACCAAATTGTACATTTGTTGTAAACATAATTCAATGATTAATGCAAAATGGATTTTTTTTGGAATTTTTGTATTTAAAATGCACACATGAAAAATGCAAACTTTTTTGGGGTTTTATGCACGACAACTCCTAATTGGACGAAATTTGGAATGTAGTTAAAGCACACTTAGAGGCATCATTCACAATTTTTTCACAATTTTTCGAGCAATAAATGACTATGTGCGAATTTCAGAGCATAATTGGGAAAAATATCACTGATTTTAAATCTCTGATTTTTAATAAATAATCTAATGCTCACAAAAATGAAAATAAATAGCCACAATGTAAAGAATTAGTTGCTCATCAAAATGCTATTTTTCATTAAAATAAATGATGCAAGATAACTATCCAAATAAATGCTCAAACACAGGGTTGTTCTTGCAATTACATAATCAAAATGGAATGAACTGAAATGTGCTCAAGGTCACTTTTGGAATAAGATAAATATGACGGACTTAATATGCAAGTGTTACCATGAAATAAAAAATATATAAATAAACCTCTGAAGCTTCCCCACGCTAGGGCAAAGAAAAGGGCCAACGGCTAGGGCTCGAGGATGGCGGCGCGTGTGGAAGGGCGCAGCCTCGGCGGTGCGGTCGACGACGACTACAGGGAGGAGTGGCGACGGAGTTGGCAGAGCGGCGCTGGACCATGGGGTGGATGCGTGAAGACAGAGCGGAGGCGCGGGGACGAGGCTGGGACGGGCGGCACCGGCTGCTTGCTCCTATTCTCTTCTTTTTTTATTAATTTTTTGATGTATTTTTTAATGTAAACAGGAAATAAAATTTGTAGAGATGAAATGATGGTGATGATGATTTGTGTGATGTTGTGGTGTAGAAATTCAATGAAGATGTCTGATTTACCGAGAATTCTGTAGTCTTAAGTTCCACACAAAGCGGGAACTCAGTCGAAGTGTCGACCACGCAAAATCCCAACTAAAATCAACAATGAACCCACACAATATAAGTCAAGCAATGAAGAATAAGAGTGGAGTCAAATTTATTTTTAACTCTACATAAAAGATGTATAGATGCAAGTACATAGAGAGTTCGAACACAGGGAGCAAGGCAGGATAGATCTACAAGTGTGTGTGTGTGTGTATGTGGTGGTGATGTATTGTCTACATTATGCAATGCAAATGTTTTTGTGGGTTTTTAGTTTTTATATTTTTTATTTGATTTTTAAATTATAATATTGTATTTTGGTTTTTGATTTTTTTGATTTTATATTTTCTTTTTATATTTTTATATTTTTTTATATTTTCATTTTCAATAATAGAATATATATACAATATAAGGAAGAGAGGGATAGAGTATTTATAAAAATAAGGAAAAATAGTCAAAAATTAGGGAATAAAATATTTTTGGTCTTTTTATAATTTTAAGATGTTTTTGTGATTTTGGGGAAATTTTCAGAATGTTTTTGGTATTTTTAAAATAAAAAAGAAGGGAAAACAGTGAATAAATCTACTGGCCGAAATCAAAATGGGAAGGAAAAATATCAAACAGCAACAAAATTTTCCCAAATTAATTTAAAGATAAAGAGAATAAAATGAGGAACATACAGGAACTGAGTTTATATTTTTTTGAATTTTCTATGATTTTTTAGATTTTTATGAAGATTTTTAGGGTTTTCTAATTTTTAAGGTTTTTCTTTTGAAATTTTTAGTGATTTTTGGACTGACACTAAAATATGATAAAAACACAAAATATGATTTTATTTGGAATTGTTCAAAACGTTTTTATAATTTTTATGGATTTTCTAATGCACATAATAGGAAAAATGCATGTTTTTTATTTTTAATAAATATGAGAATGCAATAAATATGCAATGCAAAAATATGGCGTGGAAGCGCAAGTTAACAGGAGCCTATGAGATTTTTTGGTAATTTTTGGAGTTAATATGACGCGTGAAATAAATAAGACAAGCACACAAAAATAACTAAGCCTAGCAGGGGTATATATGCAAATATAAAAACATCCAAGGGCTAGTTGCAAATTTCACACAAAAGTTATAACTAAATACGCAATTTAATGGACCTTTTACAAAAAGCAAAAGCCGCGAGGGCACGACTGCAAATAACCCACCAGGGCGCGTGACTAGCACGCGCCTGGGAGGGACTTGTTTGTAATTTCCAGGAATACATGGGCCAACGTGCAAAATCACCAAAATATTACAACTGCAATTAAAACTTCTAGTACTAAAGATAAATATACAAATGGTCGAGGGCCTCGATGCAAAAAGCCCCGCACCTCACGTGAACTGGTTACGTGAGGTGACTTGGCAGAGGACCTAAATGCAATATTACAAACACGGGGGGGGGGTCTACTGTAAATTTTACAAAACTTAATAAAGGCAAATGAAAGTTTATAAATTATTTAATAAATAAACAAAATTGTGGGGGATTAGTTGCAAAATACCCCCGCGCTCGCAATCGGACGGTTGACGATCTTCCACTTGACACATGTCCACTCGAGGGGCTCCGATGACTCTTCGCGAACGGAGGGCTAGGATTAGATCCCAGCCATGGATCTGACGGTTGCACGGAGAAGCAATCGGACGGTTGGTGGCTAGTCTGGCATCTGCACAGGATCGGACGGCTGAAAGGCCTGGAGGAAGAACGCGGAAGAAGACCGGCGATGGCGAACTTCCGCGATCTCCCCCACCCTCCTACGTCGGCGTTCGAAGCTCAAGACCGCCCAGAACTCTTCCTGCAGGTGATCTCCAGGCACGGGAAGCTTCAAAATGGCCGGAGGGGCATTGCACCTCGCCTACGACGGCGGCGGAGCTCGGGACCTCCAGGTACCTCCGGCGAGATCAGAAATGCCCCCAGGTGGTCGTTCGAGTGCGCGTACCTGCAAGAAAAAAGTTATAGAGTCCAGGGCAAAATGCCTGGACTCCGTGGACGATGAATAGAGTCGAGGAGTAGTGCGACGGTGGCTGGCCGGAGGTGCGCTCCGGCGAGGTGGATTTGAGGGTGTGATATGATGGATGAGAGGCCAAATTTGTAGAGGGTTTTTGATCTAAAAGCTATGGCGAGATGAATGCGAGAAAAATAAGGGGAAACAAATACCTCAAGGGCCAGGGGCCCGAGGTTAAAGGTACCTCGACGGGGGGTCACCGGAGGTGAGCTGGAACACCCAAGATCTTGTCACTCCGCCGCCTTGTCGATGCCAACCTGGAGCTGTCACCTCCAGGGAGCTAGGGCTGGTTGCAATGGGGACGAAGACCAAAGAATGGGGTTCAATTTTTGAATGGAAATCGGAGGTTTGGTTAAAAGGGGTTTGACTCAATGACTAGGGTGGTCCAAAGGACGAGGCATTTTGAGCGAATCTTTGATCCATGGCCCGAGGATGCACATGGGCGTGAATCGTGGATATGTGAGCAACAAAAGTCCAGAAGGAACAATCGTAAATGGGTGAAAGGTCAAGCCTCGAAAAATCGTCAAAGATGACGAAAAACGAGGCTTCTGACACAGGCTAGGAGGAAGGTCAGGCTGTTGACCTCGGTCAACGAGCCAGACCACCTGGTTGGTCCACGTGGACCAACCAGGAAAAACCTCCTGGAAATACATTAAAAATTAATTTAAAAATAAAAACGATTTATTTATTTATTTGGTTGTTTAATAAAATTTTTTTATTATTTTATTTAGTATTTTATGGTGATTTTTAATTATTTTTATGAGGTATATTTTTATAAGTTTACTTTTATACCCTTTATAGGTATAATATCTATATATTTTACTCTTTTATTTTTATTTTGAGTATTTAATTTTATTATTTTTATTTAGTATTTTATAAAATCATAAAATACTTTTATACACACAAATATAATTTTGTTTTATTTTTATGATATGTTTTGCATATTAAATAAAATAAAAGTATGTATTGTATAGGTATATTTATAGGTATAATACCTATGTATTTGATATATATACAAGTATTTTATTTTGGATTTCTTTTGAGTTTTTATTCTGATTTTAATACACATACTTATTATAAGTAATATTTACAAAATTATAAAAATATAAAAATACAAAAATAATGAATAAATAACAAATTGAATATTTTAATCTGTACAAGTATACAATGAGGGTCCAAAACTCAACTTTCAAATCATAGCTCTGCCAAATGTGAAACCATCGCCATTAAATAGCTTATTTTATTCTATATATAATTAAAGGTGAGTTTGCTGCATTTGGAGTTTTCATTTGTAAGATACAGGTCTGGGAAGTTGGGATTATGGATTTTTATTCAGACCATAACTTTTTATCTGTACATTATTTTTGAATGAAATCAATTTTGTATTTTTCTATATAAAATTATCTACAACTTTCATATACAAAGTTTCTTTATTTGATGTATAAAGAGTGGAACCAAAAATAGGTCCCAAAATGAATAAAGAATGAATGGAATGAATAGGTATTTATAATGTCTTTTGACCCTTATCTCCCCCTACTTTATTCCTTGTCGACCTATTCATCAAGATGCCTAGGTCTCGGGGTTTTGGGTCATAAAATATTTACAATATTTTATTATTTTTCTTTTTTTATTTATTCTATAATTTTGTCTTTAAGTACAACATTTTATACACTAATTACATGCACATGCATGAATGCTAAGATGCTCTAATTAAGGGTATTTACAGGCATTTGCAAGGGTTTTTGAGGCCAAAATGATAAAATAAAGATGATGAAATGTGGATTCATCATCCCCCTATACTTTACCTTTGCTAGTCCCTAGCAAACACTTATGTAATAAGTGCAGAAAGAAAAAGAAGAAGATGGATTAAATTCGTTTATCAAACTCGTCTTCATAAAATCAAAGTTTGGAGCTTAAGTTAGAACTTTGAAATTTTAGTGCGGGCGGAACCTTAATGAGAACCGGATTTGAAATCCAACAGCCCCTGAGAATCCCAAGACTCTGCTCAAGTCTCCTCAATAGCTAGGTCAGAAATATCTCTACTCATACGCAAACCCTTATGACTATGAATCTGACTCGTACAGTGTAAGTGATGGTGGCTCTCCCCAACTGAAATGACAAAGAGACTGACTTCTCCAATATGACAACCCAATGATTCCCCAATCCAACAACTCATCCCTCAAGGAGCAGGGTATTCCCTTCTAAGTTCAAGTGGCAACCATCTCAAGAGGAGGGGGTGAAGAGAAGAATGGACGGTAGCTAGTGTAGCTACCTATCCTAGGATGGAAGACCAGTGTAGTGAAGTCATCCAGCTGCAGGCTCACATGATTTGACTTTGAAGCTCAAGCTTGCTTATTTGACTTTACAACAGATGTACACTCTGGAAGGCATTTTTATTTTTGTACAGGCCTGTCCACTTTTTTGGAGTTTTTGCTTTTTGCATTTTTTTGAATACGATATACAATAGCATTTACATAGGGAGTTTTTCCTCTCGAGCCAGTAGACTATCCCTCTTTTGAAGCTTTATTGCAACCCACGATCTCCTATCCTCGAAACTCATCATTACTGGACGGGTTGGGGCGCACTTCCCTCCCTAGAGGAGGACAAATGTTTCCACCTGTGTGCGTCTCATACCGGCAAATCCAACCTCCTCACCACTCCAACTGAGTTGAGCCATGTGAAAGGAGCAGGTGTCCAAGTTAGGTCATTATCAACAAGAGTCGTGCGTGTGCTCCGAAATACTCTACTTAGGCAGTCAAGAATCCATTGAACCAAGTCTCGTGATCCTCAAAGAATTAAGTCAACTAGACCTGAAGTACCTCAATCCCAGCCCCTATAAGGTTCTTGTTAATTAGGTAGATTTTAAGGTCCAATCAAGCTCCAATCTCCGGATTTTATTAAGTTGTCCAACTATCAAACTCAATCCGAAAAATGCTCATGCTATGCAATGCGATGCAGAAAATATTTTTGTGATGCAATTTTCAAAGATTTTGAACTTTTTATGGGTTTTTGAAAAGATGATGATGCTGATGCATATTCATTTTTAGATTTTTCAAAAAGATTTTTCAAATGTTTTTGGATTTTAATTTTGCAAATGTTTTTAGGATTTTTGAAAACAAAAAGTTTTTGGCTAAAAACAAGGTTAAAATATTTACACGGGGTGCTTCTTATATATACAAGAAGTGGATTTTAAGAATTTACAAGGGTAAGTGATCAATTTTATACATATATATATAAAGAATTTTGGTGAGATATAAGTATTCCTCAAACTTATTCGACACAAGCTTTTCAAACAATTTTGAAAACTATAGTCCAAAATAATTTTTATAAACATGTACACACATTTAAAAATCATTTTTGCAAAGGTTTTCCAAATAGTATGTATAGATTTTTCAAATATTTTTGCAACCATTTTCCAAACCATTTGCAGGTCATTTTTCAAACATTTTATTTCACACAAAGAAAAAAACCTTTACAATCAAGATATTTTTACAAAGGTTGAAAACATGTAACGAAACGTTTTCAAATAGTTTTCAAAAGATTTTTCAAAAAGATTTTCAAACTATTTTTCAAACATTTTGCAAAAAATATTTTCACCTGATTTATTAATCAGTATATACAAAAGGAATTTGAGGAATAATCACATCTTTTTTTAAGGTTTTTAATGAAATTTAAAGAAGTATTAGCCATATTATTTAGAAAATACGAAAGTACGAGTTATGACTAAAGTATATACGTAGTATATACGACCCCCTATACTTAGCTTGAGCTATGTCCTCATAGATCGGAGAGAAAAGAGAAGACATAACTCGTACTAAGTATAGAAAAGTCTAAATAATAAAGGAATAAGAGATGAATGAATGAACCAATGAAAAGTTGACCGTCCCCCCTATACTTAGGATCAAATAATCCTAAGTATAGTAGACTGTACACAAAGCAGGGAGGGTAAAAGGTGGGAATGAATAGATCGTACTCAGATTGTCTCCCCCTATACTTAGGGTAAGGTATCCCTAAGTATAGACAAGAAAAGGAGACAATGGAGAGGATCAAAGAATAGAACAACTCGTGGTGCATACCCCCCTATACTTAGGACAAAATACGTCCTAAGTGTAGAAGACTGACAAAAAGGGGTGACACCTTTCTGATAGATAAAGAAGATAGAAGAGGAAAAGAAGAAAAGAAGAAAAGAAGAAAAGATATCAACAGATGGATCTATACAGCGGAAGATGGAAGTGATAACCATGTACGAGATGCAAATGATCGGAGTCGAAGAACACATCTCATACCAGAAGAATGGGGGCAACGTCAACGGTCGGCGAATCATGATCTAGATATAGCTTCAGGCGCTGACCGTTGACACGGAAGGTACATGAAGATGACGGTTTGGATATGTCAATACTGCCATTGTCATGTACCTTCCTGACCACATAAGGACCTTTCCACTTGCTCTGTAATTTCCCTAGAAATAATTTCAGCCTGGAATCGAACAACCATACGCGCTGATCTGGCTCAAACTGTTTATGGTTGATATGGGAATCGTGCCATGTCTTCACTTTCTCCTTGTATTGTAGGCTGCTAGAAAAGGCTATATCTCTCAACTCCTCCAGGGCTGCCAACTCTGCTCTTCTCTGTTCTCCTACACTCTCGGGATCTAACAGTAACTCAGTGACTGTCCAAAATGATTTGTGCTTGATTTCCACTGGCAAATGGCACGGCTTGCCATAAATAAGACGAAAGGGAGATGTCCCTAATGGATTTTTGAAGGAAGTCTGATAGGCCCACAAGACCGAGTCCAAAAGCTATGACCAATCCTTTCGGACTTGGCAGACAACCTTCTGTAAGATCATCTTTATCTCCCAGTTCGATACCTCGGCAAGACCATTAGTCTGAGGGTGATATGGCGTGGCAACCCGATGGTCAATGCCGAACTCGTGTGCAAGGGCCCTGACTTTATCATTAATGAAATGAGACCCCCCATCTGAAATCAGAACTCTAGGTACCCCGAACCGTAAAATGATATTTTTCCTCAAAAATTTACACACGGTTTTAGCATCTGCAGCTCGGGCGGGGATGGCCTCAACCCAGTGGCTAACATTATCTACAACGAGCAAAATGTGCTCAAACCCCTGACTCTTAGGAAATGGGCCCATGAAATCAATACCCCATGCATCAAAAACCTCACAAAAATGAATGGGCTGCATGGGCATCATGTCTCTCTATCCGCAAAAACCCATCTTCTGACAGTCAGTACACCTCTTCACGAATTCATCTAAATCCTTGAAGAGGGTAGGCAACAAAAGGCCGGATTGAAGTACCTTTTGTGTTGTCCTTCTCCCAGAATGATGTCCTCCTGCCTCAAGCTTGTGGCAATAGGTGAAGAAGCTTTGCTGCTCTTCTTGAGGAATGCACCTTCTCCATATGTTATCCCCTCCTTCATGATAAAGGATGGGATCCTCCCAATGGTAAAACTTGGCCTTAGCTAGGAAGGTCTCAAGTTTCTGCCTGGGCCAACCCTGAGGGACCGTCTTGGCAACAAGATAGTTTACAAAGTTGGCATACCATGGGAGCGAGGAGATCGCCAAGATCGTCCCATCCGGAAATGTATCTGTGATAGGTGCGCTGGGCTCAGATTCCTCAAGATTCTCCAAATGGGAGAGATGATCCGCCACCAAATTTTTAACTCCAGGCTTATCCTTAATCTCAATATCAAACTCCTGGAGCAGAAGGATCCATCTGGTAAGACGTGCTTTGGCATCCTTCTTGGCCATTAAATACCTGATGGCGGTGTGATCTGTGAAAATAGTTACTCTAGATCCGGGAATATATGATCTGTACTTATCCAAAGCAAAGACTACGGCCAGCATCTCTTTCTCAGTCACAGTATAATTCCGCTGAGCGGCATCCAAAGTCCGGCTGGCGTAGTGAATGGCAAACGACAATCCATCCCTTCTCTGTCCAAGCACAGACCCTACGGCAAAATCAGAAGCATCTGTCGTGATCTCGAATGGGGGAGACCAATCGGGTGGCTGAAGGACAGGAGTCGAAACAACCATACTCTTGAGAGTCTCAAAGGATGCAAGACACTTATCATCTACAATGAACTCGGTGTCTTTCGTCAACAGATCAGTAAGCGGTCGGGCAATACGATTGAAGTCCTGAATGAACCGTCGGTAGAAACCGACATGACCCAGAAAAGACCGTAACTGACGCAGATTGGATGGTGGATTAAGTTTTCTAATGATATCCACCTTGGCCGGATCAACCTCCATGCCCTGTTGGAGATGATATGACCAAGGACCGTCCCTTGAGTCACCATGAACTGACTCTTCTCCCAAGACAATACAAGATTGACCTCTATGCAGAGCTGAAGCAGACGGTCTAGGTAGTCAAGACAAGCATCGAACCCATCGCCATAGATCGAGAAGTCATCCATGAAGACCTCTAAACAGTCACCCACCATGTCTGAGAAAATGGACAACATGCACCTTTGGAATGTCGCTGGAGCATTACATATACCAAAGGGCATCCGTCTGAAAGCATAAGTCCCAAATGGACAGGTGAATGTCGTTTTCTCCTGGTCTTCGGGCGCAATGGTCACTTGATTATAACCGGAGTACCCGTCAAGAAAGCAGTAATGACTCTTCCCAGCTAGCCTCTTGATAATCTTATCAATGAATGGCAGTGGGAAATGATCCTTCTTGGTGGCCTGATTCAATCGTCTGTAGTCCACACAGACCCTCCAAGAAGTCGGTACTCGGGTAGCGATCTCCTCTCTAGACTCATTCACAACTGTAGTGGTACCCGTCTTCTAGGGTGCCACATGTAATGGACTAACCGACTTGGAGTCGGAGATGGGGTAGATAAAATCGACGCTCCACCACTTCAATATTTCTTTCATGACCACATCTCAAAGATTAGGGTTCAGCCGTCGCTGGAACTCACGCGACGGCCTAGCGTTCTCCTCAAGATAGATGTGGTGGGAGCACAGAGCCGGACTAATCCCCTGGAGATCAGCTATACTCCATCCTATCGCCTTGCGGTTTCTTTCAAGAACCTCCATCAGACAAGATTCTTGTTCTCCAGTCAAACCTGCTGAGATAATGACTGGGTCCATATCTGGCTCACCCGCAAGGAATCTATACTTCAGCGACCGCGGTAAGGGTTTCAGTTCTGGACAACTAGGAGGTGGCAGATCTGTCTTCTGATATGTTTGTGTGAAGGCGACCTGGTCTGCATGGGAGAACTCTCGCTCTAACAAGAATTTCTGACGAAGGAGAGCCTGTTGAATCATCAATAAACTGCACTGGCTCGTACTCCGTCCTAGTTGTCGGCTCGGATGGAATCAGACACGATAAATAGTCATCGAAATCATCCTAATCAATGTCTGAATCTGATGGATATAAAGTAGATGAACAAGACTGAAAATTATCAGCACCACTCGTCCCAACACTGTCGGCCTCAACGGTATCCTCGTCCAGAGGTGTGCTCTCCGAACTCTCGACTACCATAAGCTTTAAGTATGGTGAATCTATAGGCAAGGCAAGGGTTTGTGCTACAAGATCTATCCAATTGGATTCATCATCTGTCATCACAAAGTCACACTCCTGGTGGATGTCTAGCTCTTCCTCCGTCATATGCGCGGCTTCGCTGGACTATTCTGAGCATTCTAGTTCTCTGGCTCTGGTTTCCTCGATCGTCTTTATTTGTATGGTTTCGCCCTCTACGCGAAAGTACACCTTACCGCTATCATGATCGGTCACTGCCTTAGCTGTGGCCAAGAATGGGTGTCCAAGTATGAGGGGGGAATCGGTTACCGACTCAGGGATCTCCATGTCCAAGACAACAAAGTTCACGGGGAATTTCAGGCCCTGAATGGTAACGACCATGTCTTTCAATAAACCCTCTGGCCTCTTAGTCGACCTGTCAGCAAATTGAAGGATTGTCCTGCTTCTAAGAAGAGGACCAAACTCGAATCGGTCGAGTAAGGCTGCCGGAATAAGGTTAATCGAAGAGCCGATGTCTAATAGAGTACGATCAAACTGCTGCTCCTGAATCTCGCATCTAACAAAGGGAGCTCCAGCATCGAGTCTCTTGGCTGGCAGTTTGTTCTGAATGGTACAACAAGTGGAATGAGTGAGCACATGAATCTGATCTCTGTGGTTCCTCCTCTTCCTGCGGACGGTAGTCTTCTCTTTCAAGTTCTTTTTGAAGAGGGGGATGTGCTTAAGTGCTTCCTATAGAGTCAGCTGAATGTGGAATCTGTCAATCATCTGATTGTTGAACTCTACATGCTGGGTCTTTTTAGGATTTTCTCTTTTATTCCCCTTCGCCTGGCAAAGTGCTTCAGGAAAGGGGATAGTAGGGGCCTCCACAGATGGAGGACTTGAAAGAGGTTCCTGCACCTGTGAAGGAATAGAATCTATACCATGATCATCATTCAACACATATGGATCTGAAGTGTGAACAAAAGCCTTTCCTTTATTCATTTTTTTGTTCTTTTTGTGTCCACAGTCCTTAGATACAAAATGTGGCAACACCACAGAAGGAAGCTCAACAAAAGTAGAGGCGGCATCAGCACCGCGTTCTGGCTCTGCATCCAAAATGGTGGCATCAGCACCACCGTCTGCATCTGGTGTCTTGACGGCCTCAGCACCGTCATCTGGATCTCCATCATTGGTGGCTTCAGCACCACCGTCATCAACATCGTCATTAGCAGCCTCAGCACCGCTGCCTGGCTCATCTGGCGCTCCTGATTCTTCATGTGGTTGTCGCTCAGATGAGGCACCGCCGGCTGGCATCCTACCGCTCCTAGTAGTCACAAAATCAGCATCAGACAAAGAAGAAGACATGTCACTCAAATAATCACTAGGAGAGGTTTCCTCTGTGAACTGTACCTGCTCAGACTTTCTTTTCAGACTGTTCGGATTTGGTTCAATCTGAGCTGGTATGGCGGCTTTGCCCTTGATCAAATCCCTCACCTCCTGCCGGAACTCATCCATGTCTCGCCGGTAGGACTCTCGATGCTCGGTAAGCAATCGGGCGAGGTCATCTAATGTTGGGTTCTCGAAGGTAGGTGCCTGAGAATCGGATGTATTCCCCTGCTGGAAATGAGGTTGCTGCTGGTGGGAGAAATGCTCACGAGGCTGGGGATATGACTGTTGAGGCTGCGGACGCTGCCTCCACTGTTGTCCCTAATAGGCGGGACGAGGACCATTCTGGTTCTGTTGCTGGGCATACTGGGGTTGTTGATGCTGTTGTGGCTGGCTGTTCTGATATCCTTGAGCGGGAGACTGTTGTTGGGATGAGGTGCCACCATTACCCCAACGGAATCTGGGGTGATCATGACGAATCCCGAGCTACGGGTACTGGTCGTACCAAATCCCATTGACCTCCATCAATGGTTCCTGCTCGAAAGATGGTGGGGGTAGAACTGCCAGCGGCTGATCCGGATGATATACCGCCATCTGAGTGTCCTGAGATGGTGGCTGCGATGGGTAGTACGGTAGTTGATGCACCGGCTCTGCCTGGATGTGGTTGACCTGGCGGTGTGAGGCAGAGGGCTGGGTAGAGCTGCTACTGCTCGGATCAGCTCGTGACCCGGGAAGCTGTTGAGTGTATGTTTATGCCTCCTGAATGCAGAGAATTTGAGTCTTCAGGTCACTCATGGTTTTGGTAAGAAGGTCCATCAGGGCAAGACCTTGGTTCTGCTTCTTCTCGAGGATCTCCATACGGTCCAACTTCTCACTGATGATTCCCATGTCGGCTGTGGCGGATTCGGCTTGGGCTGCGGCTACCGACGGAGTGTGAGGACCGGCATCGATGCGGGCGATCCTCTGAAATGATCCTGCTCCTTGGGGTGGCTTCTGCTGTGTGTAGACTTTGGCTTGGGTCATCACAGTCGAGTTTTCTGCCATGCCTTAATAGATGGCCCAGACGTCGTCTTCACCCTTGGAAAAGTATGATCCACCACAAGAGGCATTTACAAGCCCCTGCAGCTCCGGTGTCAGCCCACAGAAGAAGCTCTGAACCAGATTAGGCTTTGAGATGTCATGGTGTGGACACCGATCAATGAGCTCTCTGAATCGATCCCAGGCTTCATGGAATTGTTCATTAGGGATCATGGTAAAATTGCTGATCATGGCTCGTGCTGAATTAGTCCAGCCGAGAGGGTAGTACTTCTTCAAGTATGCAGTCCGGAGATCTGCCCAAGTGTCGACAAACCTCCCCAGGTGTTTCAGCCAGTACGCGGCTCTGTCAACCAAATAGAAGGGGAAGGCTGTCATCTTGATAGTGTCCTCGGTCATCATCCTGTCATGAATTGTACTGCAAATCATTTTGAATTCTTGAATATGGAGGTGTGGCTCGTCGGTCGGCAGCCCATGAAATTTAGGTAGAAGCTGAATAGTGTGGGGTCGAAGCTTGAAGTCCCCATGGATGGGAGGGAGTCGGATCCATCGGTGAGTGAGGGATGCGACAGGATTGTGCAATTCCCTCATAATCGTCTGTGGTGATCTCTCAGCTTCAGGATCTCCTCCTTCTGCAATGGGTATATCTTCTCCACCACCTACGGCTCTGTTCTCTCGATCTGCTCTTATTTGTGCCAGCTCTTGCATCACATCACCCATGAATGCTCCCTGGTCTCTAATCTATCTCTGCATTGTCTCGAGGCTAATAGTGAATTGTTGATGGCAGCTTGATCAAATAGAAATTGAGGTTGTTCCTACTCATCTGGGTGATCTCTTCTGTCTGCCATGGTTGGGTTCTCTGAAAAGGCAAAAGAACCCATCTCAGGTGCCGTCAAATGATCTGAGCTCTGTGATGCACTAACTTCTGAAACTCTTGAACTGATGGAAGGAGAAGGGTGGTCGAGGGGGAACAGGGCGGAAGTGAACTCAGGCTCGGAGAGCGGACTCTCCGAGGTTGTCCTAGATGAATAGGGAGGAGTGCTGGATAGCGGTGCCGACAAAGTCGGCCTAAGAGATCTCCGTCCCATCATCTTGATTATTTGAGAAGATGAAGGTTGAGAAATGAAGAAGAAGGAGGTAAGATTGTGCACGATTGTGCGGTGTTTTTGATCTTGACCTAGATCCAACTAGCAATCAAACACAAACAAGGGAATTCACCAACTCAACACGTGAAGCCGTAAGGGTTCGGCTATTATCTTTGTAGTTTTTAGCTTGAATTCAGGAAGTTATCTTTCAACGAGTCCTTAGAGCGCTACGCCTATAGGAGCGAGAGTACTGCCGGAAGAGTATCCCGTACTTGTCCTACTCCTGTGTAACCTGCAGTCTGCACTTTTTAAGGTCCTTGTAACCCTTCCTGGATCCCTACTCAGCCAAAGAAATAGAGAAAGGAAGCCAATAGGCGAAACCGATACTTCGGAACTCGCTCGCAACGGAATCACCCGTGAGTGTGCAAGAACCTATTCGGATGCGAGACGATGAGACAGACTCCCCCGTGAAGGCGTGGCTTAGGCTCGATACTTCGGGCAAGGTCGATGCTCTACACAATAGAGAGTCACCAATGTTGACCAAGCCCTACTCGTCCACGTACGATATAAGCGCCAATACTTCGAAAATCCAGGCGATACACAAGGCAGCCACAGACTGGGTTTTTGGCTCTAATCCTTACGAAGCCGCTCTCTCACTTAGAAGGAGACCTTCCCATGCAACCTGAATACAAGTGAGGGTGTTACTCTCCCCAAGAAATGAATCCAATTACAAGTTTTATTTAGGTCAAGTTTTCTTTAGCAGTCCCTTTTTTAATTTTTTTGGTGTTTTCGCTTCTTTTAAGTCAATTCAAACAAGCACCTAACGTTTTTGTTTTTTTCTTGATTTCTATTTAATCCAAAAACAGAGGGAGAAAAGAGTCGGAAAAGCCAATGCAAGTGGCACTAAGATGGAAATCTCACCTTAGTGCCTAAATGATGAATGCAAAGATAGAAGACTTACAGTGACTCCCAGCTCTCTCCATGCAGGATGCAAAGCAGGAATTTATAAACCAAATCTACATGTCGATATGCACACGGAAATCGTCCTAAGCAGGCAATTGCTAACATGAAGAACCACAAGTTGGTCACCAATCCTCAATCCAAAAATTCCGGTCTAGACTCACCCCTCCTCTTCTCGACAAATTGAGTTCAGGAGTAGCGCTTGAATGGTGGGCTCGCGGTGCGGAGGATCGAAAATGATGATTCAAGTGTTTAAGTAACCTAAGTCCAAATACGCACTATAGGTACATGCAATGATTATTAGGGTATTTGTACCTAATCTAATCGATCAAGCAGTGCCTAAAAATCTAAGGGCTTAATCCACAAAAGAAAGGGAAAATAAATCAAAACCGGAAAATGACAGCGGTGAAAACACGTCAAAAACCGCGGTGAGCCCCCAAGTGAACAAACACTTGGAAATTGGGCCCGAGTGTCCTGACTGTCCAAGTATACCTGTATTATTACAAATTAAATGGTCTCTCTCTCACAAAAATGAATGAAAGCTAACTAATCACTCTCTCCCTCACTCCTTCTGCTCTCTCCTGTCGGCTTGGGCTAGAAAAGCCGACTCCACTTCCCAAGGTTGCGCCGAATCACCAAGTCAATCCTCCTCGGTCTGCGGTCTCTTGCAAGAAGACAAGAAAGGCAATGATTAGAACGCTCACAGATGAATATCAAAAATGAGAGATAAATCCAAGCAATAATGTAAACAAACAATCACAATCACAAGAAAGTAATCTATACGCTGCTGCTCCCCGGCAACGATGCCATTTGATTTAGCGAGAACTCGGTGGTCTTAAGTTCCACACAAAGCGGGAACTCAATCGAAGTGTCAACCACGCAAAATCCCAACTAAAATCAACAATGAACCCACACAATATAAGTCAAGCAATGAAGAATAAGAGTGGAGTCAAATTTATTTTTAACTGTACATAAAAGATGTATAGATGCAATTACGTAGAGAGTTCGAACACAGTGAGCAAGGCAAGATAGATCTACAAGTGTGTATGTGTGTGTGTGTGTGACGGTGATGTATTGTCTACATTATGCAATGCAAATGTTTTTGTGGGTTTTTAGTTTTTATATTTTTTATTTTATTTTTAATTTTTAATTTTGGATTTTGGATTTTGATTTTCTGATTTTATATTTTCTTTTTATATTTTATATTTTTTATATTTTTTTCAATAATAGAATATATATAGAATATAAGGAAGAGTGGGATAGAGTATTTATAAAAATAATGAAAAATATTCAAAAATTAGGGAATAAAATATTTTTGGTCTTTTTATAATTTTAAGATGTTTTTGTGATTTTGGGGGAATTTTCAGAATATTTTTGGTATTTTTAAAATCAAAAAGAAGGGAAAATAGTGAATAAATCTACTGGCCGAAATAAAAATGGGAAGGAAAAATATCAAACAGCAACAAAATTTTCCCAAATTAATTTTAAAATAAAGAGAATAAAATGAACGTAGAGGGACTGAGTTTATATTTTTCTGAATTTTCTATGATTTTTTAGATTTTTATTAAGATTTTTAGGGTTTTCTAATTTTTAAGGTTTTTGTTTTGAAATTCTTTGTGATTTTTGGGTTGATACTAAAATATTATAAAACACACAAAATATGATTTTTTTGGAATTTTTCAAAATGTTTTTGTAATTTTTATGGATTTTCTAATGCAAACAGTAGGAAAATGCATGTTTTTGATTTTTAATAAATATGAGAATGCAATAAATATGCAATGCAAAAATATGGCGTGGAAGCACAAGTTAACATGATCCTATGAGATTTTTTGGTAATTTTTGGAGTTAATATGATGCGTGAAATAAATAAGACAAGCACAAAAAAATAACTAAGCCTAGCAGGGGTATATATGCAAATATAAAAACATCCAGGAGCTAGTTGCAAATTTCACACAAAAATTATAACTAAATACGAAATTTAATGGACCTTTTATAAAAAGCAAACGCTGCGAGGGCACGACTGCAAATAACCCACCAAGGCGCGTGACTAGTACGTGCCTGGGAGGGACTTGTTTGTTATTTCCAAGAATACAGGGGCCAACGTGCAAAATCACCAAAATATTACAACTGCAATTAAAACTTCTGGTACTGAAGATAAATATACAAATGGTTGAGGGCCTCGATGCAAAAAGCCCCGCACCTCACGTGAACTGGTCAGGTGAGGTGACGTGGCAGAGGATCTAAATGCAATATTACAAACACGGGGGGGGGGGGGGGGTCTACTGCAAATTTTACAAAACTTAATAAAGGAAAATGAAAGTTTATAAATTATTTAATAAATAAACAAAATTGCAGGGGATTAGTTGCAAAATACCCTCGCGCTCGCAATCGGACGGTTGACGATCTACCACTTGACACGTGTCCGCTCGAGGGGCTCCGATGACGCTTCGCAAACAGAGGGCTAGGATTAGATCCCAGCCCTGGATCTGACGGTTGCACGGAGAAGCGATCAGACGGTTGGTGGCTGGTCTGGCGTCTGCACAGGATCGGGCGGTTGAAAGGCCTGGATGAAGAACGCAGAAGAAGGCCGGCGATAGCGAACTTCCGCGATCTCCCCCACCCTCCTATGTCGACGTTCGAAGCTCAAGATGGCCCAAAACTCTTCCTGCAGGTGATTTCCAGGCACGGGAAGCTTCAAAATGGCCGGAGGGGCTTTCCACCTTGCCTACGACGGCGACGAAGCTCGGGACCTCCAGGTACGTCCGGCGAGATCAGAAATGCCCCCAGGTGGTCGTTCGAATGCGCGTACCTGCAAGAAAAAAGTGATAGAGTCAAGGGCAAAATGCCTGGACTCTGTGTACGATGAATGGCGGCGAGGAGTAGTGCGACGGTGGCTGGCCGGAGGTGCGCTCCGGCGAGGTGGATTTTAGGGTGTGATATAATCGATGAGACGCCCAATTTGTAGAGGGTTTTTGATCTAAAAGCTATGGCGAGATGAATGCAAGAAAAATGAGGGGAAACAAATACTTCAAGGGCCAGGGGCCCGAGGTTAAAGGTACCTCGATGGGGGGTCACCGGAGGTGAGCTTGAACACCCAAGATTTTGTCACTCCGCCGCCTTGTCGATGCCAACCTGGAGCTGTCACCTCCAGGGAGCTAAGGCTGGTTGCAATGGGGACGAAGACCAAAGAATGGGGTTCAATTTTTGAATGGAAATCGGAGGTTTGGTTAAAAGGGGTTTGACTCGATGACTGGGGTGGTCCAAAGGACGAGGCATTTCGAGCGAATCTTTGATCCATGGCCCAAGGATGCACATGGGCGTGATTCGTGGATATGTGAGCAACAAAAGTCCAGAAGGAACTATCTTAAATGGGTGAAAGGTCAAGCCTCGAAAAATCATCAAAGATGATGAAAAACGAGGCTTCTGACACAGGCTAGGAGGAAGGTCAGGCTGTTGACCTCGATCAACGAGCCAGACCACCTGGTTGGTCCACGTGGACCAACCAGGAAAAACCTCCTGGAAATACATTAAAAATTAATTTAAAAATAGAAAACAATTTATTGATTTTTGGTTATTTTAAAAAAAATGTTTTTTATTTTATTTAGTATTTTATGGTGATATTTAATTATTTTTATGAGGTATATTTTTACAAGTTTACTTTTATACCCTTTATAGGTAAAATATCTATGTATTTTACTCTTTTATTTTTATTTTGTGTATTTAATTTTATTTTTTTATTTAGTATTTTATAAAATCATAAAATAATTTTATACACACAAATATATTTTTGTTTTATTTTTCTGATATGTTTTGCATATTAAATAAAATAAAAGTATGTATTATATAGGTATATTTATAGGTATAATACATATGTATTTGATATATATACAAGTATTTTATTTTGGATTTCTTTTGAGTTTTTATTCTGATTTTAATACACATACTTATTATAAGCAATATTTACAAAATTATAAAAATATAAAAATACAAAAATATTGAATAAATAATAAATTGAATATTTTAATCTTTACAAGTATACAATGAGGGTCCAAAACTCAACTTTCAAACCGTAGCTCCGCTAAATGCGAAACCACTGCCATTAAATAGCTTATTTTATTCTATATACAATTAAAGTGAGTTTGCTGCATTTGGAGTTTTCATTTGTGAGATACAGGTCTGGGAAGTTGGGATACTGGATTTTTACTCAGACCATAACTTATTATCTGTACATTATTTTTGAATGAAAACAATTTTGTATTTTTCTATATAAAATTATCTACAACTTTCATATACAAAGTTTCTTTATTTTATGTATAAAGAGTGGAACCAAAAATAGGTCCCAAAATGAATAAAGAATGAATGGAATGAATAGGTATTTATACTGTCTTTTGACCCTTATCTCCCCCTACTTTATTCCTTGTCGACCTATTCATCAAGATGCCTAGGTCTCGGGGTTTCGTGTCATAAAATATTTACAATATTTTATTCTTTTTCTTTTCTTTTATTTATTCTATAATTTTGGCTTTAATTACAGCATTTTATACACTAATTACATGCACATGCATGAATGCTAAGATACTCTAATTAAGGGTATTTACAGACATTTGCAAGGGTTTTTTGAGGCCAAAATGATAGAATAAAGATGATGAAATGTGGATTCATCAATTTCTGTAAAAAATGAATGAAGTGATGTTGGTGATGGCGATGTGATTTTGATGTTGTGTTTGGTGATTAACAACAAGGAAGAAAATTGTGAGATAAAAAAATGACAAGGAAAAGGAAAGGGATTACTTACCTGTGATTCGCCGAATTGTGGAGCTGCAGTGTGGGGCTTTTTGTTGTTGCTTCGATCAGTGCCCAACGAGGCACCGAGAAGCTAGAGCTCTTCCAAGAAGGAGGAGTGCGAAGGTTGGGAACCTTCGGATCTCACCGTGATCAGAGGTCATCGCTCGACGGTGGTTCTCGGTAGCTGTAACCTACAGATATCCGGAGCTCTCTCTCTCTCTCTCTCTCTCTCTCTCTTTTCTGTCAAAAATGGCAGATGATGAACAATGGAGGAGGGGATGAGAATATAAAGAGGAGGGGGAAGTTAGAAAAGAGGTGGAGAAGATGGAGGATGGTGGAGGAAGTGGTGACTTGGAGTGGAAGGCATGTAGAGAATAGATAAAAGGGAGATAAAATAAATTATTAATAAAATAATATAGTAGGCTACTAAAAATAATTAAAATAGTAATAATAAAATAATAATATTAATAAATCCGAAAATAATAAAATAAATCCGAAAATAATAAAAATGGGGTGACATGTGGAAGCTCCAGGAGCTGCCACATGTCGCTCCTAGAAAATTCGAAAATTAAATGTCAAGAAAAATCAAAAATAAATAACAAAGGAATTAAATCAAAAAGTGGTCAAAACAAAAGTTGCTCGTATCGACGAGATCTGCAACTTTCATGAAGGGCCGAAAATCAAATGAAGTCATATGTACAAAAATGTATTTTTGGGTGGTACCTTATAGGTATAAAATACCACATTTTTATCTTTTGTAATTTTTTGTCATTCTTCAATAAGAAAAAAATTAAAATAAAAATAAATAAAATATTAAAAGAATATTTACAGCTTAATCTATTTTTTTTGAATTTTTAATAATTAAGAAAATAAAAGGATAAAATGGAAGGGCATTTCAGTCAATATGTACAATATACAAAAGGGGCCCAAAATCCAAGTTTTGCATTCGAGCTCCGATATTAATGAAATTGGTCTTGTTTTAAAGGTCTTTGAATGTATATTACTTTAAAAGTGAGTAGACCTAAATCGGACACTGTATGAGAGAGACGTGTGTATTTTAAGGCTCCTAGTTTCAAACTTGGATTGGGGTTTTATTGGTCAATTTTACAAGTTAGTATTTTTTTGACATTTTTCTTTAATTAGTGTTAGTAATATATAAACTATAGAGTTGATTTTATTGTATTTGGAGTTAGTATGAAATATATACAAATAGGTGAAATATGGTGAATATACAGGTGAATATTTACAAGTGAATTGGGCTTCTTATTTAATGCAAATATGAATGCTAAAATGCAAATATTAGTTATGTAGGCATGAATGATAATTATACAATATAAGTGTAAATATGCATCTAATCACTCAGGAACAAAGCTCTATTTTCAACTTTTAGAGTAATGAATCAGATATTCATCAACCCCCTATACTCAAACCTTGCTCGTCCCCAAGCAACTAAAATGAAATGCGAGAGTGAAATGAGATTGGGTTCCATACCAAGGTCATGAACAAAAGTTGAAAATGGGGCTTGACTCGACCTTTGGATTTATTACATGGCGAAACCTTATTGAGATCTGAACTTAAGACCTAACAGACTTCAAGTTCCACAAGTCTTTTATTCAAGACGCCTCAACAGTCACGTCAGAACAAATCCTCATACACAAATTTCTGATGACTATGATTCTTACTTGTACTGTGTAAGTGATAAATAGCTCTCCACATCAGAAATGGCTAAGAAGCAGCCTCCTCTAACATAATTACCCGATCCACTAACTCTTTCCTCGAGGAGCGGGGTATTCCCTTCTAAGTTCAAGTGCGACCAGCTCAAGAGGAGGGGTAAAGAATAGAATGGACTGTAGCCAGTGTAGCTACCTATCCCGGGATGCCTGACCAGTGTAGCAAAGTCATCCAGCTGCAGAATTCTTGCTAATATACATACTCCGACAGGGATTTTACTTTCACTTTGGCCTATCTACTTTTTTGGAGTTCTTGCATTTTTTTCTCTTTTTCTTCTTTTTCTTCTTCTCTTTTTTTTGTTTTGGAACTATATACAAGGTGCAGCATGTACATCAGGAGTTTTTCCTCTTGAGCCAGTAGACTATCCCTCTTTTGAAGCATTATTGCAACCCACAGCATCCTGTGCTCAGACGTCAACACTACCAGACTAGGTTGAGATGCACTACCCTCCCTAAAGGAGGACGGATGTATCCACTCGTGTGCTACTCCAAGCTAAAGGATTCTACCTCCTCACCACCTCATCAATGAAGAGCTATGTGCATTGTGCTTGTCCAAGTTAGGTCACAGTTTAAAAGAATCATGCGTGTGCGCGGGATATTCTACTTAGACTAATCAAGATGACATGTGAACATAGACTTGCGGACTCAAATAATTAAGTCACTTGACATGAGAAATCTTAACTCCAGCTCCTCTAAGGTTCCTCTGAAATTAGGTGGATTAAGGTCAAATCAAGTCCATCCTCAACATCTATTCATAACTTGGTTCAGAACCCACTAGCTTTTCATCTTGCATATGCATATGAGATGCAGATGACATGCTACAGAGATGAGTGAAATGCAAGAATAATTTTTTGTGAAATGCAAGGATGATATGCAAGAGTAAACAAGAAGCCTTTATTTTCAACGTTTGTTGTTTTATTTTCTGGTATACAACAATTTTTACAACAAATTTTAGTTTGTAATAATATACATAGTATACAATTTTTTTGGTATACATCCTATTTTACAACAAATCTTTCAAAAGTATGTTTTTTTACAAAAAAAATTTCCCAATTCTTACCCATCCCATAATTATGGCATAATATATACAAAAATACGCGAAAATATGTGAAAGTACGAGCTATGGGTAAAGTATATATGTAATATATACATGCCCCCCCCCCATTCTTAGCATGTGCTATGTCCTCAGAGCACAAAAACCGATAAAAAGACATAGCTCGGGCTAAGCATAGGATAGCAAAAATTACAAAAATATAGAAGTCGCTCCACCCCCCTATACTTAGGCTCTGGCAGCCTAAGTGTAGAAGGAGATCAAAAATGGGGTGGATGAGGTCAAGAGGGGAAATGGATGAGTATATACATGGCGAGCATCGATCCCCCTGACAGGAGTGAGTATGAGAACCGATGTGATCTGGAGGATGTACAGTGAACAGACGCGGGTCACTCTCCCTCCTATACTTAGGATCTGGTTGTACTTGTTATAGTCACAAAATGAAATGATATGGAGCCGAGGCGAGTGATATTACTAACTGGGAGGGAGGGAGAAAAAGTATATACAAGAAAAGAGTGAGAATATACAAGGCTTAAGAAGGTTTGTGATGAACCTTCTTGCGAATGTGAGGAGGTGGATAATATACATATGTATCGTTGTTGGAATCGTCCTCAGATAAATAATAGTGAGGAGTAGGGATCGTCCAACGAGGGTTGACACATGGCTACTTGCTTAAATAAGGCTTGAGAACAGCCAAACTGAGCTCACTCATATAAATCACCTTATCCGGACCTGATGAGGACTCCTTAGAAAATTCCTTCTCCGGTGTGTTGAAGGAAACTTTCTAAGTCAGTTTTCTAGAACCCGAATCATTGAGAGGGAGATGAGAGAGACATACCTTGAGAGGTTCGGGAGAACTCCTCGAGGAATCAATTCTCGACTTCCTCTCACTAGATAGCCAACTAGAAGAGGGAGCAACCGTGTTTTTATGTAGAGTCAATTTACTCTTGGTTGTTTCCTTTGAAGGTCTGGGACGTGATGTGGTGCTGACCATGGGTTCCTCATCAGACGAGTCACCATATAGATTAGAATATTCCTGAAGGGTCAGCACGCGTCTTGGGAAGGTGCTAGTGATCTCAGTTGGCTTGGCATTATTAGGCTCTTGTATCAGATCATCAAAATGGTCAAGGCAATCAACAAAGGTTGTGTCCGACTCAATGAGAGCTTCTGGTCATGAGTCCTCCTTAGAAGCTATCACGGTGGCGATGCAAGTAGTTGATGAAGTGGAGGTGTGGGGAGTCTCAGAACTAATGGTCGTCCGGATAGTCGGTCTCTCAGGTGTATCAGAGAGGTGGGACTCATCTACCTCTTGATGGTCACGACTGTCAGCGGATGTGTGTGGCGCCTTAGAGTAAAGTGTATCAAAGAATGGGTGAGGTCGGAGTGCTCCCAATGCTAAAAAATCAATCTCCCAAGTCTCGTAATCTTTAGTCGCCTTAGCTGAGGTTAAGAACGGCTTCCCGAGAATAATTGGAGACTGGATAAACTCTCCTTGGTGCTCGATGTCAATGACTGTGAAGTTTACCTTGAGTAGAGCACCTTGGATGTAGCGATGACTGAAATATTTCCTCTAGACCGTTTAATGATCGATCAGCCAGCTGAACGATCTCTCTCGACTTTCTGATTGTCCTGAGTTTGAGCATGTCAAACACAGATGTTGGGAGGATATTTATCGGAGAGTCATCATCGATTCTTGCATGGGTAAAGATAGTGTCTTTGATTTCACATTCCACTCGGGGAAACCGCTTCACTCTATGGCTCTTAGTCTTTCTCCCCATCACCAAGAAGGTGGCCATAGACACTATGTGTCTCTCAGTCCTTGTCCTCTTATTTCCCGACCTCTTGAACATCATTTTACTCTTTACAAATCTCTTGAGATTGGAGAAGTGATCTATGGCCTTTATTAAGGGAAGTTTAAAAATCAATTCCTCATCGAGTGCTTCCCTTAAGGTAGGATCCAATTTTTCTAAGTCCTTTTCATTTTTAATTTTTATGGATTTTTCTGATTTTCCAAATTTTTGATGTTTTTGGTGGATGAATGATCAGACTCTGGATTGGAGGGTAAGTGGTTAGTAGAAGAGGGAGATAGAATGGACTCCAGCTGTACAAACGGTGGGGGTTCCTTAATGCTTTCTTGGTTTTCAACATCAGATCTACTTACTTCCTTTTCCACTTTCATACCTAGGCTGGCAAAAATTGAGTGCAATATTTCCATGGCATCTCTCAACTTGTTACCAAATGATTCATTTTTCTTAATAAGTCTAGAGATGTCATCCTCAAGAAAATTCTCATGACAAATCATGGAAGAGTTCTTTTCAGTTGGAGGATACTGCTGAGATATTGGGGTCTCATACTCAACATACCTATACTCTGGCATGTAATCCTGGGTCGAGTATGGATCATCCGAATGGCAGATATTGGTCGGAGCCTCATATGATGGAGTCAATGAACGGGGGACTGGTAAGTCTAGCTCATGAGCCCACTCCTGTGAATGTATAAGCTCTCTGAATGAAGGCTGGTTAATGGAAGCTTGATCACTGAAGTCAATCAAGTCTGGAAAATCATGATGTAAAGCCTCTCCATTCGGGTTGTTTGATCGATCAAGTTGTGCCCTAAGGTCAAGTCCGGATGTGTATATGTAAATTGTTGTATGGTCCCTACTTGAGGTGAGAATGAAGGATGTGGGGGCATATAATTTTGTCAATCATCTATCTCAGCAGTGGCTTGCTCTCCATTCGATTCTTCTATTCCTGCAAGCTCTCGAGAGTAAGGACAATCATCCCAAGGTGGAAGTGGATTCGGAGTGTTAGAATATGGAGTAGGTGAGAAATGCGAAGAAGTGGAGAAGTCAGTCGGATTTTTGACTTCATAATCGGGTTGAGGTGGAACCGACCACGGGTAAGGGTCTCCCGTAGATCGCAGAGGATACATGGAAGAAGAAGAAGGTGAAGATGAACGGTATATGGCCGAGGAGGAATGACCATAGGTGACAGGGTATGGGGACCAATATCTCGACATCTTGAAGAGAAAAGGATGAATGTAAGCAGAACGAGGTAGAAAATGTGCGATTACACAGGATAACACACACGAACAGACACAAAGACAAATGCAAGAGCAAACCCTGAGTTCATACTCAACACGGTGAAGGATCCGAAACCGAGTCCGATTAGTCTGATTGATTTTAAGTGTGATTTTTCAGACAAGTAGCAAAGGTTACGCGGCCTATAGGGGAGTCATCTAAAAAGCTGGATGCGTCTCCCCTGTTTAACCTGTCGCCATAGATACCAACACCCTTCCTTTCTTCGCTCATATCCCAAGTCGATGGATTCAAAGACCATGTCCCTATCTACCTGCAAGCAGGCGGAGGCTGACAAGGCCGGAACTTCGCCCCGAGGGGTTACTAGCAACTTGTCACGAAGTACCGCTGGTTCTCCCCTAACTACCTATGAACAATAAGTGATTACTTGGTACTAGTCAATGAACCTAAAAATATTCAACTCGTGATATTTGCTTGGATCAGTTGGTACGTGATATGGAAGGCGGGGATTTGGACTCTACCTTAAGGTGTTCACACACACTCAAGTACCCTCACTCAGCCTGAAAACAAGGTTGGGGTTACTCTCCCGCAAACGAGGGTTAATTTTAGTCATTTATTTTGGTCAAATTCAATTAGCAGTCCTGATTTTAGATATTAGTTATCACTAATATTAATCCACACAAGCAATCACGTCTACCGTCCAGTCCCAATTCCTTTATCCTAGGTTAGAAAACCGAGAGAGAGAGAGAGAGAGAGAGAATCGGAAAAAGTCAATGCAATCGAGAAAACGATGAAGAATGCTTGAGTAAGAAGACTTACAAATCCTCCAGCTCTCTACAATGTGGGATGCAGTACAGAATTGAAATTTTTACACTAAATGGAATGTAAGCGATGAAAAACCGCTCCTAGACATGCAATTCTATTAGTGAGTGAAGAACAGATTATATTTGGCTAAGTCCTGCGGTCTAAGTGTGTATTTTATATGTGAAGTGTGGTCCTAAATTTTACGAGCACAAATAGTCCTAAGAAGCTCTAAGAGCCGCAAGTGCAGGTCCTATTCTATGTAAAGCAACCACACAACACAGAGAGACACGTTTTATTATGACTTACACGCGCGGGTTCCCAAACGGGAACCGCAGTAAATGCTAACACTTTTTTTACAAGTTAACAAAAATCTTTTTGGCATCCCAACAGCCGACTTGCTCCACGAATCGTCGACCTCCCATGCACTTCGAGATGCGTCGACTTCAAGAAATCCGCTCGAAGTCCACCAGGCCCACACACAAAAAGATACAAAAATGTTAGAGAGAGATATATACAGAAATGGTCCGAAAAACAATTAAAGAAAAAATGGATAATTACAAGATGGCTCGGGGGTCAAACTACCCGAGTGAATGGGAAAACGCAAATATAACTTTCTAAAGTGATCCTAAGCCGTTTGCCTCCCCGACAACGGCGCCATTTGATGAACCGTGGATCTACCCTTGTTAATGTTTTCTAATTGACGTTTTAATTACAGTCTGAACCGCGGATCTTAACTGTGGAGATAGAGATCTCCAGGAATAAGGGTATTCTGATAAGGATTATAGAAATGCTGGTTATGACAATTATTAAGCTATAGTGTCAAGGACATTATAACAGCTTTAACAAGATTGAGTATCAGTTGCATGAGATGCAACATTCGCATTAGATGCGAGCACTATTACTGGGGATATGCAAGTGTCGTAAATGGACTTGGCGTAATCTCGCGAGAACAGAGTGACTGATCAGCTTACCTAGCTATTTTCTTAATAGCATATAATTGTCACATGAATGCGAGTTTAAATGATTAGCCCATTACTGGCTCTTTGGGCTAGTGGGAGATTGTTGGACATGCGAGCCCACAGCGATCCAATATGCAATAAATGTTATTGCAAATATCATTCCCTGATCTGAAATGAAGAATGAATAATTTGTATAATAGTTCCCTTAGTACAATTAGGGTTATGTACCATGGCAATCTTAATGATCATACAACTGTTGTCAATTATTGAATCATAGAGGCTGGTGCTTGGTTGAACATCTAAAGGTTTAGATTGAGGACTCATCAAGCACCGTCAAATTATTGTTAAGAAATGATCTCTAGCTTGAGTAGGAGATGGCAATCCTTTCTCAGTTAGGCTGATATCTGGCCAACCTCTTGATGCAAGTCCTTTGCATAGGAATAGAGATTCGGAGGTGTCAGATTAATTAGGTCAAAGAGTTTACTTAACGAGATCGAGAAAACCAAAGTCCTATATCGTATGTTGTCACGATACAGGCACGCATCCTCTGACCGGAGACAGATGTGTTACAATATATCTGAGCATGTACATTTGGCAGACCAATAGGTTAATGACCTAACCAAGGTCTATATACCGACGCACTGGTGTGCATATAAGGGCATATGAGTAATGCAATCTCTCAAAGGGATCATACAGGTTCATTTATTGAACCGAAAGGCATGAGCTCACTCATGAGATATTGGGAAGAATCAAATTCCGTGTGCACGGTCGTCTTGCTTTGGAAGCTTGACTGAATTTGTAGGTTTGGTATATACTTTTGGAAAGTATATGATCAAGACCTAGGTATGATATACGCTTTTGGAAAGTGTATGATCGATACCAACTCCCAATGATGGAATGAGAAACTTACTGACAGAACCCTGAAGTAGACAGTATAAAGTTGATCTAATATATCGGGTTTATTCTGAGTCTTCCAGTATGCAGGATGTACAGGTATTGGGAATACCTGAGGGTGATGTGATCATAAACGATTGTATAACCATGACGCTTCCATTCCTATGGAGTGATGAAACGGGTCTGGATTTTAGTGATTCCTCTCAGTAGAGAAGTAATCTGATCTTGGTCCAAATGTTGGACATTGATCTGAATATGATTCAGATGCAATGAGAAGAATAGATTTGTGGTCTTGATTTAATCAAGCATCTATGGGAGGCCCGCGATCTGGATTTGAGATACGATCTCAATATCCAAGTCACTATATGTGCAATGTTTACAAAATAGTTATGAATTATTTTGTAGAATAATTTACAATAATTGTTGTTGTAATAAATTGGAGATACATGGAATAATGTAATCAAGGGAGATTACATTTGGAGATGCTCCTTCCATAGGAGGGACATCCACCTATTCCTATTAGGAAAGGGAGGTCGTCCTCTCCATGTATATGGAAAGAGGCATTCTCTCTTTCCCATTATCTCCATATTTGGTTGATTTAATTTGAGGATTAAATTATGTTGATTTATCAATATATATTTAATCTCAATTAAATTAATTGTTGTTGGTTTGACCAACACAAATCTTAGCCATTGAAAGAAACACAATCAATGAGAGCCATTGGATTTGTGTTGACCATGGATTGAGATCCATGGGTCCCAAAATATTATAAAAGGAGAGGCACCCTTTGCTCTTCTTTACACAACACAATTCTTTAGAAGCGCATCTCTCTCTCTTTCTATCTACATGACAGCCCTCTCTCTTCCTCTCATTGTCGTCCATCATGGATACCCTAGAGAGACTCTCCATCGCCGCAGCGTTGTCATCATGTTGTCCGATCGTTTGCTCGTGGATCTCTGTCTCCTTCGATACTCCTCACTCGTGAAGAAGATTATGGACCTCGTGTGTCGAGATCAGGAGATCCACCGCTTGGATCATCAACATGGATTGCGAGAAGCACGCGGTTCATCCCCGCGCTCGCAAGTGTCTCCTCCGTCGGATCGGACTTGAGCCAGGAGGTCTCTTCATTTAGAGACTTGATCGCAACCACGCTTCAAGAGGTAATCCTATTACTTGTTTGTGGTTTAGATGAAATGATCCGAGAAGTGTTCGTGGATCATGTGGTTTCGTCGTATAAAAAAAATTTTTAATTTCCGCTGCATAGAACAACTAGTCCGACTAATCGTTCTTCGTCGTATTCGATACGATGCTCATGCTTCCATGATGTGCTTGAGGATCTAACCATATCCTTCAAGTGGTATCAGAGCCTTAGGTCAGAAGGTTTTGGATGCGATCCATGAACCTAGGACGACTTGGGTTCATTCGGGTTTGTGAAAGTTTTCTTGCCTTTTATTTTCGCATCTCTGTTTTGAGATTATTTTCGGTACTATTTAAATTATTGAAATACGAAAATAATAATTATATTTTTTCCCCATTCAATAAGGAAACCGTAGGATCTGAGTTTACGTGATTTCGATTCCGTTTGCTCAAGTTATGCTCATTTTAGCGAACATGTATCCACAGTTTCGGAGACTGCGAATCTCAACGTAATTAAGATGTTAATTGCGGATTTTAAATGCCTTGAAATTCTTTCAAATTACTTATATTATGTTGTAAATCAAATTATCAAACTTTAGGAACTTACTTTGCTTAATTTGGGTTTAAATTGATTGAGATATGGTATTTTTAGTAAGTGTGGGTCACTGCTGGAAATACTTTCCTAATCAAGAACCTAGTGATTGTCATTTAATCAATTAGTGAAATTAAATTTTTTAATTTCCTAGAATAATTGTGCATAAATATTTGTGAAATATTTTATGATAATTATTTCCTTAAATGTCATTGCGTTAACCAATATTTGATTAGATGTGACCTAGATCACTAATTGGTTACATGATCTACATTCCAACAAACATGTTGCTTAAATAGGATTTAGGATTTGTTCAACAAATCTCATTATAATGTTAATCAAAATTATTTTGATTATATTATTATATGGTATAATTTCGGTTGAAGAACCGATGATCATCTCAAGTACAAAGTGATCTATTTTGCATTATCCTTTCTCGAGGTGGATATGGTGTCTAGTCGGAGAGCATTGGGGTAGCGTGTTGCAACGTATGTGGTCCGTCTCACTCTCGTTGGTACTGACCATGACAGCGGGTTGGGTTAGTATAATGCTTAAGAAATCATGATGTATTTCTAATTATTAGAATTCGAAATAATACATATTTGAGATAATACCATAATTCAAGTAGCAACTAAAAATATTTGTTGGATATTAAACTGATCATTAATTTAATATGATTAGACTAATTGGAATCCAATTAAAATTAAAACACTCTATTATAAATAGAGATGTTATTTCCCTTGGAAGAATCAATCATAATGAATATGATTCATAATGATAAATTAGAATTTGAATTTGATATGGAGGATCACATAAGTGACATCCATGGTCTCCCGTCAAGGCGGAGGATTCCGTCGCCAGGGATTGTATGCAGGAGACGCCAGTCTGAAGTGATAGCTCCTATATGCAAGTGCATCTAGATCGGGCTCTTCGCTTCTCGAAAGAGTAAGGACGTATGCGTAGTGACCCCAATATCGGGTTCTCATAATATTGGGGCGATATTGGATTGCACATAACGAGTTGTATTCCTATTGACGGTTGGTTCAGTTAATGATGGGTCAACATCGCCTTAGGGGTGGTGGGCCCGGGTGTTAAAGACCGAATTGGGAGATGCAAGTTGGACTTACAAGGGGGAATGTGTTCCCGCTTCTTTTTATCCGAGTTGCAGGTTCTCATATTATTGGGATGTAACTAAGATAAGGAAGGAGATCCCAGATCTTGCTTGAGATATAATGTTAATTATATCTCTTACATTGAAAGTGATTAAGCGAATGAACTTTCAGTGTTGACAAGGCAAGACAACTTTGATATAAAAATTCATAAATCAAAGTAAAAATGTATATACATATTTATATATATTTATGCAAATTTCTTATTTCAGATAATCCTTCATTAAACCCACTCAATGTTATACTCAATGATAACCAGTAAAATATCATGGATTGGACTCATGATCCAGATATTGGACTTGCAGTTGGACACATAATGTATGTGGTTGCAATATGCATGTCTCCTCATACTAATGAGGAATGACAATTAAATAGATTACAACCCTAGGGTTTGTATGTATCTATAGTCTTGATCTCTCATCAAAAGTACTTTGAAAGTGACATGGCGATGATGATCGCAATTGTCAAATAATCCTTATAAAGACTTAAGAAGACATATGTGCTCTCAACATTTAATCGTGAATGACATGGTTCTCAACATTTAATCGTGAATGACATGGTTCTCTACATCATGCAGAATGGTGGCTCCATAAGAGATGATGTATTCAAAATGTTTGAATACCTACCTGAACTAATATTTCAAGAGTCTAGATGGATGTAGACATGATGAGTATCATCATTCTACTGTCTATACTGTAGTCATTCATGAAGCTTCATAATATTCATATTGTATGAATTTAATGAAGCATGTGTAAATGTTGAAATACTCTTACATTGAATTTTTTGGAATTTAACGTAAGAGATCCTTAGTCTTAAGCAACAGTTGTTTATAGATGAAGGTATTGCAGTGGAAGCGTGGGTCGGACCCGATTAAGAAGAAAAGTCAAAGAGTTGACCTACTTCTGTGACTTCCATATGGCATCCAGATAGTAAGATGAATGCCAATACTGCAATGAGTCGATGTACTATCTAGGATCCTTAGTGAAGGACTCAGATAGAACATCAGAATAACCTATATATAATCATTGACTTTGACTTACTTATTTGATAAAATAAAGTCTAATAATTGTATCTCAATCTTCTAACAACACTTGCAATAGGTCGCATATGTTTTAGAAGACTGGAAATATTGATCTTAAGGTTTATAGTTATCCACATGGATATTGATGCAATTGTTGCAACAATCTCTGTTGGATTGATAGACTTATTAATTTTTGTTGAAGAGCCCTTAGTCTTAGATAATGTCTCTATGACCTAGATATAAGAATACACTCATTGTTTGTTTCTAAATTTTGGAAATAAACATGAATTCTGAGATAAAACTATCATAAAGAGTTATGATGGATATATATCAGATAGTAATCTAACATCTAGTGGACTCCACAAAATTAGAAAATTAATGAATGGTTCATTAGGATGTCTAATACTGAAAATTAAAACTTTTACAAGATCAATTGAAGGATGAGGATTATTTCAAAATGATCTGGCATCAAGTTTTGGACATATGTCTGTTGATGAGATCAATGGACTGGTGAGAAATGAAACTTTAGATTGTCTAAAGGTTCAAATCTTACATACTTGTGAATATTGTATTCAAAAAGTAAAAATGTCCAATACACCCTTCCTTGGATTGGTGTAAGATGTCAAGGTATTCAGGATCTCATACATATTGATGTATGTGGATCATCTATATCATAGTAAACATTATGGATATGTGATATCTATTGATGATTATGTATGATATGAGATTTCTTCTTTTCACCTAAGAAACCTTTGAAATGTTCAAAGATTTCATTATTTTGGTTTAGAACCAAAGTTTGAAGGAAGATAAAATGAATTTGATCTAATCTAGGTAGCAAGTACCTGTTAGATAAATTCAAAGAATACCTTATGGAGATATGAATATCATTTCTATCTCAATCCTCCTAATACACCTTGACTCAATAGAGTTATAGGGAGATACAATTGGATCATGTGTGACATGATTTGATTAATGATGAATTTTAGCATAATTTCCTCTTAGTTTCTAGGTATACATGTAGTAAAGACTACATTATATATCCTTAATGAGATTCCATGCAAATAAGCTGGAATTGAGCGCTAGAGAATGCTACTTCATTAGGAAAATGAAGGATGGTATTGGATACCTACTTTATAAACTTGAGATTCTTAAAAGATCTCATCTCTGAGAATGTAATTCTTAGAGGATGACTCTCTTGAGAATAAAGATAAAAATGAAGTATAGGAACTCATTTAATCTTGAGAAGATAATGAGGCTCCTGAAATCGGGAACTAAAAGGACAATTAAAGATGAAATACTAATACTTCTTCAAATGAGTTTGAGGATGTATTCCATGTGTCAGTGATCGGATTTCATGTGATGAATATCCTGAGGATCATAACATGGAAAGATGGATTTTAGCAATGAAAGTCTAAAGTAGATTTCATATACAAGTGTTGTATATGGACCCCCGAGGATCCACCTATATGGGTAAGACCCATAAAGGGTAAATGGATCTTCAAGATAAAGAAATCATGGTTGCATTCCTCTATGAATACCTCTCTGAGGATATTCACATGAAGTAGCCCCAGGGCTTCATGGTTGAGGAAAGCTAGGTGTGCAAGCTAAGGAATCCATCTATGGACTCAAATAAGCTTCTTGAAAACCATAAGATTTGATGAAATTATAAATGTTATGATTTTAGATAGAATCTCGATGAGCCATGTGAAGCTTAGTGGGAGTGCCTTTATGTTCATCATGCTAAATGTAGATGATATCCTAATCATTTAAAATGATATAAGGATAATAATAAGTGTTTTCTAATCTGGTTGCTCCATAACTTGAGATATGATCTCAACGATACCTCCTAGATCTTAGTTCTGAAGGTGTTCAGAAGCATAGAGAAGAGGGTATTGGGATGGTCACATTAATGGTACACATTGGATATATTCCATTTTCTGGAAAAATTCAAGAAAGGCTTCCATCCCTTAAGATATGGTATTGACCTATATAAAGGGATAGCACCTCAAAAAGCTGAGGAAGTGAATTCTAGAACTACTTGCACTTGTGCATTAGTTACAAGAATCTGAGTGTATGCTAGATGTGTACAAAAGCCAGATATCTGCCATGTACTAGGAGTAGTAAACTGTTACTAATCCTAATATGGAGAGAAAACACTTGATTGCAGTAACAACAATATCTTCATAAACGACAAAATTTTTGAGATAGTGATCTCAAAGTCTTATTTTCAAAAACTTAAGACTTTATAAATAGAGATCTAAAAGGTCTTAACTGTGGAGATAGAGATCTCCAGGAATGAGGGTATTCTGATAAGGATTATAGAAATACTGATTATCACAATTATTAAGCTATAGTGTCAAGGACATTATAATAGTTTTAACAAGATTGAGTATCGGTTGCATAAGATGCAACATTCGCATTCGATGCGAGCATTGTTACTGGGGATATGCAAGTGCTGTAAAAGGACTTGGCGTAGTCTTACGGGAACAAAATGACTGATCAGCTTACCTAGCTATTTTCTTAATAGCCTATGGTTGTCACATGAATGCGGGTTTAAATGATTAGCCCATTAATGGCTCTTTGGGCTAGTGGGAGATTGTTGGACATGCGAGCCCACATCGAGCAATTATGCAATAAATGTTATTGCGAATATCATTCCATGATCTGAAATGAAGAATGAATAATTTGCATAATAGGTCCCTTAGTACAATTAGGGTTATGTACCGTGGCCATCTTAATGATCATACAGTTGTTGATTCAATTGTCGAATCATAGAGGCTGGTGCTTGGATGAATATCTAAAGGGTTAGATTGAGGACTCATAAGCACCGTCAAATGATTGTTAAGAGATGATCTCCAGCCTGAGTAGGAGATGGCAATCCTTTCTCAGTTAGGCTGATATCTGACCAACCTCTTGATGCAGGTCCTCTGCATAGGAATAGAGATTCGGAGGTGTCAGATTAATTAGGTCAAAGAGTTGACTTAATGAGATCGAGATAACCAAAGTCCTATATCGTATGCTGTCATGATACAGGCACGCATCCTCTGACCGGAGACAGATGTGTTACTATATATCTGAGCATGTACATTTGGCAGACCAATAGATTGATGACCTAACCAAGGTCTATACACCGGCGCACTGGTGTGCATATAAGGGCACATGAGTAATACGATCTCTCAAAGGTATCATACAGGTTCATTTATTGAACCGGAAGGCATGAGCTCACTCATGAGATATTAGGAAGAATCAAATTCCGTGCACACGGTCGTCTTTCTTTGGAAGCTTGACTGAATTTGTAGGTTTGATATATACTTTTGGAAAGTATATGATCAAGACCTAGGTATGATATACGCTTTTGGAAAGTGTATGATCGATACCAACCCCCAATGATCGAATGAGAAACTTACGGATAGAACCCTGAAGTAGACAGTATAATGTTGATCTAATATATCGTGTTTATTCTGAATCTTCCAGTATGGAGGATGTACAAGTATTGGGAATACCTGAGGGTGATGTGATCATAAACGATAGTATAACCATGACGCTTCCATTCCTATGGAGTGATGAAACGGGTCTGGATTTTTAGAGACTCCTCTTAGTAGAGAAGTAATCTGATCTTGGTCCAAATGTTGGACATTGATCTGAATGTGATTCAGATGCAATGAGAAGGTTAGATTTGCAGTCTTGATTTAATCAAGCATCTATGGGAGGCCCGTAATCTGGATTTGAGATACGATTTCAATATCCAAGTAACTATACATTGAACAATACAATCGCCCTATCCTTATCTCCAAGTATTCGCCGAGAAAGCGCATTATCCTTGAAAGAGTTCATGGATAATATTATTGTTGATATGAGTATCCGAGCATTGAGAAAATGGATGATTAACTGTGATTTAATTATCATGATTATAAAGAGAGCTATCTTAGATAATTAAATGTGATTTGATTATCAAAGATGTAAAAAATGTGAATATGATTCATATTATTTGAGCACATGCGAATAGAGATCCAAGATGATTAAATGTGATTTAATTATCATGGATATGAATAATGTGGATAGAAATATTCATATTAGTCATATATATTATAAATGTGATTTATAATATATAAGAGAGAGCAATTTGTAACTTACATTTGTTAATTAAATTTGATGTGAATTGGATTCACATTGGACATTAAATTGAAAATGTAATTTACATTTTATTTTGGGTTGTGAATGTGATTCTCAATTTTCCAATGGCAAGATTGCAATGTTTACAAAATAGCTATGAATTATTTTGTAGAATAATTTAGGGTAAATTACAAAAAAGGGACTGACCTTTACATGGATTCCCAATTTAGAGACTAATTTTTAATTTGTAACAAACAGGAGACTAAAGTTTAAGTTAACGGTCTGGTCCCCGATGCCGTCAACATGCAACTCAATCCATAATTTTACTTGACAAAATTACCCCTGTCCCACCCCCACCTCCTACGGTCTATGAGCGCAAGTCCATGGTGACTCTCTCTCTCTCTATGCAGACTTCTAGAAGATGTTGCCTCTTTTGTTGTTTTCTCCACTCACATCAGTCGAGAGAAGGGACTACCGTAGCAGACGACATGGACAACCGGTCCCGCACTCTCGACGAAATCCAAGCAATGCTCCAAAGTCGCAAGGACGCCGCTCTCAAACGAGAGAAGGCCCTCGCTTACGCCTCCCACCAGGTTTTTTTACTATATAACCAATCTCTCCCCAAATTCATTTCGTCCATCCATGTTTACCCTTAAGTACGTGCCTTTGCTTTGATTGATTATGCTCAAAGATATGGAGGCCAGAGAAGAACACGCTCTTCCTTATCCATAGGCGAAGAACGCGATGATGATAGAGAAGATGAACAGCAGCAACTACCACCCAAATGGCTCGACCGGTGGATCGCCTCGCGGCCATCTTGGGATCACAACAAGGGATGTCGCGCCTCCACTGACCACCGCGATCCCATCAAGACCCTCGAGATCAACACAGGTAGGCCGTACTCCTACGCCACACCCACCACCATGCGTCGCTGGCAGCCGCCGATCTCACCACTCCATCGCTCGCCCGCCACTCCGTCCCCGAGGAAGGCTCGCCCGGTTCAAGTCCGATCCGCGAGTCCATGCTGCTCCTACTATAACAATTGCACCGCCGCCGGCGGCGGAAATCCCCGGCACCACCACCAGCCACCGATGCGGGGAGGGGGCATGCGGGGGAGCCGGGGCAGCTGGAGCTTGCCGGAGCCGGAACGGAGGTGCGGGAGAGGAGGGTGCTGGATCGAGGTGCGGGGGGAGGGGGCATGTGGGGGAGCCGGGGTGGGTGGGGCGACTGACGGTGGAGTTGGGTTACAGGCGATGTGCGGGGTGGGGGGTGGCGGCGACTGGCGGTGGAGTTGGGTTGCAGGGGGAGGGGGTGCTGGAGCTCGTGGGGAGGCGCGGGGGAGAGGGGGTGTCCCAGGTGCAAGCGTGTGCGGGGATGGAGGCGGAGGCGTGGGGGAGGGGGCATGCGGGGGAGCTGGAGCTTGCGAGAGCCGAGACCGGACCGTAGGGGGTGGGGGTGGGACAGGGGTAATTTTGTCAAGTAAAATTATGGATTGAGTTGCATGTTGATGGCGTCGGGGACCGGACCGTTAACTTAAACTTTAGTTCCCTGTTTGTTACAATTTAAAAATTAGTCCCTAATTTGGGAATTCGTGTCAAGGTCAGTCCCTTTTTTGTAATTTACCCAATAATTTACAACAATTGTTGTTGTAATAAATTGTAGATACATGGAATAAGGTATCAGAGCCTTAGGTCGGAAGGTTTTGGATGCGATCCATGAACCTAGGATGACTTGGGTTCGTTCGGGTTTGCGAAAGTTTTCTTGCCTTTCATTTTCGCATCTATGTTTTGAGATTATTTTCGGCACTGTTTATATTGTTTAAACACGAAAATAATAATTAGATTTCGTTCCCCACTAAATAAGGAAACCGTAGGATCTGAGTTTACGTGATTTCGATTCCGTTTGCTCAAGTTATGCTCATTTTAGGGAACATGTATCCACAGTTTCGAGAACTGCGAATCTCAACGTAATTAAGATGCTAAGTGCGAATTTTGAAATGCCGTGAAATGCATACAAATCACTTAGGTTCTGTTGTAAATCAAATTAGCAAACCTTAGGAACTTACTTTGCTTAATTTGGATTTAAATTAATTGAGATATGGTATTTTTAGTAAGTGAGGGTCACTGCTGGAAATACTTTCCTAATCAAGAACCTAGTGATTGTCATTTAATCAATTAGTGAAATTAAATTGTTTAATTTCATAGAATAATTGTGAATAAATATTTGTGAAATATTTTATGATAATTATTTCCTTAAATGACATTTCCTTAACCAATATTTGATTATCTAGATCACTAATTAGTTACATGATCTACATGATCTACATTCCAACAAACATGTTGCTTGAATAGGATTTAGGATTTGTTTAGCAAATCTCATTATAATGTTAATCAAAATTATTTTGATTATTATTATATGGTATAATTTCGGTTGAATAACCGATGATCATCTCAAGTACAAAGTGATCTATTTTGCATTATCGTTTCCTGAGGTGGATATGGTGTCTAGTCGGAGAGCATTGGGGTAGCGGGTTGCAATGTATGTCGTCCGTCCCACTCTCGTCAGTACTGGCCATGACAACGGGTTGGGTTAGTATAATACTTAAGAAATCATGATGTATTTCTAATTATTAAAATTCGAAATAATACATATTTGAGAAAATACCATAATTCAAGTAACAACTAAAAATGTTTGTTGGAAATTAATTGGATCATTAATTTAATATGATTAGATTAATTGGAACCCAATTGAAATTAAAACACTCGATTATAAATAGAGATGTTATTTCCCTTGGAAGAATCAATCATAATGAATATGATTCATAATGATTAATTAGAATTTGAATATGATATAGAGGATCACATATGTGACATCCATGGTCTCCCGTCAAGGCGGAGGGTTCCATCGCAGGGATTGTATGCAGGAGACGCATGTCCAAAGTGACAGCTCGTGTATGCAAGCGCATCTGGATCGGGCTCTTCGCTTCTCGAAGGAGTAAGGACGTATGCGTAGTGACCCCAATATCGGATCCTCATATAATTGGGGCGATATTGGATTACGCATAAAGAGTTGTATTCATGTTGACGGTTGGTTCAATTAATGACGGGTCAACATCGCCTTAGTGTGGTGGGCCCGGGTGTTAAAGACCGAATTGGGAGATGCAAGTTGGACTTGCAAGGCGGAATATGTTCTCGCTTCTTTTTATTCGAGTTGCAGGTTCTCATATTATTGGGATGTAACTAAGATAAGGAAGGAGATCTCATATCTTGCTTGAGATATAATTGGGGAGTAGTGACCCCAATATCGGATCCTCATATAATTGGGGCGATATTGGATTGCGCATAAAGAGTTGTATTCCTGTTGACGATTGGTTCAATTAATGACGGGTCAACATCGCCTTAGGGGTGGTGGTCCCGGGTGTTAAAGACCGAATTGGGAGATGCAAGTTGGACTTGCAAGGCGGAATATGTTCCCGCTTCTTTTTATTCGAGTTGCAGGTTCTCATATTATTGGGATGTAACTAAGATAAGGAAGGAGATCTCATATCTTGCTTGAGATATACTGGTAAGTATATCTCTTACATTGAAAGTGATTAAGGGAATGAACTTTCAGTGTTGACAAGGCAAGACAACTTTGATATAAAAATTCCGAAATCAAAGTAAAAATGTTTATACATATATATATATATATATATATATATATTTATGCAAATTTCTTATTTCAGATAATCCTTCATTAAACCCACTCAATGTTATACTCAATGATAACCAGTAAAATATCATGGATTGGACTCATGATCAAGATATTGGAGTTGCAGTTGGACACATAATGTATGTGGTTGCAATATGCAAGTCTCCTCATACTAATGAGGAATGAAAATTAAATAGATAATAGGTATACAACCCTAGGGTTTGTATGTATCTATAGTCTTGATCTCTCATCGAATGTACTTTGAAAGTGACATGTCGATGATGATCGCAATTGTCAAATAATCCTTATAAAGACTTAAGAAGATGTTCTGGTATACATATGTGTTCTCAACATTTAATCATGAATGACATGGTTCTCTGCATCATGCAGAATGGTGGCTCCATAAGAGATGATGTATTCAATATGTTTGAATACCTACCTGAACCAATGTTTCAAGAGTCTATATGGATGTAGACATGATGAGTGTCATCATTCTACTATCTATACTCTAGTCATTCATGAAGCTTCATAATATTCATATTATATGAATTTAATGAAGCATGTGTAAATGTTGAAATACTCTTACATTGAATTTTTTTGAATTTAATGTAAGAGATCCTTAGTCTTAAGCAACAGTTGTTTATAGATGAAGGGAGCATAGTGGAAGCATGGGTCGGACCCGATTAAGAAGGAAAATCAAAGAGTTGACCTTCTGTGACTTCCATATGGCATACAGATAGTAAGATGAATGCAAATACTGCAATGAGTCGATGTACTATCTAGGATCCTTAGTGAAGGACTCAGATAGAACACCAGAATAATTTACATATAATCATTGACTTTGACTTACTTATTTGATAAGAAAAAGTCTAATAATTGTATCTCAATCTTCTAACAACACTTGCAATAGGTTGCATATGTTTTAGAAGACTGGAAAATTTGATCTTAAGATTTATAGTTATCCACATGGATATTGATGCAATTGTTGCAACAATCTCTGTTGGATTGATAGACTTCTTAATTTCAGAGGGAGAGCCCTTAGTCTTAGAGAATGTCTCTATGACCTAGATATAAGAATACACTCATTGTTTGTTTCTAAATGTTGGAAATAAACATGAATTCTGAGATAAAACTATCATAAAGAGTTATGATGGATATATTTCAGATAGTAATCTAACATCTAGTGGACTCCACAAAATTAGAAAATTAATGAATGGTTCATTAAGATGTCTAATACTAAAAATTAAAACCTTTATAAGATCAATTGGAGGATGAGGATCATTTCAAAATGATCTGGCATCAAGTTTTGGACATATGTTTGTTGATGAGATCAATGGACTGGTGAGAGATGAAACATTAGATTGTCTAAAGGTTCAAATCTTACATACTTGTGGATATTGTATTCAAAAAGTAAAAATATCCAATACACCCTTCCTTGGATTGGTGTAAGATGTCAAGGTATTCAGGATCTCATACATATTGACGTATGTGGATCGTCTAAATCATAGTAAACATTATGGATATGTGATATCTATTGATGATTATTTATGATATGAGATTTCTTCTTTTCACCTAAGAAACCTTTGAAATGTTCAAAGATTTCATTATTTTGGTTTAGAACCAAAGTTTGAAGGAAGATAAAATGAATTTGATCTAATCTAGGTAGCAAGTACCTGTTAGATAAATTCAAAGAATACCTTATGGAGATATGAATATCATTTCTATCTCAATCCTCCTAATACACCTTGACTCAATAGAGTTATAGGGAGATACAATTGGATCATGTGTGACATGATTTGATCAATGATGAATTTTAGCATAATTTCCTCTTAGTTTCCAGGTATACATGTAGTAGAGACTACATTATATATCCTTAATGAGATTCCATGCAAATAAGCTGGAATTGAGCACTAGAGAATGCTACTTCATTAGAAAAATAAAGGATGGTATTGGATACCTGCTTTATAACCTTGAGATTCTTAAAAGATCTCATCTCTGAGAATGTGATTCTTAGAGGATGACTCTCTTGAGAATCAAGATAAAAATGAAGTATAGGAACTCATTTAATCTTGAGAAGATAATGAGGCTCCTGAAATCGGGAACTAAAAGGACAATTAAAGATGAAACACAAATACTTATTCAAATGAGTTTGAGGATGTATTCCATGTGTCAGTGATCGGATTTCATGTGATGAAAATCCTGAGGATCATAACATGGAAAGATGGATTTTAGCAATGAAAGTCAAAAGTAGATTATATATACAAGTATTGCATATGGACCCTCGAGGATCCACCTATATGGGTAAGACCCATAAAGGTGTAAATGGATCTTCAAGAGAAAGAAATCAAGGTTGCATTCCTCTATGAATACCTCTCTGAGGATATTCACATGAAGTAGCCCCAGGGCTTCATGATTGAGGAAAGCAAGGTGTGCAAGCTAAGGAATCCATCTATGGACTCAAATAAGCTTCTTGAGGATTGGACCATAAGATTTGATAAAATTATAAATGTTATGATTTCAGATAGAATCTTGATGAGCCATGTGAAGCTTAGTGGGAGTGCCTTTGTGTTCATCATGCTAAATGTAGATGATATCCTAATCATTTAAAATGATATAAGGATAATATAAGTGTTTTCTAATCTGGTTGCTCCATGACATGAGATATGATCTCAAGGATACCTCTTGGATCTTAGTTCTGAAGATGTTCAGAAGCATAGAGAAGAGGGTATTGGGACTGTCACCTTAATGGTACACCTTGGACATGTTCCATTTTCTGGAAAAATGTAAGAAAGGCTTCCATTCCTTAAGATATGGTACTGACCTTCAGGTAGGAGTCAAATCCTATCTTCACTTAGATCTACCACTTCTTCTCGCCAAATCAAGATGAGTGACTGGGGGGATATCGACTCTTTATTCACCAATCTCTCTTTGAGCCCCCCACGAAGCTCCTCTTCATCGGCCCAAGCGTACCTTGGGCCACCCAGGACTCATGACCCTCTTGAGTTTTGGTTCCCTCACACCCAGGGTTGTTACTCTCAAACCAACCCTTTCCTCTCCTCTGAGCTTACCGAGGAAGACCCTCGCCTCGGTAAGAATCCCTTCCTTGATTTGTCCTCTGACACAAACATTGTTTCATACCCAGGACTAGAGGACAAGATGCTGCCTAAGAATCCACCGGATGAGGATCAAATCGTTGCGGCAGATCTCACGGCTAGAATGGGACAAATCGTTGCGGCAGGGACAAATTCTTAATAAACACAGTTTAAAATTTTAAATTTATTTTCTTTTATCATTTTTTGGATTTTGACTTTATTTTTAATATCAAATAAATAATTTACATTATTATTCTAGTTTTTATTTTATTTTTGATAATAAAGAAACATATAAAATAATAGCACAATAATATGTTATATAATATAGTATAATTAGAGTCAATTATTTACAACACATAAATTAATAATTAGAGTTATGTGTCAATGTATCTTGTTGAATTACTTAAGCAAGAGAGATAAGTATATTAAATTATGTCAATAAATCTGGGACTTATCACTTCCCTGGAAGCTCTCTCAAAGGTCAGGAAATCTCGCTAAAATATTTGATGAATCCTTTGTAAATTCCCATGTGCCCTAGAAATGACATGACTTGCTTCAATGAGGTAGATGACTCGATCTTGAAAATGACCTCCACCTTGGCCAGGTCGACCTCCATGCCTTGCTCGGAGACGAAGTAGCCCAGCACTATTCCATCGGTCACATGAAGTGACACTTCTCCCATGAGAGCACCAAATCTACTTTACAACAACATTGAAGAATTCGGTCTGGATAGTTCAGGCGTCGATAAAAGCTATCTCCATAGACTAAGAAGTCGTCCATGAATACCTCGAGAAAACTACCTACCATGTCTCTAAACATTGCTAGCACACAAATCTGAAACATAAGGGGGTGTTACACAGCCCAAACAACATCAGTATGAATGTGTACGTCCCAAATGGACATGTGATAACTAGGGTTTTTCACCAGTCAGATGTTCCTCACAAGGCGGGAACAACGTCGTCGAGCCGATCAAGCAAGAAACCCTAGAAAATCAACAATAAACCCACAGTATAAATCAATCAATGAATAGCATAAATGTGGAGTCAAAATTTATTATAACTTTAAAATTTATGTTTATTGGTGTAAGCATGTGTACAGGTCGAACTCAAGGAGCAAGCGGCAGATTGGGCAGTTAATCTCAAAAATTTTGTTCTTTTCTCTTGTCCATTTATTGTTTTTGTGGGGTTTTTTATTTTATATATTTTTATTTTTAATTTTGTATTTTCTATTTGTTTTAATTTTATAATTTTTATTTTATTTTTATATTTTCTGATTTTTTAATATTTTCTTTTCTTTTAATTGTAAAGTATAAGATATATTAGTAATATATAAAGATATATATAGAATATAAGGTAATATATGTATAAGTACTAAAAGAAATAATGAAAATGTAGAAAAAGTGTTTTTAGTTTTAAATATTTTACTACTTTTTTGGTGATCTTCCCGGAATTTTTGCTAATTTTTATGGATTTTTAAACTCAAAAATATACCAAATCAAGGATTTAATAAATAGGCAGGATTGATTTAAAGACAAAAATAGCAAATAGTATCTAAAATTCACCAAAAAAATTTTAATATATAAATAATGATATAAAGAAAACTCAGAGATAAAAATAAATATTTGGGGGATTTTTTTATTTTTCACATTGTTACTAGATTTTAGAGCATTTTTATTTATATTCTTTTCTTTTTCTTTTTATAGGGATTTTTGGTCTGGAGATAAAATATGCTAAAACAAACCACATATAAATTTTTAGGAATTTATCAAAATGTTTTCTAATTATTTATATTTTATAAATTATACAAGGATAAAAACATGTTCATCTGAATTTTAATAAAAAAAGTAAAAATAACTAAAATTTAAAATAAAAATACAACGTGAAAATACATGTTAGCAAGCATTTAATCCTATTTTTGCATAATTTTTGGAGCATGGGTGTTATTTTTAATAAATAAAATTCAAGCACCAAAAATACATAAACTAGGAAGAGCATTTTTGCAAATAAAATAAACATCTGGGGCATGCATGCAATTTTCCTAGAAATATACAACATATATTAAATTTTATGTATTAAATATAAATACAAACACCTGCAAGGGTATAATGCAATTTTCCCAACTAACGTGGTACTACATGTAAGCTGATCTGTATTGGACCAAAGTGTAATATGCAATAAATTCAGGGACTAAGATACACAATTTCCACACATATTTACGTTGCATATTTTATCTACAAGATTAATAATAAAATACAAAAAAGTTGGGGACGAGATATACAACTACTGTATAATGTGCGGGGAGATGAACGACGGGATGCATCTCTACACACGTGGCAGCATCTGTGTGGCTGACATCGCTCCAGCCTTGGAAGATCAGGATTAGATCTCCTGCAGGAGATCGATGATTCTGGGACTCTGCATCCAATGGCTATTGCTTCTATTGGGGGCATGATCTTGATCAGATTGTTATCAAGGATGGTGGAAGAACAGGGAAGAACTCACCGCTTGCTAGTTTATTGTTGTCGTAATGCCCGCCTGCGACCACCACGAGCTCTGTCGATGGCTTCCTTGCGTTCCTACATGCCTCCCTTAGCTTCATGATGCTCAAGGAATTTATAGGGATCACTAGTATACCCCTTTATCTTAATGACTTGATGAAGCACCTAGGAGCTTATTTCGAATGAAAAGAGTGCTTAAGAGTGCTCCTCCGGTCCTGCAAAATGAGGCAAACACATTGTGGGGAAAAAGTGATAGGTTTGGATTTATTTGTGGGTGCTTTTGAGTGTGAAGTTAGGCGGAGCAAGAAGGTCCTGTGTGCGGCAAGGGAAGGATCTCTATCCTTCGATTCAATGTGAATCAAAGGTGGATGGGGGGTCTAGGTAATGGAGAAGCACTAGGGAAATATGAGGAGGTGATTAAGGTGGTCTGAACAGGTGTGATAGGATGTGAAGCCGTTGCTGGAGCTCTAAATCTCCGGTGAGCTAACTGAGCTAAACTAATCCAATTAATCAGCTAAAACACGAATTAAAAATAGAGAACAAAACACGGGAACAAAATCTTCCTAGAACATGAAGAAACACAACTTTTATACCTAGTTGGAGACGAGGGAGCAAGGCAGTAGGAGACGGTCTTCGTGGGTGCACCTCCGCCTCCTTTATCCACTGTTAGACCTCAAGGGACATCCCCTATCACGAGGATGTATGCTCAAGGCTTAGGGGCTTTAGGGTTTGGACGATGACCAAAACCAAAGATGAGGTTGGAGGTATTATTTATACACATGTATGAGCACCCTTATTGAATGATAAATGGGGAAGAATCCAAAGTATGTACAAGAGATCTAATGGGTTGGCGAGATTCCTGGAAGATCAAGTATTAGATCTTATGAAGGGCTCGAGGGCAATGGAGTGAAAGGGTGGCAAGGAAAATTCAAGATAGTTGGGTTGCTCGACACTCTAATAGAAGTCGGAATGAGAGATGGGGAGTTGACCGGGGGTCGATGTTCCGTGGAAGCATATTGGCCCATAAGGGACTCTACTGGACAAAACGGGGCTCCTATTATTTAAAAATAATTAATTAAATATAGTAAATGATTTTATTAATTTTAGGGTATATGTCTATTATTTTATTTAGTATTTTAATATGATTTTCTGTGTTTATTTATTATACGTTAATTTTTAAGGGGGTGTTTATAGGTATATTCATCTATGTTTTGCATCTTTATTTTTATTTTGTATATTTGATGTTATTATTTTATTATCTTATTTTATATATTAATAACTTATTTTTATGTACACAAATATATTTTTATTTTATTTTTATGATTTTATTTGTATACTTAAATAAATATAGGTATATAATATATAGGTATAAGTATAGGTATTTTATCTATATATTTTGTATACTTATTTCATTTTGTGTTTTCTTTATGGTTTTATTTTATTCTAAATGTCTGCATTTATTATAAATATTATTTCCAATATATTAAAAATATAAAATTGTAAAAATAGTACAAAATAAATAAAATGAATATTTTATTCAAGTATATTATACAACAAGGGTCTAAAACCTAACTTTTGCATATTAGCTCCAAATTAAGTGAAACCACTTCACTAAATAGAATTAAACGTTATATACAATTAAAGGTTTTGATGCATTTTGAGTTTTTATATGGAAGATATGGGTCTATAAAGTTTGGGTTTTGCCTTTTTATTTTGTGTATAAAATGTACATTGTATATTATTGTTGTGCTAACTTGATTTTTTATTTTTACACAATATTATCAACAACTTTTATGTACAAATTTCTTTATTTGATGAATAAATAAAATAATAAAATAGATTCGAAAATTAATTATTGATGAATAAAAGAATATGGTTTTTAGGTGATTTTTTGCACCTTATCTCCCCATACATTATTCCTTATAGGCCTATTCAATTCATGATATGGTCTCGGGGTTTAAGGTCATAAAATACCTTTAGTATTTTGTTCTTTTTCTTTTCTTTATTTTATAATTTTGGCATTAAAATAGTATTTTATATACAATTAATACAATAAATAATGAATGGCAATATGTTCAAAATAATGCTATTTACATGCATTAGATAGAGTTTTTAAGACCAAAATGATAGAATAAAGGTGATG